>OX336388.2:746018577-747247077 GCA_946902985.2 Meconema thalassinum
GAATAAAATTTAATTAAATTGATAAATTAATTTTTTGGAATAAATCAATGAATTAAAGAAATGGATGAATTAAAGATTGGATAAATAAACTGATTTAAGTAAATTAATAGATGATTGGATAGATGATGAATAACTAAATTAGAAGGTGATAATTAATTAAAGAAGTTGATGATTAATGAATTTATATGGAATTAAATAAATTTAATTGAGATATAATTTGAGGAATTGCAACTTGAGTTGAGGAATTAAACGATTTATATTAATGATTTAAGATGATTTAATCTGAAGTAGATGATAAAATAAGAGTGTGTGAATAATTAGAAAGTATAATGAAGTAATGATAATAATTTTCATTTAAATGATTTAATGGTGATGAGTTAATGATTCTGACAGGAATATGTAGAATTTTGAGATGAGAATTAATGTGAGAAATGTTTAACTTTGATGATGATGATTATTACAACCAATGAGCATTGGATTTTCTGTAATTCACAAACAAGCAATTATCAATGATAATGTAAATAGTGTAAATTAATTATTCGATGTTTAGGAGCATTTTACTAACGTGTTCAACATTTAAATTATGCCATGCAAGCCATAAAATTGCGTGATATTTAAAATATGTGATTATAATATGTGTATGTTTAGACAGATTAATAATTTTTTCAAATCCACATTTATGATGTTAAATTAAAGAGAAATTAGGTCTCAGGTATCACAAATGTCAGTGACGAAAGACATAGTGCTACAGTGATCCTGAGAACCCAAGAGAACTTTAGAGATTTTTCTTGTATGTGGATGAAATATTTTTTTGATTAGAAAAGAGATGGTTTGATTTTTGGACAATGACAATTTAACGTTGGCATTCGACCATACTCTCAGGTAGGATGATTATTTAAAATGTCTGTCTGACTATCAAAGTGAAATAAATTTGTTTTTATCTTAGTTGTGATCTGATGATGGTGTGATTTTCCTTTTTCTTTCCTGTCTTGATTAAGGCTTAACCGGAAAGGATGTGGTTTGCTAGGAATTCAGTTGATGGCGCCCATTTATATCTGCATTATTTTTATTAAACTTAAGCCCCTAACGACCCTAGAGATACTTTGTCTCGTGTTACCCACTGCTTTTTCGATAACTCAGCTGAATTTCCGACACATTCCTTATTTGACTAGAGGTTCATTTAACTCCGCTCTGTCCTGGAACTCCAGGAATGCGATGTAATAGCAGATGGGTCATCGCATCCCCAGGACGAACGGGTACAGTAAGTAGTGGGATGAGGGGAAAGCTGTCCACTAACTTATTGAACCCTCCTCGTATTTGCCCCGAACCTGATATCTTGCTAACCAATCATGGGATTTGAACATACAGGGTGTCCTAGCACTCGTAGTGATGCCCCCGACTTTCCTATAGGCTCTTTATTTAATTAAAAGACCAAAACTAAAAGGGTATCCGCTTTTAATATCTCGCGAACCAATCATTCTAGAGGCGTGTACGAGGGGTCCAAGGACTCGGGGTGACGTCCTCTTTGCTATGGACCACTCGTTATATATAAAAAAAATTGGAAACTCGATTCTGGGGTAAATAAGTGTTTTATGTGATTTTTGCTCATAACGCACGAACCAATAAGCCTAGAGACGAGTGCGAGGTGTCATTTTTTTCATCGCATTGCTCTCTTGCCGAGGATGTTCGTGTTGAGCAGGAATGAAAAACCATGTTGAGGTAAAACAATGATTTTAGACTTTTTGCTTTATCTCGCAAACCCATAACGCTAGAGACGTGTACGAGGTGTCCTAGGACTCGGGATAACGCCCCCTGTTTGAAACTATGTTTGAAATTTTGACAAAGGGCCTAACGACACTTTTGTTGAGAAAAAATAATTTTTCTTTTCTTGTTTAAAATGTTCATGAAGCGTGGTGGTTGAGAGAGACGATACTGCTGGGTGTGTGTTTCAACGAACCTGTCGCTGACCACAAGGACCATGCTTAATAGAACAATCGCTATTTCGGCGGGTCGGTTTAAGACAGAGCGAGGGTTCGTTTTTCTGACATTTTACCTCTGAAGGAGATCTTTACCGTGTTAACGATGATGAGAACTTGGTTCTATGTTGGTCGGAAGCGAGTACAGAAAACAAACTTGTAGAGGAGCAGACGAGCAGGAGGCGAATGTCATTTGAGCTTATTGGAATGCGCTGATCTGACTTGACAACAAGTGCAATGGAAAATGACAAAGACTCTTGAAGGTTAAATAATCTGACCATTGTGGTGGCAGGGAAGTGCGAAATGCATGCATACACATGTGAAACCACATGAGGGCTAAACAAGTCACATCCTGTCTTGCTTCGTACGTGACAAAATGCAAGTCCATGTGAAATTTGACCTGTCACAGGTGTTCACTTGGGACGTCAGCTGTCCACGTGTTTGATAACAGGATGTTCAAAAGCGTGGGAAAAAATGATTATACATGCAACGTAACATATATAAAGACATGTCGTTATCATTTCCTCTCTCACTTAGGTGACTACCTTTGAGCACATTGCGTTGCGTGAAACCTCTGGTCTTGTTTAACAGTTTTGGTGTTGGTGGAAAATACTTAACCTTGTTGTGAGGTAGGTATATATTTATTCATTTATATATTTATTGATTTATATATATTTACAAGCAATTATTTACTGATTAGGTAATTAATGATTTTATTTATTTGTTTGCAGATAACTGCTATACCTTACAAGTCTGAGAGAGAAGAAACCATTGCACTTTGGAGCCCAATAGAAGGAAACAGCAACAAGCCACTGCAAGTGAAGGTGAGATGATTTTTTTAAACTAACTTGTTTCATTTTTTTGTTTTATATTTTATTTTATGAAATGCATGTATTAACCTGAATTTAGGTATTTATAACGGTTTATTTTATTTATTTTTAGAAACTTGAAAAGAAAAGCCTTACCGCCGTAGCAGTTGCTGAAAAAAAAAAACGAAACGCACTAAAGCGAAACCATTGCCAAAGAGTGAACCGTTTAAAACTCAGGTAAGTCTAACTTAAAAATGCTATTCCATTTTACCACAACTGAAAACTCGTAGACATAAAAAAATCATTACCTGTACATGACTGGGACAAAGATTGCTTTCTTGATTAATGGCTATGTTGTTGTTGACTGGTGGCTGGCTGCGTGGCTCAGGGGTAACGTTCTCGCTTGCTGGGCCCAAGGTTGCAGGTTCGTATCCTGGCGCAGTCAGCTGGCATTTGCGGGTGCGCAAATGTGAGGGAGCCGTGTCCGTAGATTTACTGGCACGTTAAAGGTCCCCTTCGGGCAAAATTCCGGCACCCCGGCGTCTCTAAAAGCCAGTGTAGTTAAAAGGGACGTAAAACCAATAACATTATTATTATTATTATTATTGACTGGGAAAAGTACAAGGCCATGTTGGATTTTCTAAAAACAAAAAAATAATTTATGGGTGGTTCCCTATGGACTCAACGAATATCCACAGGTTTGAACATGATAATGTGAACAAAATGACATGACATTCAATTTTGTTTATATATTGGTTAAAGGGGGATGTAAATATCTGTAGTTTTATAACAAGAAAATAAGCACATGGGTTATTGTTAGTGCCAACATACAGTTTATTTTTAATGGTGTTTTGATATATTAATGTCAATTAACGTTAACGTTTTATTTACAAGTATCGATTGATTGATTGAGTGATGGGTTATTTTGTTTGTTTTTAGGTGACGTCATGCGCCATTAACGTAGTGAACAGACAGTGAAAAAGGCATACATTATGCATTAAAGTACTCTGTGCAACGTTAATAACTTACAATAAGAAAAAGTTTTATTATAACACATGGCATTAGTACTAAATACAACAAGTGAGCAAGTTGGTTTACCACGTGGGTTCAATTTAAAATCAGAACATGATCGTTGGTTAACATTTGAATCCTGGCCTGTAGGCTTTTTGTCGACACATGAACTTGCAAAAGCCGTTTTGTTTACTTGAACCGACAAAATGTGGTGCGCTGTGTGTTTAGTCGTATTGAACTTTCACATTGGGAAGAAGGGGATGATCCCTTTAGAGAACATTTGCGATGGTCTCCTTGTTGTCATTACATGCTTGGAAAACAAGTGGGTAACCTACCAGTGTATTCATTTTACCAAACCACAAGGCCATTGGCTACTACTTACGTTGCTGAATCACAAATCAATAATAATAATGATGATGTACTACCAGCCAACAACGGTAGTGTCGATATATGTGGTCCATATGCCATAGACAGTGTAGAATTGACGTGTGCTTTTGAAAAATTGGGAGTTTGCAAGACTAAAGCACTAGCACACCCAGAGTACAGCTCTGTTGAAAAACGTTTAGAATCTTATAAAAATGTTTGGCCATTAATATTAAAACACCTTACCAAACAGCTAAGTGAAGCTGGATTTTTTATACTGGTGAAGGGATAAAACAATATGTTTTATTGTGGATTTGCTTTAAAGGATTGCCAAATGACTGATGACCCTTTTGTGCAACACGCTCGTTGGTTACCTAACTGTAAATACATGGTGTTGCTTAAAGGTCAGGAATTTGTGAACACTATTCGTAAAGAAAACATGATTGCAGCACAAGACTTAAAAGTGCCTTTAGAGTTAGAACACGTGGAGCAAATACACGAGGCTGAAAGAGAAGACTTGTCTCACGAACAGATACAAAAGTGTGACCAACAATTATGTAAAATTTGTTATCAAGATGAACTAGGTATTGTATTTTTGCCTTGTGGACACATGATAGCCTGTGTCAAGTGTGCATTAGAACTCAACACTTGTGCTATATGCAGAAAAGCAGTATCTGCTACAGTTAGGGCATTTCTTGCATAAATAGTAAAATTTATCAGCCATGCATAGTGCAAAATCCCAAATTGCACAATATTATTAAAGCTGTTTTAGAGTGTAATAGATATGCTTTTGTTTTGTTTATAGACTACTACAATGAATGTTTTGAATGCTGTGGGACAATCATGTGGCTTAGAGACAAAGAAGCTCAGCGAATTGCCAACGCATATTCCATTCCGCATTATCAAGATTCGGAAATTGAAAACAGCATATGGTGATCGTGTACTTTGTGTATGTGAAAACTTTGAGACGTTTCTGCCTATACGGTTTAATGATATGCCGGCGAGTGCTTTTAATGAAGTCAATAATGCTGTGCAACCTGTACACTTAATTTATGAAGGTTTTAAAAACAATAGGTGCATGATTCGTTTTAATTAAATAAAAAAGTCAAATAATAATGGAAGATATAAGTCATGACAATGGTCTGAAAGAAAAATATGTGTATAGAATAATAATGTCTTAGTGTTTAGTATTGTCTTAAAAATATTATCATGAAACAAAAAAAAATGTATATATAGTTTGTAAATAAATGAAAATAATGGTACAATGTTGTTTTATTTTCTATAGAAGTCAGAATATTTAACATTGCAGAGTATACATGATTATGACAATAAAAAGCACACTTAATACAAGTCTTTGCCTTTACGATAGTGTGTTATAGTTTTAAAAACAAAGCTTGTTGTAGATATTTTTTCTTCCACGGTAAGCAATAGGCATGAAAACGTTATTGTCTTGTTTTGGATCATTATCACTATCATAATCATAAGCAGCATGATCTATATCACTATTATTATAATCACTATAATTATCATCAACATTACCCTCAACATTACTAAAACCAGTTAAATATTCCTGTTCCTCTTCCTGTTCCTGTTCCTCTTCCTCTTCCTCTACAGTGTCCTCATGTAGAGTCTGCGTGGCTTTTGATAATGTTAAGGGTTTTTTGAACATTGAATTATTTTCAATAGTAGTATTGTTTTTAGCACTTGCTTTTTAACATTTTCATGATTTTCTGTTGACAGTAACAGTGTTTCATGCAGTACACTACATTGATGATCACTGACACTTAAAACCTCTCTATTTTTACTTTTTAGCTCACTGCGACATTGTTTTGAACGTTGTTTTGAACAACGCCAAATAACAGTTCCATTTTTATTGGTTCGTTTCACAATATATGAATATCCTTTATAGAATGCCTGAGGCTTACCATACCTAGTCACAGATACTTCCATATCAACTGTCAAGCATAGACTAAGCTCTAGTAAAGACAACTTGATAATAAGAACAATAGTTTAATGTGCGAGCATATATGGGTACAAATGTGGGAGCAAGAAAAAGTGGGAGCAAAAAGTGGGAGCAAAAATTGGGAGCAAAATGTGGGAGCAAAAAGTGGGAGCAAAAATTGAGAGCAAAAAGTGGGAGCAAAAAAAGTAGGATTAAGTATGGGAGAAAATGTGAAAGCGAAAGTGAGTATGATAGCATATGTAAAAGCAAAAGAGGGAGCAAAAAGTGAGAGAAAAAAAGTGGGAGCAAAAAGTGTAAGCAAAAGTGAGAGCAATTATGAGAGCAAAAAAGTAGGATCAAGTATGGGAGCAAATGTGAAAGCAAAAGTGGGAGCAACAAGTGAGAGAAAAAAAGTGGGAGCAAAAAGTGTAAGCAAAAGTGGGAGCAAATATGAGAGCAAAAAAAAGTGTGAGCAAATATGGGAGCAAAAAGTGGGAGCAAAAAGAGGGAGTTAAAAGTGTAAGCAAAAATGGGAGCAAAAATTGGGATCTAAAAGTGGGAGCAAAAAGTGGGAGCAAAAAGCAGAATAAAAAAAAGTAGGAGCAAGTATGAGAGAAAATGTGAAAGCAAAAGTGGGAGCAAGTATGGGAGAAAATGTGAAAGCAAAAGTGGGAGCAACAAGTGAGAGAAAAAAGTGGGAGCAAAAAGTGTAAGCTAAAGTGGGAGCAAATATGAGAGCAAAAAAAAAAAGTGAGAGCAAATATGGGAGCGAAAAGTGGGAGCAAAAAGTGTAAGCAAAAGTGGGAGCAAACAAGTGTGAGCAAATATGGGAACAGAAAGTGGGAGCAAATGTGAAAGCAAAAGTGGGAGCAATAAGTGAGAGCAAAAAGAGCGAGCAAAAGTAAGTGCACAAAGTGGGAGCAAAATGTGTGAGTAAAAAGTGGGGGCAAATGTGGTGTTTTACTAATACAATCTCCCCTAACCTAACCTAACCTAACTTCACCTAACCTAACCTAACTTCACCTAACCTAACCTTCCAACTCTCAGATCAAAAATTAAATTCTGGTCATAGTCGAGTTGGAACCCAAAACCTCTGGGATAACACCCAAGTATACTAGCCACTACACCGCGAGATGGGCAAATTATCATGCAACACAACACAAAAATAAAAGTTTCCTGTATTGTAACTCATTGGCTGACAACCATAGTTGAGAATTCAAACCCAAGATCTTAGGACTTTTGTTTTGAACATTATCCGAAATATTATTCCATTTACATTTTGCTGTTGCTTATAGTTATAAGAGTTGGCATTAATATGGGAGCAAAAGTGAAAGCAAAAAGTGAGTGCAAGCATGGCTGGTTGTTGAGACTTTCATATCAACTAATACACATAAATTAAATTTTAGTAAAGTGACTTGCTAATAATAATAATAATAATAATAATAATAATAATAATAATAACAGTTTTAAAAAAGTCAAAGGGGGATTGATATTTTTCAGGGTGTAATTTCTAAAGTACTGTTAAGAATAATAATTACATGAACAGATTCCAAGAACTCTAAGAGTGCTTTTAAGGTTAATGATTGGCTAGGAGTGAGATAGAGTTAGCTAACCTAAGTTAACCTCAGCTCAGTAAACCTAACCTTGTCACATGACATGTTCTACAAGTATAGACTTGCTTTGAGACTGGCTATGACGTCACAGATGAATGGCGGTGGGAGGCTGGACACGACTTTTTATTACACATAAACATTTTCCTTTTTGCCAGCCATGTACAGCCATGTTTAGGGTATATAGGAGACCCTTAGCAAGAAAGGCTGTCTAACCCACGAGTGTACAGCCTTGTCATACGCAGTAAGCACCTGTTGGCAGAAAACAACAACAACAACAATTTGAGAAAGCCAACAGTATGTTTTCCACTACCTAGCGGTAAATATGAGCACTACCTGTACTACTAGCATGCTACCTAGCGGAGGATATGAACACTTACTAGTAATATCCAAAGTGAGCTGAGGTTAGGTTAGGTTAGGTAAAGTTAGGTTAGCCATCAAAATAAGTTACCAAAATAAGCCATCAAAAATAATTCGTTTTTTACCCCTGAGATCTTGGGTTCCAACTCGATTATGCACAGAATTTAATTAACATCTGAGAGTTGAAAGGTTAAGTTAGGTTAGGTTAAGTTAGGTTAGGTAAAGTTAGGTTAGGTTAGTGAGCTGAGGTTAAGTCTTTTAATATTCCCTCTCTTTCAACTACTTTCCAACACAAAGAAAAAAATCCACTAAATACATTGACACAAATAACTTGTCAAATAAGCCAACACAAAAGCCAATACTAAAGCCAACACAAAAAGCCAACACGAAAAGCTAACACAAAAAGCCAACACAAAAAGCCAACACAAAAAGCCAACATGAAAAGCCAACACAAAAAGCCAACACAAAAGCCAACACAAAAAGCCAACACATAAGCCAATATATAAGCTTATGGTAGGTCACTCCATCAGCAAAACAGTTGTAACCTTTGTAGTGTGAACATCGTACTGACAGGTCAGTTAGTACTATGGAACTTATTACTACCAACAAAGGTAGGCTACGTGCACTCTATCAAGGCTACTCCTATAACTATAATCGCCAGAATGTGAATGGAATAATATTCTGGCGATGCTCAAAAGAGAGGTCAACAAAATGTCGGGGCGATCTAAAAAGTAAAAATGGAAAGGTTTTAAGTGTGAGTGTTCATCAATGTAGTGCACTAAACGAACCACGCTTGCTGTTTACAAACAATTATCAAAATGCTAAAAAGCAATTTCAAGAAAACGATATTGCGGCTAATGATAGTGCAGGGTTTGTTCAAAAGGACTTATCATGTCCTCAAAAAGTCATGTTAAGACAGTTGTCAACGTCCAAGAAACCTTCAACACTATCAAAATCAACTCAGACTATAAATAAAGTGGTATTGCAAGAGGATCAAAAAGGACTATATAGTAATAGTGATGATGGTCATGATGATCATGATAATGATGATGATGATGATGATGATGATAATGATAATGGTAATGCATTGTTTACACCTAAAATCCATTTGTTAAATTTGTATACTGGAACAAACCCAGTAAGCTAATTCAACGGCTTCGACAATTGCATGCTTTACAACAAGCTGGGCATACCAGTCACGATTGGGAAATCAAAGAAATTGAACAAGTGCTTCGTCATGCTGAAATTATTCTTATTACCAAGTTGACATTACTAGAGCTTAGTCTATGCTTGACAGTTGACATGGAAGTATCAGTGACTAGGTATGGTAAGCCTTACGCATACTATAAAGGATATTCATATATTGTGAAACGAACCAATAAAAATGGAACTGTTATTTGGCGTTGTTCAAAGCAACGTTCCAAACATTGTCGTGGTGACCTAAAAAGTAAAAATAGTGAGGTTTTAAGTGTCAGTGATCATCAATGTAGTGTACTGCATGAAACACAGTTGCCGTCGACAAAAAATCAAGAAAACCATATTGCTATTCAAAATAGTGCATTGTTTAATGAGCACCGTCTAACCCCTGTTCTAAAAGTTATTTTTAATCCATCTACCACGTCGCCAGAGCCATTAACATCACAAGCTGTGCAAGAGGTAGTGTTGTTGTTGTTGTCGTTTTAAAGAGTGGAACAACTAGGTCATCTGCTCTTGATATGCAAGAGGATAAAAATGACTAAATAGTAATAACAATAAGGTTTTTATGCCTATAAAACCATTGCGGCTTCCCCAGTTTTCGAAAACAACAGTGAATGGACATTGCTATAAAATGATCTACAAAAAGCCTTGTGTTTAAAACTATAACAGACTATTGTAAAGAGAGAAAGGCTTGTATTCGGTGTGCGTCTATTGTCATAATCATGTATACTCTGCAATGTTAAATATACTAACTTTGTATAAAATAAAACAGCATTGTAACATCATTTTGCATTTATTTACAAACTTTATATACATGTTTTTGGTTTCATGATAATATGTTTTAAGACAATACTAAAAACTAAAACAATATTATTCTATACCCATATTTTTCTTTCAGTCCATTGCCATCACTTATATCTTCCATTATTATTATTTGACATTTGTTTTTTATTTAATTAAAACGAACCATGCACCTATTGTTTTTAAAACCTTCTTAAATTAAATGTACAGGTTGCACAGCATTATTGACTTCATCAAAAACACTCTCCGACATATCATTAAACCGTATAGGTAGAAATGTCTCAAAGTTTTCACATACACAAAGTACACGATCACCATATACTGTTTTCAATTTCCGAATCTTGATAATGCGGAATGGGATATGCGTTGGGAATTCGCTGAGCTTCTTTGTCTCTAAGCCACATGCTTGACCCACAGCATTCAAAACATTCATTGTAGTAGTCTATAAACAAAAGAAAAGCATATCTATTACACTCTAAAACAGCTTTAATAATATTGTGCAATTTGGGATTTTGCACTATGCATGGCTGATAAATTTTACTATTTATGCAAGAAATGCCCTAACTGTAGCAGATACTGCTTTTCTGCATATAGCACAAGTGTTGAGTTCTAATGCACACTTGACACAGGCTATCATGTGTCCACAAGGCAAAAATACAATACCTAGTTCATCTTGATAACAAATTTTACATAATTGTTGGTCACACTTTTGTATCTGTTCGTGAGACAAGTCTTTTCTTTCAGCCTCGTGTATTTTCTCCGCGTGTTCTAACTCTTAAGGCACTTTTAAGTCTTGTGCTGCAATCATGTTTTCTTTACGAATAGTGTTCACAAATTCCTGACCTTTAAGCAACACCATGTATTTACAGTTAGGTAACCAACGAGCGTGTTGCACAAAAGGGTCATCAGTCATTTGCCAATCCTTTAAAGCAAATCCACAATAAAAACATATTGTTTTATCCCTTCACCACTATAAAAAAATCCAGCTTCACTTAGCTGTTTGGTAAGGTGTTTTAATATTAATGGCCAAACATTTTTATAAGATTCTAAACGTTTTTCAACAGAGCTGTACTCTGGTTGTGCTAGTGCTTTAGTCTTGCAAATTCCCAATTTTTCAAATGTACACGCCAATTCAACACTGTCTATGGCATATGGACCACATATATAGACACTACCGTTGTTGACTGGTAATACATCATTATTATTATTTATTTGTGATTCAGCAACGTAAGTAGCGGCCAATGGTCTTGTGGTTCGGTAAAATGAATACACAGGTAGGTTACCCACTTGCTTTCCAAGCATGTAAGGACAACAAGGAGACCATCGCAAATGGTCTCTAAAGGAATCATCCCCTTTTTCCCAGTGTGAAAGTTCAATACGACAAAACACACAGCGCACCACATCTTCTCGGTTCAAGTAAAAAAAAAAACGGCTTTTGCAAGTTCATGTGACGACAAAATGCCTACAGGCCAGGATTCAAATGTTAACCAACGGTCATGTTCTGATTTTAAATTTAATCCACGTGGTAAACCAACTTGCTCACTTGTTGTATTTGGTACTAACGCCATGTGTTATAATAAAACTTTTTCTTATTGTAAGTTATTAACGTTGCACAGAGTACTTTAAAGCACAATGTATGCTTGTTCACTGTCTGTTCATTACGTTAATGGCGCATGACGACACCTAAAAGCAAACAAAATAACCAATCACTCAATCAATCAATACTTGTAAATAAAACTTTAACGTTAATTGGCATTCATATATCAAAACACCATTAAAATAAACTGTATGTTGGCACTAACAGTAACCCATGCACTTATTTTCTTTTTATAAAGCTTTAGTCATTTACACCCCCCTTTAACCAATATATAAACAAAAATGAATGGCATGTCAGTTTGTTCACATTATCATGTTCAAACCTGTGGATATTCGTTGAGTTCATAGGGTTCAAAGTTCCTCATTTTTCTACTAGAAAGCGCTATAGAGTTTAAAGAGATTAGATATCTAACGTCTAACCTCCTTGACTTTCATAGTCAAGGAACAACTAAATTCGACATGCAAGCTACCCTCTGTGTGTCAAATAACAAAGCTTACACCCAGAACCCGAGGCCATACGATATTAATATTATTATAAATATATTTTTATTATTATTATTATTATTATTATTATTATTATTATTATTATTATAGGGAACGACATGTTAGTTGAATTTAAATTTTTGTTTTTAGAAAATTCACCATGGCCTTGTACTTTTCCCAGTCAACAACAACATAGCCATTAATCAAGAAAGCAATCATCGTCCTAGTCATGTACAGGTAATGAATATTTTTGTCTACCAGTTTTCAGTAGTGGTAAAATGGAATCGCATTTTATGTTAGGCTTACCTGAGTTTTCAATAGTTCACTGCCTGGAAACAATGGTTTCGCTTTAGTGCGTTTCGGTTTTTTTTTCAGCAACTGCTACGGCGGTAAGACTTTTCTTTCCAAGTTTCTAAAAATAAATAAAATAAACCGCTATAAATACCTAAATTCAGGTTAATACATGCATTTCATAAAATAAAATATAAAACAAACAAAAATGAAACAAGTTAGTTTAAAAAAATAATCCCACCTTCTCTTGCAGTGGCTTATTGCTGTTTCCTTCTAGTGGGCTCAAAAGTGCAATGGTTTCTTCTCTCTCAGACATGTAAGGTATACCAGTTATCTGCAAACAAATAAATAAAAAAATCATTAATTACCTAATCAATAAATAATTGCTTGTAAATATATATAAATCAATAAATGTATAAATGAATAAATATATACCTACCTCACAACAAGGATAAGTATTTTCCACCAACGCCAAAACTGTTAAACAAGACCAAGTGTTTCACGCAACGCAGTGTGTTCAAAGGTAGTCACCTAAGTGAGAGAGGAAATGATAACGACATGTAATATATATGCTACGTTGAATGTATAATAATTTTTTTCCCACGCTTTGAACATCCTTTTATCAAACACGTGGACAGCCAAAGCCCAAGGTGCACACCCGTGGCAGATCAAATTTCACATGAACTTGCATTTTGTCACGTACGAAGCAAAAACAGGATGTAACTTGTTTAGCATACATGTGGTTTCACATGTGTATGCATGCATTTCGCACTTCCCTGCCACCACAATGGTCAGATTATTTAACCTTCAAGCGTCTTTGTCATTTTCCATTGCACTTGTTGTCAAGTCAGATCAGCACCTTCCAATAAGCTCAAATGGCATTCGCCTCCTGCTCGTCTGCAAGTTTGTTTTCTGTACTCGCTTCGACCAACATAGAACCAAGTTCTCATCACCGTTTACACGTCAAAGGTAAAATATCAGAAAATCGCACGCTCGCTCTTTCATAAACCGACCCGTCGAAATAGCGATTGTTCTATTAAGCATGGTCCTTGTGCTAAACGACAGGTTCGTTGAAACACACACACACCCAGCCGTATCGTCTCTCTCAACCACTACGCTTCATAAACATTATAAACAGGTAAAGAAAAAGAAAAAGTTTTTTCAACATGTATGGCGTTAGGCCCTTTGTGAATTATTTTTTTGGAAAACATATCTACCACATTTCAAAGGGGGCGTTAGCCCGAGTGCTAGGACACCTCGTACACGTCTCTAGCGTTATTGGTTCGTGAAATATCGGCAAAAATAAAAAAAACACGTGTTTACCCCAAAATCGAGTTTCCAAATTTTTTAAAAATTATAACGAGTGGTTCATAGCAAAGAGGACGTCACCCAGAGTCCTTGTACCCCTCGTACACGCCTCTAGCATAATTCGTTCGAGATATATAGCAAAAAGTTTAAAATCACGGTTTTACCCCAAAAAAACATGTTTCCAAATTTTCACCCTTTCGACACCTACATTCCCGTAAAGAGCACAACGAGACGAAAGAAACGAATCCAAGCACGCGCTCCTAGCAATGCTCCTTCCATTCCAAGGTCGCAGGGGCTCACAACTTGCTTTTTAAGCAGCTTCCCCACTACCACACTACTGTCAGGTTTTCATCCTAGAGACATGAAATTTATCTTGGGGGTAGGGGGCATAGGGACCTTTCATTTATGTCAAATAAACGTTTTTGTAAACTTCCTAGTTTCCAAAATATAGGGTTTTCAAAATTCGAGTGTTTTCAAAAAAAACATAAAAAGTAAAAAAGTTTCATTATAGAAAATAAAGGTCATAAAGACCATTCGTTTGAGCCATGGCACAACGTTCTATCATGTTTGGTTTTCAAACTATCACCAACTTTCGAAAACAAAAATTTTCAAAAAAAATATAACGAGTGGTCCATAGTACAGCCCCCCGTCTGCCCGAGTCCAACGACACCTCGTTCGTGAATCTCCGACCACGGGTTCGAGAGTTATTAATTATTTAATATGAACGCCGCCCGAGCAACGCCTGGTGGCCTGGAACTCTCACTACTCCACTACTGACAATACTAAACACTAAGACATTATTATTCTATACACATATTTTTCTTTCAGTCCATTGTCATGACTTATATCTTCCATTATTATTTGACTTTTTTTTATTAATTAAAACGAATCATGCACCTATTGTTTTTAAAACCTTCATAAATTAAGTGTGCAGGTTGCACAGCATTATTGACTTCATCAAAAACACTCTCTGACATATCATTAAACCGTATAGGCAGAAATGTCTCAAAGTTTTCCCATACACAAAGTACACGATCACCATATGCTGTTTTCAATTTCCGAATCTTGATAATGCGGAATGGAATATGCGTTGGCAATTCGCTGAGCTTCTTTGTCTCTAAGCCACATGATTGTCCCACAGCATTCAACACATTCATTGTAGTAGTCTATAAACAAAACAAAAGCATATCTATTACACTCTAAAACAGCTTTAATAATATTGTGCAATTAGGGATTTTGCACTATGCATGGCGAATAAATTATACTAGTTATGCAAGAAATGCCCTAACTGTAGCAGATACTGCTTTTCTGCATATAGCACAAGTGTTAAGTTCTAATGCACACTTGACACAGGCTATCATGTGTCCACAAGGCAAAAATACAACACCTAGTTCATCTTGATAACAAATTTTACATAATTGTTGGTCACACTTTTGTATCTGTTCGTGAGACAAGTCTTTTCTTTCAGCCTCGTGTATTTGCTCCGCGTGTTCCAACTCTAAAGGCACTTTTAAGTCTTGTGCTGCAATCATGTTTTCTTTACGAATAGTGTTCACAAATTCCTGACCTTTAAGCAACACCATGTATTTACAGTTAGGTAACCAACGAGCGTGTTGCACAAAAGGGTCATCAGTCATTTGCCAATCCTTTAAAGCAAATCCACAATAAAAACATATTGTTTTATCCCTTCACCACTATAAAAAAATCAAGCTTCACTTAGCTGTTTGGTAAGGTGTTTTAATATTAATGGCCAAACATTTTTATAAGATTCTAAACGTTTTTCAACAGAGCTGTACTCTGGGTATGCTAGTGCTTTAGTCTTGCAAACTCCCAATTTTTCAAAAGCACACGCCAATTCAACACTGTCTATGGCATATGGACCACATATATCGACACTACCGTTGTTGGCTGGTAATACATCATTATTATTATTATTTATTTGTGATTCAGCAACGTAAGTAGTAGCCAATGGCCTTGTGGTTTGGTAAAATGAATACACTGGTAGGTTACCCACTTGTTTTCCAAGCATGTAACGACAACAAGGAGACCATCGCAAATGTTCTCTAAAGGGATCATCCCCTTCTTCCCAATGTGAAAGTTCAATACGACAAAACACACAGCGCACCACATTTTGTCGGTTCAAGTAAAAAAAACGGCTTTTGCAATTTCATGTGTCGACAAAAAGCCTACAGGCCAGGATTCAAATGTTAACCAACGATCATGTTCTGATTTTAAATTGAACCCACGTGGTAAACCAACTTGCTCACATGTTGTATTTAGTACTAATGCCATGTGTTATAATAAAACTTTTTCTTATTGTAAGTTATTAACGTTGCACAGAGTACTTTAATGCATAATGTATGCCTTTTTCACTGTCTGTTCACTACGTTAATGGCGCATGACGACACCTAAAAACAAACAAAATAACCCATCACTCAATCAATCAATCAATCAATCAATCGATACTTGTAAATAAAACGTTAACGTTAATTGACATTAATATATCAAAACACCATTAAAAATAAACTGTATGTTGGCACTAACAATAACCCATGTGCTTATTTTCTTTTTATAAAGCTACAGACATTTACATCCCCCTTTAACCAATATATAAACAAAATTGAATGTCATGTCATTTTGTTCACATTATCGTGTTCAAACTTGTGGATATTCGTTGAGTCCATAGGGAACCACCCATAATTTTTTTTGTTTTGTTTTTTGAAAATCCAACATGGCCTTGTACTTTTCCCAGTCAACAACAACATAGCCATTAATCAAGAAAGCAATCTTTGTCCCCGTCATGTACAGATAATGATTTTTTTTGTATACGAGTTTTCAATAGTGGTAAAATGGAATAGCATTTTTAAGTTAGACTTACCTGAGTTTTAAACGGTTCAATCTTTGGCAATGGTTTCGCTTTAGTGCGTTTCGTTTTTTTTTTCAGCAACTGCTACGGCGGTAAGGCTTTTCTCTCCAAGTTTCTAAAAATAAATAAAATAAACCGCTATAAATACCTAAATTCAGGTTAATACATGCATTTCATAAAATATATAAAACAAAAAAAATGAAACAAGTTCGTTTAAAAACATCATCTCACCTTCACTTGCAGTGGCTTGTAGCTGTTTCCTTCTAGTGGGCTCAAAATTGCAATGGTTTCTTCTCTCTCAGACTTGTAAGGTATAGCAGTTATCTGCAAACAAATAAATAAAATCATTAATTACCTAATCAGTAAATAATTGCTTGTAAATATATATAAATCAATAAATATATAAATGAATAAATATATACCTACCTCACAACAAGGTTAAGTATTTTCCACCAACACCAAAACTGTTAAACAAGACCAGTGGTTTCACGCAACGCAATGTGTTCAAAGGTAGTCACCTAAGTGAGAGAGGAAATGATAACGACATGTCTTTATATATGTTACGTTGCATGTATAATCATTTTTTCCCACGCTTTGAACATCCTGTTATCAAACACGTGGACAGCTGACGTCCCAAGTGAACACCTGTGGCAGGTCAAATTTCACATGGACTTGCATTTTGTCACGTACGAAGCAAGACAGGATGTGACTTGTTTAGCCCTAATGTGGTTTCACACGTGTATGCATGCATTTCGCACTTCCCTGCCACCACAATGGTCAGATTATTTAACCTTCAAGCGTCTTTGTCATTTTCCATTGCACTTGTTGTCAAGTCAGATCAGCGCATTCCAATAAGCTCAAATGACATTCGCCTCTTGCTCGTCTGTTCCTCTACAAGTTTGTTTTCTGTACTCGCTTTCGACCTACATAGAACCAAGTTCTCATCATCGTTTACACGGTAAAGATCTCCTTCAGAGGTAAAATGTCAGAAAAACGAACCCTCGCTCTAACATAAACCGACCCGCCGAAATAGCGATTGTTCTATTAAGCATGGTCCTTGTGGTCAGCGACAGGTTCGTTGAAACACACACCCAGCAGTATCGTCTCTCTCAACCACCACGCTTCATGAACATTTTAAACAAGTAAAGAAAAATTATTATTTTTTCAACAAAAGTGTCGTTAGGCCCTTTGTCAAAATCTCAAACATAGTTTCAAACAGGGGGCGTTAGCCCGAGTCCTAGGACACCTCGTACACGTCTCTAGCGTTATGGGTTTGCGAGATAAAGCAAAAAGTCTGAAATCATGGTTTTACCTCAACATGGTTTTTCATTCCTGCTCAACACGAACATCCTCGGCAAGAGGGCAACGCGATGAAAAAAATGACACCTCGCACTCGTCTCTAGGCTTATTGGTTCGTGAGTTATGAGCAAAAATCAAAAAAACACTTGTTTGCCCCAAAATCGAGTTTCCAAATTTTTTATAACATATAATGAGTGGTCCATAGCAAAGAGGACGTCACCCCGAGTCCTTGGACCCCTCGTACACGCCTCTATCATGATTGGTTCGCGAGATATTAAAAGCGGATGACCTTTTAGTTTTGGTCTTTTAATTAAATAAAGAGCCTATAGGAATGTAGGGGCATCACTACGAGTGCTAGGACACCCTGTATGTTCAAATCCCATGATTGGTTAGCAAGATATCAGGTTCGGGGCAAATACGAGGAGGGTTCAATAAGTTAGTGGACAGCTTTCCCCTCGCCCCACTACTTACAAAACACAATTTTTTGCTCTAGAGACTTGAAATTTATTTTGGGGGTAGAGGGCATTGGGACCTTTCATTTATGTGAAACAATTTTTTTGTAGAATTCCTAGTTTCCAAAATATAGGATTTTCAAAATTCGAGTGTTTTCAAAAAAACATAAAAAGTAAAATATTTTCATTATAGAAAATAAAGGTCATAAAGACCATTCGTTTGAGCCATGGCATAACGTTCTATCATGTTTGGTTTTCAAACTATCACCTACTTTCGAAAACTAAAATTTTCTAATTTTTTTTCAAAAATATAACGAGTGGTCTATAGGAAGGACGACGTCAGCTCGAGTCCAACGATATGTCGCATGCCCATGGTTTCATGAAATATACATTAGAGTTCAGCGTAGGCGAGTGGCTCGTGCCACTATTTAGAATCGGCATTACCCCTCTACTGACGGAGTCTCGCAGTCGCCGCGCGACGGACAGGCCACTGAGTGTAGCAGCGTGGCGAACAAGGCACTTGCGCTAGCAGCAGCATAGCGCCCAACTTGTTTAAGACATTTACACTTTTTAACGTATTTAATAAGCATATTTACTTACAGTTTGTGGAAATGCTGTTATTCATTTTCTAAACACAGATCGCAGCAACATAGGAAGATTTGGTACACTCGCTGTAATTCATCCTCACTGATATTTTGTATCAGTGCAGTTATTTCGTTCCCGAGACTCTCCAGAGTACGCGGATTGTTTCTGTATACATTTTGTTTGAGGGTCCTACATAAGTAAAAATCGCATGGTGCTGAAACGTACGAACATATTTACTGGAAGACTTCTTCTTGAGAAGATAAGTTTCACTAGGAATATTTGATGTTTTGTTTAACACCTAACCATGTTCACGGGATACAGTAGTTCACAACAATTCTTAACTCTCTGAAGTAAGGTATGTTGCCAGCTAGGAAAGCAATCAATGCTATGACGATACGCGGTGATTCCCGTCCCACTGTTGTGTAACGGTAGATGCTAGTCAAGTGGCGCTGACTAATCGCTCTCCACCCGTTACATGGCTCGGTGCTATAGGGCAGGCTCTCACTGTAGGATGTCAGAGGTGGGGATCGAATCCACCTCTTCCCAGTTTCGTCTCACTGGGCTGAGAGAACCCCGTTCCAACGCTCAGACGAAAATTAAATGTCTTTGCATTTCAATGGTAAGAGCCAAGAATGCTACTCACTACACATCGAGGTGGTCAAAAGAAGGATGTTAGTTCAAGCGTTATACGTTTATAAACAAGATTAAAATGTTGTGTGCCGCTCTGAAATTAATTAGAAATCTATTGACGATGGCGCTATTTCAGAGAGGCTGAAATAGGCATCGAACACGACAGCCCACTTAACAAGTTATTCGTTCCTTGTGGAATATAAAATCCCTGCACAAAAGAATTCATTTTATATTCAAATGTTGGTGTGATGCAAGGTGTGAGCAAGGACCCGCCCATTACACGAGGAAGCGTATACAAAGCCATCTAGCACAAGTTAACGTGACATATTTAACCTCTCTACGCCTGAAACCCTCAATGGAGTTTACAGTGTGGTCACCAGGGAGCGCAACACCTTGGCCCTCGACCCATTTACTGCGGTGAGAGCCTCTCCTACTTTACAATCAACAAAAATGTGTCGTTTGAAACTTTATGGGGATAGTCTAGCTACTAGGCCTACTTGGTCTTTTCTACCTATTCCCCCAGAGGCTCACAGCTAGTGCGACGTGGGTTGGCGACCATGGGACCCCAGCTGAGTCCGGCATTGCTTCTACTTTCTTCTCCTGGTGGCAGACTCTTCTCTCAGTAGGCCTACCTGCATCTCTATGTTTTTTACCCTTCTGCACACTTGTTTACACACCCTACCTTCCTCTCTTCGTCAGTCCCTATCCCATAAATAACTCATTCCTAGTCTTTCCAGTATATTTATTACCCCGTCCACCCAGCACCCTTTTATCGTTTTAAATGATCTTGTCGACTTCGTCGTTACGCTGGGGTCTGGCGTTACGTTACGGTGACGGGACGAAATTTACCCAGATGCACTGAGGTGTGTGACGTCATAGCACTGCTTGGTGCATGTGTTCCCCGACAATCTCTACTTCGTTAGTATAAAACAAAAATCCCCGATTCTTGGATGTTACGGGTAATCTCGATAACCACTGGATGGATTTTGATGCAGTTTCCACCATTCTGTAAAGGATATCTCGTGGAAAGATTCCGTAGAAAATAATTTATGTATGTTCAAAGGAAGCCAAGCAGTAGCGATTTCAGTGAAAAAGTCGAAAACAAACTTGGCGTCCGTGCGCTTCTTAAGCTTACGCTGGGCAAACCGTTAAAAATATCAATATACTATGAGTGTAAGAATTGGTCAGCATCAAAAGTTCTACAAAAAAGTCCGTGAGAGCATATGTCTATCTTCCATACGTCGCCCACTAGAAGTGTTTTTAGACTGGATGGAAGGGGCACGTCCTCGCGCGCTCTGGTGAGCGTGACGGCATCCCGCTCGCTTGACCCTGCTTTGCCCTTAGTTTACACTTGCCGTTCGCTAGTAATTTGAAACAAGATAAGCAAGATAAGTATTATGCAGATAATTTTCTAACATGTTAAGAGTCTTTGACTTCGAGCGAAGCGAGAAGCTTCCGGCCTTTCTAGCATTTTTCAGCATTTTTAGCATTTAAAATGATACAAAGTCTAGTCTTTCAGACTGACTCTCACTTTTTCATAATTATTATTATATATAATATTTGCAAATGGGGGTAATTCCCCGGTGGCAAATTGTACAAATACAGAAAATCACCAACAATAACATCAAACACAATTCGCAATTTAGGAACTATAGTAATTACATCGTAGTATTTACACAAAATTGCAATCAGTGCCGGGTTCCTCTCTGTCATCTTTCCTGTCGACCTCCCTTGGTGAACACTCTTGTTCTCTTCCGACCGCGACAGTATTAGGGTATCTGAGGCCTAGGGAGTCCTTCCTTTTCTCCCCTTAATTGGCCCTTGTCTCATCTTTCATAATACCCTAATTCTTCAAGAGGTCAGCCTTCTTTTCTTTTCACAGTATCTCCTGCCTTTTGACCCTGAAGGAGGCAAGTTGTATGTAGCCCCACCATAGAAAGTGCTACACCCTCAGGGGCTCACGACTGATGAGTTCGGGAGTTGGTGCCTCCGAGGGTCTCCTGGGCTGGATCCGTTTTTCCCTTCTTCCATTGCCTTTAGAGAGGATCTCTCCTCTTTATCTTTTCTATCTGCCTTTCATGGCTCTCTCTTCTTCCAAGTCCCTTAATTCTCATTCTTCGAAGGATCAGGGGATTTCTTTTCCCTGTAGTTGGTTTATCTTATTCCTTTTATATTGTCCTTTTCTTCTTCTAGTCCATAAGTTAGTTGTTGGTTATCATCTTTTTCACGCTGTTTCCAAGGTTGCAGGATTGAATCCTGGCGCAGGCAGTTGGCATTTGAGGGTGCGCAAATGAGAGGGTCCTGTGTCAGTAGATTTACTGGCACGTTGAAGATCCCCTTCGGGGCAAAATTCCGGCACCACTGCGTCTCTAAATGCCGCATCTGTTAAAAGGGACGTAAAACCAATAACATTATTATTATTATCTTCTTTCACGGTCACCCAAACCATTGGGGGCCGATGACCTAGATGTTAGGCCTCTCAAGACTATCATTATCATTATCATCATCGTCATCATCTTTCTTGTCGACTTCCCTATGTCAACTCTTGTTCCTTTGTTCTGACCCCGATGTTATTAGGGCATCCAGGGCCTATGTTCCACCTCGTAGCGTAGTGAGTAGCATTCTCAGCTGTAACCGCGTAGATCCGTTTTCGATTCCCGACTCTACCAAGAAATTTAATTCTGGCCTGAGAGCTGGAACGGAGCTCACGTCGCCAAATGAGGCAGAACTGAAAACATGTGGGCTCATTTCCTTTCTCAGCCATTCTAAAAGTACGGTACTTTTCTGTTGTTGATAATTCATTTCAGGATCTTTGGCATCTTGGTTATCAGACCCGTGTAGTTGGATGTGTGTTGAACATGTCTGATAGTGATGACTGTAGAAATGTGTGTAACTGTATTAGGGACAGGGATGAGGTGGGTGCCCCAGGACTTGATGTAAGTTGCTAGCTATACCGGCGTTTGCCTTGAGGGAGTGTGGAAAAAATCACGGAAAAATACACACCGAGGATAGCCACTGTCAGTGCCGGGATTCGAACTGCGATCTCCTAACAGTTTTCTGTTTTTTTTTTCAACTTCTACTCGAGGCGAATGCTGGGATGCAACCTAAATAGAGGCCACGGTCGCCTCATACGCAAATCCTAGCCCCAATTATAAATGCATACACTAGTACATACACACAATGACACAGGTTATCGGACAGATTCCATATACATCCAAGTACACGGGGCTACAAGACCACGATATCCCAAAGCCCCTAAATAAATCATCAACAACAACAACAAAGCGGAAACAACAACAACAACAATAATCTAAGGAGGGCAGAGGGTGAGTAGGCTCTCCATCTCTTTTGAAGAGATCTATCTATCTATTATTTTTCCCGAGATGTGACGACAGACTATATTAATACGAGGGGAAAATAATAGAGTTCGGTATCCTTTGCCGGCCTCGTGATGTTGGGGTAGAGCACCTGCCTCTCACCCGCAGGCCCCGGGTTCGATTCCTGGCTCCGTCAGGGATTTTAGAAACTGACGTGAGAGGGCTGGAATGGGGTGCACCCAGCCTCGTGAGGGCAATAGAGTAGCTGTCTGACAGTGAGGCAGCGCACCGGTCACGAAAACCAAGATTAACGGCCAAGGGAGCTTGCCACGGTGGGTGAGTGGATATCGTGTCGGTCTACTAACCCCCAGATTTCAGGTTCGCTCCTGGCCGTGGTAAGTGATTTTTGAAAGGCGGCAAAAATATGATACGCATGTCATGATGTTGGCATATCAAAGAACCCATTTGAATTCAGTAGGCCGAGTTCATAATGGCAAAATTAATCTCGGGAGTTTCCGCCAACACAAAGTTCCTCATTTCTCCCCTAAAAAGCGCTATAGTGTTCAAGGAGCTTAGATATCTAACCTCCTTGACTTTCATAGTCAAGGAACAACGAAATTCGACATGCAAGCTACCCAGGGGTGTCAAATAACAAAGCTTGCACCTGGCACCCGAGGCCATACGATATTATTAACGGCCAAGGGGACCCGATGCGCTGATTATGCATCACCCCAATATCTACAGGCCAAATGGTTGAGCAGCGGTCGCTTGATAGGCCTAGGCCCTTCTGTAGTGCCAGGGGTTATTTATCGTTTGTGGGATGTGCTTGCAGTGCATCAGTACCATATGGGATGCAAGGAGAGAAATATTGACCTTCCTGACAACACTTGTTAGTTGGGCTGCATATAACAATATTATTAGGGGCAGCTAATCCACCTGGTATAGGCTATTAATTTTATTGTTTATTTTGTTTTTCATTGATTGATTAATTGATGTATTAATTGATTAATTAATGTATTTATTTATTCATTACTTTCTTTCCTTTTTCTTTATTTATATTATTATTATTATTATTATTAGGGGCTGATGAACTCGCAGTTTAGACCCTTAAAACAACTATTATTAAAATTATTATTATTATTATTATTGTTTTTATCATCTTCTTGAAGGACGATTAAATTCATGCTGGCTGGCTGCGTGGCTCAGCGGGAACGTTCTCACCTGCTGTACCCAAGGTTGCAGGATCACATCCTGGCGCTGCCAGTTGGCATTTGATGGTGCGCAAATGCGAGGGAGCCGTGTCAGTAATTTACTGGTACGTTAAAGATGCTCTTTGGGGCAAACTTCCGGCACCCCGGCATCTCTAAAAGCCGCAGATGTTAAAAGGGACGTAAAACCAATAACAATATTAAGTTATATTGAAATCATGCTTGTACGTGTCTGGTTTAGTAAGATATCGCACCAAGGTGATCTGCATACTGGAAATATGCACCGAGAATATTATTGCGCTGAACGCTTGGAACTCGAGCAAATGCTACCATTCGAGTATCTAGGAGAATGGATTCATTAACTGTTTTATCGGGATGAGGAGACAAATGGGCTGGTGCTCTTAGCATCCATCATGGCTGTGCTGTTGTTTATTAGTTTTTCCCGACGATGGGACACGTTCATTATGAATCTAATACCAACTTGTATTCATTCAAATGACTCATTAGGGCTTAATTAACAATTTGTCATCGTACCATAGAAATATGCGGGAAATTAGTTTGATGTTGGTATTACTGCCCGCATCGGATAGCTTTTGTACGTCACTTATAATAAATGTGTAACAAATACGTACGTTGACCCAGACTTCATGAGGGTGGAGATCTCTATATGAGGGTGGTTCAGTAATTAATATGTACAGTCAAATTCTGAATAATACAAACATCGGATATGGAGGGAGTGACCTTTTTAGCCGCTTGCTGGTAATACTTTATTATAATCAAGTTTCAGGAAGGTGTCACCTATATTATACGAGGGGCGTAGTATATTGTTTTACGCTTAATTATTACTACCCAAATGAAGTACATTACACATCAGTTGTTACGTCCACCTTCTCAACATAATCTCCTTGTAACTTTATGCACTTTTGCCATCGATGTGTCAGTCTCTCCAGACCTTCCTGAAACCATTCTTTCGGAGTGCAGCGTACTCATGCCTTGACAGCTGTGTTCAGTTCTGCAAAATCCGCAAAACGGTGACCATGCAAGGGATGCACAGGGGCAGTCCACCGCCAAAGAAATGTCGAACAGTGCCATCAGTTGGCAAGCGAATGGCGACAGTGTTCTGGGACACAAAGGGCAACATCCTCATTGACTGGCTGGAATTGGGGGCCACAATTAACAGTGCAGCAAATGTGGCAACCCTTAAGCGCTTACGTCGTGCCATTCAAACTAAGCGGCCAGGAAAATGGGCTAAAGGTGTGCTTCCGCCGCCCACCCTCACACTAGCCGAAAGACCAGCGCTGCCATTGATCAAATGGGATTCACGGTGCTGCCATACCCACCATACTCTCCTGACTTGGCACAAAGTGATTATCACCTGTTCGGGAAGACGAAGAAACCTCTGGACACAGCTGTCAAGGCATGGGTACGCAGCAGTCCGAAAGAATGGTTTCAGGAAGGTCTGGAGAGACTGACACATCGATGGCAAAAGTGCATCAAGTTACAAGGAGATTATGTTGAGAATGTGGACGTAGCAACTGATGTGTAATGTACTTCATTTGGGTAGAAAAAAATAAAGTGTAAAACAATATAGTACGCCCTTCATATTACTATTTTCTTCTTTGGTCATTTGGACCACCTATGGACCACGGGGCTTGTGTTTTATCTGTTGTCTGCCACTTCTGGTGTACTTGGTGGATTGTTGGGCGGCAGCTTTCGCGCCGAAATCTTGAGCCTGTCTATTGGACCAGTAATTTTTCATTTTCTTGTCGAACTCTATCTTACGTTCCTCGGACCATTTCCTGGACGCGTTGTGGTGAACTTCTGTAATGGATGTGAGGAAAGGTCTGGTTTCAACTGTCAGACGGTAGCGAGTCCTGTCATTTATTGTGTCTTGCTGAATATTAAGTTCCCCCATCAATTTGTTGGATCCATCGGGACGCCCTTCTTGGCTACCTTGAAGATCTTATAAGACAGCCTGTGGAGGTCCATTCTGTACATGTGGCCGTAGAAAGCCAGGCACCTCCTTCGGATGGTATCTGTGAGGTTTTCCTGGTGTTTGTAGAATTCACAATTTGGTTTGTACCATCTGGTAATATCCTTGGTCCCACTATTTTCCTCAAGAAATTGTATTATTTTTATCGCGTAAAATACCATGCTGTTCAATTCGACTGACAAATAAATCTGCTATATGTAATGATTTAATATTATAATGTGTAATAAAATCTACATATCAATTAAATGGAATTTGACTCTTTGACGCCAAAATCTTTACCCAAGTCCAGTCAATAAACAAATTTCACCCTACATCAGATACGGGATCGTTTTTTTATTTTCTGATGTTCTTTAGGACCATTAGGTAAGCCTCCGTGGCTTAGGCGGCAGCACGCCGGCCTCTCACCGCTGGGTCCGTGGTTCAAATCCCGGTCACTCCATGTGAGATCTGTGCTGGACAAAACGGAGGCAGACAGGTTTTTCTCCGGGTACTCCGGTTTTCCCTGTCAAAATTTCATTCCAGCAACATTTTCCACTATCATTTCATTTCATCTGTCAGGCCCAGAGGAGTGCGTCAGGCCTCGGCAGCCGGCACAGTCCATATCCTCGCCGCTAGATGGGGGCTTCATTCAATCCATTCCTGACCCAGTCGGAGACTGGGAGCAGGCTGTGGATTTTCATTTTTAGGACCATTAGGTAGTTATTAGTCCAAGTTTCCGTCATCCACCTCCCCCCGCATCGTCCGCCATCTTGAAAAAACTGTCAGAAATCGGCACTTTTTTCAGTTTTTGACCTCTAGCTCATCCCAGTTCATTTGTTTGAAGATATGTCGAACTAAGAAAATGTAGATTACTAAATTTCCAACAAATTTGATCGGGAAGTTTTTTTTTTGTAGGAACAAGCGTATTCGAGCTACGAGAAGCCGAAAAAGGGCGAAAATTGACGATTCGGCAAATTTTTCACTTTTGCTCCACTTTCCATAGCAAAAACGGGGGGATTGAGGTAGTATGGAACAAACTGAGCGTTGGGGATTGCCTAACATTTGAGAAGGTCAAAGCATGATATCTGAAGGCGGTGCTTGGAGTATCTGAATACACCCGCTCACGGCTGGTATACGGACTTGCTAGAGAGCCCTTCCTATTAGAGGATTTAAGGTACAAGTCTAGCTGCCATCTGCGGACACCTGGAAGAGGTCAATAGAAGATCAAACCCTTAATAGATGAGATATTTAGATAGAATTCTACTCAACAGAGGTCATGACAAATAGAGCCTGAACTGAAGCGAACCAACACTTACGACATTTTGTCCACTCAATAGCTGTGCATGGCTACCACCACTTCATGTGTACGATGAAATGCTTCCATGAACCCAACTCGATTTGCATCAGAGAATTCTGTGGCCACAAAAAGGGAACGCTGCACAAAACGTGGAAAATCCTTTATAGACTTGTGCATAAACTAATTATTGTATTTTTTATAATTTTCACAATTTGTGCGCATTTGTAATTAATACAAAAATAACCTACATAGAATTGAAATTAATCAATCTACTTAAATTGATTATAACACTAATAATATATAATTATGTTGTCCCATATTTCAATACATATAGAAACGCGAAACAGCAGAAGTTTTTTTTATTGTTGTTAGTATTATTATTATGATTATTATTAAACCAGCAATTTAGGCTAAAAATCCATCTTTTTTATAGCATGTGTCGATTACAACATCGCACCGTGAAGCACTGAATCCTGTCATTGCATTTATTACATACGCATCTTGCAAGATACCTCAGTTGTGATAATTAAGACTTGCTGTTCAATTTTACTTGGCTGCTTTCATTGTCTTTCTTGTTCATCCCTGAAGATCACTTTTTAATTTTTTCCCCGAAATAAATTCATATTATATGTATCTGTAATGTCAATGTCGACTTCCTTAAGATCCTTTAATGTCAGCGTAAACCACGCTGGTTGAACTTTAAGTTTATTTTTTTTGATTAAAATATTGTTTTGTTAGCCTGTCATTATTCATTCTATTTAAATGCCCAAAAATGGCATTCTTCTTTTGCGCATGGTGAGAGTTCTGTTCTCCATATGAGTGTATATTTCCTTGTTGGGTCGTGGTCTGTTATAGTCTGTTTCTGTTTTCCTTGGGCCAAGGATGCATCGAACCAATCTTCCTTCCATGAGCATGATTTTGTTTATGTCACCTTTCCGTATCACCTTTAACGTTTCAGCTCCAAAACTATGAATTCCTGTGCATGTAGGGTAAGAGGTGCTTGGTTATTTATTGCTGGAATATTCTTCTTATTTCTTTGTTTCGGACTGCTGTGGACCACGGTACTTCAACCGTTTGAACCTTAGAGCTTTAACTCTTCCCCAATATTCTCACATTCGCGTTCTGTGAGCCTCCATCCTTTCATCAGTCCACTTGTTGACGGTTTTCAATTTTGGCTTTTTTTTTTTGGAAGCTCTTGCAGACACCTCTCTGGAGAGGTGCACGTTCTTGGATGTCTTCAAGTGTGATTCCTACTTCTCGAAGATCTGTTTCAACTTCGATGAAGCAGGGTCCCTTGGTTTCCTTGTTAACAAAATATTACATTACATTACATTATGCGAACTGGCCAAAACTAAGGACCACGCAAATATAATTTTATTTCCTTATCATAGTTCTTTCTTCCTTTCTCTTCCTCCACACTTCCTTCATTCTTTCAGAGTGTTGCGCCTTTCTCTCTGCTGTCCATCTTCCTCCCCTGCGTTCTCTCTTTTCTCCCACAAGAACCTTTATGTTCGAAAGTATTTCCCTTGTGTTCTGTCTCGACAGTCGTCATCTGTAATTCCTAGCTTCCGGAGTTCTTCCTTCATCTGCTTGGTGTAAACCCCTTGGCTCTTCAGATTATTTATTTTATCAAAAATGTGTTTATTTATTCTTGTTGGATCCATTCTAACCATATGTCCATAGAAACGTAAACGTCTTTTCCTAATTGTTGTTTCCAGGTCTTCCACCCTTTCATATATCTCCTTGTTTGATCTTAATCTGTAGGTACCCTGTACCACTTTTGGGCCGTAAATCCTCCTCAATATCCTCCTTTCAATCTCCAGAAGTTTTCCAGATTCATCAAATTTGCCGTCTCCACACCATATAGGATCACCGGTTTTACCACAACATTGTAGTGTTGCAGTTTGGCATTAAGGGAGAGGTTCTTTTTGTTGTATATATTTTTAGTGGAGAAGTTAAGTTTTTCTAGTTTAAGTCTTCTGTTTTCCATTGACTCTTTGTCCAGTCCATTGTTGCTAATGATCTCTCCGAGGTATTTTAACTGTTTCGTGACCTTTACCCTTCCATATTTCGTCTTAACTGTTTTCTTCATGTAGGTCTTGGTGGTGCTCATCATCTCTGTTTTTGGAAAAGAGATTTGTAGCCCTGTATTCCCAGCGATTTCTTTTAGTTCATTTATCTGTATTATTGCTTCCTGTTCCGTTTCAGCTAGAAGTGCCAGATCATCCGCGAAGGCCAGACATCTGGGTTTGATGTTTATATTTTTAATTCCAAGTAAAGCCCTGGAGTCATTGGTTGTCCACAATGTCGTCATGATCTTATCTAGAACTACGTGAACAACATCCGTGATAGGTTGTCTCCCTGCCTCAAACCAGTTTTTATTTAAAACACCTGGTTGTTGTGCAACACTGCAACGTTACCAGCCGCCACTGCTGTTGACCCTTACGAAAATCCACAGCCTGCTTCCAGTCAACCGACCGGGTCAGGGATGGAATGAATGAAGCCCCCATCTGTCGCACTCCTCTGAGGCAATGATTAAATGAATTGACAGTGGAGAGTGTTTGTGGAATGACATTTTTGTCACGAAAAAACGGAGTACCCGAACAAAAACCTGTCTGTCTCCGTTTTGTCCAGCACATATATCACGTGGAGTAACCGGGATTTGAACCTCGGACCCAGCGGTGAGAGGCCGGTGTGCTGACACCTAAGCCACGGATGCTTCTTAGTTTACCCTTATGAATGAATGAATGAATGAATGAATGAATGGATGATCGTGTGGCCGGGAATCGAACCCAGGGCACTTTGGGCCAAAGCCTAGCGCTAACCATTTAGCCACGGCGCCGGACTTGACCCGTATAATAATCATAATTGCCAATTCAATAAATATTCTTGCAAAATCCAACATTTACGCTGCCGGCAATAGAATTAATATATATTGAGAAAACACCCTATAGTACGGCCTCTACTGCTTGGTAGGAGTCTGTGTGTACAAATGTGGCTTTTTGTGTCATTTTTACGGTGTCCCCATTCTGTTTGTGTAAGGTGCATAAATCTCTCTGGAATGAATTTTGTGGACTCTCACGTCAATTACGATAATTCGACAGGAGTTGCGAGAGTTAAAAGTGATGGCGTTGTCCTTGGTCAGGCGTTGGCTCTTCTCCATCTATCGGACGCTGGGTCTACGTGATGGAACCGTGTTCGCCCATTAATTCCAAGTTCATACAAGTTACTAACGGACTACTGAGTCGTTACCTCTCATGTGCCAAGGGGAAGGTAGTTGCAGATACCTTTGTTGTTGATATCATCTGAGGAGCTTGTGTCATCGTGGTCGTCAGTCCCGTGTATTTGTGCGTGTAATATTATATTCAGGGGCAAGGCTTGTGCAGGAGGCAGACGTGTAACGCCGCTATTTACGTAATAGTCTTAATCATTAACCAGCGACTAACAAACCACCCAGCCTTGAATTCTTTCTCCTAACGCCTTTCCCCCTAAACTAATACTGTACTACCAGCTATAACTTCTCTCCTGTCTACGCTCTTTCCTTGGGTAGGCTTACAGAGTCAATTCTCTTTTATAAGGTGCGTTCAAAAAGTAACGAGCCGGAGGCTGTAATGCGCAAACCGGTGACGACATCGGCTAATCGTGGCGTGTGTAGCGAGGTGTGGTTCCGACCAGAGCGTGGAAGGTCACAGCCCGTCGCTAGAGGACACGCGTGCACGTCACGTGACGATACAAAGTGAGAAGCAGCATGCATCAATCGTCCAACGCTGCCAGTCGCATTGCAAACAATGACATGGAGGCGTCAAACGAAGAGCAAAGAGGTGTTGTTCAGTTTCTGACAGCGGAAGGAGTAGGGGAAACGGACATTCATCGCCGAATGTCACAAGTGTACGGTGAACACTGCATGTCCCTTGAAAAGGTCAAGGCGTGGCACAAGCGCTTCAGGGAAGGACGGGTGTCGTTAGCCGATGATGCCCGGTCTGGGGCACCCCCTTGCATTACCAATGACAACGTCAAGCTGGTTGTTGCACTCATTACCCAGGACCACCGAGTGACAGTGAACGCCATAGCCGCCGTGGTCGGATTGAGCGTCGGAAGTGTGCACACCATCATGAAGGAACGACTGCACTTGCGCAAAGTGTGTGCCCAATGGGTGCCCCACAGTCTTCAACCACACCAAGAAACATGTCGAATGGCCTACTGTCTTGGTCTTGGTTGGACGATTGATGCATGCTGCTGCTCGCTTTGTATCGTCAGGTGACGTGCACGCGTGCCCTCTAGCGACGGGCTGTGACCTTCGACGCTCTGGTCGAAACCACACCTCGTTACACACGCCACGATTAGCCGATGTCGTCACCGGTTTGCGCATTACAGCCTCCGGCTCGTTGCTTTTTGAACGTACTGTCCCCGTTTACCTGGATAGTAGGCTGTCAGATATCCGCCCCCTCAATCGGATTGCCAATTATCAATTGCACCGGCACAGTTACATCAATGAAAATGGCACTGACAGACACTATCGAGATAAGAGCACAGAAGTTCACAGGAAATCATTGTGGAACACACCAAAATAGACGGGGGTTCATACTTACCGTTACTTACCTCTTAATTATCTCGGGGTTTGAGTTGACAACAGGATCACTAAAAGTCTGTTCACACAATAACCTCCACCATGACATTTAAAAATGAGCCAAGACGAAGACGAGAACTTTGAACTGTACAAAAGCTTTATTTCTAATAAAGGGTATGATTTTACTAACACAACAAAATAAACGTGGCTATCAGTAGCCCAAGTCAATCTGACTACGTCCTCCAGCAGGACTTGCAAAAATTATCATACAACATGATATAAAACATTTTAGCTCCCAAGAGCTCCAAATAACGTAATATTCATAACACTATTGGATTGGAAAAGGACGTCAGGGTGTGACATATATAGAGCATTTGGTTTCCTTTTAATAAACATGAGAATGGTATTTATAGTCGCAAGGCCGGAGTGTGGACGACCTCACTCTGGTAACCAGATGTTGGCCCAGCTGCGAGCTACCCTCGAACCTGTTGCATACTGGTTGAATGGACTCCCTTCTCACGTGCTAAGTTACGTAAGAGTACAGCTTGCTCTCTCAAGCTTTTATCTGTCTACAAGACAACTCACATTATATTTACGCAAATCTTTCAAGTACTTTGCTCACATCCTATTGGATCATTATGTTAATTCCTTAAACTTGTTAAGTTTAATCCAAATGTTTAATTAGCTCTTAAATGTTTATAACAAAATCACATAAATTATTTATAACAATTAGAAATTGTTTATAATATTTGTCAAAGACAATAAAAATATTATAAGCACGTCTTTAACATCACTCTCGTTTTACATTATTTTCAAAAAATATTTACAGCAATTATTTACAATATTAACATTTAAATTGTTTAAATTATTAATTTAATAAATACATTAACCACATGTTCATTCGGTTGGTAATTTTCATAATCGTGTTTAATATAATCGACCACTGAAGGTTAGTTATACATGTTAATGTCACAATCTGGTTTAATAAAGGTTTTAATAATGATTTGTGACGGCAACCTTCATTCAAAATCTTATCTCAAATTCTTTCAAAACTCGTGTTAATTATAACAGTAAATCACTTGATTAATTTTCAACGAACTATGACAATCTTACTCCAGCGGAAAATCCTTCGCTAACAAGTTAATGCACCAACTGCATTAAAAATATGCCCAAAATCATCATATATTAATCTATATGGTATTAAACTTCCACATAACTTACAAAACTTCCACAAATAATTCTTTAACATTTATTCCTGTGGGAACTTCCTTCATATTCAAGGGCATTATACCTCAGCGACTTTCAACACGCGCTGCACTAGCGATTATACATTCATAGTTCCGCTTAAAATTTTTTATAATCATTAATTGTTTCAAAACTGAAGAGCCTCCGTGGCTTAGGCGGCAGCACGCCGGCCTCTCACCGCTGGATCCGTGGTTCAAATCCCGGTCACTCCATGTGAGATCTGTGCTGGACAAAACGGAGGCAGACAGGTTTTTCTCCGGGTACTCCGGTTTTCCCTGTCAAAATTTCATTCCAGCAACACTCTCCACTATCATTTCATTTCATCTGTCATTCATTTAATCATTGCCCCAGAGGAGTGCGTCAGGCCTCGGCAGCCGGCACAGTTCATATCCTCGCCGCTAGATGGGGGGTTCATTCATTCCATTCCTGACCCGGTCGGAGACTGGAAGCAGGCTGTGGATTTTCATTTCAATTGTTTCAAAACTGTTTTTTTATTTAACCTTCGTGGATTTCATTCATGAACCGAAATGAAGTCAAAACTTGCCAATCACAAACAAATTTAATAGTGAATACGCTTATATACGCCTGTCTGGTCTATCAAAATTTAAGATTACCATCTTAAAAGAAATTGTAGTATAAAAATACTATCTTCAAATAAAGTGCGACTAAAATGCAAAGTAGTCGAATAGAATCCAATTAGACTGGGGAATGCAAACATCGTTATATAATTCTCTAATTGAGAAAAACTCCTAACAAAAGTACTTGACTTTAATGCAATCAATAATTCATTATTAAAGTTACTCTTTCACAAAAGTGTCTATAATGCAATGTTCATTCATAACTGACGATAAATGTCTGTGTTGCAATCAATTCAAATAACGACTAGTATTTCCAAGATCGTCGACAACGTAAGAGATTTTAACGCTCTAAAATCATTTAAATGTTCTTCCTTCTTGATGATGACAGAAAATTGGTCAAAGTAATTAAACTGGGGTAGAATTACTTTAATAAAATGACACGCTGTCTGAATTTAAATCTGCCATTAAAAATCATTAACGTACAGTCAAATCGTGACTACAAAAATATTAATTACTGAAAAATCTAAATATCAGTCTCAACTGATCCAAAATCATTAACTATGCCCATGACATAACAATGTCTTAATAAATCGTCGAAAAATGCAAAACTCATCAAGGTGTACTGAGAATAAGAATCTCAACAAGAAAATAGGGCAAAAACATGAGGATAAAAATATGGGAAAAATGGTTGCTCAAACATCATTAATATACTCAAATACAATAAACGTTCACGACTACCTTATCTGCCGATTGACGTTCCAGAGGAAAATTCCCCAAAGAAGACTGCTGATGGATCCATTTCACCACGTTAAAGTTGAGCTCCATCCTCGAAATAGGAAATAGCACCCTCGGAGAATCGAACTGCTTCCTTCTCCGTGAATCGCTCTGCTCCTCGAAGACGAATAGACATCCTTCCGGCAATAATCTTCTTTGTGAGTCGGGATATCCCTGACCTCTCTTGAAAAATTCCCTGAAGTTCCAGTAGACAATCGCCATGAAGTTTTGTAGAAATTTCCGAAGAAATTATTCATATACAGAGTATGAAATTGTTTCTATGGCTGTTCGATGGTATTCAGCCTTTAATTACGAAACATGGGTGTAGATGGTATTCACCGCATGTTCGCTTGTGTGGAATAGCAATTAGCGAAGTTCCATGTCGCTATCTTACTCCGTTGAAGTATGTCCCAATTGCAATAAGCCTTTTAGCCCTCCATCTGCTCTTCGGTTGTAGTGTTAGAAGAACAAACTGCCGTATTCAATTGCTCCATTATACTGTATCGTTGTGTAACCAAGCAATCTGAAGTCTTTCTATTCCACTCGCAGCGTCAGCCGTTGCGTTGATTCTGGCTATACAAAAGTGCTTCTCTTGTGGCGAGATAATCACTTTTCTCAGTCGTATAAAACTGCTAATATCTTTCGAACTAATCGGTCGAAATTGTTCAGCTTTTCTCTATAACTGCATGTAGCACTGCACAATACAATTAGCTTATCGTAGACCGCTAACTGTTCGAAGCTAAACTTGTAGAAGCTTTCTAAGGTCCGTTTCAACTTCACCTAGTTTGACTTGGATCTCGTTAATATAGTGGCCTCGCCACACGTTATAAAGACGATTCTTTTCACTGCTGTTCACTTCGACGTCTCACTATAATGAATGTATAAGAAAAGAACTTTCACAAATATACTTCGATGCTCTGAGAATGAGATCTCAGAATGATCAGAGAACGAAAGAGGCTCCTCTCTTCTGCGCAAGCCCTTTTATTAACTTCTCGAGGGGCGTTTCCATCCCTTCCAAAGCGTGGTACTGCGTCATCGCTAAAAGTTCCAACTTCGTTAATACATGACGGATTTTCAAAATTCAAAAACTGAAAATAAATTTCACCAAAATTCCAAATCAATGCTATTACTGCAAATGGATTTCCACAATTCTGCATTCCAAAAGTAATAAAAATACCATAGTTTCAGCAATCTCCGTCTTCCTTTAAACTATCGTTGATTGGTTCAAGCCTCTCCTCCAATAGCATAGTTTCTTCCTCAGCAGAATTCCTCGTTTCCTGCGACTGCGTCGTAAATCTTGGAACATTCTCGACTAAATGCTGACGTCACTGAGAATCTCAGCTCAAGTAGCCTGCTGGCATAACATTTACGTCATCCGTGCTTACGTCATGACTACCCACGTCATAACTATGACAACCATAACTCTCCTTATCATTTCAAATATAGCCACCGTGGTCTCTACATAATTCAATTACGGGGGCATTCTCCTCTCACCACGTTTTAAAAACAGTTGCAAATTGTTTTTAAACTCAATGTTACAAGTATCTCAACTCTCTTGAACACGAAATTGAATTATTACTGGCTTACTCTAGGATAGTATCTTTTTAAATTTCCAGCATTGAACTTGCCGTAAACGACATTATTCTCATCATCGTAGATTTCATAACAGTTGTTTCCATAAGCGTTCGTAATCCTAAACGGCCCCAGGAACACTAATCCAAATTTGGGGTAGATTTTCTTGGACATATCAGCCTTGACAGGTCTGCGTAATAATACAAGATTTCCAACTTGAAAGGGTGTACCAAAACGTTTTCCAGCTACTCTCTTCAATCGTTTCTCTGCTGCTTTCTGGAGTTGTTCCTTTGCCTTGTCAATCCTCTGCTGTCTTCCTATGTCGGGATCTCTCGGTATGTGGTTGAAAAGATTATCCCACGGCCTTTCTGGGTTTCTTCCTAGATGAAGTCGCATTGGCACTTCTCCTGTGCTCTCCTGCACTGTAGAGTTCAGACATTCCTCAATAAGGGGTACAAATCTCACCCAACCAGAATGATCATTTGGACAGAAAATTCGACAGAATTTCGAAAATTCAGCCATATATCTTTCTGAGGAATTCGATTCAGGGTAACGCACGCTTGAAAATAAGTGCTTAATGCCAAGCCTTTCCATATCCGCTGCAAATTCCACGGACGTAAACTGCGTTCCATGATCTGACAGTAGATATTCCGGTATACCAGCTTTAGGAAATACAGCATTTTCCAGTCTGCTTACTACGTTCCTCGTGTTAGCTTTCTGCATGGGACTCATTGTAACAAATTTTGAGAAAACATCCACGGTCACCAACAAGTACTGGTTACCCTGGTATCCCTTCGGACAGGGGCCAAATATATCCGTCGCCATAAGTTCGTTTGGCTTAGAAGGAATCATCGCCTTCGGTTTTCCCTTTAGTAAAGCAGAAGCATACTTTGCTCTTTGACATTTGTCACAGGATCTAATGACCTTGGCAATGCTGGAACGCATGTTAGTCCAGATAAATCTCTCTTTAAGTGTATTAAGAGTTTTATCTAAACCGGCATGTCCAGTTGCGTGATGAGCTACCCACACTAAATTGACAACAAGTTTAGGTGGCACGACTATTCGGAGTTTTGTATGCGCAGAGTCAGCATACTTGCATACAATGTCTCCACTCAAGACAAAGTGTTGTGAATTTCTCCGTGTAGCTTCATAGTCAACATCCGTATTGTCCATGTAACCCTTGAGGAACCTGTACATTTTCCTTATTGGAGCGTGTCTCTTCTGTGACACACCGATTCGGGCTAACCTCCTAACGGTTTCTTCATCTTCTTGCTCCAATTGTACATGGTGTATCTGCACATTTTTAATAGGGTTACGTGATAGAGCATCAGCCAGTAAGTTATCTTTCCCAGGCTGGTGGACGATAGTAGCGTTAAACTGTTGGGTGAACAAAGCCCAACGTGTCAATCTATCACTTGACATGTCAGTTTGCAACATAAACTGTAGTGCTTTAAGGTCAGTAATAATGATGACCTTATGTCCCAGCAGGATTTTCTTCCAGGCTTGTAAAGCTGTCACAAAAGCTAACGCTTCAAGCTCTGTCGTGAAGTAGTTTTCCTCGTGCTTTTTCAACTTCCGACTAGTGAACGCAATGTAGTGCTTGTTGCCTGCCTCGTCTTTCTGGTATAAGACTGCACTAATGCCTATTCTTGATGCATCAGACTCAATATAAAACACCTTCTCAAAGTCTGGGTACTCCAGTTTCACATTATTTCTGAGCATCTCTTTTGCTTTCTCAAAAGCTTCGTCTGCAGCGGTACTCCATTTCCATCTGTTGTTCTTCTTGAGTAAGTCATACAGAGGAGCCATAATTTCCGAGTATCTTGGACAGTGGCTGCTAATAAATTGGCATGCACCTACAAATTCTCTGACTTGTTTTACCTTAGTTGGCTTTGGAAATCTCGTGATTGCATCTACCTTTTTCATGTTTGGATGATATCCATTTCTATCAATAGTATGCCCCAAATAATTTATCTCCTTCTTCAAGAATTGACATTTTCCAAAGTTCACCTTGATGTTGGCCTCCCTTAAATTCTCGAACAACTTTCTCAAGTGCACTAAATGTTCTTCGGCGCTGGGTGAAGATACGATTAAATCGTCAATGTAGCAGATTACATTTTCTTTCACTTCGTCAGTGAGCTTACTATCAAGTGCTCGAATAAGTGCTGGTCCACTGTTAACCATTCCAAAAGGCATTCTGGCAAAGACCCATGACGTCTGGTCAAATAGGAATCCAGTGTACTGCATACTATCCTCTTCTAGTTGAACTTGATAAAATGAAGACGTCAAGTCAAGAACGCTGAAACAAGCTCTCCCTTTGAATTTCCGAAGCAGATCTCTAATCTTGGGTGGTCTGTCATTTTCTGGAAGAATCTTCAAGTTAATGGTCCTGGCATCGAGACAAAGACGTATCTGACCATTACTTTTCTTCACTACTGTGATGGGGTTTATATAAGACGACGCCTGTTTTCTAATAATCCCGTCTACCTCCATTTTTCTGATTAACCCTCGTACTTCTTGATAGTATTTCTCAGGAATGGGGTATATTCTTTTCTGGTAAGGGGTTTCATCTGTCAGCCTTATCTTGTACTTATAATCCTTAATCAATCCAGGCTTTTCATCGAAAATATCTTGGAATTCCTTTATCAGATCCTCAAATTCCCCCTGAATTTCTTCAAATCCTTCAGTTTTTCTACTGGGTATTTCTTCTAAATTTTCCACTTCATTAATTATTGTATTCAAAATTTCTTCCCTAAGGTCTATTTCCAGACTGTTTTTCACGTCCTGTTCTTCTATCTCTTCTGTGATTATGTACCCATCATTAAAGCTAATACTTCTGTTCTTCATGTCAATAATAGCTCCGACCTTCGATATAAAATCGATTCCAAGCACCATATCAAAATTGATCTTGCTCACCACAATGAAGATCTGTTCATAATTCCTTCCATTGATCTCAAAGTTCAATAACACTTGAATCTTGCATTTCACTGCCTTATCTTGGAATATCCCTCTCACTTTGACGGTAGAAACAGGTAGAACTGTCATGTTCTCTCCTCTTAGCAGACTTTGATAACATTCCTCTGAAATGATGGAAATAATAGCACCAGTATCCATCAGGGCTTTGTACTGCTGTCCATCTATCCGTACAGCAATAATAGGTAATGCACATGGTCTTTCCTCTTTAACAATACCCCTCTCTTCTAGTAAATCTTCATCGGTAACTTCGTATATCTCATTAATCGTAATCAGGTGTGGTGTGGCAATGTATTTACAGGTTCTCACTGACGTTGAGAAATCGGCGTTTTTTTTTTTTTGTGTTACCGACCTCAAAATTCTGTTGGCTCGTAGAAGTCCCAGGATCGATTACAACATCCTGCCTTTTCTTTTGATTGTCAGCTTCTTTATCCCTTAATTCTTTTAAGTATTGCTGGCTTTCCTTCTCTCTTTGCTGATATTGATCGGGTGTCATAACCTGACCTTGAGTATTCTGGTTTCTATTTTGGTTTTGGTTATTCCTATTATAGTTACGGTTATACCCATTATTGTTGTAATATCTGCCTCTTCCATTGTAGTTTCCTCGGTTGTAGTTCCAACCTCTTCTCTGTTGATACGGTCGGTAACCTTGTGATCTGTAATTTCTAAACTGATTATTCCTGTGAGGACCTACATTGTCATTTTTCTCCTCCTCTGGCTTGTCAGTTTGTTGGACTTGGTCCATGTATACCGTATTGATTTCTTTAAACTCCTGCCTTTGACCTTTCTGGACTACGTTAGGCATTGGACTTGTGTAGTCTAACCTCCTTAGTAATTCATCCATGCTGGATAAATCCCTGATGTTGGACGAAATTATAAGTCTCCTCACCTCAACTGGCAGCATACGAGAAATCGCATCTATTAGTTGCTCCGTGGACAATGGGGGTTGCAAAAATCTCAAGCGGGACAACTGACTCGTAAAGAAATCAGCGTACCTCGTTGGAAGAGTACCTGAGTATTTTCTTGAATACACCTCCGCTCTTAACGAATTCTGCGCTTCTATGGACCAAAATCGCTTGATTAATGCCTCTGCAAACTCGTCAAAGTTACTGAATGTGTATCTAAATGCGCGAAACCATTCAAGGGGTCCTCCAATCAGATATCTCTCTACTATCTTCATCTCTCTCTCTCTGGGAATGTGAGCTTCGATGAAATAATCTTTGAGATTCCTTACATACTCTATAGGTGTCAAACTATCAGTGTTACTGAATTTTTGTGGTTTGTCTTCGAAATTCCTAATGACCGTCACGTTCCTCGGATATGAATCCGGATAGTTTTCCCACTATCTCGATAATTCCACTCAGGTTCCATATTCCTCTCGTCATCCTCCTCTCTGAATCTGGATACACGTTCTTCAGGAGTCACGTCTCTTTCTTCTGGCTCTAGGTTACGTCTTCTAGTATAATTCCTATTCAATTCGCAAGCTAAGCCTTCTGTATCCTTGTCGGTGATTTCTGTTAAGACTTTCTTGATAATCTCTTCTTTGTAGTTTTCCATTAAACTAGCCTCTCCTAACTTCAAATTTTTCAGTTTACTCGTCGTTTCATTTACATCCGAGACAACTTTATGAATTTGATCCTCTAATGTAGATTTTAAAGTTTGCATATCCTGATCTAGTTGTGTTCTATCGTCAACTTGTTTTTCGGATAACGAATTTATCCTGACGCTTAAATCTTTCCTAATCTGTACTACTTCATTGTTAATTTCTATCTGCGTACTGGCAAGTTTTCTTTCAATCCTTTCCTGAATTTGGGTTACATGTTCCCCACTTGACTTATTCCACTCGTCTTTCCATACCGCTACGTTTGCTGTTAACATTTCGGCTATGTCTACTTCGATATCCTCTTTTAATACTCTATTGTGGTCTAATACCTGTGTTCTCATGACCTCTACATCATACTTCAACTCTGCTAAAGACGTTGTTGTTCTAACTGATTCATCAACTAGTCTAGTCGCTAATGCAGTTATATTACGCGTACAAAGAGTTTTTGAGTTTTCGATTTCTTCCCTGACTTTATTTACATCAGTTTGGACTTTAGTAATATCTACGAAAACTGTGTTGACCTCTACCTGAATCTTAGTTATGTCACTTTGCACCTCAGTTATATCCGCATGAATGTTATTAATGTCTACCTGAACATTGGATACATCAGTTCTAGCTTTTTGAATTTCTTTTTGGACTTCCTCGACCTTGTCTTGGACAGTCGCTACATCGTTTTTGACAACAACTACTTCGGCTCTAGCACAAGAAATATCCCCTCGGACATTAGCTACATCTAGATTTAACATTGTAAGGTCTTTCTGTACCTTAGACACATCAAATTTAACATCATCAACACTTTTATGCACAATAGACACATCTTTATGGACATTAGACACCTCTGTACGCATGTCCGTTACAGTATTCTCAATTCCTAGGGTATTAATCTGTAAACGCGACATATTATCCTCCAAATTAGCAGCACTAGTTTGAATACCCTTCAAACTTTCACCCATGCTAGCTTTCAAATTACTAGCATTCTCCTCCATTCGACTAGTATTCCTAGCTTCCATCTCCTTTATACTACTATTCAAATTAGCAGACATATTACTAGCATTCTCCTCCATTCTTGCATTCAAATTACTAGCATTCTCCTCCATTCTTGCATTTAAATTAGCAGACAAATTACTATTATTCTCCTTCATGCTTTCATTCAGCATCTGCTTCATACTGCGATTCATGTTAGCAGACATCTCCTCTAACATCTTCTTCAAACTTTCATCTGCCATTACAATATTATTCAAAATGGACTGCTGTAGGGACATACATCAAAAGAGCAAAATAACAACATTTGAGCAACACTTTTCACCATATATAATTTTGATCAATTTTCTGTCTTAAATCTAACTTATAACTACCTTATAATTAATCTTCGAAGATACTTCATGTTGAAACAAACTCAAGCACATGTTCAAATTTCTCTGGCTCATTTTAAAATATCCTAACACAAATAATTTACATTTACAATCCAAATAATTTAATTTTATCTTTAATATGACTAAAATATCATAAGCCGGTCAAATAAAATAAGATTCCAGATTATAGGCGATTTTTCTAAGTTTCCAGCCTATTTAACCTTTCTCAAGTTGTATAAGATCTGATCTTTTCTGAGTGTAATTTTCCTAATACAATACAACATTTAATTCCTATATAATCACACTCTTAAATTCTACAATTGGCCTAGACATCTAACAAAGAATCAACCTCTTTATTTGAGTCTAATCGAACCCTACGTTTTAGGTTTGCCACTCTTTCTGGCGTTCAACCTGGTAATCCAGTTTTGTTGAATCGAGCCCCAACGTTTTAGGTGCGCCAATCTTTCTATTGACTCAGCCCCACGTTCTTGGGTCGCCAATCTTTCTGTCCCCGTTTACCTGGATAGTAGGCTGTCAGATATCCGCCCCCTCAATCGGATTGCCAATTATCAATTGCACCGGCACAGTTACATCAATGAAAATGGCACTGACAGACACTATCGAGATAAGAGCACAGAAGTTCACAGGAAATCATTGTGGAACACACCAAAATAGAGGGGGGTTCATACTTACCGTTACTTACCTCTTAATTATCTCGGGGTTTGAGTTGACAACAGGATCACTAAAAGTCTGTTCACACAATAACCTCCACCATGACATTTAAAAATGAGCCAAGACGAAGACGAGAACTTTGAACTGTACAAAAGCTTTATTTCTAATAAAGGGTATGATTTTACTAACACAACAAAATAAACGTGGCTATCAGTAGCCCAAGTCAATCTGACTACGTCCTCCAGCAGGACTTGCAAAAATTATCATACAACATGATATAAAACATTTTAGCTCCCAAGAGCTCCAAATAACGTAATATTCATAACACTATTGGATTGGAAAAGGACGTCAGGGTGTGACATATATAGAGCATTTGGTTTCCTTTTAATAAACATGAGAATGGTATTTATAGTCGCAAGGCCGGAGTGTGGACGACCTCACTCTGGTAACCAGATGTTGGCCCAGCTGCGAGCTACCCTCGAACCTGTTGCATACTGGTTGAATGGACTCCCTTCTCACGTGCTAAGTTACGTAAGAGTACAGCTTGCTCTCTCAAGCTTTTATCTGTCTACAAGACAACTCACATTATATTTACGCAAATCTTTCAAGTACTTTGCTCACATCCTATTGGATCATTATGTTAATTCCTTAAACTTGTTAAGTTTAATCCAAATGTTTAATTAGCTCTTAAATGTTTATAACAAAATCACATAAATTATTTATAACAATTAGAAATTGTTTATAATATTTGTCAAAGACAATAAAAATATTATAAGCACGTCTTTAACATCACTCTCGTTTTACATTATTTTCAAAAAATATTTACAGCAATTATTTACAATATTAACATTTAAATTGTTTAAATTATTAATTTAATAAATACATTAACCACATGTTCATTCGGTTGGTAATTTTCATAATCGTGTTTAATATAATCGACCACTGAAGGTTAGTTATACATGTTAATGTCACAATCTGGTTTAATAAAGGTTTTAATAATGATTTGTGACGGCAACCTTCATTCAAAATCTTATCTCAAATTCTTTCAAAACTCGTGTTAATTATAACAGTAAATCACTTGATTAATTTTCAACGAACTATGACAATCTTACTCCAGCGGAAAATCCTTCGCTAACAAGTTAATGCACCAACTGCATTAAAAATATGCCCAAAATCATCATATATTAATCTATATGGTATTAAACTTCCACATAACTTACAAAACTTCCACAAATAATTCTTTAACATTTATTCCTGTGGGAACTTCCTTCATATTCAAGGGCATTATACCTCAGCGACTTTCAACACGCGCTGCACTAGCGATTATACATTCATAGTTCCACTTAAAAAATTTTATAATCATTAATTGTTTCAAAACTGTTTTTTTATTTAACCTTCGTGGATTTCATTCATGAACCGAAATGAAGTCAAAACTTGCCAATCACAAACAAATTTAATAGTGAATACGCTTATATACGCCTGTCTGGTCTATCAAAATTTAAGATTACCATCTTAAAAGAAATTGTAGTATAAAAATACTATCTTCAAATAAAGTGCGACTAAAATGCAAAGTAGTCGAATAGAATCCAATTAGACTGGGGAATGCAAACATCGTTATATAATTCTCTAATTGAGAAAAACTCCTAACAAAAGTACTTGACTTTAATGCAATCAATAATTCATTATTAAAGTTACTCTTTCACAAAAGTGTCTATAATGCAATGTTCATTCATAACTGACGATAAATGTCTGTGTTGCAATCAATTCAAATAACGACTAGTATTTCCAAGATCGTCGACAACGTAAGAGATTTTAACGCTCTAAAATCATTTAAATGTTCTTCCTTCTTGATGATGACAGAAAATTGGTCAAAGTAATTAAACTGGGGTAGAATTACTTTAATAAAATGACACGCTGTCTGAATTTAAATCTGCCATTAAAAATCATTAACGTACAGTCAAATCGTGACTACAAAAATATTAATTACTGAAAAATCTAAATATCAGTCTCAACTGATCCAAAATCATTAACTATGCCCATGACATAACAATGTCTTAATAAATCGTCGAAAAATGCAAAACTCATCAAGGTGTACTGAGAATAAGAATCTCAACAAGAAAATAGGGCAAAAACATGAGGATAAAAATATGGGAAAAATGGTTGCTCAAACATCATTAATATACTCAAATACAATAAACGTTCACGACTACCTTATCTGCCGATTGACGTTCCAGAGGAAAATTCCCCAAAGAAGACTGCTGATGGATCCATTTCACCACGTTAAAGTTGAGCTCCATCCTCGAAATAGGAAATAGCACCCTCGGAGAATCGAACTGCTTCCTTCTCCGTGAATCGCTCTGCTCCTCGAAGACGAATAGACATCCTTCCGGCAATAATCTTCTTTGTGAGTCGGGATATCCCTGACCTCTCTTGAAAAATTCCCTGAAGTTCCAGTAGACAATCGCCATGAAGTTTTGTAGAAATTTCCGAAGAAATTATTCATATACAGAGTATGAAATTGTTTCTATGGCTGTTCGATGGTATTCAGCCTTTAATTACGAAACATGGGTGTAGATGGTATTCACCGCATGTTCGCTTGTGTGGAATAGCAATTAGCGAAGTTCCATGTCGCTATCTTACTCCGTTGAAGTATGTCCCAATTGCAATAAGCCTTTTAGCCCTCCATCTGCTCTTCGGTTGTAGTGTTAGAAGAACAAACTGCCGTATTCAATTGCTCCATTATACTGTATCGTTGTGTAACCAAGCAATCTGAAGTCTTTCTATTCCACTCGCAGCGTCAGCCGTTGCGTTGATTCTGGCTATACAAAAGTGCTTCTCTTGTGGCGAGATAATCACTTTTCTCAGTCGTATAAAACTGCTAATATCTTTCGAACTAATCGGTCGAAATTGTTCAGCTTTTCTCTATAACTGCATGTAGCACTGCACAATACAATTAGCTTATCGTAGACCGCTAACTGTTCGAAGCTAAACTTGTAGAAGCTTTCTAAGGTCCGTTTCAACTTCACCTAGTTTGACTTGGATCTCGTTAATATAGTGGCCTCGCCACACGTTATAAAGACGATTCTTTTCACTGCTGTTCACTTCGACGTCTCACTATAATGAATGTATAAGAAAAGAACTTTCACAAATATACTTCGATGCTCTGAGAATGAGATCTCAGAATGATCAGAGAACGAAAGAGGCTCCTCTCTTCTGCGCAAGCCCTTTTATTAACTTCTCGAGGGGCGTTTCCATCCCTTCCAAAGCGTGGTACTGCGTCATCGCTAAAAGTTCCAACTTCGTTAATACATGACGGATTTTCAAAATTCAAAAACTGAAAATAAATTTCACCAAAATTCCAAATCAATGCTATTACTGCAAATGGATTTCCACAATTCTGCATTCCAAAAGTAATAAAAATACCATAGTTTCAGCAATCTCCGTCTTCCTTTAAACTATCGTTGATTGGTTCAAGCCTCTCCTCCAATAGCATAGTTTCTTCCTCAGCAGAATTCCTCGTTTCCTGCGACTGCGTCGTAAATCTTGGAACATTCTCGACTAAATGCTGACGTCACTGAGAATCTCAGCTCAAGTAGCCTGCTGGCATAACATTTACGTCATCCGTGCTTACGTCATGACTACCCACGTCATAACTATGACAACCATAACTCTCCTTATAATTTCAAATATAGCCACCGTGGTCTCTACATAATTCAATTACGGGGGCAGTACCTTATAACAGATTTGCATTTCATTCGGTCAACACAATCGCACCCAATTTGAATGGGCGGAAGGCACATTTATTTTAGTAGTAGTATCACGGGTTCGTGGTGAGGGGGCCGCGATGATTTGTGGGTGGCATTGTGGCTCGTTTATCCGACCCTCATTAATCCAGAGATTTTAAAATTAAGATTTTATTTCTTGTATCCTATTTATGCGATTGAAATTTGAATAATAAACCTACGCAATAATCGTCATCTAATAGTGCATAACTCTATGGCCTACATATATAAAAATCCAACCAGGAGACCATCCGAAATATTTAGACTGTTTTCAAGATCTACGATTCTAATAAAGCAATCAAACTGAAATTTTGTTTGTTGATAGAGACAATTAACCCACGAGGACTGGCGTATGGGTATTTTTCACCCGAGGTTTAATGGTCTATATTTTCGTTTTGGTCAGCCCTTATTTCCTGTCTCTTACACATGGTGGCCACTACTCCTGGAAAACCTGGAAATCCTGGAAAACTCCCGGATTTTTATTAGATCTGGAAAGCTCCTGAAAAACTCCTGGAAAAAGACGAAAAATTTGAAAACTCCTGGAAAATAGCCACTGTTAATTAATTATAAATATCTTTCCATCTTAAATCATACTCCCGCTGCGGTTTTGGGCGAGCTCTCTATCGTTAACGAAAGAAATTCCCTCAAGCTACCTGTTTCTGCGTGGGAGAGCACGCGATAGTATTTTTGTAAAACATAGCGAGTATAGACAACTTCACCGCAATAGAATTGCAGGCGGCATTCTTTTCTCTTTTTTTGAGTGGATATTTGAGTCACAAAGGCTTTTTTAAAACAACAATTTAATCATTTGTGTGTAGACTTACGTATCAATAGCGCAATCAACACTAATTTTTGATTACATCTGTATAAGTAAACCAAACACAACTGCTTTATTTTGGTCTTGAAGTGGATAACTGATAAAGCCCCCCTTGGGACTCGCGCTTATTTTTAAGTCTGGAAAAATGTGAATATTACTCCTGGAATGTTCCTGGAAAACTCCTGGAAAATCGTTGACTGATTTGAGTGGCCACCATGCTTACTGTACCTTCCTTCCTAGCCTTGAACTTCACCCTACAAAAGAAACATGTCCATAGCTTTTTGAACACTCAACTTATTTCTATATTATTTACGGTCGGGTCAGATTTACCCATGGCGCCATTCATCGCGTGACAATTTTCGGCTTACGTTAGTCGGGATAATCTTTAATAAAATAAGGGAAAAGAGAATAAGCTATCTATTTTGATGCAGCACAATCACATAGCTCACGTTCTTGTTGATCCATGTTTAGGGTCTAGGGACACCTTGGTCATCAGCTCCTCTGTTAAAAAGATAGATAACTGCTTTGCCGCCTCTACCAAGGCCAATTATACTGTTACACAAATTATTGTAATTTGTCTGCATGTTAAATTTGAAAAATATAAATAAACCTCAATTGATATTGGGAATAGTTCATAGGAAGACACCAGGAGTAAATTTACTTAATTAAAATCCGTACCAGTACGACAAAAAGCGAGTGACACACTGTGGGTCAAAATGACCCAGCGCCAGTCCGCATGTGATATTTTTCACGCCTGATCTCAAGGGTTAGCATAATTGAGTCGTCCAGTTGCAAAACCCGTTTAATCCACTTGTGAATAGGGATCATGTCGTAAAATTATTTATTTAATCATTTTATTTTATTTTACTTTATTTTATTTTGTTTTTCTTTGTTTAATTTAATTTAATTTTGTTTTGCTTTTTGATTTTGTTTTATTTTAAATTGTTTTTGTATTGTTTTTTGTTTTATTTGTTTTGGTTTTTATTTAGTTTTGTTATGTTTTATTTTGCTTTTAGTTTGCTTTTGTTTTGTTTACTTTATTTTGTTGTGTTTTATTTTGATTTTCCAGAAAACAAACACAAAACAAAAAAAAACACGAGACAAAAAGCAAAATTCAAAAACAAAAACAAAAGCAAAAGCAGAAAACAAGGAACACAAAGCAAAAAGCAATATCAAAATAATAAAATACAGAAAACAAACACAAAACCAAAACAAAGAAAGAAAAGCAAAAAGTAAAATGTAAAAGCAAAAGCACAAAGCAAACACAAAACCAAAAAACAAAAACACAAAGCAAAAAGTAGAAAACAACAAACACAAGAGATACGTGAGGCAAAGTCCAGAGAAACGTTTCTCATGAAAATGTTTCTTATTCAGAAGTAGGATATATGAAAATAGGCTATATAGTTCTTTACGGAACTACTTGGTTTTTGTTTTAATTTTCATCATAAGAACATGCACGCCCGTCGAATAATACTGTAAGCTTAACCATCAACATTCCTAAAAGAAAGGTACCAACACAGTTAACTCTTGGAACTCCACATTTCAATATTTCTATCTCCAATACGCTTCTAGAACAAGTAGGCCTGAATCACTTCACCTACCCGTAGATGTGAAACTAAATAGTTGTTCTGTTTGCACCGCAGGTAGTTAAGGTATCGTCAGATTAACCGGTCCCATCTAGTTCGGGCAAGCGAGATTCTTGTGTACTTGATTGTCTTAGGGGTCAGATTTTTTGTTGCAAAAAATTGGGAAAATATTTACTTGTTATGTATTAAATATTTCAGAAATATGTGACAAAAGTGTAAAAATATTTAATTATAATTTAGTTTAATGTGAATATAAACAATATGCAGTACTCACGAATGCAATATTATGCTATGTCTCACTGACTGCTGAATCATTACAATACACAGCGAGATACATCTTCAGGTTGTCCATCACAAATGACCGACGATTATCGCGAAGCACTTCTTCTGAAGGCGCGAAACTACGGCAATATGTTTCTTGCCCTCGAGGTGTGGCGTAACTTGAGATCGCTTTCGAATCGCAGAACGACGGATATCTCTGCTTCCCTGGCCTGCCTGTTCGCCTGACATGTCACCCATCGAACAGGTCATTGCATTTTCTTCTTCTTCTTTTGCTATCAAATGCTACCGTCCACGACATCTAGCTTGCAGACTTGGCTACTAGATGGCATCGCAGTCAGCACCTGGCGGCGAACGTTGGAACTGACAGAGCGTTATCAATTCTAACCTACACACAAGTGTAGTTAGTGGAAGGATCTTCTTCATGCCATAAATCAATGAAATGGATCGCCGGCTTTACTTCCCCTCCGAAGGGCCTCTTTTCCCTATCCGTTCCGGATGTTGGCAACCAACTTTGCTGTGCTTTCTCTGTTTTGAGCCGTTTGGAATAACTCTTCCGATGTTTTGAGAGTCCAGTCCCTGAGGTTTTTCTTATCTAGAGGATTCGTCTCCTGCCAACAGTTCTCTCTCCGGGTGTTTTTCCCTGCAGAATTTATTGCAGTAGATGGTATCTGCTTCTGTTGCGCATAATGTGACCTAGGTATTGTGTCTTTCTCGTTTTTACAGTGGCCAGTACTTCCTTATCCTTTCCCATTCTTCGAAGGATCTCGGCATTAGTGATATTATGCTCTGTCCATTATACTCTTAGCATCCATAGATAGAGTCACATCGCAAAGGCCTATAATTTTTGAGTGACTTTGTCAAAGGCCATGTTTCTAAACCGTAATCAAGAACAGAAAACACATAGCAGCGATGAAGTCACATTTTTGTGGTTAGTTTTAACTTCCGACTTTTAAAAAGTTTTCCCATTTTGTTGAACACAGTCCTAGCTTGGCGGCTTCGGTGGCGTAGTTGGTAACATGCTGAGCTTCTATGTCTGAGATCGCGGGTTCAAACCCGGCCTAAGTCATCGGATTTTTTAAGAGCGTTAAAAGTCCCTCAGTATGCCTTTCTGCGGAGGGGAAGTAAAGCCGGCGGTCCCATGTCATAGATTTATGGTCATTTATGAACCTTCCACTAACTACACTATTGTGGAAGCTAAAATTTGCAGGTTAGTTTGATAACGCTATATTAGTTCCAACGTTCACCACCAGGTGCTGACTGCGATGACATTCAGTAGCCACGTCCGCAGATATGTGTCGTGGATGGTAGGATTTGGTGACAAAAGTAAGAACTACTTGAAAAAATTAATCGTCTGCAGTCCTACCTGAATCACAGATAACTAGGGCTCGGATTTTTAGGTGCTAAAATTCGGAAAAATATTTATTTTTTATGTATTAAAAATACCTGAAATATGTGACAAAAAAGTAAAAATATTTAATTATAATTTAGTTTATTAGTATGAATATAAACAATATGCAGTACTCACGAATGCAATTTATGCTATGTCTCACTGACTACTGAAGCATTACAATACAAACGAGATACATCGTCAGGTTGTCCATCACAAATGACCGACGATTATCGCGAAACACTTATTGTGAAGGCGCGAAATTGCGGCAATATCCTTCTTGCCCTTGAAGTATTGTGTAACTTGAGATCGCTGTTCAGCCTTGATTGCTTTACCACATGGTTGGCTGAACAGAACGCCCCCATTAGAAGTAAAATTATCTTTAAATTCTGCAACAGACGATAACTTGTAGTTGTTTTCACTTTAGGCATCGTAGAACTGCCTTACACTTCACAGTGCCAGAAATGAACTGCTTGTGAGTGACACTGGTTCCAGGTAGCTCTAGCACGTGGTGCAATATGGCTATGGTCAAAGAAATCCCCGGCTTCCACAGTGAGAGGCACAGGGCGACAATTTAAGAATAACACAGTTGCAAGCTGACATACGCTCTGCATGAAGATTAGATAGCTCACAAGTTCTTCCCCGTTGAAGTAACACAGAACAAAAATGCAATAAACTGAAAGATATAGCTTATTGATTTAAAAAAATCTAAATATTATCTCTTTTTATGTGCTAATAAGTGAAAAGCAGGAATTTATGCATTTATAGAATAAATGTTTAAAATATTTATTTGCAGAAAAAAAATATTTACCTAAAAATCTGAGCCCTACAGAAAACACACACTAATACAGCCATAACAATTAACACCGGTTATCAGACAAATTTTAATCACACCCAAAGTTCACGGGGATACATGACCGCGTTGTCGCAGCCCCTAAACTAACCAACGAACAGTCTTAGCTTGTATTTTAGATTTGATAAAATGAAGTGCTGAAGATGAGTTCAATGTTCAGAACTTGAAACATTTACACCACAGGTTGATTTTCAAATACATTACTGATTGGGTGGAATTGTGCGAAAAACAACAATATGTTTACACGACTTTCGGCATTTCCTTACCTGATAAATCGTAGGTTTGTGGTTCCTTAGTTATACCCCACCCACCTTGCATGTCTTGTGGTTGTCTCAACAAAATCTGTTTCAAAAGTGGAGCACTCTATATTGTTTATTGACAAGCCTGTTATGACACGGTTAACCATTTTCTCTGCCTCAAACACTCCTCTCTTTTTGTTACGCTGCGATCTCATAATTTGGTTTCCCTTGCGGAAACCAGACTAAAAATATTACACAACTCGCCGAGAAAATAGCTATTACGGCCTGAAATTGGAATCCATTCGCAGCCTCTCTCAAAGAGAGGAAGGGAAACTCGTTACTCGCACAAGCTATTAAAACTAAAACAGGCATTTAATGTTCATGTTTAAATTACTGTTCATATGTTGTTGGTTGCCGCATAAATAATATAAGACTTTTGTCTCTTCTCTTAGTAATAACTAACTTGATTGATTAGCCGTCATTGACGCGTTCATACAATAAATAAAGACATTTTCTTCTCAGGACAACTTGAAGGTCATACATATCCTCCGTCGCAGAAGAAAAGTTCTAAGGATGACATGGCAGCTTGGTTCTCTAAATTGCTAATAGAGGAGTAAATTGCACTAACTCGATATAGCCTACATAGTTTTGAAGCCATTTTTCAGTGTTGTTTCATTAACATTGATATTAAGCGGCTTCGGTGGCGTAGTTGGTAGCATGCTGAACTGCTGTACCCAAGATCACGGGTTAAAACCCAGCCGAAGTCGTTGGTTCTTGATGTGTAACATCTTTCCACTCGGTTCCTGGATATTGTGGGAGTGATTTTGAAAAATTGGACGGAGATTTTGAAAAATTGGACGGAAGTGGATCTCATTGCTGAACACTTCCATTTTGACGGTAAACGCTCATGCGAACTCTGGTGTCAAGTGATTGAAGCACATGCCACATGTTCGAAGTCTTCGTATCAGTATTTAAATGATAAAATGCTTTAATATCAAACATTGTAAGCAGTCGGCTTTGCCGGTATTATGTTTCTGCACTATGGCTATTCAAATATTAACCCACAAAACGGTAATGCAGTAATCAATATAATATAATCGTTGTGTTTATACGAGAACTGAGCAGCCTTCATGAACTATTACTGAATACATTCTCTTTACTCACAAGAGGGCCTATTCATAAGGCATTTTAAACTCAATTTCACGCAGGAACATTATCGAAACAAGCAAAATATAAATGAAACTTAATTCCGTGATGCAGTATTATTGGTACGTGAAAATAAGTCACCATCGTGTACCTAAATATTCGTGAGGTTGAAATAGCCGTGGGGTTAGCGTCATTGACTGTGAATCTAGAGATCTCGGGTTCGAATCCAGGACGGGTTAGATATTTTTGCTACCAGATTATCGTTTTGAACTATTTTTATCATATCAATATGACTCATTTTAACAGAATCCATATGAAATTACGTGTTGGTCTGTGAATAAAGAGATCCGGGAACTGGCTAAGCCTTCCATGATCTACTGCTGTGCACATTGCATTTACTCGCAAGTTGGCCTATTTATAGGGAATTTAAGGTTATGAGCGGTGTCGCGTCTATTAATCTAGTTGATCCATATCGTATTCCTTATTTAGGCCAGTACTGGTGGAAGCTACAAAACCTCTAATAAAATGAGATCCGTATTATAAACTACAATATCTGTAAAACACTCCCTTTTACAATAGATTAATATTTGTGCCAAACATATTATAAAATACCGGCGTATCAACAATTTGCCGTCCTTGAAATGGTTTTCCGTGGTTTCCCATTTCCAACTCCAGAGAAATGCTGGAACGGTACCTTCTGAAAGGCCACGGCCGCTTCCTTCCACTTCCTTACCCAGTTTCAGTCACCATCATTCATTTCATCTCTCATTAACTCCTCTTGTGAGGTTGGCGTCAGGAAGGGCATCCGGACGTAAAAACTATCCGCCACAAATACTTCCATCGCATCTCATCCCCGACCCCGTAGGAAAACGGGAATAATAAGGGGTAGACATACAATACCGGTGTATCAACAATTTAATGTGAAGTTTCTTCTATGTCCGATGTTACACATCATATGCGACTACTGTAAGGCTCGTAAAGTTTTCTTCAAAAGCGTTAAAATCCTTCAGTATGCCTTCCTTCGGAGGGGAAGTAAAGCTGGTGGCGGCGGTCCCATGTCATAGATTTATGGCATGCAAAATATCCTTCCACTCATTAAACTTGTGTGAAGCTAAATTTCTAGGTTAGATTTCGTTGAAACGCTCTATCAAAGTTCCAACGTTCACCACTAGGTGTCAGTGACATCTGGTAGCGAAAGTTGGAACTACTTGAAATTAAACGGAACTTGTAGCTCACCCTATGGGTGTTCGCTTGAACCAGCTACAGCCTCGGGTGAGTCGAGCATGACCTCGAACACTGCCGGCACTAAAAGCCATACGCTAAGAAAATAAATATTGATATTGCAACTTTTCAGTCGGTCAACACAATATACTGTAGCCTAATCCCAAATACTGGGTCATGTGAAGAAATAATTCGAAATAATTACATTTATAAAGAGGCCAAAATCAGACACTACAAATCGGTAGTACAACCTGAAGGATTGTACGCTTCAGAGTGTCTTCTTTTAAGTAAAAAGGGAGAACTTCAAGTACTAGAAAGGAAAGAAAGGAAGATTCTGAGAAAAATACTTGGACCACAGAAGACTACTGATGGGACATGGAAGAAGAGGAAAAATGAAGAACTTTACAAGTACACTGTAAAGATCACAGACGTAACGAAGAAGCGGAGGCTAAAGTTCTACGGACATTTACTACGAATGGATGAAGGCAGGCTGACCAAAAGGATCTTCAGCTACATCATGGGGTTAAAGGTCACATCTAAATGGGTAGATGAGGTGAAGAGGGATGCAGCGGAAGTTGGAATTACTCCACCGATGGCCCACGATAGAAGAGAGTTCCGCAGTCGAGTTGACGGAGTAAAATCATTTCAGGAGAAACCACCAAGCAGGAGGCCCAAACGGATCATTTCCGAGGAGAGAAAACAAAGAAGTGACAGGATGAAGAAGTTCTGGGAAGAGAAGAGAAAGAAAGCCAATAAGTTCTGAGTTCCTTGCGGTCCATAGTTGGCCAAATTCGATAATAATAATTTAAAAAAAAACAGGGTGTAACTAAATATGTGAGAAAGCTCCAGGGATTCGATAGAGGACTTGACAACAAGCAAAACAAGTCCCGTACACATATGGTGTATGTGCGTTCGTTTCTGTGTTACAAGCATTGCTTGTGGTGTACATAACACAGACCGCTTCACTATGTAGGTTGGTCATTTATGTTGATAAAGTGTACGTTACTACTTACCGTTCTCTACAGAAGGTGCTCGAAATGGCTACCACGAGCTGTAATGCAGGCGTCTATGCGCCGCATCATTGACTGTCTCACACGCTCCCATATTCCCGGTGTCTGTCGTATCTTCTGACATCCTTGCTCTATTCGCTGACGCAGCATATCCTCGTTATGAATAGGTATGACATACACAATGGCCTTTAAATGACCCCATCAACAGAAGTCTTAATGGGTTGAGATCGGGAGAACGAGTAGGCCACGGTGCCGGTCCCTGACGCCCTATCCATTTGCTTGGGAATCAGTGATGTAAACTTGCTCTAGCAGCAAGAGCAAAATGAGGCATTGCTCAATCATCCATGAACCACATGCGCTGAATTAAATCCAGTGGAACGTCTTGCAACAAACCAGTTAAATAATTTGTTAAAATGGCGCAGTATGACGCTCCTGTCTTTGTTTCTGGTGAAATGAAAGGACCAATATTAATGTGTCACCGATTATTCCAGCTCACATTTTAATACTGAATTGTTGTTGATGTCTGCTTTGTACAACTTCTCTAGGATTTGTATCAGCCCAGACATGCGTATTGTGAAAGTTCTACACTCCATCTCGGGTAAACTTCGCTTCATCGGTGAACAGAATAGCAGCGAGGAACTGTTGCTCCTGAACACACGTCTGTCGTAACCAGGTACAAAATGCTGCTTTGGGTGGAAAGTCAGCTGCACTAAGACCTTGGACTCTTTGACGGTGATATGGATATAGGAGCTCTCCTCGTGGAATTCTCCACACTGTCATATGACTGACATCTACAATTGCCGCTATTTCCGTGGTGATGCTCCTGTTATTTTCCTCAATATGGTTGAGAACTCGCTCCTGTATATCAGGTGTTCTTGTGCTCCTAGGTCGTCCATTATCAGCAACACGTTTGTTAAACGAGCCTATTTCACAAAGACGCGCATGTATTCTTTGGAACGTCTTGGTGCTGTGCAAACGTCTATTAGGAAGGTGTTCCGTATACAAACGCCTTGCTTCATTTGCGTTACACTGCACCCGTCCTTACAGATGATGCAAGTCTGCCATTTCCGGATTCGGGCACCCCATTGTATCACGACGTGTACTGTCCGTCAACTCAATAACAACTGACAGCACGTATCACTCCAGTCCACTTTACTCTATGGCCTGTGTGGACGTGTTTACGTGTTTGCTAAGCGCCTGATATCACGTGGCTTTGAATGCAAAACAAATGCACACAGACTTGAATAGCGACGAAACGTACAAGTGGCCTGTATGCTCTCCACAAATGCCCAACTAGTGTCGTGCCACCGTCAGTGTTATACACACCACAAACAATGCTTGTAACATGGCAACGAACGCACATACACCATTATGTTTACAGGACATGTTTTGCTTGTTGTCAGGTCCTCGATCGAATCTCTGGAGCTTTCCCACATATTCAGTTACACCCTGTATATACTGTATATTTGTTTTGGAGTACAGAGGAGGGAGCATATACGAGGGCTGTTTTTTTTCAACCTCCGATGGACTGTATAAAAATAACAGATTGACAAACCAAACTGATTTTACTACTAAATGTTTGCTTGTTTTGTACTTATGTTTCAACATAATCGTCAAAACGATTGAAACATTTGTGGTATCGTTACACCAGCTTTACAATACCCTCTGCAAAGGTTTCTGCCGGCACTGAGATGGGTACGCCTGGACAGTCTCCTGAAGTTTTTCCTGTTTGGCGAGGCGTTGCCACCCGACCATACCTGCAATTCTCGAAAAAGGTTGAAATCATTTAGTGCTGGCATGGACTAAACGGCGTATGGTCGAAATCTTCCCACTTGATTTCTTTGAGAAAGTCTATAGTAACGTTGGCACAGTGCGGTCGTGAATGATTTTCACCTTTTTCGAGAATTGAAGGTATGGTTGGGGGGCAACGCCTCTCCCAAAAAGGAAAAACTTCAGGAGACTGTCCAGACGTACCCACCTCAGTGGCGGCAGAAATCTTTGCAGAGGGTATTGGAAAGCTGGTGTAACGATACCACAAATGTTTCAATCGTTTTGACGATTATGTTGAAACATAAGTATAAAACAAGCAAATATTTAGTAATAAAATCAGTTTGGTATGTCAATCTGTTATTTTTATATAGCCCTTCGGAGGTTGTAAAAAAAACAGCCCTCGTACATGGATCTGATGATGCTCGCTTGATGAGCGAAACGTGTCATCTCGTAGTTTACTCCCTCTTTTTCTTCTTATCCTTCTTCTTCTTCCTCTTTATTTGTTTTACCCAACTTTGGGGTACATTGGCCCAGTATTGCCTCATCCTTTGAGGTCTTGCTTCCCTTTCTTCGGCAGAGATGTGGATCGTACGCTTTTGTTTGAGTTTCACTTGGAACCGTTGTTTCTTATGCTTGGTGACAGTTTTGGCTGTTTTGTCCTTGAGCATGGTGTCTGTAATTTGGAGTTCCACAAGGTCTTTCTCGGTTTCCTTAAACCAAAGAGGTTCTTTTTTTTTTAAATTACGGAAGTGGTCGAAGATCTTTTTGGTTAATCTATTTGAATTCATCCGGAGGATGTGCCCATTCAAATCAATTCTCCGTTTTCTTATTGTGTCTGAGAGTTTTTCAGTTTTTTGGTAAAGATTTTCGTTCCTGACATGGATTAATTTGTTGTTATGATATTTGGGGCCTAAGATTTTGCGTATTATCTTTGTTTCCTTGACCTCCTGCCTTTCAAGCGGTCCTTGGGTGGTGAGAGACAATGTTTCGGCTGCATATAAGGCTTATGGTTTAATTACCGTGTTATAATGTCTTATCTTGGTATTCCAGGAGAGGGACTTCTTGTTATAAGTGTCCTTCGCAAATTGGAAGGCCAATTCAACTTTATTTCTCCTAGGTTCCATTGCCTTTTTCTCTAGCGCATTCCAGCCGATCCATTCCCCAAGAGAATTAAATTCTTTGACGATGTCTATGTATTGTTTGCCCACTTCAAGCTTTTTTGGTGTTTTTTTATGTTCATCATTATTTTGGTATTTTCAACTGAGATTTTGGGACCCATTTTTAACGCTTGCCTCTGGAGTTCGAGGATCTGTTCCTTAGCTTCTTCCCATGTCTCAGCTAATAAAGCCATGTCATCAGCTAAAGCTAAACAATTGACCTTAATGCCTTTCTTTTTAGTTCCTATTCTGATTCCACACTGGGTCTTCACATTATTATTATTATTATTGTTATTATTATTATTTATATGACTGGCTGCGTGGCTCAGCGGTAACATTTTCGCTCGGTGTGCCCAAGGTTGCAGGATCGAATCCTACCACACTTAGCTGGAATTTGAGGGTGCGCAAATGCGTAGGAGCCGTGCCAGTAGATTTACTGGCACTCTAAATATTCCCCTTCTGGGCAAAATATCGGCACTCCGGCGACTCTAAAAGCCGCAGTAGTTTAAAGGGACGTAAAACAAATAACATTATTAACATTATTCTATTGCCGATACCATTGTCTTACAATGTAATTGTAGGGCTCGGATTTTTAGGTATTTTTTAAAATGTAAATACATTTTATAAGCATTCTTTCTATAAATACATAAATGCCTGCTTTTCACTTATTAGCACATAAAAATACAAATTATTTACATGTTCTTAATCAGTTTGCTAGATCTTTCAGTTTATTGCATTTTTGTTCTGTGTTACTTCAAAGGGGAAGGTCCTGTGAGCTCTCTAATCTTCATGCAGAGCGTATGTCACCTTGTAACTGTGTTGTTCTTCACTTGTCGCCCCGTGCCACTCACTGTGGAAGCCGGGGATTTCCTTGTCCACAGCCATATTGCACCACATGCTAGACATCCCCCTCCCCCAGCTACCTGGAACCGGTGTCACTCACATGCAGTTTATTTTTGGCACTGAGAAGTGTAAGGCAATTCTACGATGCCTAAATTAAGAACAAGTTATCGTCTGTAGCAGTATGTTGCAGAATTTAAAGATAATTTTACTTATGACGGGGGCGTTCTGTTTTGCCCATTATGTGGGAAAGCAATTATGGCTGAACAGCGATCTCAAGTTACACTACACCTCAAGGGCAAGAAACATATTGCTGCAGTTTCGCGCTTTCAGAATAAGTGTTTCGCGATAATCGTCCGTCATTTGCGATGGACAACCTGAAGATGTATCTCGTTGTGTATTGTAATGCTTCAGCAGTCAGTGAGACATAGCATAAATTGCATTCGTGAGTACTGAATATTAATAAACTAAATTGTAATTAAATATTTTTACTTTTTGTCACATATTTCATGTATTTTTAATACATAAAAAATAAAAATTTTCCAGATTTTTAGCACCTAAAATTCCGAGCCCCAGTAATTAGTGCGTGGGTGCGACACTTATGGTTCTTTCTTGCTCTCATGTGTAGCTGTTTTGTTCTCGTGAAGTTTACCAAAATAATGTAAAATGCATTGAATACCGAGATGAATGTGAGGTTCTTTGGACTGCGGCATTTCTGATGAATGGGCTAAAACAGTTTAACCGCGCACTATTATGGAGTCTTTTCTGATATCAAGCAGACTTTTACACTTCCTCCACACTCCTTAGGGAACGTCTGGCAGAAAGCAGAATTTGGGACGAATTTACTTAGCTTATATGGGCAATGGGGGCATTGGGGTACATTAAGGATATACTGAAGGCTGTTAATTCTTTTATTTACTTTGCGACATCCAGATAATGTAGCCCCGTGTACTTGTGTGTGTGTGTTTAGAATTTATCTGATAACCTGTGCCATTGTGATGTCTGTAACAGTGTGTGTGTTTGTAATTGAGGTAACATTTGAGTAGGAAGCGGCCGCAGGTAAGTACCATCCCGGTATTTGCATGGAGTAGAAGTGGGAAACCACGGAAAACCACTTCCAGGATGGCTGAAATAGAAATTCAACCCACCTCTACTCAGTTTTGCCTCACGAGGCTGAGTGTACCCCGTTCCAGCCTTCAGACCAGAATTAAATTTCTTGGCAGAGCCGGGAATCGATCCTGGACTTTCGCGGTGACAGCCAAGAATGCTAGCCACTACGCAACGAGGTGAACAGACTGGAGATTGAGGGGGTGAAAATGAAAATCCACAGCCTGCTTCCAGTCTCCGACCGGGTCAGGATTGGAATGAATGAAGCCCCCATCTAGCGGCGAGGATATGAACTGTGCCGGCTGCCGAGGCCTGACGCACTCCTCTGGGGCAATGATCAAATGAAAGGAAAGGACGCTTGTAGTTTAACGTGACCATTAATCTCGAGATCATGAGGCACGGGACCTCCTTTTTACGTCGAATCCGAACCACAGGACAGGGCATTTCACTTCGAAAATCTCACATGCAATGACCGTGAATCGAACCCGGAACGCCTTGGTGAGAGGCATACAGCTAGACCGCTGAGCCACCATGCCCCTAATGATTAAATGAATGACAGATGAAATGAAATGTTAGTGGAAAGTTTTGCTGGAATGAAATGTTGCCAGGGAAAACCAGAGTACCCGGAGAAAAACCTGTCTGCCTCCGTTTTGTCTAGCACAGATCTCACATGTAGTGACCGGGATTTGAACCACGGACCCAGCGGTGAGAGGCCGGCGTGCTGCCGCCTAAGCCACGGAGGCTTCATTGAGAGGGGGTATATAGATTAAAGAAAGGCATAAACATGAGTCCAAGGTAAAACTCACTCGGTGGAATAACAACTGGGGAAAGTATTCTTATTTAGGGAGGGTAAAAAGAGTGGAACAGTCTACCACGAACCATCGTCGGTTCCCTACTAGAAAATGTGTGTACATTTAAAAGAAAGATCAGACGATCGCAAAAGAAGAACAGATAATGAGGACAACAAATAGAGAAAGTGAAGGGTATACTGTATATGTGTGTGTAAGATATTGTAGTGATAATTTTAGATGAATTGTTGTTGGTAGTTAGTACTGTATATTATTGAGTTTGTGTTGTTATGTCCATCAACATGATTGTAAAATGATTTAGTTATTTACATGTACTGTATATATTTGCCTCCGGGGCAATAGTCCCACTTGCAATAAATCTATTATCGTATTATATAATACTCTAGGGTGTATGTTTCACAAAACTCAAGCAGTCTATACACATGGGGTGCACACAACCCAGATTGCCCCTGGCAGAACTGTTTCGCGTACAGCCCGCATAGCACTAGTGCCGGGCGGGTAGTCTGTACACATGCGACGCACACAACCCATTATGCGACAGTTCTCGCACGGGTACGCTAGTTATTATAAATAGTGCAACAGCCAGAAAAGTTATCCACCAACCGCCACAGGTTAAATCGCTCACCACGGTCATGATGGGGACCTGCAAGAAGTCCGGAGATCGAAGGTTGGAATCCCAGCATTCATAGTGGCTATCCTGTGTTTGGTATTTCCCATGGTATTTTCACACTCTCTCCTGGAAAAGTGCAGGCATAGCACCTTATTTCAAGTCCCGGGGCACCCACTCCTATGTCCTCAATACAGTTACACAAACACTATTACAGTCATCACTGAAGTACAGGCTGTCGGACTAAGTTCAACAGCCCCCAAGTACACGGGGATGATGATCAAGATGTCTCAATCCCCTAATGAGAATAATAATAATAATAATAATAATATCGTATGGCATCGGGTGCCGGGTGCAATCTTTGATATTTGACGCCCACACGGCAGCTTGCATGTCAAATTTTGTAGTTCCTTGTAGCGCTATGAAAGTCAAGAAGGTTAGATATCTAAGCTCCTTGACACTAGAGCGCTTTCTAGTAGAGAAAGGAGGAACTTTGCTTTGGAGGAAAATCCAGGGATTAATTTTGCCATTATGAACACGGCCTACTGAATTCAAATGGGTGCTTTAACATGCCAACAACGTATGACATGCGTGCCGTGATTTTTGTTGCCTTTCAAAAATCACTTACCACAGCCAGGAGTGAACCTGCAAGCTTGGGATTAGTAGTGCGACACAATAACCACTCACCCACCGTGGCAAGCTCTAATGTGAATTAACAACAACAACAAGTGATTGTATCTTATCCCCGGCGTCGCTGAGACATGAATACTAAAGGGTAGACATTCTTAATTCTTTTTAATTTCCAGGGGGATATTTCCCCCTCCGGGCCACCCCTTGAATTCATCACTGATTTTGAATGAGTACTGTATCGATGTTGTTAGTGTGTGTTTGTGTCGTTGCAGTTGTGCGGCGCTTGCATCGCGACGGACGGCTCTGGACGGCGACACGGCGCACTTCTCGGAGTGGCATCGCGCGGATCGGTCGTGTGCGCGAGTGTGAAGAAAGTGTGCGTTACATCATGCTGGTTGTACTACAGTGAGTGTCAAGGAAAACATGATGCAGCTACACGTGTTGGCGCTCATGGTGTGCTGGCTGTCAGCGCACGCTAGTGGCGGCGGTTGGCAGGAGAACGTGCGCCCCAAGATGTACGTCCAATTAGGTGAGTACCCCCACTTTCATTTTTAAAGTACTGTAGGACATATGGTTGCGAAGTGAATGAGTGATACACTAATAAATAAATAAAAATTATACACAGAATTAAAAAAGAACATGTAGTTCCGTTACTAAAATGAGTGATAAAAAAAATAATAAATAAATAAAAAATAATACAAAGAATTTACAAAATGAACATGTAGTTCCGTTACTAAAATGAGTGATAAAATAAATAAACTAATAAATAAATAAAAAATAATACAAAGAATTTACAAAATGAACATGTAGTTCCGTTACTAAAATGAGTGATAAAATAAATAAACTAATAAATAAATAAATAAATAATACAAAGAATTTACAAAATGAACATGTAGTTCCGTTACAAAAATGAGTGAAAAATAAATAAACTAATAAATAAATAAAAATAATACACAGAATTAAAGAAGAACATGTAGTTCCGTTACAAAAATGAGTGAAAAATAAATAAACTAATAAATAAATAAAAATAATACACAGAATTAAAGAAGAACATGTAGTTCCGTTACAAAAATGAGTGATAAAATAAATAAACTAATAAATAAATAAATAAAAATAATATAAATAATTTAAAAAAACAAGTAGTTCCGTTTCAAAAAAGAAAATTAAAGTCGTTTCTCAGTGTTGCAATATTAGAATCTATGTGTTGTTTGCGTTCCAATCGGTCAGAGCAACCACGCATGAATTTTAATAAAAACAAAAAAAATAGTAAAATAAAATAAATGAGTAAATAAATAAATAAATAAATGAATAAAATTAATTTAAAATTTAAGTTATTTTTTCAGTGTTGCCACATTAGAATCTACAAGATGTTGCTTTCAATTCGGTCAAAGCATACACCCTTGGATTTTTAAAAAACTCTGCATAGTGTAAAACAAAGTCCCCGATTCTTGGATATAACGGGTAATCTCGAGAACCACTGGTTGGATTTTGATGCAGTTTTCACCATTCTGTAAAGGATTTCTCGTGGAAGGTTTCTGTTGAAAAGCATTCATTTACGACCAAAGGAAGTCTAGCAATAACGATTTCAGTAAATCGAGTCTAAGAAATATCTGCATTCCGTGCGCCATTTAAACGTACGCTGGGTAAACCGTTAAACATATCTACAGTATTCACTATGAGTGGAAGAATTGTTCAACATGAAAAGTTTTACAAAATAGTCCGGGACATCATATCTCTATATTTAATACATCGCCCACTATACGTGTTTTTATGTTTTCATTTCTTCCAACAATCTCCATTCAGTGGAAATTTAAATTAGTAGTTTCGGAGCGAGTTAACGTGCTAGTGAGCGAGCCTATCACCCCAGCTACGAACAGCATTCAGTGATTTTTTTATATTGTTGGTAGGCTATCATTTAGGGACTAACGAACTTCTTGGTTATCTACTTCGTGTTCTCGGGCGTGTGATTGATTACTGTCGGCCAAAATATAGACTCACGGAAATGAATACATTAAATAAGGAACATTATGATGTTTTCACAACCTGCTTTAGCTTCGGTGAAGTTTTTGCATTGTTTAAATTACCGTAAATAAGATTAATAAGTTCATTAACCTCAAATAAATGTATTAGTGTCATGTATTTTTATTCAGCATTAGGAAATAACACATATTTTAATTTGGGTAAAATCGTGTTGACCAACTGAAAATCATTTATATTTCGTTTTACTAAGCCAACACTGAAAAATGGCATCCTACACGATAATCGCTGGTTCATTCAGGGGTTTGCGAACATCGTGATCATCATTCCCTTGTATTCGAGTGTGTGTTCAATCCCTGTGATATTGGAGCATCTGTGCTGCGGTGTGCGTGCTTATAATTGCGGTCAGGACTGGAAAGAAGGCGGCCGTGGCCATACTCTTGGTCTTATTATTGTATTTAGTTGAAGTAAAATTCGCTAACCGAGGAAAATCACTTTTAGTGTGGTTTGAGGTGAAAATCAAATATAATCTTTAGTTCCTAACACCAGCCTACTAAATATATAGCACTCTGTTCCAACACTCAGATCAGAATTAATTATTTTGCCCATGCCGGTGATCTAACTGATATTTGAGACACCAATGTAAAAATGTATTTCTGGACCACAGAAGGTTACGAAAGAAAGAACAAAAAATAACGTGCATTGTTTCTGTCTGCCAACTAACTTTACTAAAAGTTCTCTCAACTGCATTTTTTTATATTTAAAATTAAGAAACAACTGTGGTGAAAACGATTAAAAACAAAAAAAAACATAAAACAAAAAAAAATACAGATATCACTCCCTGGCGTGTGCAAAGAGGACTATATTGATAAAGCATTTTTGCAGTGAATTGTACCAATTACATATATTGGTAATGTGAAGAATTATCTACAATAGCTGATAATGTATTTTCAGTAATTGCCATTGGCTGCAATAAATCTATAATTTAAAATAAATGGATATGGTGCATGAGTGCGGCCGCAAAGTTTCGTTGTTTTATTATTGAAAACAAAACAAAATCATGTCTCACTCTGCACTTGCGTGTGGGATCGAGAGAGCTTATAAGCCACACAATGTATGACTACCCCTTATTATTCCCGTTTTCCAACGGGGTCGGGGATGAGATGCGATGGAAGTCTTTGTGGCGATGATTTTTACGGCCGGATGCCCTTCCTGACGCCAACCTCTGGAGAGGAGTTAATGAGAGATGAAATGAATGATGGTGAATGAAACTGGGCAAGGATGTGGAAGGAAGCGGCCGTGGCCTGTCAGAAGGTACCGTCCCAGCATTTGCCTGGTGTTGAAAATGGGAAACCACGGAAAACCATTTCAAGGACGGCCGACGGTGGGGCTCGAACCCACGCGTCTACCGAGTCAGCAGAGAGCTTGGCCCCATGACCTAATGCTGCGCGTTAGCCAGCGTAGCCACTACTGTCGGTCTTATAAGCCACACAATGACCGCGGAAATCATAGAAATCATGACCCCTACAGTAAACTTAAGTTCATCCCTATATCTGCTACAATAACGACATATACATACAATCTACTCGGGGCTGATTACCAAGGTGTTTCCAGTCCCTAAATGAAACAGCATGATCACGCAGAAATAACTTACGTTGCGCCCGTAAGTACAATTTACGCATATCTTATTCTGGCTACGTCCCTATCCCTAACGCCATCAGTCGAGTGTTTTGAGTACCGTACCACTGCTAGTCGTTAGGAATGGAAAATCAATATTGTATAGTGGGTCAAAATGTTGAAAAATATTCACATTTTGCTAGGATATTAGAAATTAGATTTGCAAAGATAATTTGCACATTCGCAAAAAAAAATGTAATTTTTTACGTTAATCCCTTAATATTCCGGTTCCTACAGTGACGGGGATGTTGGTATCGTGAATTTCTGGTTTCTTGGACGGATGCCCTTCCTGACCTTATGGAAGAAGTTATTGAAAAATGAAATTAATGATGATGAATGTAATTGGGCAAGGAGTTGTAAGGAAGCGACTTAAGGAACTCCGGAATCTCCTATAGCTATAGTACAGCGCTGCGCGGATAAACGAAACGTTAACCGCATCCGGCCCGCATCCGCGCGACTGTTATCTGCATCCGGCCCGCATCCGCACGTTTGTTACCCGAATCCTCTGACATAACAAACATATTTTTAATTTATTAGATAAAGCATGAAGTATTAAAGCAAAACATTTGACATTTGAGGATAAATTCGTTCCCCCTAAGCTATGTTTACAATGAATGTTATACAGCCAGAATGCGACCCTTTCTTGTTCGGAGTGTTTATTATGCTTAATGGCATAATTAAATGAGACGAGACGTAGGCTATTTTGTCATTGAAAAAAAAAAAAAAACATAACGCAAAAGATATGATTTGTCATAAACACCCGGGTCTTTATTGTTAGACAGACTCCACGTGTGACAATATAATAATTAACAATAAAATTTGCAAGTATAAACAAAACAAAAGCAACAAACACGAACACATGGGCCTAGAAATGCACTATTAACATCCTATCTCTAGCATTCAGTCATACGATGCCTTTGCACAAGAAACATTTAAATAATTATTAAAGAAAATTCGGAAGCCTCCGTGGCTTAGGCGGCAGCACGCCGGCCTCTCACCGCTGGGTCCGTGGTTCAAATCCCGGTCACTCCATGTGAGATCTGTGCTGGACAGAACGGAGGCAGACAGGTTTTTCTCCGGGTACTCCGGTTTTCCCTGTCTAAATTTCATTCCAGCAACACTCTCCACTATTATTTCATTTCATCTGTCATTCATTTAATCATTGCCCCAGAGGAGTGCGTCAGGCCTCGGCAGCCGGCACAGTTCATATCCTGCTAGATGGGGGCTTCAATCATTCCATTTCTGACCCGGTCGGAGACTGGAAGCAGGCTGTGGATTTTCATTTCATTAAAGAAAATTCAAAACTATCTACAGTAAACGGAAAAAGGCAAAAACATAAATGAAAAGATAGAAAGAAAAAGTTCCGAAACTGTAAAAATAAAAACCATAATACAAGAGTGGTATTCGAAGAAAACAGCAAAAAGAAATTACTTCAGTCGCTTGTACATTCAATCTAAAAATCAATCATCCATTCATTCAACCACATATTCAATCAATCAATCAACTAATCAAACACAAATTAGAAATGAACACAATATACATTACAATATTCTACAGCCCACTTGAGATGTTTGAACAAGTTCGCATTGTATTCTAAAAAATATTTGCAAATTTACTTCAAACATTATCCGCAGCTTAACCGCTACCCGAACAGCCATGCAAACTATATCCGCTATATAGTCTATTACATATAGACTACTGCCCAGGCTAATTTCCAAAATTTTAGCCTACTTTTCACATTTTGCAAAAATGAGGAAAAAGTAGACTTATGAGATCGATCCGGACAAATGTGTGTCTGTCTGTCTGTCCTTCTGTCTGTCTGTCTGGCTGTGTGTGTTTCCCCCCCCCCCCCTATCCATGCTATCCATTGGACTTAACCAAATATTGTATTCTGTACCTTAAGAGATGGAACTAAGAATATATTCAGTCACCAGGGCTGCCAACTGTAGTGCTCTATTAGGCTACATTATGCCAGGTATACAGTATTACTTACTAATTAGAAATTTCGATATTACCAACTTAATTTCGTCATTATTGTAGATAGATCCATATGGAATAATCATTGACATGAACCTTAAATTTTAAGAAAAGTAGGCTCTTGAGTTCCTCACGGAACTTCTTGTTATTTACCCTTTTCTCAGAAACTATAATCAGGAACTAGTCGATTTTTTGAGGGTTGTTCTTCAAGACGCTCTCCTTACTTAAAAGGAAGGAAGCTTTTAGTTTTACTTGACCGTGGTCTGGCTCCGTGGCTAAATGGTTAGCGCGCTAGGCCTTGGCCCGAAGTGCCCCGGGTTCGATTCCCAGCCGAGCCATCAGGGATTTTAATCTCCTGGGGTTAATTCCCGTGGCTCGGGGACTGGGTGTATGTGACGTCTTCATCATCACTTCATCCTCATTACGACGCGCAGGTCGCCCACGGGCGTCAACTAGAAAAACCTGCACTGAGCCTCTCCGGAGGCCACACGATCATTCATTCATTCACTTGACCGTTAATCATGCGATCATGAGCCACAAGATCTCCTTTTTACGTGGAATTCGAACCACAGGACATGGCATTTCACTTTGAAAATCTCACATGCATTGGCCGGGAATCGAACCCGGTCCACCTTGGGGAGAGGCCAACAGCTTGACCGCTGCGCCTTACTTAGACACAGGCGTTTTGTAAATAAAATTATTTTCGAATTTCAATGAATCTTTTTAATATTGCATAATTTTAAGAGCACTTCAATGAACATTTCCATATGGAAAAATCAAAATAAAGTAAATTTTGGAAAACGGACGTGTTAAAATATCCCTACATAGTATTAAACAACAAAGTTCCCGATTCTTGGATGTAACCGGTTACCATTCTGTAAAGAATTTGTCGAGGAAGGTTTCTATATTCTATAGAAAATCATTCATTTATGACCAAAGGAAGCCGAGCAATAACGATTTCAGTGAATCCAGTGGAAGAAAATCCTGCCGTTCGTGCGTTTTTTTTTTTTCAAGCTAACGCTGGGTAAACCGTTCAAAATATCTATTATACTCTGAGTTTAAGAATTGTTTAGCATGAAAAGTTCTAAAAAATAACAACACAACTATACAGCCTATTTTCATATATCCAACTTATGTTAATTGCCACTATCAACATACAAAATTTCAGTTTGATTGCTGTAATATATTCGTAGATATTGAGAAATGAGAACTGACTAAATATTGCGGATGGTCACCATGTTGGATTTATATATATATGTAGGTCTTAGAGTAATGTACTGTTACATGAAGATTATTGTGTACGTGTAGTATTCAAACTTCAATCGCATGATTAGGACAAAAGAAGTAAAAACGAGGCTTTTAAAATTACGCACAGCTGCCATCTTGTGGTTATGGAAACAATTGAAATAAATTAGATGCCAGTGGATTAACATTTGTATAAGGATTTACTGTACCCAGTGTCACTGCACTCGGATGGTTAAATTGCGAGAAACGACCATGTGAATATTTATTCTTCGCGTCGCCGCCATGTTGTATTTGTGATCACCAGGTTATTGAAAGTCCTCAAGGTGAACTTATGTTCATAGCCCCTATGAACATTAAAAAATTCAGTTTGATTGCTGTAATAGATTCGTAAATATTGAAGTCCATCTAAATATTTCGGATGGTTGCCATGTTGGATTGTTATACGTACTGTATAGGCCATAGAGTCATGTACCATTAAAGGAAAATTATTGCGTAGGTTCATTATTCAAACTTTCACTTCGATCGCATGATAACGACACAAGAAATAAAATAAAAAAATTAAAATTCGCACAGCCACCATCTTGAGGTTATGTAAACAATTGAACTAAATTAAATACCAGTGCATTACAATGTGTATATACATTTCCTGTACCAAGTTTCATTGCGTTTGGATCATTAAATCGCGAGAAAGGTCTATTTAAAATTTTCAACTTCGCTTGGCCGCCATATTCGTTTTGTAGTTAACCGGTTTTTGAAAGTATTATAGATGAACTTCCAGTAGCGCCCTTTATCTCCGTACAAAATTTCAGGGTGATACCGCTAATAGTTTCAGAGAAAAAGAATACCGGTCAAATATTTCGCACAGCCGCCATCTTGAGGTTATGTAAACAATTGAACGAAGTTAGACGTCGGTGCATTACAATGTGTATAAACATATACCGTACCAAGTTTGATTGCGTTGGTTAAATCGCGAGAAACGTCTATTTAAAAGTCGCAACTTCGCTTGGCTGCCATGTTGGTTTTGTAGTTACCAGGTTTTCAAAAGTCACATAGGTGAACTTCTAGTAGTTCCCTTTATCACCGTAAAATATTCCAGGGTGATATCGGTAATAGTTTCGGAGTTATTGAATGCTGGTGAAACATTTCGCACAGCCGCCATGTTAGATTGGTGAGGCGTATCAAAATTTGAAGGGCACGGTCGGGGTCGTCCGGAATGGTGCAATGAACTTACCGAGTTTCATTAAAATCGCTCTAGTCGTTTAGAAGTTATTTGGGAGACACACACACCATCACACACTTACTCATGCACAGACAGACACACGGACAAAAGGTGATCTCATAAGCCTATTTTTTCATAATAGGCTAAAAAACACAAAAAAACCAACGCGACAGCTTATATCTATCTTCAATACATCGCCCACTATAAGTGTTTTAAGTTTTCATTTCTTCCAACAATCTCCATTCAGTGTAAATTTAATTACTAAATTCGGAGCGATTTTACGAGCTAGCGAGTGAGCCTAGCACCGCAGCTTCGGCCAGCATCAAACTATCGAGTCGTGTGGAGTTAAGACTTCAGTGAAGAGTATATGTGTTTGGAGTTTCACTGTTCACCTCGGCTTTTTCTGAATTGCGTCTGGGACCTGCCGTCCGTGCGCCTTTTAAGCTGACGCTGGGTAAACCGTTAAAGATACCGGACGAAGCCGCTGCGGGTTGCTCTTAACTCATACAGGGAGGAACTTCATCTAAAAAGATCGGCTTTGGATGTTGAAAAGTTTCGGAAATTTTACATCTATAAAAAACACAGGCGAGAAATGGGAATGAAAGATTTTTCCGGTTTTTAGCCTATTTTCAATTTTGAAAAAAAAAAAAAAAAAAAAAAAAGGCTTATAAGATCACCTTTTGTCCGTGTGTCTGTGTGTGCGTGTGTGTGTGTGTGAGGTGTGTGTGTGTGCCCCCTAATAACTTTTATACGGCTGGAGCGATTTCAATGAAACTCAGTAAGTTCATAGCACTACTCCGGGCGACCCCGACCGTGCCCTTCAAATTTTGTTACGTCTAGCCAATCCAACATGGCGGCAGTGCGAAATATTTCACCAGCATTCAATATCTCCGAAACTATTCCCGATATCATCCTGGAATTGTTTGCGGTGATAAAGGGAACTACTAGAAGTTCACCTATGTGACTTTTGAAAAACGTGTAACTACAAAACCAACATGGCGGCCACGCGAATTTGCGACTTTTAAATAGACGTTTCTCGCGATTTAACCAACCAAACGCAATAAAACATGGTACAGTATATGTTTATCCACATTGTAATGCACCGACATCTAACTTGGTTCAATTGTTTACATAACCACAAGATGGCGAATGTGAGAAATATTTCACCGGCATTCTAAATCTCTGAAACTATTAGCGGTATCACCCTGTTTTTTTTTACGCAGATAAAGGGCACTACTGGAAGTTCATCTATGAGACTTTCAAAAACCGGTTAACTGCAAAACGAACATGGCGGCCAAGCGAATTAAACATTTTAATAGACCTTTCCTGCGATTTAATGTTCCAAACGCAATGAAATCTGGTACAGGAGATGTTTATACACATTGTACTGCACTGGTATCTAATTTAGTTCAATTGTTTACATAACCTCAAAATGGCAGCTGTGCGAATTTTTAAATTAAGTTTTTATTTCTTGTGTCGTAATCATGCGATCGAACTGAAAGTTTGAATAATGAACCTGCGCAATAATTTTCCTTTAATGGTACATGACTCTATGGTCTATACATATAACAATCCAACATGGCGACCTTCCGAAATATTTAGACGGCTCTGAATATCTACGAATCTATTATAGCAATCGAACTGATTTTTTTATGTTCATAGGGGCTATGGACATAAGTTCACCTATAGGACTTTAAATAACCTGGTGATCACAAATCCAACATGGCGGTGACGCGAAGTATAAATATTCACATTGACGTTTCTCGCAATTTAACCATTCGAGTGCAGTGAAACTTGGTACAGTGAATCCTTATACGAATGTTAATCCACTGGCATCTAATTTATTTCAATTGTTTCCATAACCACAAGATGGCAGCTGTGCGAAATTTTAAAATCTCCTTGTTACTACTTGTGTCCTAATCATGCGATTGAAGTTTGAATGCTATACGTACACAATAATCTGCATGTAACAGTACATAACTCTAGGACTTATATATATACAAACCAACATGGCGTCCATCCGAAATATTTAGTCGGTTCTCAATATCTACGAATCTATTACAGCAATCAAACTGAAATTTTGTATGTTGATAGTGGTAGTTAACATAAGTAGGATATATGAAAATAGGCTGTATAGTTCTTCACGGGACTAGTTGTTACAACATGCCATTACCCTAGGATTTCTCTTCTTCCATTTGAAGCACGTGCATTCATTTTGCTGTTCTTCCAAGTCTCTTTGCCCTCTTTCTTAAAAGTTTCTTTTGTATCTATCGTCTAATGGAAATAAACATAAAAGTTTACTTTGGGTGGTTTAGTAAACAAAACGCCTGATTTTGGGAACATAGCCTCAGGAATGAGATACGGTATTCAAAATAAATGTATGGTTAGAAAGCTTTAAGTCGGTAGATTAATATTGCGCAAAAACTATACAGTCGAGCCTGGTTACCAGAAAGTTGAAGGGGAAAGTGCTATTCATTGTTATACAGAGGTTATCGTTATACCCAGGTCGTCTTATAACCAAGTTTATCCAAGCCACTTCCTTGTATGGAGGTTGTATGTTACTCCCACTTGCAATTTTCTCAATCATTTTCAGTTTATCGCTTAAAGAAAACTGTTTCCGCTTAGTAGACATTGTAATGATACCGTAGCTGGCTTACTCCTAAAAACAGACAGAACTCTGACAATAGGAACAATGCAGTACAGAAAAACAGGTATGGATAATTCAGTTCAGTACAGTACGTAGTCTGATGCAGAGAGTAAACGGGAAAACAACAGGAAAAAAGAGGCCCCACTTTGTTATGTAGAGGTCATGAACCTACTTTATTTCCTATACAGAAGTAAATGAGATCAACACAACTTTCTTATACAGAGGTACAAAAGTTTCTTGTATAGAGTTTTTCACCGTAAAAATTACGTGACCAAGAAATTTATTTCCAATACAGAGGTTTTTCTTATACAGAGGTTCACTATAACCAGGTTTGATTGTATTTTAAAAATGTTGAAGATTGTGTGCACTCTGGAGCCCCTTAAGCTTATTAAGAGGTTCCGTCCTGGTATTTACCTAAGAGTTGAAAATTCGGAAACCATGGAAACTATTTCAAGGACGTCTGATATCGTGAAAATCCGTATAATATATTAATACTAGCAGAAGCACCGGCATTTAGTATTTACCAGCCCAAAAGTATCATTGTTATTACATGTTTATCAATTAATTTCCTAATTTAAATGCCATTACCAAACAAAATATTATCAAGATAGTGATATTTTGAAGCAATGTTTTAGTGTAGCCTGTACAAACTATCAGTTCATACCTTTCAGTTGGTCAAGATGCTGTTTTCCCAATAAGATTGCATGGAGTTACAATCATCATCATAATCATAATCATATTATTATTATTTATTATTATTATTATTATTATTAAATTTATTGCAGCCGAATGACCATGACATGGTTTACAAATCTATGAATCTAAGCAAAACGTATTTACAGATACTAGTCTCCTCTTACATGGTATCTGTCGCATTGTTCTTCACAGAGCTCGTACTTGCAGTCCTCACTTAGATTATGAAATCGTTTAACTTCACAGAGTTTATGATGGAATCCATGTACTGCGTAACATGTCATTAAATGTCTTAATTCATAATTTGCCTTCGTCCAGTCGTCCGTTAACATTGCGTCAGTTGAATAGAAATAATTCCAAATGTCGTTCTTCTTACTTCTTAGAATTTGAAGAATGTGATCATAGGCGTGTGTATTTGGCTGATACAATTGATTTCGAATATCCTCAATGAAAGAACTCTCTTTCAGCAGCTCATATGTCAGTCTTGATGGTGATATCCATCATCATCATCATCATCATCATCATCATCATATACAGTATATAAAACGCTAAGATGTATGTTTCACAAAACTCGAGCTCTTAAACCAGAGTGAGTTAGAAGGTATGGGTTGTACGAAAATATCTTCCAAATTGGCTCAGTAGTACAGGAAAAATCTTGCATTTCTTGAAAGGTCAACGGAAATATATTTATTTGTTTAAGAAGTGTATTCAAACAAATAAACAAGATGATAGCTCCTGGCAGAACTGTGTCGCGTACAGCCTGCATAACAGTAAAGCCGTGCCGCATACATCAACCTCTACGCATCCAGCTCGGCCATCTACATCAGCCACAGCAACAAAGCAACCATTACAACAGATGAACAAAGTACTACTGACATTCACAGGTTACGACAGGACATAAACAGGAAACGTGCTCATTATAAATGTTGTGCGAGGCTAATACACAACGACAATGATGTTGTAATGCAAGATTTCTCGCACGGGTACACTAGTATTATAAAACGCTACGGTGTAAGATTCACAAAACTTAAGCTCTTAAATTAGAGGAAGTTAGAAGATACGGTTTGCACCAAAAGCTGTTTTATAGACGTTTTCGGTCTCACCATCATATCACTTGTTGACTTGACCTACACGAAGAGAATTAAAGCGACGGACGGTTGAGCAAAAAAGTGCAGGAGGAACTACTTTCCACATTGCATACCGGTGGTCAAGCCGTTATAAACATTTCAAGAGTGTTGAAACTCCTCATTTGAAGTTTCCATACGAAAAGAAAGAATATAAAACGTTATGTTTAAAAAGCATGTGTTTCGCATTTATGTAGCATTTTGGATTAATTTTCGCATTTAGAGTTAATTTCGCATTTTGTCGCTTTCTCAAAATACATTAAAAAGTGGTTTACAGATCGAGAAAATAGAAAATACAAGAATGCAAGCCATTATAAGGATTTCGCGCTTTATCGCATTTGCGAAAAAATACCACCCCTATAGTTATTACCAGTGCTTGAGACAGGAACCTGACTTTTACAGTTTCACTTACTGTAGATGATAATATATGATTAATACCTTTTCAGAGGTTCCAGGAGACATTGCCTGTTAAAATTCCTGTTCATTATGAGCAATATACTGGAAATATGTGCTAAGTTACGTAATTATGTGTGTTTCTTTATTGATGAATTTGAACTACGACGGGCATGTTTGCTCACTCCAGCTGGGCTAGATATGACGAGACATGACGAGAAATTAATGTCACGGCAGTGTGCCCAACATGTAAGATATAAAATACACCACCACTAGTAGATTCGGAAAACGTTAGGCTGTAACCATTGTCACAACTATTGATCTGGATGCGTTAGGCTGTAACCATTGTCAAAAACCATTGGATTGGACAAAACGAAGGTTAGAACGGTCGGGTGTAGGTGCGATCTTTGGCCGCGGGAAGCTAGCGGGGCACGGTGGACGCGTTAGACTGTAACCATTGATCTGGACGCGTTAGGTTGTAACCATTGATAAAACCATTGGATTGGACAACACGACGGTTAGAATGGTCGGGTGTAGGTGTGGCCTTTGGCCGCGGGAGGCTAGCGGGTCACTCTTGACCCAAGAACCATTGGATTGAACGTGTTGAGATTGGCGTTCTTTTGTGTTACAAAACCGCGTATATCAGTACCGTATGCGTGGGGTTGGCGATATTGTTCTAACGCTGAAAATGGCCGACACAGCTGTAATTTTTACTATATAAGTCGTGTTATAATTTGGGACGGCGGGAGGGTGTTAGACAGCCGAGGAGTGAACTACATAATTCCCAGATCAAGTTTGAATCTTTAGAAAAGGAATTTAGTTCAAATTTCAGAAGTTATTATTATTATTTTCCCTGGGTTCATGTCTCCTGCGCTATTACCTTATAGTTGAGCCATCCTTATTTCCGACTTGAAGTTTCAGTGCTACGCTACAGATATCTAGCGGTCAGAAGTGAAATCACTTTAACTAGCCAATCACAGGCAGTCATTCAAATCGATATATCACGACAAAGCGAGTGTCATTTGTTAAATCGCAACATCGTGAACGACACTTGGTTTGACGTGAAATATCAATATGAATGGCAGCCTGTGATTGGTTAGTTAAAGTGATTTCACTTCTGACCGCTAGATAGCTGTAGCTTTGCACTGAAACTTCAAGTCAGAAGTAATGATGGCGCTACTATTGTTATTATACATGCTCGACACACATCCAATTACACGAGGCTGGTGACTAATATGCTCCAAACCCGTAAAATGAATTAAGAATAACAACAACAACAACAACATCGTTTTTGCTTTATTGACTATCCTCTGTTTTACATTAATTAATAATATGATATTGTTTCCACTTCAAGGCAACAGAACTTGCTAGGCTGTGGTCTTAACTTTTATTTTTCGTTGAGTGTAGTTCTTAATTTCAACAAGAGGCAAAAAGAGAGAAGAGATGTGTGTGGGGAAAAGGTGTATTTGCGTTAAGTGGCGAGTGCGAGAGTAAATACTGGAAGAATGCCGAGAGAGCGGGACTGTGCGTAGCACCGCCGAGCGTCGTACTTGAGCGTGGGAGATCACACACAGAGCCTAGTCGCTGTGAAGTTGATTTCCTTCTTCTCAACAGTGAATACAACTCTCTAACCAACGGTGCTGTTCACAGCAGCCTTTAATTCCAGCGGATTCTTAGCTTCCAGTAATATGTTTTGGATATATCGCTCATTTGCTGCAACAGTGGTATAACTAGAAATATGTACTAATTCAGTTTTTACCTCAATTTAGTGCTGTAGAATATTCTTTATCGATTGATTAAATCGACACTATATCGATTTTCTTCGCAACGCGTTTGCCAGTTTCCGAAAATATTGCAATTGCATCAAGAACACTGTTGTTGTCGTTGTTTGAGTCTTCAGTCTTTTGACTGGTTTGCAGCTCACCATGCCTCCCTGCCCTGAGGTAATCGTTTCATCTCTACATAGCTACCGCACCCAACATCTGAGGCAATCTGTTTAACATATTCTAACCTTAATCTACCCCTACAGTTCTTGCCCTCGACGCTTCCTTCCATAACTAAGCTTGCTATTTCTGGGTGTCTGAGTATATGTTCCACCAACCTGTCTCTTCTCTTCATTAGCAGTCGCCAGAAACATCTCTCCTCTCCCACTCGTCTTAATACCTCTTCGTTTGTAACCCTATCTACCCATCTGATCTTCATCAATATACTGTAACACCTCATTTCAAACGCTTCAATTAAACGCTTTAAAAATGCCTTCCTAAAACCTAAATCTATATTCGATGTCACTGATACTTCCTAATTGTGTTGGTGTTTGGTACACTCATCTGAAGCTAAGTAATAAATCCCCAATTGAATATGGCGTCTAAACCTTGACATTATTTAAATAATCCACAGTACAATAGCTGCCTTTAAATCTTTACATGCAGTTTAAAACAAACGTCAAACTTGAGTTCTGTCGCAGTAAATAAGCGAATGCAGCTATTGGTTTTAAAAGTGGATATCACACGAACTTGTTATTTTTTTATTGGAGCTAATTTTCTAATATATTTAGGCTATGTACAACCGATCCTTGACGTCCATAATTATAATTTTAATTTTTAGTCTATTTTCATTTATGAAAAAATAGGCTTATTAGATCGCCTGTTGTCCGTGTGTCTGTCTGTGTGTGCGTGTGTGTGTGACTGTGTGTGTGTGATGGATGTTTGTGTGTCCCCCTAATAACTTCTAAACGGCTGGAGCGATTTCAATGAAACTCGGTAAGTTCATAGCACTATTCCGGGCGACCCCGACCGTGTCCTTCAAAATTTGTTACGTCTCACCAATCCAACATGGCGGCTGTGCGAAATATTTCACCAGCATTCAATATCTCCGAAACTATTACCGATATCACCCTGAAATTTTGTACGGTGATAAAGGGAACTACTAGAAGTTCACTTATGTGACTTTTGAAAACCTGGTAACTACAAAACCAACATGGTGGCCAAGCAAAGTTGCGACTTTTAAATAGACGTTTCTCGCGATTTAACCAACCAAACGCAATGAAACTTGGTACAGCAAATGTTTATACACATTGTAATGCGCTGGTATCTAATTTAGTTCAAAAGTTCACAAAACCTTTCGATGGTGGCTGTGCGAATTTTAAAATTAAGTTTATATTTCTTGTGTCGTAATCATGCGATCGAAGTGAAAAATTGAATAATGAACTTACGCAATAATTTTTCTTTAATGGTACATGATTCTATGTCCTATTAATAGGCCCTACATACAGTATGACAATCCAGCAATCACATGGACGTTTCTCGCAATATAACCATCCGAGTGCAGTGAAGCTTGGTACAGTAAATCCTTATACAAATGGCATCTAATTTACGGTATTTCAATTGTTTCCATAACCACAAGTTGGCAGCTGTGCGATATTTTAAAATCTCGTTTTTACTTCTTGTGTCCTAATCATGCGATTGAAGTTTGAATACTACACGTACACAATAATCTTCATGTAACAGTACATAACTCTAAGACCTACATATATAAAAATCCAACATCCGAAGTATTTAATCGGTTCTCAATATCTACGAATCTATTACAGCAATCAAACTGAAATTTTGTATGTTGATAGAGCCAATGGCCATGTACTTTTCTTTTCAGGACGGGATATTGGAAGGAAATCGGCCGTCGACCTATCGAAAGGAACCGCCCCGGCATTTGCCTGGTAGTGAAAATGGAAAACCACGAAAACCATTTTCAGGACGGCCGAGGTGGGATTCGAACCCACGCTCTCCCGATGCCAGCGAGGCATAAGGTAGCGCGTTAGCGCTCTCGGCCACCGCTACCGGTATAAGTAGGATATATGCAAATAGGCTTTAGTTCTTCACGGAACTACTTGTTCTTTTATTGGAGCGAAAGTTCGAATATATTTAGGCTATATATGTACAACCGAACCTTGATGTCCATTTTTAGCCTACTTTTCACATTTTGCAAAAATGAGGAAAAAGTAGACTCAAGAGATCGATCCGGGAAAATGTGTGTCTGTCTGTCTGTCTGTGTGTCTGTCTGTCTGTCTGTCTGTCTGTCTGTGTGTCCCCCCCTATCAACTCCTAAACGGCTGCAGCAATCAAAACCAAATTTAGTATGTGTAAAGATGTGCACCGGAATATCTCACGTTCATATTTGAAAATGATGTCAGTGCTACCTACTGCTGAAAAATCGCACTAGAAATTTGAGCTCCATGTTGGATATCTTGCAAGGTATGCTTGGGAGCTATTCCAAAATTGTCACACATGTAGATAATACTATTTCAGTTTAATTTCCAGGAGGCCATACATGACAGTGTTGCCAAAATAATTTTAAGTCTTCTGATAAGTCCAATGTTTAAATGCATATAACTTCTACACTATCAATTGGATTTCAACCAAATTTTATATGTAAAATGTGTACATTAACAGATATGACTGAGTGTATTCTTAAGAGCCACCAGGGCTGCCAACTGTTAATAATTGCTCTCTCTATTTTTTTAAATCCAAATACCAATATATCGGAAAGTATGCAAGCCGACAGATTTACACTATGCACACGTATAATCTGACATTTTAGATTAATTTGGAGTAACTTATATACTTCAGTTCTACCAACATGATTATAAGCTTACTGATAGTACCAATTTTTAAATACATGTACGTTCTATACTATCAGTTGGATTTCAACCAAATTTCGTATGTGCAATGTGTAACATAATAGATATGACTATAAGTATTGTTAAGAGCAATCAGGGCTACCAACTGTTAATAAATGCTGTCTATATTATTGTTACCTTAATATCAATATATCAGAAAGTATGCAAGCCAACAGCTCTATACTTTGCACACGTATAGCACCTGACATTCTAGATTAATTTGGAGTAATTAATATAAGTCAGTGCTGCCAACATGATTCTATGCCTGCTGATAAGACCAATTTTTAAATACATGTAACTTCTATACTAACAAATGGATTTCATCCGAAATTGGCACAACAAGATATCATAATATTTCAGATTATTTCTGACAAGCACACACATGACATTGTTGCCAACATGCTTTTACGCGTGCTGATAGATCCAGTGTCTAACTGCATGTAACGTCCATTGGACTTCAACCAAATTTTGTATTCTGTACTTTAAGAGATGGAACTAAGAATATATTCAGTCACCAGGGCTGCCAACTGTAGTGCTCTATTAGGCTACATTATACCAGGTATATTTTGAAATAATTAGATATTTCGATATTACCAACTTAATTTCGTCATTATTCTAGTTAGATTCATATACTGTAGAATAATCATTGGCATGAAAAGTAGGCTGTATAGTTCTTCACGGAACTTCTTGTTTTAATTTAAAATTGAAAATTTTAGTTTTTAATTTTTTATTTTTTTTTAATTTTTAATTTTCATTTTCCTTTTAATCCAAATTTCTATAACTCAAATTTTTCGTTATCTCTAACTTTAAACTGGCGCAGTCAGGTGGCACATTTGAGGGTGCGCAAATGCGAAGTAATCGTGTCAGTAGATTTACGTAGTTAAATGAGGCATTAAACATATAACATTTATATTATTATTATTATTATTATTATTATTATTATTATTATTATTATTATTATTATTATTCTAAGTTTAAATTATATTCCTGGCACTTGAACTTCTTCTTTATCTCGAACATTTACGTATTTTTAGTTTAACTTGTCTCATACATCACTGAAAGTGGCTGAGAACTTTGTGGCGGAAGCTCGTGCACAGACAATGAGGCAGAAGATGGACGGATTCTTCAAGTCATGAAAAAGTAGGCCCGTCTGCAATTTTGTATTGTTAAATTTAAGGTATGAGATAATTTAATAAACCTGTTATCATTACTAACATCCATTTTTAGCCTACTTTCGATTTTTGCAAAAAATGAAAGTAGACTTATGAGATCAACACAGGGCGAAAAAAAGTGTGTCTGTCTGTGTGTGTGTATGTGTGTGTGTGAGTCTGTGTGTGTGTGTGTGTGTGAGTGTGTGTACTCTGAATGTCTGTCCCCCCCTATCAATTCGAACACGGTGAATGCGAATTGAACGAAATTTGGTACAAAGGTAGCACTAGCAAAGGACACCTCAGTGTCATGTTTTATATCGCCGCCATCTTTACTAAAACTGAATGGCGGCCACTCAAACGTTCAAAACGTAAAATCAAATAACGACTAACCAAATCATCCGATCTCTACCAAATTTGGTAACAACATACCTTCGTATAGGATGCGTCTTGTGACCAAACTACAAGGTCGTCCGCCATACCATTTCAGGATGGCGGCCGTGCGAATTATGCAAACTTTATAATCCATATCATGGGACCCACCAGTTCCGATTATCGAGCCGAGAATCTTTTTAACTGTTCTAAAGGAAGAGGCACGTTCGAAATTAAAAGTTTATTTTGTAATACTATAGTGCAGACGTGATTTTAAAAAGCTGAGCTGATTTAGTAATAAGACAAGATGGCAGCGGATATCTTGTGCCTGACTTATATTTCACTAATTTGAGTATTGCATGCAATATAGCGTACTGGTATAAAATAAATAAACTTTGTATGAAATGCTTTATATATAAATAATATACTCCAGTGATGAAATCGTTTAGTATAAATCACTATTTGCTAACAAGTTCTATGTAAGTCATTTTATATAAAACGATATTCGTTGACACAATTAGCTCAGTGGTAGAGCGTTAGCCTATCGCTCAAATGCCTATGGTTCAAACCCGATCAGAGCTAGTTTTTTTGCTTGAAATTTTATATGTTTATTGTTTTGTAATGACTCAGATGTTTTAAAATTAAGCGTTATATTGTGCATATTATGGTGTAAAATATATATTTAATTAAAACATAATTCGCCAGCAGATTTACTCGAGACATCTAGCTGCCAAAAAGGTAACTGCACGCCGACCAGATTTTATTGAAAAGTTTCTTCTTCTGGCCGCTAGAATGCACTCGCTCTGTTAGGATTATATTGTTAGATATTTCACCACTAGATATCACGACTAGTCTACGTGGGGCTCCATTGATTACTATACCATTTGCATTCTATGCGCATCGAATTTGAAGAATGACAAGATGATACTACGATACATTTTTACTTTCTATTTTAAAGGGTTTGTAACAGCCTATTGTGCGTTATTTGAAAATGTTAATTGAAGTAAAGAACAAAACGATTTCACATAGTATCTGAACTCTACCGTTGGTGCTAGTTCAGGATATTAATTAATACTTCTATTTCAGCCAAATAGCAATCGAAAATATCCACATAGTTGGTATACACACGTCTCTGTAGAGTCATGGAAAGATTTGTTAATTCAATTAGGGTTGTGAAAGTCATACGCAGCCAGACGTGTAAAGACATGCCTCAACTCAAAGTTGGATGTTGCCCGCGTCAGGCCGATTATGTAATAATAATAATAATAATAATAATAATAATGTTATTGGTTTTACGTCCCTTTTAACTACTGTTGCTTTTAGAGACGCCGGGGTGCCAGAATTTTGTCCCGAAGGGGATCTTTAACGTGCCAGTAAATCTACTAACACGGCTCCCTCGCATTTGTGCACCCTCAAATGCCAGCTGACTGCGCCAGGATACGAACCTGAAACATACGGTCCAGCAAGCGAGAACGTTACCGCTGAGCCACGCCGCCAGTCCGGTCGATTATGTCTCCAGATCCATAACATTCTTTAGATACTTCTTATCTTTCTTTCTTCAATGATGGTAGCAGTTTTTATCTAGGTTGTGGCGTTTGGTAGAGGTAAATCGTTTCTAAGGTCTTCAACAAAGAATAGTTCTATTATACCCTTTGATAATAACATCGAGTTATAACTATACTCATACATTTAGGAGAAAGTAGGCTATATGTTCTTTACTGAACATCTTGTTATTACTGTGTTATATACATTTGGATAACTATGTTGTAAGCCTACACACAGAATTTTGCGACCAGTACCGACTCATCACAATTTTAACATTTTTGTTAGGTATCTCCATAACTCGAATCTTCCATAAATCGAATTTATTTTGACACCCACTAACGATTCGAAATATCGGGGTTCAACTGTATGTATCGAGTCTATATTTAAAGTTAGGAGCATGATAGTCTAGGAGCTTGCTCACCACCAAGGTGCACTTTTTTAGCCTACTTTCGATTTTTGCAAAAAATGAAAGTAGACTTATGAGATCAACACAGGGCGAAAAAAGTGTGTCTGTCTGTGTGTGTATATGAGTGTGTGTGAGTCTGTGTGTGTGTGTGTGTGTGTGTATGTGTGTGTGAGTCTGTGTGTGTGTGTGTCTGTGTGTGTGTGTGTACTCTGAATGTCTGTCCCCCCTATCAATTCGAACACGGTGAATGCGAATTGAACGAAATTTGGTACAAAGGTAGCACTAGCAAAGGACACCTCAGTGTCATGTTTTATATCGCCGCCATCTTGACGGAAAGGTAATGGCGGCCACACGAATGTTCAAAGCTTAAATCAAATTACGACTAACCTAATCATCCGATCTCTACCAAATTTTGCGACAACATACCTTTATGGGGGGAGCATCCTTTGACCAAACCAATAGGTCATCAGCGTAATAGTTGGCGGATGGCGGCCATCTTTGTGTGAAAATGGATTCCCCCTATTAATTCGAACACGGTGCAACCGAATGGAACGAAATTTGGTACAGAGGTAGTACTAACAAAAGGCACCTCAGTGTCATGTTTTATATCGCCGCCATCTTGACGGAAACGTAATGGCGGCCACACAAATGTTCAAAGCTTAAATCAAATTACGACTAACCTAATCATCCGATCTCTACTAAATTTTGCAACAACATACCCTTATGGGGGGAGCATCCTTTGACCAAACTAATAGGTCATCAGCCTAATAGTTTGCGGATGGCGGCCATCTTTGTGTGAAAATCGATTCCCCCTATTAATTCGAACACGGTGCAACCGAATGGAACGAAATTTGGTACAGAGGTAGTACTAACAAAAGGCACCTCAGTGTCATGTTTTATATCGCCGCCATCTTGACGGAAACGTAATGGCGGCCACACAAATGTTCAAAGCTTAAATCAAATTACGATTAACCTAATCATCCGATCTCTACCAAATTTTGCAACAACATACCTTTATGGAGGGAGCATCCTTTGACCAATCTAATAGGTCATCAGCGTAATAGTTTGCAGATGGCGGCCATCTTTTGTGTGAAAATCGATTCCCCCTATTAATTCGAACACGGTGCAACCGAATGGAACGAAATTTGGTACAGAGGTAGTACTAAAAAAGGCACCTCAGTGTCATGTTTTATATCGCCGCCATCTTGACGGAAACGTAATGGCGGCCACACAAATGTTCAAAGCTTAAATCAAATTACGATTAACCTAATCATCCGATCTCTACCAAATTTTGCAACAACATACCCTTATAGAGGAAGCATCCTTTGACCAAATGAATAGGTCATTAGCCTAATAGTTTGCGGATGGCGGCCATCTTTGTGTGAAAATCAATTCCCTCTATTAATTCAAACACGGTGTAACCGAATGGAACGAAATTTGGTACAGAGGTAGCACTAGCAAAGGGCATCTCAGTGTCATGTTTTATATCGCCGCCATATTGACAGAAACGTAATGGCGGCCACACAAATGTTCAGAGCTTAAGTTAAATTACGACTAACATAACCATCCGATCTCTACCAAACTTTGCAACATCATACCTTTATGGAGGGAGCATCCTTTGACCAATCTAATAGGTTATTAGCCTAATAGTTTGCGGATGGCGGCCATCTTTATGTCAAAATTGATTCCCCCTATTAATTCGAACACGGTGGAACCGAATGGAACGAAATTTGGTACAGAGGTAGCACTAGTAAAGAGCACCTCAGTGTCATGTTTTATATCACCGCCATCTTGACTGAAATGTAATGGCGGCCACACGAATGTTCAAAGCTTAAATCAAATTACGATTAACCTATTCATCCGATCTCTACCAAATTTTGCAACTACATACCTTTATGGAGGGAGCATCCTTTGACCAATCTAATAGGTCATTCGCCTAATAGTTTGCGGATGGCGGCCATCTTTGTGTCAGAATCGATTCCCCCTATTAATTCAAACACGGTGAAACCGAATGGAACGAAATTTTGTACAGAGATAGCACTAGCAAAGGGCATCTCAGTGTCATGATTAATATCGCCGCCATATTGACAGAAACGTAATGGCGGCCACACAAATGTTTAAAGCTTAAATCAAATTACGACTAACATAACCATCCGATCTCTACTAAACTTTGCAACAACATACCTTTATGGAGGGAGCATCCTTTGACTAATCTAATAGGTCATTAGCCTAATAGTTTGCGGATGGCGGCCATCTTTATGTCAAAATTGATTCCCCCTATTAATTCGAACACGGTGGAACCGAATGAAAGAAATTTGGTACAGAGGTAGCACTAGCAAAGGGCACCTCAGTATCATGTTTTATATCACCGCTATCTTGACGGAAACGTAATCGCGGCCACCCAAATGTTAAAAGCTAAAATGTAATTACGACCAACCTAATAATCTAGTCTCTACCAAATTTTGCAACACCATATCTTTATGTGGGAAACATATTCTGACCAAATTGCAAGAACATCAGCCCAATAGTTTGCAGATGGTGGCCAAGTATGTGTGCAAATCGATTCCCCCTATCAATTCAAACACGGTGAAACCGAATTGAACGAAATTTGGTACAGAGGTAGCACTAGCAAAGGGCACCTCATATTCATGTTTAATATCCCTATAGCACGTTGTATTTCAACAAGCTACTACAACCAACATTCAATCATACTCCTTGAAAAGGACAAAGAGTTATAACAATACCCATGCATTTAGGAGAAAGTAGGCTATATGTTCTTTACTGAACATCTTGTTTTATTCTCAGTTAATACATGTGTGGAGCTTATTATTGCGTGATTCAAAGATGCGATTAACTTAAACGTCTAACTTACGGGTCATTTATTAAATTGCCAAGACTTTCTTCTTTTCAAAAAACAAAAAACAAAAACAACTGAGTGGACGAAATTTACAATTAAATATTGATACGCGTGCTATTATTTAGAATTTCTCTATTTTTGTGCACTTTTGATGTTAATTGTATGTCCACTTTGCTAAAAATATTTTTAATATTAATTTTAAAGTAATCTGACAATCCTGGTCATTTCAGACATGTTTTTAGGTCATAATTTGGAAATGTGTTTTTTAAATTAAGACTAAAAAGAGGAATGTCGGGGTGATGTGCACTGATTAGTAAGTCTTGGCTTTCAAGACAAAGATTGTGGTTTCGATTTCGCCCTTGTCCGATGGAATTTAAGGGTGCTTATTATTAAAAGCCATTTTTCAGTACGGTAATTTATTAGTGGAAGCATTTCTGTCAGTCAACACGGTTCTGTCCAATTACATTGAATTTCCTTGTGCCTGAGATAAAATACAAACCAAAACCAAACCCCTGGCGTTACAGCCCATGAAGGGCCGAGGCCTACCAAGCGACTGCTGCCCAGCCATTTGACCAGCAAATTATGGGGTGACGCATGTACAGCGCATCGGATCCCCTCGCCCGTTAATCTTGGTCCCCGTGACCAGGGCGCTGCCTCACTGTCAGACATCTACTCAATCATCCTCACGAGGCTGAGTGCACCCCGTTTCAACCCTCGCATCAGTTTCTAAAATCCCTGACGGAGCCGGAAGTCGAACCTGGTGCCTCCGAGTGCGAGGCAGGCGCGACACCGCAACATCACAGGGCAATACAGGAATTATTTAAACACTTCATAACGTACTTTTCCGTACTTTTCACACAATTTATTAAATTATCAACAGCGATTGATACGTTTAAACACTACTCCAGGGTAAACTGCGGATCCCCCGGCGTCTCTAAAGCCAAAGCCGTTAAAAGGAACGTTAATACCACATTATTGTTATTATTTTTACATCGATATGTCCTACTCAGGAGCACGGTTGAACCTGCTTAGCTGATGTGTTGGTCTCCTTTTCCTCTCAAAATATGTTCATCCTCTCACTAAGCTTCTTCCTTCGTTCTTCTGTCCTAGTTTTAGTGGCTCTGGTGTTGAGTTTGTCTCCAAATTGGTGATTGCCGATTTTGGTTCTAAATTTAGATTTGTCCCGTTCAATGTCTTCTGAGATGTTGATTTCCTGGAGATCTGCTTCAATTTCACGAAGCGGTTCTTGGTTTTTAATGAAAGGGCCAGGTTGGGCGGCTTCGGAAGCGTAGTTGGTAGCATGCTGAGCTTCTATGCCCAAGGTCGCGGGTTCAAACACGGCCAAAGTCGTCGTATTTTTTAAGAGCGTTAAAAATCCCTCAGTATGCCTTCCTTCGGAGAGGAAGTAAAGCCTATGTCATAAGATTTATGGCATGAAAAAGAACCTTCCACTAACTACACTTGTGTGAAGCAAAATTTGTAGGTTAGATTTGATTTATGTTCTTAAGTTCCAACGTTCGTCACCGGGCGCTGGTTACGATTGCATCTAGTAGTAGCGATGTTCACAGCTAGGTGTCGAGGACGGTAGCATTTAGTAGCAAAAGTAGGAACTACTTGAAATTATCGTCTGCAGTTCTACTTGAATTAAAAAAACAGATAACTCACACTAATACAGTCATCACAATTAACACCGGTTATCAGACAGATTCTACACCCATCCAAAGTACACGGGGCTACATGACCGCGTTGTCGCAGCCCCTAAACTAAGGAACAAACCAACCAACCAACCAACCAGGTCCAGGTTGAGAATTCTTTTAGTTAGTCTGTTATTGTTTGTTCTAATAATGTGTCCATAAAATTTGAATCGTCTTTTCCTAATAGTGCCGGCCCCGTGGTGTTGGGGTAGCGGGCCTGCCTCTCACCCGGAGGCCCCGGGTTCGATCCCCGGCTCCGTCAGGGATTTTAAAACTGACGTGAGGGTTGGAACGGGGTGCACTCAGCCTCGTGAGGACAATTGAGTAGCTGTCTGACAGTGAGACAGCGCCCCGATCACGAATACCAAGATTAACGGCCGAGGGGACCCGACGCGCTGATCACGCGTCACCCCAATATCTGCAGGCCAAATGGCTGGGCAGCGGTCGCTTGGTCGGCCTTAGCCCGTCATGGGCTGGATAGTACCAGGGGTTGTTTTTTTTTTGTTTCCTAATAGTGTGAGAATTTTTTTCCGATTGACAATATATTTCCTGGGATGACTTTTTCCTCCATATTCCCTCTGTACAAACGGGGACAAAAATGTTTCGTTTTTATTATTATTATTATTATTATTATTATCTAATACGAATGGATGTGGTGTAGAGAAGTACTGCTATCCAATTTAGTTTGAGTGAAGGTCGTTCTTGCTAGTGTATTGATAAGCAGAGTAAACATCGATATGACGTAATGTTAAAGATGAACCTGTTTCTCCAAATAAAGCCCGCTTCTTAGATAAGAACCTATCCACCTTTTACTTCACTCGGTGAGGTTTATTGACCCAAATACGTACTGGCTTACTGCAAGGTATCATAGCCACTTAAATGGTGTTCCCAACATGCTGTGTTTGTAGAGGTTATAATAGGCATGGAAATTAACAGCTTATGTTTGTTCCTTGTTTCTTGATTCACAGTTAATGCATGTGTGGAACTTTAGAGGTGGAATGTCACGTCCTGTAGTTCAGATTCCACGTAAAAAGAAGGTCAGATGGCTTACAATCACGTAAAACTGCGAGCCCTGTTCTGCTTTTTCTTTGTTCCATGTCTAGTCCGCGTCACCTTAGGTAATTTACTAACAATGTAACCTTACCATTTGTCCCCATCACTACAATCATAGCGGCTTCGGTGGCGTAGTTGGTAGCATGATTAACTGCTGTGCCCAAGATCGCGGAATCAAACACGGCCTTAGTCGTCGGATTTTTTAAGAGCGTTAAAATACTTCAGTATGCCTTCCTTCGGAGGGAAAGTAAAGCCAGTGGTCCCATGTCATAGATTTATGTCATGTAAAATATCCTTCCACTAACTAAACTTGTGGGAAGCTAAATTTCTAGAATAGATTTCGTTGAAACGCTCTATCAAAGTTCCAACGTTCACCACTAGGTGTCAGTGACATCTGGTAGTTGGAACTACTTGAAATTGAACGGAACTTGTAGCTTACCCCACGGGTGTCCACTTGAAGCAGCTACAGCCTCTGGCGAGCCGAACATGTCCTCTCACACTCTCGGCACTAAAAGCTATACGCTAAATAAATAATAATAATAATAATAATAATAACTACAATCATGGTGGTTTATATTATAATTTCTTACTCTTAAGTTGAATCAGGGTTGTGTTCAGTGTAATAGTACAGGACAGCTGCACAGAAAAAAAACCTTTTGTTCCAAAAACTGTGATATGGTTGGCTTTCTGTAAATCATTAGAAAAGCACAAAAAAAAGCTTAACTCTGAATTTTAGAATAATTTGCACGATCATTTTGTCGGAAAACTAAAAAAAAACATTGAAAAGCGTTTTTCTCTGAATCGACGTATTTTAAAGAAAAGTTTTTTAAACAAAAAATGTAGAGGACATTCTCACCTACAATTCGTCTCATTGAGGTCATGTCATACGTTTTGAAATGCAGAAGCTAGGTGGCGCCAAACTTTCCAAAAAAGTGTTTTTTCACTTTTTGGCCTAGAAAAAATGTTTTGTTCACAAAAGAGCGAATCAGAAATTTGTTCCTCTCAAAATTGTCTACAACATTTATTGGAACATTTTTTTCCTCCGCTTTACCGTTCCAAATTTATAGTCTGCCGAAGTGTGAAAATTGTACTATTCAGATGGCACAAAGGTTAATATGTGTACAGTTATGATTGATACGTTGCGATTGAAATAGATATGATTGTTTGAGCTAATTAACAAACACAACCCGCGTCCTGTTTGACCGAGCCTTAGGCAGCTGTCCGACACCGGCCCCTGTCTAAATTATGCCCACCGCTCTCCCCGCAGTAACAATAGTAGCCTTGAGCACGCCACGTTGAATTTGCTGCGCTATAACTTTAGAACGGTAAGTCGGAGGAAACAAACGTTTAAATAAATGTTGCAGACAATTTTGAGAGGAACAAATTTCTGATTCACTCTTTTGTGAAAAAAAAAACAACTATTTTTTCTAGGACAAAAAGTGAAAAAACACTTTTTTGGAAACTTTGGCGCCACCTAGCTTCTGCATTTCAAAACGTATGACATGACCTCAATGAGACAAATTGTAGGTGACAATGTCCTCTACATTTTTGTTTAAAGAACTTTTCTTTAAAATACGTCGATTCAGAGAAATACGCTATTCAGTGTTTTTTTTAGTTTTCCGACAAAATGATCGTGCAAATTATTCAAAAATTCAGAGTTAAGCTTGTTTTGTGCTTTTCTAACGATTTACAAAAAGTCAACCATAGCACAGTTTTTGAAACAAAACCATTCCAGCTGTACTGTACTGTTATTAGTCTTTCGAGTTACGAGTGCTGGAGTACGAGGTGGGAACTATTCTTTGTTCTCACGCGTCTTTTTGTTACCCGCTTGGTTGATAAGTCAGTTGGTAGCCGCTGGGAGCGCTTTAATGCCACTCTCGGTGTCTCATAGTGAGCCTGTTTTTAAATGATGATGATAATTGTTGTTTTAAGGGGCCTAACATCTAGGTTATTAATTTTAATTGCGCCCAAATGGGCATTTAAGGAGTGATACAGATTTCAGCATAACTTTTCAGTGACCTTGTCCTCTTTACACAAACCTCAAAATGATAAGTTTCATACTTCTGATGACATAAGATAAATCCGGGAGAGTTGCCGCACATTTTACATTTTGTGTTTTATCTCGGGAGAATTACTTTTGAAGTTGCTGCAAATTAAAACTCATCAATTCTTCTAGGTTCATACCATGTCTTGTGTGGGGTTTTGCCTAGGACACCAAGCTGGCTCATCAGCGGGCTCTTAGTGTCCCCGCCCGGACCCCCACAGGAGTAGCGAACTGCACGCTACCTCCCTTTTTATGAAGTGCACCTGCGCCTCTTTACTGCGAGAACTAAAAGCTCAAGCAGCCATAACCTCCTTATGAAGGCTTCCAAAAAGATGGTGTATTGGCTTTCACGGCCAGTGAATTACATTGATAGAGCATAAGTTTAAAATGTTTGCATTAGATCACATATGTGCAAAACATTAGTAATTGTATATAAATGGGAGAAAAGGAGAAACAAGGAAATGGTTGCATCAGCAGCGTCTCTTCCTGGAACACGGGAGAGATGCCGCAAGTAAAATAATTAATAACAATATACAGGTATTTTTTTTCAGGAGTGTTATTTATTTTTGCACATAAATTACATATAGGCCTACATTCCCCCCCCAGTCTTTGGGCAATATTCGTGTTGACCGACTGAAGAGCTACAAATAACTTTTGAAAACTACCTACTACAATTTTTCAACTCTGAGATTTGCTGATGACATCGTCATCTTGGCCGACACGCCAGATAGGATTTGAATGAGTTTTTGAACGGTATGTCACAGCGTAAGCTTTTTCGACTTTGTCAATGAAATCGTTACTGCTTGGCTTACTTTGATCATAAATAAATTATTTTTTAAGGAAACCTTCATCGAGATATCCTTTACAAAGTGGTGAAATCCGCATCAAAATCCATCCAGTGGTTCTCGAGATTACCCGTGAAATCCAAGAATCGGGGACTTTGTTGTATACTAAGTAGAGATTAGATGTTAGGCCCCTTAAAACAACAATTGTCACCATCACCATCACCAAAACCAATTGCTAGGAAATTATCGGCAAAGTCTACAGATCTAACGATATAGTCGCTATTTTGGCAACACTGGCCTCACATCGTGTTCACTAGAATGAGAACATTACCTGACATGTTTCATGCAATTAACTTATGCTCTACAAACGATGACAAAGGTATTAAATGGCGATATTGGCTATTTTGACTAGTCTGAGTATAATAATTCCCAGGATTAATCTTTCACCGTATGATTTATCTGCTGTAAATTGGTTCAGACCAGTCCTACAGGGGCTAATGATGTGTTTGCACACATGATGAGGTCTATCCACACAACAAACCTTGGTCACTTTTGCACTCACATGAAACCAGGTATATATTGTTCACGGCTTGTGTGTTCGGGAGTTAGCGACCCCGAGGGATTTCTGAGTTGGGTCAGTTTTTCCTCTCTTTCCCGTGTTCCAGGGAGAGACGCTGCTGCTGCAACAATTTCCTTGTTCCTCCTTTTCTCCCATTTATTTGCAATTACCGGGTGAGTTAGCCGAGGTCGTTGCGGCATGACTGTTGGCAGTCGCTCACATCCGGGAGGCGAGGAGGTTCGAATCCCCCCGCCGGCAACCTTGAAGATGGTCTTCTGTGGTTTCCCATCTTCCTTCCAGGCAAATGCCGGGGTTGGTCCCTAACTATAGGCCACAGCCGCTACCTTCCTACTCCTCGACACTCCCATCCAACATTCCTCCCCAACGGTACTTGTAGCTCACCCATTGGGTGTCCGTCTCGAAGCAGCTACAAAACTGGCGAGCCGAACATGTCCTCGGACACTCCCGGCACTAAAAAAGCCATACTAAAAAAAAAAAAAAAAGATTTGCACATACGTGATCTAATGCAAACATTTTATGCTCTATCAATGTAATTCACTGGCCGTGAAAGCCAATACACCATCTTTTTGGAAGCCTTCATAAGGAGGTTATGGCTGCTTGAGCTTATAGTTCTCGCAGTATGGATGCGCGGGTGCACTTCATAAAAAGGGAGAGATACAGTAAGTAACTGTTTGTAATAATATATTTTGTGTTTTTTATTGCACTTTTTCAAGGTGCTTCTAATGTTTTTTCGATACGTTCTTCTCGGTCACGTTTGTTTTTCCCACAAAGTGTGGTTGAAGATAAGTCACTCAGAAAGTCAACTTTAGTTACGTACCCAAAACAATTTGGTTGGTTGGTTGGTTCCTCCTTAGTTTAGGGGCTGCGACAACGCGGTCATGTAGCCCCGTGTACTTTGAGTGTGTAAAATCTGTCTGATAACCAGTGTTAACTGTGATTACTGTATTAGTGTATGTTATCTGTTTTAATTCAAGTAAGGACTGTAGAAAATAATTTCAAGTAGTTCCTACTTTTGCTACCAAATGCTACCGTCCACGACATCTAGCTTGCAAACTTGGCTACTAGATCACATTGCAGTTAGCACCTGGCGGCGAACGTTGGAACTAATAGAGCGTTATCAATTCTAACCTACAAATTTTGGCTTCACACAAATGTTGTTAGTGGACGATTCTTTTTCATGCCATATATCTATGACATGGGACCGCCGGCTTTACTTCCCCTCCGAAGGAAGGCATACTGAGGAATTTTTAATGCTCTTAAAAAATCCGATGACTTCGGCCAGGTTTGAACACGCGACCTTTGGCATAGGAGCTCAGCATGCTACCAACTACGCCACCGAACCCGCCTCAAGAAACTTTAGGTGTTTCTAATATTTTTCTATACGCTGAGTTCAGAAATGCCTACTTCTGGAGAAATCCTTGTCGATTGGGCTTGATACTGGTATTTTTGGATAATTTATTTTTCGACTATCTATATGTTTCAGTTTATCGTTGTTGAAATAAAATTCGTATTTTCGAAGCAATAATGTTATTTAAATACATTTTTACAGTAGCGTTACTAGTAGGTGGGTAACCGGCACGATTTACGTTAAAACTGTGCGTGATACAATGTATTTTCCCTTAAACATCATTCAAGTGGAAGAGGCACGCTCGTTTTCAAGAAAACAATTTCATCGTAGACCTGTGTTGTAGGTTGCTGGCGTGAATGGATGTGGCAGAAAACTGTTTTGCTACCACCAGCGGCGATCTGCCGGGATAGGGCATTCTCTATATCAAGTAGATGCGTGAACTGGATGCCGTAAGGAAATTGGATAGCATTGAGTTGTGTGAGAGGGTTAACTGGATGGACTGGGTAAAAAACAATGGAATACTCAGGAGTTCTTGTTGCAGACACCATCCTCACGCACTCGTCCATATTTTTTCACGAGGAGTTTTCTCTTCCACATTTTCAGCACGTTTTCCTCTCCTTTCGCAATAGTCCATACTTCAGACTCGTAGAGCACTACTAGTTTGCATATAATAATAATAATAATAATAATAATAATAATAATAATAATAATAAAGTTTACTTCACGACTTCGCAGTGTTCTCTCTTCAAAACTTAGCGCTAAACATATCATTAAGGCAGTTAACACATTTGCAATGCCCGTAGTTACATACTCCTTTGGTATAATCAGGTGGACTCAAACTGAACTGCACGATCTGCAACGAAAAACATCGGTGCTTTTATCACGCCATCGTATGCACCATCCGAAATCAGCAACAGAGCGCCTGACTCTACCTCGGTCTGAAGGTGGTAGAGGACTGATAGACATCATGAACCTTCATACAAAACAAGTGACAACTCTGCGTGCATTTTTCCACAACAAAGGAGAAACATCCCCTCTCCATCACACTGTATCTTCAGCTGATGATAATTACACACCGCTCCATCTGTCATCTTTAGATCCACCAGTAAAAGAAATGAAAACTACTGAATACAAGATCGGGAATTGGAAACAGAAGGCGCTTCATGGGAAGTTTCCACATGAGTTGGACCAGCCTCACATCGACAAGTTAGCGTCGCACGCATGGCTGACCCACTCGGTCCTCTTTCCGGAAACAGAGGGATTTGTTGTAGCTATCCAAGACCAAGTTGTTGCTACTCGAAGCTATCGGAAATTTATCATTAAAGATCCAGCAACAGAGAGTGAGAAATGTCGCCGCTGTGGCAAATGTAGTGAGACCATTCAACACGTCATATCAGGTTGTTCCCACCTTGCCAACACTGACTACAAACATCGACACGATCAAGTTGCCAACATTATCCACCAGAAACTGGCATTGAAGTACAAACTTCTTCAAAGCTCCGTCCCCTATTGGAAATACACACCATCTGCAGTACTCGAAAATGCCACACACAAGCTCTATTGGGACAGAGGAGTTGTGACAGATGTCGCAGTCAGTAACAACCGGCCGGATATCATTGTCATCAATAAAGTACACAAAGAGGGATTACTGATAGATGTCGCATGTCCCAACAATCAAAACATCCAAACAACAGCTGCTACTAAAATATCTAAGTACACAGAGCTGGCAATTGAGATAAAGCAGATGTGGAAACTTGATTCGGTGACTACCATCCCAATAATTGTATCGTGTACTGGTGTTATACCGAAAACTCTCCATAGTAGTCTATCAATATTGAATCTGCACCCGCAGATATATATTGAACTTCAGAAGGCAGTTCTGTTAAACACATGCCATATTGTTAGGAAGTTCCTTGGTGACAATGCCCTGGCCGAATACTCAGCAAAGCTCGATGATCCAGATGGGAATTTAGCTCATCCTACAAATGAAGGAGACTCGTGAAGAATGCGGGCACGACATGGATGTGAGGTCTCTGAACAGTGTAATCGTAATTATCTCAGTACAGATGGTTCCTTGCTAAGGCCGAACCAGGCTGTAAAAGAAAATGTAGCCGGTATTTGCCGTGATAATGTTGTCAAACAATAAACTATAATAATAATAATAATAATGTTATTGGTTTTACGTCCCTTTCAACTACTCTGGCTTTTAGAGACGTCGGGGTGCCGGAATTTTGCCCAGAAGAGGATCTTTAACGTGTCAGTAAATCTACTCGCTCCCTCGCATTTGTGCACCCTCAAATACCAACTGACTGCGCCAGGATTCGATCCTGCAACCTTAGGAATAGCAGGCGAGAATGTTACCGCTGAATCACGCAGCCAGTCTTTTGCATATTAATACTGGGGGCGTGGTGGTGCAGTGGACAGGCTGCTTGACTCCCACTAAGGTCGACCGGGGTCGATTCTCGGTCATTGCATGTGGGGTTTTCGAAGTGAAAGATCACGTCCTGTGGTTTGGATTCCACGTAAAACGGAGGTCCCGTGGCTCATGATCGCGAGATTAACGGTCACGTAAAACTACGAACTTCCTTCCTTATCATCCACAGACACATATTATTTGTCACCAACATAAATGTAAACATCGCTAAATCTAGCGACTTATTGCTGAAGTTGGCAACCCTCGTTACGTATGGCAACACCGCCTGACGCTCATCAGCTGTCCTGCACCGCAGCGACTCGATCTTACAGGTCAGTTATCTAGGCAGTGTGCCAGACTCTCATTTCACTTCCTCAGGCCTTAGAGCATTATCAGCAGTTCATGTTGAAATAACGCATTTTTTCCTTCAATAGAGGATCGTGCAGTCCAATTTTTGGCCTATTTTCATAAGCTTATGAGATCACATTTTGTCCGTATGTGTGTCCCTCTAAAAATTCAAAATGGCTGGAGCAATTTCAGTGACACTCGGTAAGGACATAGTACCAATTTGTCCGACCCCGACTGAGCCCTTCAAATTAATACATAGGCCTACGCTTCACAAATCCAACATGGCTACCGCGAAATATTTCACCGGCATTCTATATCTCCGAAGTATATCATCCTGAAATTTTGTATGTTGATAGAGAATACTAAGGTGCGTTCAACTGTGTGACGCTTAAGAAAATGTTAAGTGCAAAACCAACATGGCGGCCAAGCGAAGTTAAAATATTTAAAAGGCATTCTCTTGAGATTTAATCAACCTTGCGCAGTGAAACCTAACATCCTACATGTTTATACTAGAATTAATCTACTGGCATCTAATTCAATTTAATTGTTCTTATAAAAGCAAGATGGCAGCTGTGGGAAATTTTAAAATTGAGTTTTTATTTTCGTGTCGTAATCATGCGATCGAAGTGAACGTTTGAATAATGAACCTATGCATTAGTCTTCCTCTAATTGATGTAACATTTCTATTTTAGTCCCGTGGCGTAGCCGTGCTCGTTAAATCGTAGGTTCGAATCCCGGCACTGACAGCGGTTATCCTAACTGCGGTTTTTCCACAATCCCTCAAGGCAAATACCGAAATAGTAGGCCTACCTTATTTCAGGTCCTGTGGCTCCTACCCCATATCTGTTCCTAACACAGCTACATACACTACTTCAGTCGTCACAGGAATACAGGTTATCTGACTCATTCAACACACGCCCAACTACACGGGTATGATGACCAAGATGTCCCAAGCTCCTAAATTGAATTAACGGCAACAACAACATTTCTATTTTAGATCCGAAGGGAATTTAATTCGTATTCAGAAATTGTTTCTCCCGTGAGCGTAATTTTAATACAAACTCTAGCATAGCTGAGGGTGTGTTATGAATGCAAACGAACAGAGGAAAGACTGTCTCTCGGGAATCGAATCTGGGCTGTTATTATTTCAGTACAATGCAATGCTCCCTTAACCTCTGTGGCGTGCTGCACAGAAGAATGTCTATAGGGTGACCCTGGTCTCTTCAATACGTGTCCACTGGGTGAGTGCGCCCGATCACGGCTCAGTGCTCGGATTCGTTTTGTGCCAACCATTTACGCATGGGTCAACATGGGCTATGGCCCGGGGCGTCAAGTCTTGAAGGGGCGGTATGCTTTTTCAGAGCAATATTTTCCCACCCGGCGAGCAGGTAGTCTATCCATGGCAGGTTGCATATATTCACCTTTTTCCCACGCTTTTTGCTGCTAAATTTTCGCTTTCGATTGAGAGTTTATTTACACAGATTAAAACAATAAAAATGGACGAAATGTGAGATGCACACACAAATACAGTTTCACATGTGTGAAGTACGCTAACAGCGAGTGCACAATCAGTTATGTCTTGAAGTTTTGAGATTCTCTTTCCGGACGCTTAATACCTTAATATTTATAATGAACAAGCTGTACCCGGCATGCGTTGCAATGCCAATCAAAGAAAGTGTTGGCGTTGAAATTCTGTTTCTTGAAGTGCTTTTGGATACACTACATGTTAACTGCCTCTAAGCTATCGTAAAATGGATTTTCTAATTTAGAACCATTCGTGGAAGCGTGCACAACAACTTTCGAAAGTTTCATCGCCGTCACTCATTTGTTGAATCTACTCGTACGCTACCTGTTGTGAAATGGATTTACTAAGTCGAAACCCTTCCCTGGTGTGTACACAATAACTCATCAATGATTCATCGCAATCGGTTGAATTGTATATGCACGTATACGGGATTTTGTTTAAACGATTCGTGCGCTGTCACTCATTTGTTGAATCTACTCGTGCGCTACCTATTGAGAAATGTATTACTAAGTCGAAGCCCTTCCCTGGTGTGTACACAATAACTCATCAAGGTTTCATCGCAATCGAAGAATGTTATATGAACGCAATAGGGGATTTTGTTGAAACGCTTCGCGCGTCGTCACCCATTTGTTTCATCTACTCTTGCGCTACTTATTGTGAAATGGATTTACTAAGTCTCCTTCCCTGGCGGGTACACAATAACTGATCAATGTTTCATCGCAATCGGATGAATAGTATATGAACGCATACCTGATTTTGTTTAAACGATTCGTGCTCCGTCACTCATTTGTTGAATCTACTCGTGCGCTACCTACTGTAAAATGTATTTACTAAGTTAGAAACCGTCACGTAAGTGTCCACAACATCTCACCCAAGTTTCATCGCTATCGGACTAATGGGATATGAAGACATAGGGTACTGTATTGAAACGCTCCGCATGTCGTCGTTCATTTGTCGAATCTACTCGTGTGCTACCTACTGTGAAATGTATTTACTAAGCCAGAAACCTTCCTTGGAGTGTCCACCATATTTCACCCAAGTTTCACCGCTAACGGCAGAATGGTATATGACCTTATAGGGAATTTGTTGAAACGCTTCGCGCGTCGTCCCTCATTTGTTGAATCAACTTGTGCGCTGCATATTGTATAGTGGATTTACTAAGCCAGAAATTTTCCATGACGTGTACACAACATCTCACCCAAGTTTCATAGCTACGGACGAATGGTAAATGAATGCATACGGGACTTGGTTGAAACGCTTCGCGTGTCGTCGCTCATTTGTTGATTCTACTCTTGCGCTACATATTGTAATATGGATGTACTCAGCCAGAAACCTTCCCTGGAGTGTACACAACATCTCACCCAAGTTTCATCGCAATCGGATGAATGGTATGTGAACGTATACGGGACGTTGTCGAAACGCTTCGCGCGTAGTCACTCATTTGTTGAATATAAACGTGCGCTTCATATTGTAAAATGGATTTACTTAGCCAGAAACCTTTCCTGGAGTGTACACAACAATTCACCAAACATTTATCACTATCAGACGACTGGTATACGACTTTATACGGGACTTTGTTGAAACGCTTCGCGTGTCATCGCTCATTTGTTGAATCTACTGGTGTGATACCTATTGTAAAATGTATGTACTAAGCCAGAAACCTTCCCTGGAGTGTACACAACATCTCACCAAAGTTTCATCGCTATCAGATGAATGGTATATGAAATTATATGGGACTTTGTTGAAACGCTTCGCGCGCCGTTGCTCATTTGTTGATTCTACTCGTGCTCTACCTATTTTTAAAGGGATTTACTAAGCTAGAAACCTTCCCTGGAGTGCACACAAAATCTCAGCCTAGTTTCATAGCTATCGGACGAATGGTATATGAATGCATACGGGACTTAGTTGAAACGCATTGCGTGTCGTCGCTCATTTGTTGAATCTACTTGTGCGCTATCTACTGTGAAATGTATTCACTAATTTTGAAACCTTCACGTAAGTGTACACAACATCTCACCCAAGTTTCATCGCTATCGGACGAATGGTATATGAACACATACGGGACTTTGTTGAAATGCTTCGCGCATCGTCGCTCATTTGTTGAATCTACGCGTGCGCTACCTATTGTAAAATGGATTTACTAAGTCAGAAACCTTCCTTGGAGTGTACTCAACATCTCACCCAAGTTTCATCGCAATCGGACGAATGGTATATGAACGCATAGGAGACATACACACCCACAGACAAACTATCACGTTACATTGATTTTTATATATATAGACTATTTATTACCTTAAGGAAACAGGGACGTGTGAATCTATAGAAAAATGTAGCTTCCGATGTTTAGTTACATATCTCAGAAACTACAATAGATGTTCTTTTGGTATATTCATAGTACATTTATCATTATTTGAGTAGAATTTGAAGCTTATATGTTGAATATTTTGTATCAGAGAGAGCAGTACAAAAACAATCTTAACGAAATATATTGTTAAAAATTCCCTTGACTCATGTCCCTTTTTCTGAGCAAATACTCAACCCAGACCCAACAAACTTTGTATGCATAATATTTAAACCATTTTGAGCTACTGAAGTAAAAGTATTCTCCTATTGTTTACAGGAGTTGTGTGTTGTTGTTTTTACATCCTAGTTGAAAACTGAAATTTTCTGTAAAATTGTCAGTGCTTTTCAAGCTGGGCTCCATGAACTAATCAAGATACCTGAATAAATGTACTTCCACTAGTAGATCTATATAGGGTCTCAGAGACTTCAAAGTTTCAAATACATTGATCAGATAGTTTCTGAGAAATTGGTACATGAAGTTTCAATAAATATGACTTACGGAAAAGACAAAAAGAATTTTTAACTAGTAGCTACAGTACAGCCTTAAAACATTATGTTTAAACCTAATTTTATTGCATCAAACATCACTTCAGAACAATAATGGATACACCAAATTCTTCAGGAAAGCTAGGAGATTTCTTTAAGCTGAAAAACAAATGACAATTTTGAGCCTATCACATGTTCCGGTTCCCTTAAGTCAATATTTAGTAGCCTATATTGAGACCGTAGGCTACCGGTTTCGATCACATTGTGATCTTCTTCAGCGTGGTATAGGATAAGTAACTGTGCAGTAACATACAACTTAATACATTTTTTGTCATAATAGAGGATACTATAAATATTTTTGTTCCGAAAGCTCACAGAGTAAAATTTCAAAAACCAGATCTGTTGCAAAAATTTTGTTTATAATGCATAAAAAAGGTCTTGATAAAACAGCGTTGAATTGAAGAGATGTGTATGTGAAAATATATATGCTGAATAAGTTAGGTTATAAATGATGGTTGATGTGTATTTGCCAGGTAGAGAAATATTGTAGAGAGAAACTTTGGAAATATGTGTGACGAAATTATTATGTAATGGTAAGAATAATAACTTCATCACGCGGAAACAAATTAAAAATCCATATTTAAAAATTTAACATTTAACGCTGCTCATCATCATTCCTGTCCACGCCTGAGTTGATAAGATAAGGTGGGAGAAAGGGAGAGAAATGAGCACGGAAGAGGTGAGATCACTAAAACACTCAAAACGCTTCAAAACTCGCATCTCTCAATTTCTGAAAGTTTTGAGATTGTTAACAAAACTGTGGGACAACTAAATCATGGTTTAGGTAAAGTTGCAGATGTGGCAAAAATGAAGTTGGACACTGTACTTTCAAAGAACCCTGGGTATTAAGGAACAGGAAAGGTTACTGCAATTTTGTGTGGAGATTTAAGTATAAAGTTAACGTTGGATTTTACCCCAGCAAACGTTATGAAGTCCAAATATGCCCCAGTTACCTCTTCTGATGTTGAACACAGTTTCAGTAAATATAAACATGGTGGCCACTACTCCTGAAAAACCTGGAAATCCTGGAAAACTCCTCGATTTTATTAGGTCTGGAAAACTCCTGGAAAATGACCAAAAAATGAAAACTCCTGGAAAATAGCCACTGTTAATTATAAAAATCTTTCCATCTTAAATCATACTCCCGCTGCGGTTTTGGGTGAGCACTCTATCGTTAATGAAAGAAATTTCCTCAGGCTACCTGTTTCTGTGTGGGAGAACACGCGATAGTGTTTTTGTAAAACATATTGAGTATAGACAACTTTACCGCAATGAAATTGCAGGCGGCATTCTATTCTCTTTTTTTTAAAGCGGATATTTGAGTCACAAAGGCTTTTTTAAAACAACAATTAAATCATTTGTGTGTAGGTTTGCGTATCAATAACGCAATCACCACTAATTTTTGGTAACATCTGTATAAGTAACCCAAACACAACTGCTTTATTTTGGTCTTGAAGTAGGCAACCGATAGGCCCCCCCCGCACTCGCGCTTATTTTTAAATCTGAAAAAATGTGAATTAGGCTACTCCTTGAAAATCGTTGACCGATTTGAGTGGCCACCATGTATAAATCTATTCTTAGAGACAATAGGAGAAGATTCACTTTCCAGCACTTACAAAGAAAACATTTTGTAATCCATTGTTTTGATAACGGAGAATAAAAGATTGCGTGTTCTTCTCAGATCAAATTGATATTAAAATGGGAAGGGCAACATTATGTCTTATGTGGATCTACTTTGAACTTGGTTATCAAATAGAAATTATAGTTTTTTGTAATTTTTAGTCCATATAATAATTCGATCTTTCGATTGAAAATGAAAATCCACAGCCTGCTTCCAGCCGATCGACCGGGTCAGGGAATAGAATGAATGAAGACTCCATCTAGCGGCGAGGATATAAACTGTGCCAGCTGCCGAAGCCTGTCGCACAACCCTGGGGCACTGATTAAATGAATGACAGATGAAATGAAATGATAGTGGAGAGTGTTGCTGGAATGAAATTGTGACTGGGAAAACCGGAGTACCCGGAGAAAAACCTGTCTGCCTCCGCTTTGTCCAGCACAAATCTCTCAGAGTGACCGGGATTTGAACCACGGACCCAGCAGCGGTGAGAGGCCGGCGTGCTGCCACCTAAGCCACGGAGGCACTCCATCTTTCAATTAAAATAACTAAATATATATGTACATATTTCATTAATTATTATTAGTACATATAAATCCTTTCCCTGTTTATCAGTAATAATCACCACACTCTTCTGACATTGTTGTTTTTGTTTCGTGTTTGCATTTTGAGGGCATAGCCAGTCTGTGGGTGTCACTGCATTGGCTTTTCTACGGTATATGCTGAGAAACACGCACAAGAAGTACCCGAGGCTAATGACGATGGTGCCACAAGCCCATAAATGGAAAATCTACAACAATTTACAACAATCTACAAGTAATCGAAATGTAATGTTTTTAATCGGTCAGCACGATTGTACCCAATTGTAATGGGTGGTACCCTAATTCTGAAAAGAATTACATGATATTAATAAATACACTTGGATGACCAGTTTCGATCGTCAAGCGATCATCATGAGATCCATTACACTTAGGCTAACGAATCTATGTTTATAAGGATGGGTTATGATAGTAAGTAAAGAGTTGGTGAAAACGGCTGAGAGGTGACGCACTTGTCGAATATCCTGTAGCGGTGCTATTCCCTCCGTTACCGCAAGAGGCGTGGTTCCGGTGTTTTCCCAAGTTACTCCGAATTCCTGTGAGTCATGTAACATGAACCAGTGGTTAGCACGGGTCATTCTTATTCACGAGCAACAAGGAAGTCTGGCCCGTGTTATTGCTCATACTTGGCTGCCAGTAGCAAGCGCTAATGAGAAAAACAATGGCAGGGCCAATTTACCGAACAAAATGGAGCCCTTTCATTCACCATTGACGTACTGAGAGAGAACTTCGGGCAATATCACGTAAATCCTGGAACCAATTGGCAACAAAGATTTTACCGTAATACTGGAGAAATATCATTACTAAATTTACACTAGTGCGGATAGTCAATAATGGCCTTTCAGTGTTCAGCTTGCCAAGGTGGGTGAGTGGGTAGCTTGTCGGTCTACTAACCCCAAGATTGCAGGTTCGCTCCTGGCCGTGGTATGTGATTTTTGAAAGGCGGCAAAAATACGACACGCGTGTCATACGATGTTGGCATGTCAAAGAACCCATTTGAATACAGTAGGCCGTGTTCATAATGGCAAAATTAATCTCGGGAGTTTCCGTCAATATAAAGTTCCTAATTTCTCTACTAGAAAGCGCTATAGTCTTCAAGGAGCTTTGATATCTAACCTCCTTGACTTTCATAGTGTTTCAAGGAACAACGAAATTCGACATGCAAGCTACCCTCTGGGTGTCAAATTACAAAAGCTTGCACCCAGCACCCGAGGCCATACGATATTATTATTATTATTAGTGTTCCGCCACAGGCTCTAACATTACTTCTGTAATGTGCTTCACTGAATGTAATACTTTCAAAAATTCACAAGATATCCATTTTATCGTACAACGAAAATTCACAATCTTCTCAAAATATAGTTCGGCTAGTTGCGTCCGTAACGTTGAATTACCAGGTCAAAACACGTTCACAATCTCGCAAATTATTTTGCTACTTGCGCTATGTTGCAACAATGTATTGACCAGTCGAAATTTAATGTTTTTTCTGTCGGTCCCTATTTATTAAGGGGCCGATAACCTCGATGTTAGACCCCTTAAAACAACAATTATCATCATCATCATCATCTATTTATTAATCTCCTGTTTGTTTTCTTTCAGGATTAGGGAACCTCCCATTACAATTGGGTACAATCGGGTTGACCGACTGAAAAACATTAAATTTCAATTACTTAGGCAACACTGAAAAGTGGCACGATAATGATGATTCCCAACATAAAGCCACGGCCGCCTCCTTCCCATTCCTCGCCTGAACTACTGGAAAACGTGTAATTTTTTTTCTCCATAGAAACAGTCCCTGTAGGCGTTCCTTTCTCACAGGAACGAGCACAAAAGATATTCCTTTTCAGCCTACCTCGTGGTGTAGTAGCTAGCGTTCTTAGATGTCGCCCCGGAGGTCGGGGTTTGATCCCCGGCTCTGCCAGGATATTTAATTTTGGTCTGAAGGCTGGAATGGGTTTACTCAGCCTCGTGAAGCAAAACCGAGAAGAGGTGGCCATCCTTGAAGTGGTTTTCCATGGTTTCCAACTTCTACGCCAGGCAAATGCCGACATATTTCCTAACTTAATGTCACAGCAGTTTCCTTCCCAATCTTCACTTGAATTACTTACAAATACACTACCGGCACAATAACACAGGTTATTAGACCGATTACACACACACCCAAGTATACGGGCCTACGTAATCTCAATATCGTAAAGCTCGTGAATGAATCAGCAACAAGAAGTAAACTACAAGCTTATTTGAGATTTTCTTTCAGTGTTAGCTTATGGCTTGGTTTCTAAAAGGAGGCAGACGGGAATCGAACCCGAGAAACGAGATCACGACGGCAATGTTTAATGACTTGTAATTGGCGAGCGACTTGTTCCACTGCTTTCAGAGCCTTTGTTTAATTGATGCCCCATTACAAGGGCTACTCTGCTACTTGAAAATGTAAATTGCTTGGCGGACACGGGAATCGTTCAGTGATGGACAGAGTAAAGAGAACGTAGTCAGTAGCTGTAGTTGTTAATTCCTCATCCTCCAAGGGGTTACATTCACATTTCCACTCATGTGAGTTCGTAGACAGTCGGGCTGAGTTGGTTGGATCCTCATGCGGTCATGTATCCCCGTGTACTGTGGGTGTGTATAGAATCTGTCTGATAACCGGTGTTAATTGTGATGGCTGTAATAGTGTGTGTTATCTGTAATTCAGGTAAGGACTGCAGACGATCAATTTCAAGTAGTTCCTACTTTTGCCTGGTATGTCTAGCCGGCTAATGTGGGCCGGATTGGTGGTGCTCGCTGGCCGGTGTTGGCCCACGGGCCGTAGTTTGGAGACCCCTGGTCTAGATTGTCAAGGAACAACTAACAAATGTTCAAAAGTTCTAAAACAAGTTTTAATATATTCTGGGATTATGAAAATAGAAGAAATATTTAAAAAATTCTTGACATTATAAAACTGATCGAATACTGTGGAAACATTATATCTCTAGTCTCATTGGGTTGGTTTACGGTACGTCAAAATGATCTTTTTAGCCTATTTTCATTTATGAAAAAAAGGCTTATCAGATCACCTTTTGTCCGTGTGTCTGTCTGTGTGATGGTGTGTGTGTGTCCCCTCCCCCCTTAATAACTTCTAAACGGCGGGAGTGATTTCAATGAAACTCGGTAAGTTTACAGCACTATTCCGGACAACCCCGACTGTGCCTTTCAAATTTTATTACGTCTCACCAATCCAACATGGCGGCTGTGCGAAATATTTCACCAGCATTCAATATCCTATTACCTATATCACCCTGGAATATTTTACGGTGATAAAGGGAACTACTAGAATTTCACCTATGTGACATTTGAAAAACTGGTAACTATAAAACCAACATGGCGGCCAAGCGAAGTTGCAACTTTTAAATAGACGTTTCTCGCGATTTAACCAACCAAACGCAATAAAACTTGGTACATTATATTTTTATACACATTGTAATGCACCGACACCTAACGTCGTTCAATTGTTAACATAACCTCAAGATGGCGGCTGTACGAAATATTTCACCGGCATTCTATATCTCTGAAACTATTAGCGGTATGACCCTGAAATTTTGCACGGAGATAAAGGGCACAACTGGAAGTTCATCTATAAGACTTTAAAAACCGGTTAGGCCTAACTACAAAACGAATATGGCGGCCAAGTGAAGTTGAAAATTTTAAATAGACCTTTCTCGCGATTTAATGATCCTAAGGCAATGAAACTTCGTACAGGAAATGTTTATACACATTGTAACGCACTGGTATCCAATTTAGTTCAATTGTTTACATAACCTCAAGATGGCGGCTGTGCGAATTTTAAAAGTAAGTTTATTTCTTGTGTCGTAATCATGCGATCGAAGTGAAAGTTTGAATAATGAACCTAGGCAATAATCTTCCTTTAATGGTACATGACTCTATGGCCTATACATATAACAATCCAACATGGCAACCATCCGCAATATTTAGTCGGTTCTCAATATCTACGAATCTATTACAGCAATCAAACTGAAATTTTGTATGTTAATAGAGGCAATTAACATAGGTAGGATATTTGAAAATAGGCTTTATAGTTCTTCACGGAACTACTTGTTTAAATCGCATATCCTCCCAGCTCGGCTTCACCCACGTACTTTTTTTTTTTTTACTCTACGAGGGATAATTCCTCTACCGTCACAAGGTCGGTGTCTGGGAGCTGGACACACTTTGTCAGCAGATACAACTGGCTATGGTGGCAGGTCGGTCGCTAACTCGTGTCTAATTGAGGAAGAGTCAAGGAAGGGAGTTTGGAACGAAGTCAGCCGTAGACCTGTTGAATGGAACCGTCCCAGCATTTGCCTAGAGGTGAGTATGGGAATCCACGAAAACCCTTTCCAGGTCGGCCGAGGTGGGATTCGAACCCACGCTCTGGGAGCGTGGCACGAGGTACCCCGATAGTGCTCTTGGCCACTGTGGCGGGTCAAAATGATACTTTCAGTATGAAATCTCAATAATAAAAATAATAATATCGTAAGGCCTCACGTGCCGGGTGCAAGCTTTGTTAACTGACGCCCAGAGGGCAACTTGCATGTCGAATTGTATCTCTCCTTGAAGCGCTATGAAAGTCAAGGAGGTTAGATATCTTAAGTTCCTTGACACTATAGCACTTTCTAGTAGAGAAATGAGGAACTTTGTGTTGGCGGAAAATCCCGAGATTAATTTTGCCATTATGAACACGGCCTACTGAATTCAAATGGGTTCTTTAGCATGCCAACTTCGTATGACATGCGTGTCGTGATTTTTGTCGCCTTTCAAAAATCGCTTACCATGGCCAGGAGCGTACCTGCAAGCTTGGGGTTGGCAGTACGACACGATAACCACTCACCCACTGTGGCAAGCTTGAAATCTAAATGCAACTGTTGGGACAATTAACAATCTACTTAGGAAGGAATTCCGGACATTTTAGAAAAATTAGAAATGCCTGCCGGAATAGAATAATGTGATTGAAAACCAGGATATGTCCTGCAACAGCCGGACGGTTGGTAACCCTAGATTGGACTAACTTTACAGAAAAAAAAGTAAACCTCTAGCATTAATGAGAATCACATACTGTTTAAAATCCAAGATAGTTTTAATTAAAAGGAAAGAGAAAACCCTTGAATAATGGCACGGCTACCTCCGTTCAAACAATCTACTCAATCACTTTTACAGGCACCACATTTACACGAGTTGATGATCACGGTGTAGTAACAACAAGGTCTCTCTGAGGACAGAAATGAAAAGTGTGACCTTTCAGAGAATACACGCTAAAAACAAATCAGACATTAAAAGGAGAGAGCACAGATGTTAAATAATGGTTGCATGTGCAGTGTCATTAGAACATGCTTGGAGATCGCAATGATTACACTGAGATTATAGTTGGCTCCTTGGTTAATCGCTCATGCGAGCGTACAGGTTACGAGGGCAGTAGGTTGCTACTTGAAATTGATCTTGACGGGTAGCCTACGGGTGTTTAATACCCCGCTATGGCCATTGACTGCAATTCAAATCTCTCCCTATATTATTCTGCTAAGGTCCCATTCCAGTTTTGTACCGAAAATAAGGTCCCATTAACACCAACCTACACATATGGGGTACCTACAGGTTCAGCATAACCCAATGCGTAAGTGAAACGCACTCACTTACTCTTTAAATCCCTCACAATTAAATAAATACTTCAAAACATGTATATTTACAATGAAATAGAATGAAAGAATGCAACACGGTAACCATGGTAACAGAATCTCACATGTCCATCTATTTCTGTAAGACGCAATGCAATTCTAATTATTACATTACTGTGAAAGTTTCCAGACGATTATAAGGTTATCACTGAACCAAATTAAGCTGTAAAATTCATCAATATATACACTATAATGCGCTTAAGGGGGTCAAGCGGCACTCTAGATGTTTTTCACGCAATTTTCACGTGTGAGTGTGGTACGAAAGGTATTTTTTACCCGACTATAAAGGGTCTCCGAAAACCACATTTAAAGGCCCTTAAATTAACAGTGTCTGTAATATTCCCAGAAAACTAACTTCGCTCTGATATACCTATGAAGGAATGACAAACCCCTAACCACTGCACCAGTAGCTGAATTGATAAAGTCTGATTATTCATACCAAGGATAAATCAGTCATAGCATTCATGATTGAGATTTTGCTAAGTGTAGCCTACTCTTTACAATTAGAATATTGACGGGCGAAGCCACGACGGGTAATGCTAGTATTTATTATTTATCTAGCGTATTGCTTTTAGTGCCAGGAGTGTCCGAGAACATGTTCGGCTCGCCAGAGCGTGTAGCTGCTTAAATGCGGACACCCATGGGGTGAGCAACAAGTTCCGTTCAATTTCAAGTAGTTCCAACTTTCGCTACCAGATGTCACTGACACCTAGTGGTGAACGTTGGAACTATGATAGAGCTTTTCAACGAAATTTAACATAGACATTTAGCTTCCCACAAGTTTAGCTAGTGGAAGGATCTTTTAGACGCCATAAATCTATGACATGGGACCGCCGGCTTTACTTTTCCTCCGGAGGAAGGCATACTTAAGGATTTTAACGCTCTTAAAAAAATCCGACGACTTCGACTGGGTTTGAACCCGCTATCTTGGGAACAGCAGTTCAGCATGCAACCAACTACGGCACCGATGCCGCTAATTCAAATATAATTAATAGTGCATTATGCAACGAGCCTATAATGGCAATAATTAAGACACGAGTATGTTTATAAAACGAGCGTATGCGATTTTTATAATTTCCATACGAGTGTCTTAATTACCATTATAGGCGAGTTGCATACGACTGTTTATGTTCGACGATAATTATTATAACTATTTTATGTTCGAACATAAATATTCATACATATCTGTCTGGATTTCGCCAGATTTATGTACTGAACAGAGCGCATGAGACGCAGAGAATGCCTTGTATTTGACCATGGCTTCCTCGATTGCCCCACTATGACACTAGACCAGGCAGTGAAATTTAAATTAGAAGGCCGTGGAACTCAGCGCAGGCGCGATTCTATCCTTATCTAATTGGTCAAACAACTGTTTCTTGAGCTCTGATTGGTGGGAGAAACGGTTTCATAATGAAAAAAATAGTGTTATAATGAGCCTAATTATAGTACAGTTTTCTGACATATAATAGTCAGGGTCGAACATAAATATAATTAAGAAACAAAGGAAGGTATTGAGTTTAATCCTTGGTCCAGTCTGCTCAGAAGGAATCTGGATGAAACGTAAGTCTCAGGAGCTTTATCAACATGCTCTAAAGATCACTGACACCTTAAGGAAAAGGTGATTGAAGTTCTATGGCCACATTCTCAGAATAAACAATGATAGGCTCACCAAAAGGATTCTCAACCTTGCTCTCTCAATGTAAGTCAATAACAACTGGCTTAGTGAAATAGAACCATCATTTCTCTGAGAAAATGAATACCAGGAACAAGAAATCATGGACTGAAGAACGGAGGAAAATTTTCAGTGCTCTGATGAAGAGATTTTGGGAGAAGAAAAAAAACATAATTAGCTAAATAAGTTCTATCGCGCTGCACAGATGGGCAAAACGTTGTTAAAATAATAATAATAATAATTATAATAATAATAATAATAATAATAAAAATAATAATGCACCATTACGACTCTCGTAATACTCGAAACATGAAGAAAACGAATATTCAGAAATGTATCCCAGGTGGTAACCAATCCACCCCCACGCAGTTTGGGGCATGCAGGTCTTCGGACTCTCTGGAACGTGCACCTTCATGCTTCCAACTTATATCTAACTCTATTAAACGACAACCAAAGAAACACATCGAGTACTTTGCTACAATAAACATTAATTCTCTACTGAAAGTAGGTAAACTCAAACAAACACTTGACGTGTTGGAAGAGCATAAATTTATGATAGCAGCACTACAAGAGACACGTTTTACCGATGAGGATGCAATCGAGTCCGGAGTGTATAGAATATTCAAGAGGAAACCTGGTGAAAGAGTTATCAAGACACTCCCACAATTTGGTACTGGGTTTGCGGTACACCAGAAGATGGTAGACCATGTTTTAGAATTCACTTTACCTAACGGAAGGACCTCCTCGTTATCCTTCAGGTCTCGTAATAGAGCACACACAATCGTAAATTTTCACGCTCCCACAAATGATACAAACCGGAAAAACCTGGAATACGTGGAGCAATGCTGGGCCACCTTAGAAGAAACTCAGGATATGGTCCCACCCCACCATTCCATCATACTCATGGGAGACTTTAACGCACAAGTCGGGAAGGAGTGGAAGTACCGAAAGATAATAGGCCATTATCCAGTCCATAAGAGAACAAATAGAAATGGAGAACGTCTTATTGAACTATGTGACAAGTACAACCTGGTCCTAAAATCAACAGCTTTCAAACGTCTACCTAGAAAGGCCAAAACCTGGAAGAGTCCAAATCCTATGCTTGGTGAGTTCCAGTTAGATCATGTTGCTATAGCACGACAACATCATATTGATATACAGAACGTAAAGGTATTACGAGGAGCCAACATAGACTCTGATCACTACCTTTCACTTGTCAAGATTAATTTACAACCCTTTCGGAAACAACCAAATCTTCAAAGTAGTCATAAGATACCCAGGTTCAACACTCTGCGACTGCGCGATGAGGATTGTGACTTTCAGAACACCCTTAGGAAGAATACAGAGAAAGACGGATGGCCTGCCTTACAAAAGGCCTTGTTGGAGGCCGCTCAAGAAACTATCCCTGCATCATCAACCAAAGGCAAACACCCATGGTGGGTTGCAAATAATTGTGATGAGGTTATAGAAGAAAGGCGTAAAACCTGGATTAGGTGGAACCAACAAAAAAATGAAGCTAATTATGAAGCCTTCCTCCTGCAAAGGAAAGCTACAGCTAACACCATCCGCAGAGCCAAGAGGAATTACCTCAAGGGTCTAATGCAACAGGCTGAAAATGATTTTCAGAGAAACAACTCAAGAGATTTGTACAAGGGACTTAAGAAGCAAACGGCCCAGTATACAACTCCTACCCTCATCCTCAGCGGGCCGGATGGAAAACTTCAACTAAACAATAAAGACTGCACTAAAACTCTTGCAGATTACTTCCAGAAGTTACCAAGCGCAGAGGAACCTAATGAAAAGCTTATTTTACATGAGCCTTCGCACAGGAACCCTGATTCTCAACCGCCTACAGGAGAAGAAATAATGAACATCATTTCGAATGGTCTCAAGAACAACAAGGCTCCAGGTGAAGACGGCATAGTAGCCAAGATGTGGAAACATGCAGATGACCAGTCCTTACAGAACATCTATCAAATCATAAAGGACATAAGGGCAACAGAGTCCCTACCCGAAGGTTGGACGTCTGCTGTGATTTATCCCCTCCACAAGAAGGGAAGTAAGACAGACCTCAACAATTATAGGGGTATTTCCTTGTTACAAATAACCTACAAGATCCTCTCTGTAGCCTTGCTCAATAGAGTCACTGCACAGCTAGACTCAGAATTAGGTGAATACCAGGCTGGTTTCCGTATGACTAGATCTTGCCCAGAACAGATACACAATCTTAAGACAGTTCTCACCTACACGAACTGAGGTGGCCATCCATGGGTGGTGGTTCTAGTAGATTTTCAGAAAGCTTATGACTCTGTGGATAGGGATACCCTTTTCTTCATACTACGGGAATTTGGTCTGGATGGGAAGGCCCTACGATTAGTCCAAGCCACTCTGAGAAACACGACGTCCAAGGTCAGATTCAGAGGTGAACTATCCGAAAGCTTTCCAATCAGAACAGGAGTTAGACAGGGTGACGGTCTCTCCTGTATTCTCTTCAACTGTGTACTGGAAAAGATCATTAGGGAATGGAGAACGATGCTACCACCAGGAGCTGGACTGAAGCTTGGTTACAAGAGAGACAACCTCTTCGTCCCTTGCCTTGCCTTTGCTGATGACCTCATTCTACTGGCAAATAACATAGAGGAGGCTACCTACAACCTACAGAGTCTTTATAGTGTAGCAGTTAAGACTGGTTTGAAGATCAACATCCAGAAGACTGAATTTATGACCAATATCAAAGAGGCCCCGTCTAATATTCCTCTCACAGACACTACCATACGAAAGGTACCTTCAGTTAAGTACTTGGGAGAATGGATTTCTGCGAATCAGAGCGAGAACCTAGCCATAGATGCCAGATGTGCCAAGTTTGAAAGGGTTTATCATTCCTGTCGTAGTATCTATTCATCTAAGTGCCTCTCCAAGAACCTCAAACTCAGACACTATAACTCCGTCGTCAAGCCATCTGTTCTGTATGCTTCTGAGTGCCTTGTAATGACCAGAAAGGGTCCACTCAGAAAACTGGAGTTAAAAGAGAGGAAGATCCTGAGGAGGATATTAGGTCCAATTAGAGAGGAAGGAGGCATTTACAGAATCCGTCATAACGTTGAATTGTATGGACACCAGGAGGACATCAGCACGTCTATAAGGAAAAAGACGCCTGACCTTTTATGGACACTTGGCACGTCTGGATTCTGAAAGACTCACCAAAAGGATATTCACAGTAACAGGAAGAGGCAAGGCTTCTAAGAACAAATGGATTGCGTCAGTTAAGTCAGATATGGAACAACTAGAGATCCCACTGGAACAAACTCGTGACCGTCTGATGTTCCGTCAGGTCATCCGACAGGGCGTTTTCCCAACGTCCCTTACAAGTAAGAAGACTACAGGAACTAAGTGGACAGAAGAAAGAAGACTGGCTCATAGTCAGAAAATGAGGGACTATTGGAAGAAGAAGAAAAAGAAAGCAAGAACTTAACCGAAGAGTAGATACGACCCCCGTGGCCCTAAGTAGGCCTAAACGATAAAGAAGAAGAAGAAGAAGAATGCAATGGACACAATCATCAAGAGACGCCTTCAAGTCTACAAACACCTTGAGGGAATGAACGAGTCAAGATTGACCAGTGTAATCCACAGAGCAGCTCCTGCAAGAAAACAACATCACTGCTGTTACCAGCAATGAAAACACGATCTGCAAACCTTTAACATCTCTGAATCCGTTATACAAGACAGACAAGCTTTCCGGAAAATGTTAAAAGAAGACCCACAGATTAAACTTAAGAAAGTGCAGAGACCAAAGAGGTCAGAAGCAGCTAAACAACTACAAAGTCAGACTTTTTCCGGAAAGCTTGTCTGTCTTGTATAACAGATTCAGAGATGTTAAAGGTCTTCTTCCTAGCCCATACTCTTAAGAACATGAAACCAATCCCAACTCATCAAGCTGAAAACCATTTTGGTTAACCTGCGTAGTCCATAGTTGGCTCATTCGAAGAAAGGAGAAGAAGAATGCTGTATAATCATGAACTCTACACCTACGTAGAAAGACTACGCACACCATTCGTGGGAAGAGGATTGTTTTCTATCGCCACATTGCTCGTTTCAGTTCTGTAAGGTTGGGCAATAGGACCTTCAGCTTTTTTCTTAACAAAAATGATGATGATAAAAGGTTTCGTACATCAATAATCCTTTAGGAGAGTTTTTACTTCATACGCACTTTTATAACATGGGAAAATTCGCGGTGTAAATTATTTGCTATAAAATTTACAACCTTCACATTTCAAGTCCCTGGCTACCACTGACCAACATCCAATTAAATTAGGTACATTCAGTAAGAAATTACATGAAAAGGACCGTGTCTGCCCAAATCCGAATTGGTAGAGTTTAATTGTAATAGGGAAAGATACATTAAGTCAATAAAATCCAATATTTGGGTAGACTGTGCCGGTTTCGGATATATTATAACCTTCTTCAGCAAATAGTAGTCTATATGAATGCACAGCAACAGCAGTTCCATATCTTTGACTTCTCAGGTAAGGAAAGCAATTCTACAAAAATGAATCTGTTGACATCGAATATAGATTTAGGTATTAGGAAGTCATTTTTGAAAGCTTTTGTCTGGAGCATGGCATTCTATGGAAGTGAAACTCGGACTATTGGTGCAGCATAAAAGAGGAGAATTGAATCGTTTGAAATGTGGTGTTACAAGAGAATGATGAAGATCAGAAGGGTAGATAAGGTTACAAACGAAGAGGTATTAAGACGAATGGAAGAGGAGAGATGTACTAGTACAAAGACACTCAGGAATAGCAAGCTTAGTTATGGAAGGAAGGGTCGAGGACAAGAACTGTAGGGGTAGACCAAGGTTAGAATATGTTAAACAGATTGCCTTGGATGTAGGATGTGGTAGCTATGTAGAAATGAAACAATTAGCTCAGGACAGGGAGGCATGGAAAGCTGCATCAAACCAGTCAAGAGACTGAAGACTCAAACAACAACAACAACAACTCCACAACGGGATGTCTTTTTTTGAAGAATTTGTTCTTTCATTATTAACCTAAGAAAGTTGTAACATATCTGATTTTAAACACTTTTGGGGTATTTAAAAAATCCTATTACAATTACATTCAGTAACTTAGAGTAAGTGAAATATTTCAAATCAGTAGCATAGTGTGTATTACAGTATTTACATTTTGTATCTTAATCAAATGTTCTTCTCAACACTCGATGTTTTTCTTTACAGGTAAGTGCCATAATCTACATACTCCCGGTGAAGTCTAGCTCGAGCAAAGGTATGTTCAGTGTTATCTGATTGACATGAGCAAATGTCCATTAGAGGGTAGTATAATATCACTTTTCTTTGTCTAATATTTCCCTGTCTGTTAGGTAGTCAGCCCGAAGGCTGGTTGGATCCTCAAAAAGTACCGCCGTTAGGTTATGTGGGTAGATACACATAAAACCCCAAGACAGCGCTATAATGAGGCGTACTAGGCAAGATGAGGAGTGAGGTAGTTTGCCATTGCTTTCTCACTGAGTCAGAACAGCGGTACTAACCCTATGCGTAGAACCTTTCACAGCATCCACAGGCACTGACTGTGCCCTGAATGTCATTACTAAGCACCACCCATACCTCAGTAGCTTCCATATAATCACAGCCATGAGTGAGACTGAGTCATCAGTGAGAAGCCACATTTTACTCTAGCCTGTGCCAACAGACAAATACAAATGTACTGCATTTATCAAGAGATGGCAAACGGACCTAATATTTCCCTATGCCAATAAATTTAACAATATTAGCAAAAATTAATGAGGAATTTTAGTTTGAAGTTAAATTTAAATGATCACTTAATGTTCTATATTCGATGACCCACGTTTCACTGTTTTGTCTTCTGTCACATCGAAACAGGAATTGGTTGAACTGTGTACCAGAAAACGAGCTTTCGTAACTTAAAAACAAATGCGAAAATCTATGATCTTTACTTAGAGATTTATTTCGTTTCTTTTAGTTCCGTTTGGGCCGACTGTGAACCACGTGGTTCTGATCTCTGTCAGCTTTCATCTTAGCCCAGTATTCCTTCATTCTGGCACTGTGAATGTCCTGAGTCCATTTCACACCTTCTCCTGCTGTTAGTGACTGGAGAGAGTCTGATATTGTGATCCAAGTTCTGTATTTATTCCTGTCGTAGATGTTACTGAGGTCAATATGCAATTGTTCAAGGTCTTTCCTGACTAGTTTCGTCCACTTGGCGTTTCCCTCTAGAGACAGTGTTGAAAATTCTGGAGGTGAGCCTCTGATTATCCATTCTCACAATATGACCATAGAAGATCAGCCTCCTCTTCCTCATAGCTGTTGCAATGCTCTCCACTTGTTCATACAGTTCATTGTTGTGCCTGATTCTATACGTCCGGTCCTTCAGCTACAATATCCGGAGTTGTCCTTTTCTGACCATATTTAGGCATTTTGAGGCATATAGTACTGATAGCCTCACTACAGTACTGTAATGTCTGAGTTTGAGATTCATTGAGAGGGATTTGGATTTGTACATATTCTTGCATAGGCTCTCTCCAGTTTGGTGCATCTGTCATTCATGGCCAGGTCTTCTTTGACGTTTGGGGTTGTCCATTCCCCTGGGTATTTGAAGGAGTTGGTCCTTTGTACTACTTTGTCCCCCCTGTGGGATTGACTCGGGCGCATCTCTGATGTTGCTGATAACCTGTGTTTATTCATTTATTTAATGTAACCCCTGACACTACAGCCCATGAAGGGCCTAGGCCTACCAAGCGACCGCTGCCCATCCATTTGGCCTGCAGATATTGGGGTGACGCGTGAACAGCGCATCGGGTCCCCTCGGCCATTAATCTTGGTTTTCCTGATTGGGGCGCTGCCTCACTGTCAGATAGCTACTCAATTGTCTTCACGAGGCTGAGTGCACCCCGTTCCAGCCGTCACGTCAGTTTCTAAAATCCCTGACGGAGCCGGGAATCGAACCAGGGGCCTCCGGGTGAGAGGCAGGCGTGCTACCCCAACACCACGGGGCCGGCTTATTTCATGTAAGCATGTATTTATTTATGTAGCAGTATTTATATATTTATTTATTTATTTATTGTATGTCTTCATTTATGTACTTAGGTATTTGGTTATTTCTTCTTCGGTCGTTTGTTCCATCTATGGACCACGGTGCTTGTACTTTAGCTGTTGTCTGCTACTTCTGGTGTTTTTGTGGATTGTTTGGCGGCTGCTTTTGTGCTGAAATCTTGAGCCTTTCTATTGGACCCGTGATCTTTCATTTTCTTGCTGAACTCTATCTTACGTTCCTTGGACCATTTCCTGGACGCGTTGTAGTGAACTTGTGTAATGCATGTTGGTTATTCTCACCAGCTGGTTGTAACTTATCTTCAGCCCATCATTCTGATCAAAACTAAAAATAAACTAAACTCATCATACCCAGTAAACGGTAATTTGGTTGATCTGCGTTATAAAACCCTCAGAATGAATCTTGTATTTTATACCTCAACGGAAAAAGCGACCGTATCCCAGATGAGCTCGTTCCTCAGCCTAATTCCAACTATATTGTCCGGCGTTATTGGACCAACCTCAGCTTGAAGTCGTTGTTTTTCCGCTGCCCAACGAGTGCAGACGAAGAACGTTTATTCGTTTATTTAATGTATGTCTTCATTTATAATAATAGCTGGCCCCGTGGTGTTGAGGTAGCACGCGTGTCTCTCACCCGGAGGCCCCGGGTTCGATCCCCGGCTCCGTCAGGGATTTTAAAACTGACGTGAGGGTTGGAACGGGATGCACTCAGCCTCGTGAGGACAATTGAGTGGCTGTCTGACAGTGAGACAGCGCCCAGATCACGAAAACCAAGATTAACGGCCGAGGGGACCCGACGCGCTGATGACGCGTCACCCCAATATCTGCAGGCCAAATGGCTGGGCAGCGGTCGCTTGGTCGGCCTTAGCCCGTCATACCGGATGAGTTAGCCGAGGTCGTTACGGCATGACTGCTGGCAGTCGCTCACATCCGGGAGGCGAGGAGGTTCGAATCCCCCCACCGGCAACCTTGAAGATGGTCTTCTGTTGTTTCCCATCTTCCTTCCAGGCAAATGCCGGGGTTGGTCCCTAACTATAGGCCACAGCCGCTACCTTCCAACTCCTCGACCTTATGTACCCACTTTCCTCCCCAACGGTACTTGTAGCTCACCCATTGGGTGTCCGTCTCGAAGCAGCTACAAAACTGGCGAGCCAAACATGTCCTCGGACACTCCCGGCACTAAAAGCGATACGCAAAAAAAAAAAAAGCCCGTCATGGGCTGTATAGTGCCAGGGGTTGACTTTTTTTTTACTATTTATAATAATATTTACTAAACACAATGTGTACATGTTTTAACAATACGGTGATTGTCAGAAGTTTTCAGTCTTAGCATAGAACGTTAGTGAGTTTGTCCTAGCTTAGCAGGGGAGTATATGATACTGTGTCCATATAACGTGCACGGCTGTGTGGTATCCTCTTTGTGCGCAGATTCTTTGATGAAATCCGTCGGCCGCGGCCCTCGTGAAAGCGTGTCGCAGCTCGAAGTTTGCCTTCTTCCTCTTTTCTGTTTCCATGGCAGGGGTAATATAAATTTACGGGCCTGTATCTGATGCCTTTTCCTCTTTGTCCTTGATGTGAGCCTCGTATGCTGGTGAGCTTTGAAGATCACTGCTCATCATTAACTCTCTAGGAGGGCGCAGTGGCTGTTGACCTCTCACCACGGTGGACCGGGCTCGATTCCCGGTCAGTGCATGTGAGATTTTCAACGTGAAATGCTATGTCCTATGATTCAGATTCCACGTAATAAGGAGGTCCCGTGGCTCATGATCACGAGATTAACGGTCACGTGAAACTAAAAGCTTCCTCCCTTCCATTAACTCACATACGAAGAAGTTCGTATTCGCCAGTAGGTATACTATCCTCGTTGTGTTGTTCTTACTACCTGGAGTGCTCTCTTTACGTATGACGCTTTCACTGCTCCTACAGTCCAGCCGACGAGTGTCCGGCTCTGACATTTCTCATGAGGGAGGGAGCCAGCGTTGCCACTTCTATACTGCGTAATATAAAACAACGTGGACTACATAAAATATTTTACTTCTTTTTAAATGAATTCTGACGAACGGCTGACCATATTACTAAAGTAATGTGCTTACACATAGTTAACCGGTAATTGTGCACATACAAGACAATAAATCAACAAACCTGCACTAACACACAGAGCAACTGGACTACAAAAGAGAGCCTTGGCAACATCGAGCTAAATTTAAAGACCTGTTTAGCGGGAAAACCACTGATTGGTACAGGTGACAACATTCTTCATGGTAATAAGTGACTTCGCCAATATAGGCGGCATTCCACTACGATCGAAAAATTTAGGTTTTGTAACGGCAAAATGTCGGAATAACAAAATGATGCATACAATTGCAAATGGGGTGTGGGAGTTCCACGTTAGCCTACATAGTGAAGACGTTAGAGAAGAATTACAATGATGGAAAGTTTCAAGGTTCTATTAACAGCCGTAAGTTGGCTGCTATATTGTTCTCTTTAGCCCTCTTCTCCCACCATCGCCAAACGTCAGAGCCGGACACTCAGCGGCTGGACTGTAGTCTCTTCAAGTTGGCAGCGGTTATGTCTTCATTTATGTATTTAGTTTATTTTTTGTTTATTTAATGTATGTATGTATTCATTGATTTATTAATTAATTAATGTATAGGCGGCTTCGGTGGCGTAGTTGGTAGCATGCTGAGCTTCTATGCCCAAGATAGCGGGTTCAAACCCGGCCAAAGCCGTCGGATTTTTTAAGACCGTTAAAAATCCCTCAGTATGCCTTCCTTCGGAGCGTAAGTAAATCCGGCGGTCCCATGTCATAGATTTATGACATGTTAAAGAACCTTCCACTAATTACACCTGTGTGAAGCTAAATTGTATAGGTTAAGAATGTAAAAAACGCTCTTAGGTTTCTACGTTCGTTGCCAAGAGCCGACTGCGGTGACGTCTAGTAGCTAAGTTCTGAACTAGGCCTAGTAGTCGTTGACGGTGGCGTTTGGCGGCAAAAGTAGGATCTATTTGAAAAATTCAAAGTTGCAGTCCTTACTTGAATTAAAAAACAGATACACACACTAATACAGTCATCACAATTAACACCGGTTATCATACAGATTCTACACACACCCAAAGTACACGGGGCTACATGACCGCGTTGTCGCAGCCCCTAAACTAAGGAACCAACCAACCAACCTAATTAATGTATTTGTTTATTTATTTATATATTCATTGATACATTTCTTTCTTTCTTTATATGATCATTTATTTGCTTATTTGTGTCTTTGTTTTATTTGTTTATTTATTTATTTATTTATTTTGAGAAAGAGGGGGGATTGTTTATTCATCTTTGAGGACGAGTTACTCTTTTGAAATAAATTAATTATGTCCTCATTTATGTATTTAGGTAGTTGCTTATTTATTTGTTCACTTATAATATAATATCTGTATGTATTAATTTCTTCTATTCATTGATTTATTAATTATTTATTGTATTTGTTTATTTCTTTGTTTATTTATTTATTCATTGATTCATTTGTTTATTTGTTCATTTATGTATTTATTCATTGATTTATTTATTTATTTATTTATTTATTTATTCCTTCATCGATTCATAATTTATTTGTTTATTTATGTATTTATTCATTGATTCATTGATTGATTGATTTATTTATTCATTGATTCATTTATTTATTTGTTTATTTATGTATTTATTCATTGATTCATTGATTTGTTTGTTTATTTATTTATTCATTGATTCATTATTTATTTGTTTATTCATTGATTCATTGATTCATTTATTTATTCATTTATTTATTTATTCATTGATTCATTGATTTATTTATTTATTTATTTATTTATTCATTGATTCATTGATTTATTTATTTATTTGTTCATTGATTTATTTATTTATTTATTTATTGATTCATTATTTATTTGTTTCTTTGTTTCATTCATTTATTTAGTTTATTTTTGGAGGGTAGGATTGTTTATTCGTCTTTGAGGACGAGGTACTCTTTTGAATAAAATTAATTATGGCTAGGAAGTAAATTGACCCTCCAATGGTTATCCGGACTATATCTCTTGATTGGTCACAGCTCCTTGCCTTTACTTAGAGGAAAAGCCTTTCTGTGTCGAAGCAAGCAAAGAGAGTGAGAAGGAATGAGTGGATTTTTTGTTTTTACTATATTGCGCTCTCCAAGATAAGTACAGCATCGTTCATTTTGAGCATAATGAAAAGCCGGCGCGACGTAGTGATACGGAACGTGTATTTATGAAAGCTAGGAGGGGAAGTGAGCCCCAACCAGCTCAATGTTCTGGAAGCATGCCATTGCGACGTTAAGCTCGGGGCTTGCGACTTTATCTCCCAGGGAGATATTTGACTAATTGCGTTCAATTAATTAATTTCATTACACAGGGGGATCATTCTCCCATTAGTTGTTAGCAAGTGTGGAAAATATTTAAAATAACACATCTCACTCCTCCATACGGCAGTCCTCGGTCCACTTGCTGGGAGTCATTCAACTCATTCACACACGATTTGGTGTGTGCGCGAGTTCATTCTTTAAACCAGGGGTGACCAACTGTGATTCTCTTTCAGTACATCTGTCCGCAGACAGGTTTCAACTGGACGTCTTCCATTTCTCTCTGTCCTGAGCATCTTCTTTAATTTGCTTGTAACCAGGGCCGTGGAGAGCTAGCACGGGCCCTAGGGCTAGGACTTACGGGCCCCTCCATATTAGTTCGTCCCGTGGCATTCTAAAAATATGAAATTTGCATTTTTATTTTTAAATCCCCCTAAAATCGACTGCGTGCATTTTTAAATACTTTTATTTACTACTTTTGGAACTTTTAATTTTGTTCAATGTGAATTTGCAATGAAGCCTCCGTGGCTTAGGCGGCAGCACGTTAGCCTCTGCGTGGTTCAAATCCCGGTCACTCCATGTGAGATCTGTGCTGGACAAAACGGATGCAGACTGTTTTTTCTCCGGGTACTCCGGTTTTCCCTGTCACAAATTTGATTCCAGCAACACTCTCCACACTATCATTTCATTTCATCTGTCATTCATTTAATCATTGCCCCAGGGGAATGCGACAGGCTTCGACAGCCGGCACAGTTCATATCCTCGCCGCTAGATGGGGGCTTTATTCATTCCATTCCCTGACCCGGTCGGTCGACTGAAAGCAGGCTGTGGATTTTTTGTGAATTTGCAATATCGTTTTCGTTGTAGGCTATCTGACCAAAACTGTAACTCTTTCTCATCACAAGAACAAGTTCAACAGCTTTCACAACCTAATGCAGGCTACTAAAATTCGAACTTTGCAAAGGTTCGTGATGTAGCTTTGGGGCTATTAGATCGAGTTGAAAGGTTATTTAGCAACTTTCCTCCCTATAAGTGGTGGAAACTTTACAATTTATTTGACCACAAAGATGTAAACATAATGGTTATTTACAAAATACATTTTTTATGTTCTCTTTATAGTATCTTCTAGCAAAATCACTACTGTCGACCATAGTTTTATGTGCAATGGAGTTCGAAGGTTGTTTATGAAGTAACCAATAGACCTACATAAAATCCAATAACATAATCATTTTCGTAGTTCTATTTTACGTTAGTTCATGTAGGTTTGGATTTTTAAATTTATATTTTAATATTTTTATCGCAGTTGGAACACAAAAGGTGCACGTTTTTAAGCGTGTTTCAACCATGCGTCACATTCAAGATTTATTATCTCAAAAACCTGTCATCAGATCGAATCCAAATTTTAACACAATATACATTGGAATGTTGTATAACTGGTTTATTAATTTTGTGTGTCCAAGAAACAAAGTTGATATCATTTTTGTAAGGAAACATGTTCTCGGCTCGGGGTGGTTGGAAAATGTAATGATTGGTCGCGTTGTAATCCTTATGCATCAAAAAGTTATGCTGTATGACTGTGAAATGCGTAAATTAATTCAGTTATTTTATATCGGTTTGTATTTGTTCGGCGAAATAACACATGGTTCACCAGCTAGCCGCTCCGGGGAAAGCTGTACAGCGTTGCCGAAACGGAGCCCATCATTACTTATCTTTACTTATGTTTTATGTATTTTTTTTAACGTTTGGTTAGAATATTATCATTGGTTTTAATATTATAATTTAATTGTTATTTTTTTAAAGACTAATAAAGCATTCGCTCTGTTCTAGAAGGACGAAAAATGTCTGTAACATATAAATTACGGGTAATTGTAATTTCTCACCAATTATAGTATTGATAACGCAGAACATTAGTTTTGTAATCGTTACTTATTATACATTAATACGGATTAATTTCTACAACATAACTGCACTATACTACCCATATTATGTTGATACCTAAACATCCAAGTTAAACTGATGATAATGCTTTTGCTGGTATTGCGAAACTGCTCTTAACCTGATTAGTGCTATAGAAGCCTTGAGGCAGTCGGCTGAAGCTTATTTGCGTAAGTTCATAATAATGTTTTTAAAAACACAGGACTAGAAAGGAAACCAGCTATTTTCGCATGATGTTATCAAATTATTTAGAGAGAATTGAATTATAGTGATATAATTATGTACTTGTTTACTGATGCATACAATAGCGAAGTAATACTTTTTAATGGGTCATTAATATTCAGTTTTGCTCCCTCGAGCCAAACCAGTGTGAAGGCTGCCATGTGAACAACAAACTTGTCAGAGGCAAACGCCTATTAAATTTGGCATCCGATCAATCTCTCTCTTAACGGCGAGATGCGAAACTCCAAACTCACAAGACTATATCAAAAATTGAAAGAAAAAAAAGAGTCTCAATTGAATATATCTGAATGAACACTAGAACACTAGTGTGGGGGTAGGATGTTAATGACCTAAATGTCACTGATATGATCAATCAAATTATTTTAATTAACAAACAAAGAATGACCTTAAATAAGAAGTAACTAAAATACTTGACTTAACTGATCTCAGGTGAGTAGGTTGGTTGGTTCCTTAGTTTAGGGGCTGCAACAACGCGGTCATGTAGCCCCGTGTACTTTGGGTGTGTGTAGAATCTGTCTGATAACCGGTGTTAATTGTGATGGCTGTATTAGTGTGTGTATCTGTTTTTAAATTCAAGTAAGGACTGCAACTTTGAATTTATCAAGTAGTTCCTACTTTTGCCGCCAAACCCCACCGTCAACGACTATTAGGCCTAGTTCAGAACTTAGCTACTAGACGCCACCGCAGTCGGCTATTGGCAACGAACGTAGGGACCTAAGAGCGTTGTTTACATTCTTAACCTATACAATTTAGCTTCACACAGGTGTAATTACTGGAAGGTTCTTTAACATGCCATAAATCTATGACATGGGACCGCCGGCCTTACTTCCCCTCCGAAGGAAGGCATACTGAGGGATTTTTAACGCTCTTAAAAATCCGACGGTTTCGGCCGGGTTTGAACCCGCGATCTTGGGCATAGAAGCCTAACTAGTAACCCACTCCGCTTCTCCCGATATCTTTAACGGTTTACCCAGCGTAAGCTTAAAAGACGCACGGACGGCAGGTGCCAGACGCAATTCAGAAAAGCCGAGGTGAACAGCGAAACTCCAAATACATAAAATACTCTTCTCTAAGGATTTAACTCGACACGGCTCAACTGATGCTGGCCAAAACTGGGGTGATAAACGCGTTCTGAAGCTAGTAATTTAAATTTCCACTGAATGGAGATTGTTGGAAGAAATGAAAACGTAAAAACACTTATAGTGGGCGATGTATTAAAGATAGAGATATGCTGCCTCGGACTTTCTTGTGGAACTTTTCATGCTGAACAGTTCTTACACTCATAGTATATAGATATTTTTAACGGTTTATCTAGCGTAAGCTTAAAAGGACGACAGGTATTTCTTCGCCTCGATTCACTGAAATCGTTACTGCACGGCTTCCTTTGGTCATAAATGAATGGTTTTTTCACCGACACCTTCCTCGATAAATCCTTTACAGAATGGTGAAAATCCATCCAGTGGTTCACGAGATTACCCGTTACATCCACGAATCGGGGACTTAGGTTTATACTATGTGGAGATTGTTTTGTTAAGAGGGTTAAAATCCCTCACTATGCCTTCCTTCGGAGGGGAAGTAAAGCCGGCGGTCCCATGTCAGATTTATGGCATGTTAAAGAAACTTCCACTAATTACATCTGTGTGAAGCTAAGTTGTATAGGTTAAGAATGTAAACAACGCTGTTAGGTTCCTACGTTCGTTGCCAAGAACCGACTGCGGTGGCGTCTGGTAGCTAAGTTCTGAGCTAGTAGTCTTAGACGGTGGCGTTTGGCAGCAAAAGTCGGAACTATTTGAAAAATTCAAAAGTCTGCAGTTCTTACTTGAATTTAAAAAAACACACTAATACAGTCATCACAATTAACACCGGTTATCAGACAGATTCTATACACACCCAAAGTACGCGGGGCTACATGACCGCGTTGTCGCAGCCCCTAAACTTAAGAACCAACCAACCAGAGATTGTTTTCCAGTAAATCATGATTGAAATTAATTCATTCATCAGTACAGTAGAACCACAATTATTTGACCGATGGCACTTCAGATAACTGACAACTCAGGTATTTGGAAACAAAATACGTATATGCGTAGGCCTATTTGAAACTGTTTGCCAATTTGTAGGATACAGTATCACTTTTTAAGAGTCATCTTATTCTAAAGTTACCGGTTTTTTTTAATTTTATTTTATTTTTAGCGTATGGCTTTTGGTGCCGGGAGTGTCCGAGGACATGTTTGGCTCGCCAGTTTTTGTAGCTGCTTCGAGACGGACACCCAATGGGTGAGCTACAAGTACTGTTGGGGAGGAAAGTTGGAAGGTAAGGACGAGGAGTGGGAAGGTAGCGGCTGTGGCCTATAGTTAGGGACCAACCCCGGCATTTGCCTGGAAGGAAGATGGGAAACCACAGAAGACCATCTTCAAGGTTGCCGGCGGGGGGATTCGAACCTCCTCGCCTCCCGGATGTGAGCGACTGCCAGCAGTCATGCCGTAACGACCGCGGCTAACTCCCCGGTAAGTTACCGGTAGTGAAAAAGAACTACGGCTCACGTTCAGAAACGTTTTTGTGATGTCCCGATTAGGCCTAAACGTTTAAAATCGTGTCATAGAAAACTTTTTTTTAGTTATATTTTTTCTAAAAACGTTTGAACGTTTCATAAAAATAAAAGTTTAACGTTTTGTAAAGACCACAGTAGTGAATTTACAATCGTGAAAATTAATCTTAATTTATATACAAATATATTATCTAACTACAAATGGTAGTGCAATTTGGTGTTTATAATACAATTCACAATTTGAATCTCGTTATAAGGTTAGTTTGTTTTTGTTTTAAGGGCTTGTGTATTACGTAGGAGTTGGTGTTATGCACGGGTATACAGAGCCAGGAATGGAATCCGGCTGAGGGGTGACAGTCAAGAATGCTAGCCACTACACCACGAGGTGGTCCACCGCATTATTGACTTACGTGCTGGCACATCTGACTAACCCTGCTCTAAGGGATGCCATGGGGCGTGGTGGCACTGCGGCCAAGCTTATGACCTCTCACCACGGCGGACCGGGTTCGAATCCCGGTCAATGCATGTGAGATTTTCAAAGTGAAATGCTATGTCCTGTGGTTGGGATTCCACGTAAAAAGGAGATCCCGTGGCTTATGATTTCGATATTAACGGTCCCGTAAAACTAAAATCTTCCTTCTTTCTAAGGGATGCGCTAGTGACTGAAGGCTAGGGGGTGCACCAACACTCTTTAGCACCCTCCTGACTACATCGCAGCCCTGAAGAGGCTAGTTGACAGCTTGCTGTTTGTCGGGAGTGTTGTTAAAACTCGGACGAATAACTGCTTAATGCCAGAGAGAAGAGAGAAGACAGCTTAACACCGAATGAAGCATGGACGGGACAGAATAGTGACGGGGAGACAAATATACGAGAGGAGAATGGAAAGTAGGCTTAGACACATTAACAAGAGAAATGAAACGAATAATTAGCAAGCTAATTATACTACAAGAGCAAAGCACTAAGTGAATGAAGAAACTTGAACCGCTCATTCTTGTACGCATGGCCCGGATCATTAAATACAGTCGCTCAAACAAGAGGCGAGCGCACTCTTGGTAACTTAACGGATTAAGAAACGAGCTAATGTGAACTTGAACTCATTACATTCCGTCATTTCATGGTCCAGAATAATCTAATAACGTTAACCATATAGGCGGAACCGTTTTTACGAGCGTGTAAACTATATTGGTAGACTCGCGCATGCGCAAACGAGAAACTTATAAATTATCGTATGCGCATTCTCTTTTGAGCTACCTACAAAGAGCATTCCTGTTGATTAGGCATATGCCACGGATGTAAAAATGTATATTCTTACATAACTTACTTTGTCTCGGCGTAATAGGCTTGTTACGGACCTTCATAACGTAGGTTCAGAGAGAAAAGAAACAAAGTAAGACTCTGAATGAAAATATGATTAACATAAAAGAACAAACAAAAGAAATTTGATAAGTATAATGTGATGTATGAGATTCTCTGGATTTTAGAAAAACTAATATTTTCAAGAAAAATAATTACACAAGAGCTCCGGTTTACCCGGATCGAAAATAATAAAAAACATATTTTTACTCTACAGTATTTCTTTTACGGGGTCGACTCTTCTTGAATGTAATTTCCGCCAAGTATAATTAAGGACGGGAATTGGAAGTAATTCGGCCACGGTCTATCAAGGGTACCATCCCGGCATTCGCCTGGAATTGAGAACTCGTGTTAGCAAAACGTCTTCGTGATCGAGCTACGCGCAAGTGCTGTACAAATGCAAATCAAAAATATAAGGTGCGTTCAAAAAGTAACGAGCCGGAGGCTGGAATGCGCAAATCGGTGACTACATCGGCTAATCGTGGCGTGCGTAACGAGGTGTGGTTCCGACCAGAGCGTGGAAAGTCACAGCCCATCGCTAGAGGGCACGCGTGCACGTCACGCGACGATACAAAGCGAGCAGCAGCATGCATCAATCGTCCAACGCTGCCAGTCGCATTGCAAACAGTGACATGGAGGCGTCAACCGAAGAGCAAAGGGGTGTTGTTCTGTTTCTGACAGCGGAAGGAGTGGGGGAACGGACATTAATCGCCGAATGTCACAAGTGTACGGCGAACACTGCATGTCCCTTGCAAGGGACAAGGCTTGGCACAAGTGCTTCAGGGAAGGACGGGTGTCGTTAGCCGATGATGCCCGGTCTGGGGCACTCCCCTGCATTACCGATGACAACGTCCAGCTGGTTGATGCACTCATTACCCAGGACCGCCGAGTGACAGTGAACGCCATAGCCGCCGTGGTCGCTCCACGACAATGCACGACCTCATACGGCCAACACAGTCTCGCCACTCCTACAGAAATTCAAATGGGAGGTTCTCGGTCACCCTCCATACAGTCCAGGCCTCTCTCCCTCCGATTACGCCATGTTTGGTCCCCTGAAAAGGGCTCTGCGGGGCCAGCGACGCACCTCGGATGCCGACGTCCAGCTGTACGTGCGGAACTGGTTCACATCGCAGCCCAGGGATTTTTATGAGACAGCCATTCACCGCCTCGAGTCACAGTGGGACAAGTGCCTCAACAGCCAGGGCCAATACTTCTAACATACAGGTACTGGTTTCTGTAATTATGCCTCCGGCTCGTTACTTTTTGAACGCACCTTATAACTCATACATTATTTTAGTGCATGAAACAGAGTCGTGTATGAAAGAAAAGTATTCTTATATTATTTATGTTCGATATATCAGAAAACTGTATCATAATGATAGTCATTAAAGTAGCGTACTAGTTTTCACTATGATACAGTTTCTCCAACCAATCAGAGCTCAATATTTTCATTCATTGACCAATTAGGTAAGGATGGCTCCACACATGCACTCAAAATCCAACATGTCGGGCATGGATTACATAATTTGAAAGTTGACAATGTATATTGGATCAACCATTGCAGTTACAATCCCAAACACAGAGACAACATCAGCACGAACCTTAAAGGTAACAAGAAAATACTATTAAATACGCAAGAAATTTATGAATCTACGTCCAGAAGATTGCAAGACAGCATCCTTCTATGTAAATTACCGACATGGAAAGTGCACCGTCCCATATATTCGCGTAAATAAAGTAGCGAATTTGTGAAAAGAAATAGCACTGTACCTTAATATCCCCAACTCCAATTTCTACACAAGGCATTGTGTTTCGTAAGACTTCAGTGACAGTTGGAGTGAACGCTGTTGCTAATCGGCAGGCTGTAAACATATGGCATTGCCAAGCAGACAGAGCGCATGCGTGGGTCAGAGACCTTGTAAAGTACAGACAACAAACCCAGCGCTTACACTCCGATCACTCAATTCAAGAGACTGAATCTCGACAGATATTTATGAATATGTACTGTAGGTTAGAACATAAAGTTATAATTATCGGCGAACATAATCAGTCGTATGCAACTCGTCTATAATGGTAAAAATCGCTACGCTCGTTTTATAATCATACTCGTGTCTTAATAATTGCCATTATAGGCTCGTTGCATAATGTACTATTGTACAATTGAAAAAAGGCATTACAACTTTTGTTAATAGATCATATAACATGTCTTCGTTTTTTAGTTTTTTTTCTGGATTATCCAGATTTTCGATAATCCGGATCAGATCCAGTCCCACTTAATCCGGTTAAACGAGGTTCTTGTATACATTAAATTCATTTAGTATGCTATTATTTATTATTAAAGACAAGATAAAACACAGAGGAACATCTTGAAAGGCTATTATTCTAGTATAGCCTTTTACTTGGAAATTAAGAAGTAATTTTATTTTGTTTTATGTAATAGCGCAGTGAAACTTCGCACGGACAATCTTCATACAAGCTTCAATATATTGGCGTCTAATTTGATTCAATTTCTACGTGAACTTCAAAATGGCGGCTGTGATAAATATACAAAATCACGTTTATGTTCGACGATGCCGAAATGTAAATATTATATGTCAGAAAACTGTACTTTAATGGGGGTCATTAAAGTACTACTTTTCATCATGATACAGTTTCTCCAACCAATCAGATCTCGAGATTTTCATTCATTGACCAATTTGGTAAGGATAGCTTCACAAATGCACTCATAATCCAACATGTCGGACATGAATTACATGATTTGAATGTTGACTATGTAAAGGATATCCGATCAACCATTGCAGTTACAATGCCAAACACAAGGACAAAATTAGCACGAACCTTTTCGGTAACAGGAAAACAGTATGAAATATGCAAGCAATTTAGGAATCTACGTCCAGAAGTTTGCAACACCATCCTTCTAGCCATTACCGACATGGAAAGTATGCAACATCCCTAATGATTGCATAACCAAACTGGGCAATATTGCAAAAGAAATAGCACTGTACCTTAATATCCGCAACTCCAATTTCTTCACAGGGCATTGCATTCATACGATTTCGCCGACAATTTTATTGAATGCTGTACGTCATGGAGGAAGCATGCGTATGCCATTAGATCCACGGAAATAATCAATATCCCAGCTCTATTAAGTAAAGGGAGTTCTTATACGAAAATTTCCCGCCAGATGTCATGGGACTAGTTGATAATGCGATATATTTTAATTTCGATGCGTTTGCAACAGCCTATTGTGTGTTATTTGATCAAAATAACAAAATAATCCCACATAGTACCTGTGCGCTATCTGTTGGTGATAGTTCAGGATAAGCAATGTTTCAAAGTTTTCGAAATTGTTATTGGGTAGAGAGCAAATGCTGAGCCCATACAATTCCCAAGAAAAAGAACAAAGCTTTGGAAGGACTTTGATCCTTAGTGGGAATCCAGTGCATGCGCTCTTCACTTAAGTCAGCTGACAGAATATCGACAGATATTTATGAATTTTTATGTTAGAACATATAATAAAATTACAATTATCATATGCAAATTATAAAACTCGTTTCGCTCATTTTATAAACATACTCTTGTCTTAATTATTGCCATTATAGGCTCGTTGCATAATTTTACAACTGTGTTATGTTAGTGCTCAAATTTCTTGTGTGTTTCATTATTGTACTTATAGTTTTGAGTGACCTTACTTAACCTATATGACTGCACCAAGGAGTGCTATGTCCTAAAACTGTCTTACTTTTTTATTTTTAAGTTGCAATACTTTTGTACTTGTCGGTGCGACATACATTTGCTGGGATTAGAAGCGAGCAGCTAAATCGTTATACAAAGAAGTTGATCGATTTGTGAAACTCAAAGCAAGCAGTATTTAATGAAGGACTTGGGCAAAATTGATTGTTGTTGCGCTCACAGTACGAAGTGAGAACAAGAGAGAAGAGATTTCTGAAATGTCGACAGTGAAGCAAATGACCTCCAGTTAATTGCAAATGTCGTGTGGGCGGAGATTGATCAGCGAGGTAGGGGAAGCTTATGAATGGGGTCGGCTCAGAGTCATTGATCTGCTACTAGCTCGCACTTTACTCGCCTCTTCACAGCGGTGCACAATTCATTTGTTTTACATGCACTCTACATGATAGGAAAACTTTTATTTATCTCCTCCTTGAAGAGACGTACCACCAGGGCCACCGACCTCTGACGATGCGCTCAATTATATCCCTTACGACATACACTGTATATATAAAATTTGTTAATTATTCATTAAACGTTATGGAAGTTCCATGTAGTTCAACTTTGAACCAATCAGCATGCGTAGAATCATGGTTGGTTGATTGATTCCCTAGAATCATGTTAGCAACACTGCCATGTCTCGGTTACTCAAATTACTTTAGAACTTAAAAGGTTCATTCTGGTTCCGTTTTGATAAACTAATTAGTATTAACAGGTTAAAAGTTCCGCCTGATCAATACTTTTATTAATGAAGATCACTGTGTGGTCATTAATGGGACATGTTTCGAGGCCTAATTAATAGTTTTGGCCCCTTCATTAGCCGATATGTCAGAGAAACGATACAAGAATATTTTTTTGCGTTGTACTTAAAATTCCCCTAAAATTGAAACTTGTATGGCGTACCATACATTTGTGTCTTCAATAACATCCAAAGACCAACCCTGAGGCGTCCATTGAAAGTGTTTATAGGCCTAGTTCATAAGACTCTTGACATCACTCATATTAGGCGTAAAATGTTTCAATCTCACTTTAGGGTGCACCACACAAGTTTTAATTTTTAGGGAATTTTAAGTGCTACGCAAAAAAATATTCTTGTATCGTTTCTCTGACAAATCGGCTGATGAAGAGGCCAAAACTATTAATTAGGCCTAGAAACATGTCCCATTAATGACCACACAGTGATCTTCATTAATAAAAGTATTGATCAGTCGGACCTTTTAACCTGTTTATACTAATTACTCAAATTAATCTGGAATATTATGTTCTATAAGTTTTGCAAAATTTACACCTGTCATTTATCAACAGTTGGTTGCCCTGGCGACTCTGAATATATATTTTAGTTCCATATTATAAGGTACACAATGCACATACAAAATTTGGTTGAAGTCCAATATATAGTATGGACGTTACATGCAGTTAAACATTGAATCTATCAGCACGCGTAGAATCATGTTAGCAGTACTGTCGTACCGGGTGAGTTAGCCGAGGTCGTTGCGGCATGACTGTTGGCAGTCGCTCACATCCGGGAGGCGAGGAGGTTCGAATCCCCCCGCCGGCAACCTTGAAGATGGTCTTTTGTGGTTTCCCATCTTCCTTCCAGACAAATGCCGGGGTTGGTCCTTAACTATAGGCCACAGCCGCTACCTTCCAACTCCTCGACCCTCCCTTCCAACTTTCCTCCCCAACGGTACTTGTAGCTCACCCATTGGGTGTCCGTCTCGAAGCAGCTACAAAACTGGCGAGCCGAACATGTCCTCGGACACTCCCGGCACTAAAAGCCATACGCTTAAAAAAAAAGTACTGTCGTATATACTCAAAATTAATCTACAATTTTATGTAGTATATGTGTGGAATGTTTAGAACCTTTGGCCAGTATACTTTCTGATATATTGAGACTAGGATAAAGATTAGCCTATAGAGAGTATTAATCAACAGTTGGCAGCCCTAGTGACTCTAAAGAATACCGTACGCTTAATCATATCTGCTACGGTACTCGAAGCACATACGAATTTTTGGTTCAAATCCAGTTGATATTGCGGCCGTGGTGGCACAGTGGTCAAGCTGGTTGCCAATCACTAAGGTTCAATGCATGTGAGATTTTCGAAGTGAAATGCATGCCCTGTGGTTTGGATTCGACGATCACGAGATTAATGGTCACGTAAAAATACAAGCTTCTTTTCTTCCTTATCCAGTTGATAGTATGGAAGTTGCATGCATTTAAAAATGGGACCTATGAGCAGGCGTAGAATCATGTAGGCAACACTTTCATGTATGGAATCCAGAAAATTAATCTGAAATACGTATTATTAGACTATCTATATGTGTGCCAATTTTGGAACAGTTGCCATCAGTGGGATAACTAGGTTTTGCTTCTGGAGGGGGATGAGCGGAGTAAAATCTGAACTAATAAACAATGAATAGAATGGAACTATTTTTTCAAATGTTTCCTTCTGTTATTCTTTTTCATTTTTTTTAAAATTTTATTTTTGTGTCTGTATTTTTGTCGTGTTTTTTGTTTATTGTTTACGGTTTCATGTTTGTTGTTTTCTGCTTTTGTTCTTGATTTTTGCTATGTGTTTTTTTATTGGTCTTGTGTTTATTGGTTTGTTGTATTTGCATTATGTGGTGGGGGGAGGCTTGGAGAATATGAGATATAATCAATGAAAGCAAAACTACACTTTTTCGTGTTTGATCTCGATAGCATTTGATATTTGCACCAATGAATGTACAAAAGCTCGAAAATTTTATTATTTGGCTCTGGTGGGAATTGATCCCCCTGAACACCCTCCACCCATCCCCGCAGTTACGCCACTGGTTCCCATGTATACCTTCTGAGATATCTCCAACATAGAGCTCAAATTTCAATAGTGAGCTACTGTTGTTATAATGTAACATGAATATGACCATGTTAGTTAGCCCTGTTTCTTATTGGTTGGTTGGTTCCTCAGTTTAGGGGCTGCGACAACGCGGTCATGTAGCCCCGTGTACTTTGGGTGTGTGTAGAATCTGTCTGATAACCGGTGTTAATTGTGATGGCTGTATTAGTGTGTATTATCTGTTTTTAATCCAAGTAAGGACTGCAGACATTCTATTTTTTCAAGTAGTTCCTACTTTTGCCGCCAAACGCCACTACTAGTTCAAAACTTGGTTACCAAATGCCACCGCAGTCGGCTCCTGGTGACGAATGTCGGAACCTAAGAGCGTTTGTTGAATGTTTAATCTATATATAATTTAGCTTCACACAGGTGGAATTAGTGGAAGTTTTTTTAACATGCCATAAATCTATGACATGGGACCGTCGGCTTTACCTCCCCTCCGAAGGAAGGCATACTGAGGGATTTTTAACGCTCTTAAAAAATCCGACGACTTCGGCCGGGTTTGAACCCGCGATCTTGGGCATAGAAGCTGAGCATGCTTCCAACTACGCCACCGAAGCCGCCTTCTGTTTCTTATTGACGAAGTATAATAAGTTCTGAAGATTACAAACCTTGGGTCAATATTAATTTGTACTTTTTATTGTACCGGTTTCGGCCACATTTTGTCCTTTCTCAGCGCAAATAATAATATGAATAGAAAAGCAAGACTTACAGTGCATATAATAGTACATTATGCAACGAGCCTATAATGGCAATAATTAAGACACGAGTATGTTTTAAAAACGAGCGTAGCGAGTTTTATACTTTCCATACGAGTGTCTTAATTACCATTATAGGCGAGTTTCATACGACTGTTTATGTTCGACGATAATTATAACTATTTTATGTTCGAACATAAATATTCATAACTATCTGTCGAGATATCACCAGTTTTATGTACTGAACAGAGCGCATGGGACGAAGAGAATGCCTTGTATTTGACCATGGCCTTCTCGATTACCCTACTCTGACACTAGGCCAGGCAGTGCAATTTAAATTAGAAGGCTGTGGAACTCAGCGCATCTAATTAACTAATTGGTCAAACAATTACCGTTTCTTGAGCTCTGATTGGTGGGAGGAACTCTATCATAATGAAAACTTGTACTATAATGAGCCTCATTATAATACAGTTTTCTGACATACAATATTTACATTTCTCCAGGGTCGAACATAAGAAATGTTACCATGAAAGAAGGTTGTTCTGAAAACTAATTCTGAAAAATGAATCGTCTAAAAGCTCAAAAACACATACACTAAAATAAAAAATAAAAAACAGATCTGTTACAAAAATAAGTTTAATACGAAATAAATAAATCTTGATATAAAACCAGCTTGAGGAAGGAACAGTGATGGGGATAAACATTTTTTGGTTAAGATTGAAATTTTTCAGAATGGGTATAATCTTGTAAAATTGTGAAGAAGCTGTGGAATATTTATTTCAACGATATCATAAAATATCATACAATAAAAAGTACACATTAATATTTACGTAAGGTTTTTAATCTTCAAAACTTCCGATAGTCATTAGCAATTAAGCGATTTTGCATCGAAGGCTGGAGACATGCCACCTATGACTTCATTGATCTAAACGCAAAAAAAAAAAAAAAAAAAAAAAAAAAAAACATATTATAGGTTATACATTAATTTTGCATTTGCATTACTACGGGAAGACTATATACGACGTTTACATTCATGAAGATATATAAAAACCATACACCATTTGACAAGTAAAGAGAAGATATTAATGCCGTTATTCAACTACAAGAGCCTTGTTTTCATTGAATTCATAACGTTTGGATAAATATTAGAATTGTCACCTATTCCACATCAGGCATTAGGTATATACAAATCACACCGAATTCTACATCCTATACATCAAGCAGGTTATTTTCACGTCGACATATTAACTGGTTGGCATCTATTCAAATTTTTTAAACTCTGTATTGAAGAAAGATTTAGCTTATTCATTCAAGCACTGAACTAATTAATTATTGATTTTAGAACTTAATTTTCTAAATTATTTTATGTATATTATTTTGATAAAAATTTTATTATATAGCTTAACATTTACTTACAATCACCAGTAATACTGTATTTCTCGCCTTTTAACTACATTTAGAAAATTATTGTAAAAGGACCAATATTAAATTTTATTTAATTTAATACTGAATCGTAAGGATATCCATTTTTAGTATTTTATTTCATTTTATTACAATTTTATCATTAACATTTCATTTCTTATTTAGATTTAAGTACATATATACTATTTTGGTTTAATTCTTAATTGATTTTAATTTTTTAGCTGAAGATGACCTCATTGAAGGTCGAAACATGTCCTATATATAAAAATATACATGTGTTGAGTATTGATTTGGCATATAATTTTAAACAATTAATTCTACTATCAATACGGATTTTTAAAACATTTGTTTTTTCAATGGCAAATGTGTTTGCATTCTATAAGGCTGGAGATCCATCAGCTTGTAACTAAACAAAGTTAGCCAGCACAGCTAATCTGGCTATACTGTATGATTTGGTTACAGTGGCGCACTCTATGCTAGAATTGTATGTAGGGAAAGTGTCACATGGAGTACGGAATTGTGAAACCCCTCCTCATCACTGGCCCCAAGTGCCTAGGGGAATTACCCTGATCCTGCCTGTAATCAGAGTAGTGAGCAGTATGCCGACAGATGGCACGATCAATAAAACTCCTGGACAAAGGCCTCTGGCTTCTTCTATTGCATAGGCCGGTCGTACTTGAAGGCCGAAGCACGGTAGCGGATTATTGTTTACACTTCGCTCACTTCAATAGGAATTCCCCCTCTTTCCTTATTCATTAGCTACGTGCTTGTCTCACTTAAGTGGAATGACCCACCGCTGTTGTTGGTCTTGTGGACCCCTGCACTATTCAGGTCACTGTGCGTGCCGGGGATTATCTCGCCTGCTGGGTGGGGTCTTCTATGCACAAGGTGTCTGGCGGAGGGATTTTAGTGTTGCTAACTTTATTTTTTGCAATCTCCCTGCATTTACACAGACACTTCGTGTAATATATTTTGCAATGATTCAGTCTCGGCTCTCATACTTACGTTTCATCTGGGGAAGGGCTTCACAAACTAATTTGTATACAAAACAGGGCTCTAAGGTCAATGTATGGATTTCTTTGTTTATACCCTCTCTGTAGAAGGTACACTGAAACTAATATATTGCCTTTGAAACGGCTTGTATATTTCAATTCCACTTTAATCTCTCTCTATATAAAAATGAAAGTGTGTCTGTTTTTTCTGAATTTCCACGGACATTTGCGATATTTGCGTGTTTCAGACTGTTTTATGACGGATGCGCGAAAAAAAATTTTTTTTTTTGGCCTGTTTGTTTGTCTGTCTGTGGACAACTTCGTGTCCTTATAACTCGAGAACGGCTGGGTGGATCAACGTAAAATTTGATACAGATATCCATCAGAGGCACGACACTAATCATTGACGTAACTCTTCTCCATACCTCTCACAAAAGGGGGCCAACCCCCTTAAAATACATGTTGAAAATAGGCGTAGAAGGGTGAGACAAAGCTCATTTTCAGCCCCTCAATGTGAGAAACGAAACTCGGGGGCCCTAAAGGAACCACATTCTAAGGCCCTAAAACCAACAGTTTTTTGAGATATTCCCAGAAAACTAATTTCATTTATTAAGCTACTGAAAGAACGCAAGCCGGTAACCATGGCAACACAATCTCAGAGGTCCATAAATTTATGTAAGACGCAATGCAATTCCATTTATTACATCACTGTGAAGGTTTGAAAACGGCTATAAGGTTATAACGGATCCAAATTAAGCTGTAAAATTCATCAATACATATAAAGCGCTTAAGGAAATCAAGGGGTACTCTAGAATTTTTTCACGCGATTTGCACGTGCGGGTATGGTACAGAAGGTCTATTATATCCCTGTCCCTATATTGCTATATTATTAACTTATAATAATAATAATAATAATAATAATTATTATTATTATATTATGGCGTACAACGACGAGACAAAGTTCATTTTCAACCCCTTGGTGTCAGAAACAAACCACGGGTCCCCTAAAGATCCGTAACGGGTCTTCAAAAACTACATTTTAAGGCTCTAAAACCAACAGTTTCTTAGATATTCCCAGAAAACTAATTTCATTTAATAAACTAATAAAGGAATGCAAGCCAGTAACCATGACAACAGTATCTCAAGAGGTGACATCCAACTTTCTATCTATTTCTGCAAGAAGTAATGCCACTCCATTTATTACATTTCTGTTAAAGTTTGCAAATGGCTAGAAGGTTATCACGGAACCAACTAAAACTGTAAAATTCTTCAATGCGCTTAAGGGGTTTAAGGAGTACCCGAGATTTTTTTCACACGACTTACACGTGCGATATGTCGTATAGAAGGTCTATTATATCTCCAAACAGCAACATTATTTTCAAAAACTCCTGATTTGAAATAGTATTTAGGAATTTGGGTCATTGGTGGCTAAAGAACTTGAATTTTCATGCGCCTTTATAATTTGTAAAAGGTGTCTTCCTGTGGTTGGGGACTTGACACAACGGTGAGGGTCAGTTTGTATGTGACGTGTATTGCGATTCGTCTACGAGGTTTTCAATTTTATTTTCCCGTCAGGAAGAACACGTTAGGTAAATTTAGTTTGAGAGAACTTTTTAACTAACTTTTCATTTTTCTTTGTCTACAAACCGGTTCCAAGCCCCTAACCATTGCAACAGTAGCTCAATTGATAACGTCTGGTTATTAATACCGAATACCGTTCGAAGAATGGGTACTTCTGCTAGTCTTATATATAAAAGTGAAAGTCTGTATGTATGTGGGTGGGTGGGTGGGTACATTTGTTCCGTATACAAATCTACACCGTTCCACCAATCTCAACCAAATTTTGCATGCACATAGTTTAAGACCCAGAAGGAACGGCTGGCTACATGAATTTTCGATAGTCTTTCTCATTCTTCTGATTTCGGCCTTTTTGCACTCAAGCAAAGGCTAATTAAGTCAGAAAATAAACTGATAAAGTAATGGCATGGCCGGCATCTCCATGGCAACAAGACCTCAAGACGGGGCCACCAAGTTTTCATCTATCTCGGTAAGAGGCCATGCTACACCCACTGCCAGCTAGATCACATCCCTCCAAGCTGCTTTAAACTGCCTGTCCATTTAACACAAGATAGGTTGCAACACCAACCGACTCTGATTGTCACGGCATTTTCACTGCCAACTGGATCGCATCCCTCCTGGCTGCTTTAAACTGCCTGCCCATTCAACACTCAGACGCGTACAGGATATACTGTATATTAATTTACCGTTAGGTTACAGCGTCAACCTACCGCGGTTTTTTAAGGAGACGATACCTGAAACGAAGGGTTTTTAACTTTGGAGGCTTAATATCGAGATAGAAAAAACGCGATAACATGGCATTAAGTTAGTTCTTTTGTTATTCAATCAGCATAAAGTATATGATATTAATTCAGACACATACTTACGAGCAAATTTTCAGTATAAAGGAAAGCGAAAAATACAAAACGAAGGGTTGTTAAATTTTGAGGCTTAATATCGAGATTGAAAAAAACGTGAAAACATGGCAATAAGTTAGTTCGTTCGTTATTCAATCAGGATAAAGAACATGATATTAATTCAGACACATACTTACGGGCAAATTTTCAATTTAAGGGAAAGCGATACATACATGGTGATGGAGGTGATTGTTTTCAATGGGCGAAATGTCTAGCTCATTTGCCCGTAATTATACGGTACGGATGATAATAAAAATGCAATTACTTCCAACTAATTTAAATCTAACTTACATACTAGACGAGATGAAAAGAATATAATAAGGGCAATAAAAGACAGGGAAAAGAAATGCCTCCGGCCGCCGAAGAATGGGATGTTGATAATTTAGGGGCTTTGGAACATCGTACTCATGTAGCCCCGTGTACTTGGCGTAAGGTTGAATTTGTCTGATAACCCGTCTTATTGTGATGGCTGTATTAGTGTGTGTATTTATAAGTCAAGTGAATTGTCCGATGGTAACTCATGAAATGAAATTCCTCGGGATTCAAACTTGCCCTGTTCTGATTTACAAAAGCACACACAGCAGTACGCCATCATAAAATACAAAACACAACTTCACCATTAACATAAATACAAAAAAATGTCTGTAACAGTGACTTGAAAAAGCGACGATCACAGTGGGTTGGTGCTGCTCTTAGCGTCTATATTTGGAAACGATGATGATGATGATAATTGTTGTTTTAAGGGGCCTTATATCTAGGTTATCGGCTCCTAATGGTTTGGGTGATAGTGAAACTATAACTAAAACTAACGACTAACTTATATAATAGAAGAAGAAATGGAAAACAAAAGGAGAATAAGGCAAATAAAGGACAGGAGGAAAAGAAATGCCCTTAACCCTCGAAGAATGCGGATTGAGGGACTTGGAAGGAAGGAGAGCCATGAAAGGGAAAGAGGAGAGGGTCCGCCCCACAGGTAAGGGAAAAAGGGGGAAACCGAACCCAGCTCAGGAATCCCTCGGGGTCGCCAACTCCCGAACTCACCAGACGTGAGCCCCTGAGGGTGTAACATTATCTAGGGTCACCAAACGTGGTGGGGCTACATACACCCGGCCTCCGTGAGGGCCTTGAGCAGAAGGCAGCAGATAACAGAAAAAGAAAAATATGGCTGACCCCTCGCACAAGGAGGGTATCACAAATGATGATACAAGGGCCAATTAAGGCGGGAAAGGAAGAGACTCCATAGGTTTCGGATATCCTAATACCGTCGGGGTCGGAAAAGAACAACAGTTGACCAAGTGAGGTCGACAGGAAAGAAGACTGAGAGGAGCCCGGCACAAGTAAGTGGAAGCAATGCCGGACTCAACTGGGGCCCCGTGGTCGCTAACCCACGTACCACTAGATGTGAGCCCCTGGGGGGTAAATTAGATGCCAGTGGAATAACATTCGTATAAGGATTTACTGTACAAAGTTTCACTGCACTCGGATGTTTAAATTGCGAGAAACGTCCATGTGAATATTTATACTTCGCATCGCCGCCATGTTGGATTTGTGATCACCAGGTTATTTAAAGTCCTATAGGTGAACTTTTGTTCATAGCCCCTATGAACATAAAAAAATCAGTTTGATTGCTATAATAGATTCGTAGATATTCAGGGCCGTCTAAATATTTCGGATGGTCGCCATGTTGGATGGTTAAATGTATAGGCCATAGAGTCATGTACCATTAAAGGAAAATTATTGTGTGGGTTCATTATTCAAACTTTCACTTCGATCGCATGATTACGACACAAGAAATAAAAACTTAATTTTAAAATTCGCAAAGCCGCCATCTTGAGGTTATGTAAACAATTGAACTAAATTAGATACCAGTGCATTACAATGTGTATAAACATTTCCTGTACCAGATTTCATTGCGTTTGGAACATTAAATCGCGAGAAAGGTCTATTTGAAATTTTCAAATTGGCTTGGCCGCCATGTTCGTTTTGTAGTTAACCGGTTTTTGAAAGTCTTATAGGTGAACTTCCCTTAGTGCCCTTTATCTCCGTACAAAATTTCAGGGTGATACCGCTAATAGTTTCAGAGATATAGAATGCCGGTGAAATATTTCGCACGTCCACCATCTTGTGGTTATGTAAACAATTGAACGAATTTAGATGTCGGTGCATTAAAATGTGTATAAACATATAGCGTACCAAGTTTTATTGAGTTTGGTTGGTTAAATCGCGAGAAACGTCTATTTAAAAGTCGCAAATTTGCGTAGCCGCCATGATGGTTTTTTCGTTACCAGTTTTTCAAAAGTCACATAGGTGAACATCTAGTAGTTCCCTTTATCACCGTAAAAAATTCCAGGATGATATCGGGAATAGTTTCGGAGATATTGAATGCTGTTGAAATATTTCGCACAGCCGCCATGTTGGATTGGTGAGACGTAACAAAATTTGAAGGGCACGGTCGGGGTCGTCCGGAATAGTGCTATGAACTTACCGAGTTTCATTGAAATCGCTCCAGTCATTTAGAAGTTATTAGGGGGACACATACGCACACACCCACGGACAAGAGGTGATCTCAAAAGCCTATTTTTTTAAAATTGAAAATAGGCTAAAAAAATGCTGACCCCTCGCAGAAGTAGGATATCAGAAAAGATGAGACAAGGGCCAATTAAGGCGGGAAAGGAAGAGACTCCCTAGGCCTCGGATACCCTAATACCGTCGGGGTCGGAAGACAACAAGAGTTGACCAAGTGAGGTCGACAGAAAAGAAGACGGAGAGGAGCCGGGCACAAGTAAGTGGAAGCAATGCCGGACTCAGCTAGGGCCCCGTGGTCGCCAACCCACGTCCCACTAGATGTGAGCCCCTGGGGGGATTTGGAAACTAGGTTATACGCATAAACCAATACTGTAATCGTTTAATGGGCAGGCAGTTTAAAGCAGACAGGAGGGATGCGGCGATCCAGCAGGCAGTGGCCACACCATTTAGGTTATTATCTAAAGCACGATAAAAACATTAGAAATCTGAACGCAATAAAAATCTGAAACCGTATCTCTTTCATTAACAGGGGTCGTAGTAGGGAAATGAAATTAAAAAAAGTCCTCTCGGCACGCCGGAAGGCGGAGGTAGATTTCGCCGGACAAACTTGGGGATAGGCGAAAATAGGCAGAATATGCAGGTTTTCGTAGAAGGATCAGACCTCATTTATTGCGAGAAGGTATTTTATAATTGGAGCTTAATTAACTTTGTTTTTCGTCATTTTATGCTTATTTTAAACATTTTATTGTCTTATGGGAACGGTAACCTTCTTGTCATTTGGGGTCCATTTTTATACTTGTGGTCACACTATCCTTATGCAAGGTTTCGACACTGATGTGTAACTATGTAACGGTCTGTTACTTCACGCAAAATTATATCTCCCGCAGAGATTTTGGTTGGTTCCTCAGTTTAGGGGCTGCGACAACGCGGTCATGTAACCCCGTGTACTTAGGGATGGCTGTATTAGTCTGTAATTCAGGTAAGGAATGCAGACGGTCAATTTCAAGCAGTTGTTCCTAATGTTGCTACCAGGTACTACTGTCAACCACACCTACCTGTGAACTTGGCTACTAGATGCCACCGCAACCAGCAACTCGCAACGAACGTTGGAACTTCCCCTCGAAAGGAAAGCATACTGAGGGATTTTTAGCGCTCTTAGAAAATCCGACGACTTCGGCCGGCTTTGAACTCGCGACCTTGGGCATAGACATTCAGCATGCTTGCTACCAGTTACGTCACCGAAGCCGCTTCACACTAGTCAGATGGAATTCTGAATATGATCTCGTGCAAGTGTGCTATCTTGGACACGTCTGATGGCTCATCCCTCATCAATTTAGTAGTGTTGCCATGGCAACCACTGATAGCTCTTGGCATTTTCTTATAATTCCGAAATAATTTTTCTCATCCCTTGGCATAATGGTGGGTCATATCAAAAATTCTTTCAGACAAAATTTTAGGTAATTATTAGGGGAATATTGTCCATTTTGTACGGTTTTGATATTGTGCCTATTAAGAGAGATATGATTAATGTTTCGCGAAAAACCCACTTTTTCCCACCCCTTTGGTGAATGGTTGGTGCTATAAAAAACTCTTCAAACATAAATTTTTGGGCTTTATCCGACACATAGTATGAACCTTGAACGGATTCGATATTTCACATATTAAGAGAGTTATAGCAATATTTCACCTTTTCGAAAAAAAGCCCCCCAATTTCACCCCCTTCGCCCGATATAGCCCAGTAACGATCTCGACCGAGATTTTATAGGTATACATATTCGGTTAAAAATTCAAAGTGATTGGTGGAAAATTACGGCAGTTATCGTGTCCACAAGAAACTGATATACATATATATATATACATACATACATTATATATAAACTTTTAAACTGACGGTGGTTTTGGGGTCTGGGGGATGTGAAACGCGAAGATAAGTCGAAATTCTCCGGAAGTCGAAACATGGTACCCATTGCAATAGTTAGCTTTCTAATGAAATCTACCTCTGGTTGGTTCCTCAGTTTAGGGGCTGCGACAACGCGGTCATCTAACCCCGTGTACTTTGGGTGAGTGTAGAATCTGTCTGATAAATGGTGTGAATTGTAATGGCTGTATTAGTCTGTAATTCAGGTAAGGACTGCAGACTGTCAATTTCTAGCATTAGTTCCTAATGTTGCTACCAGTTACTACCGTCAATGACACCTAGCTGTGAACTTGGCTACTAGATGCCACCCCAACCAGCAACTCGTAACGAACGTTGGAACTTCCCCTCCAAAGGAAAGCATACTGAGGGATTTTAGCGCTCTTAGAAAATCCGACGACTTCGGCCGGCTTTGAAACCGCGACCTTGGGCATAGACATTCTGCATGCTACCAGTTACGTCACCGAAGCCGCTTCCCACTTAGTCAGATGTCAAAGTCAACCCCAGGCACCTCCAGCCCAAGACGGGCTAAGGCCGACCAAGCGACCGCTGCCCAGCCATTTGGCCTGCAGATATTGGGGTGACGCGTGATCAGCGCGTCGGGTCCCCTCGGCCGTTAATCTTGGTATTCGTGATCGGGGTGCTGTCTCACTGTCAGACAGCTACTCAATTGTCCTCACGAGGCTGAGTGCACCCCATTCCAACCCTCACGTCAGTTCTAAAATCCCTGACGGAGCCGGGGATCGAACCCGGGGCCTCCGGGTGAGAGGCAGGCGCGCTACCCCAACACCACGGGGCCGGCTTAGTCAGATGGAAATACTGAATCTGATCTCGTGCAAGTGCGTTGTCATGGCAACGTCTGATGGCTCATCCCTCATCAATTTAGTAGTGTTGCCATGGCAATCTCTGATAGCTCTTGGCATTTTCTTATAATTCCGAAATCATTTTTCTCATCCCTTGGCGTAATGGTGGGTCATATCAAAAATTCTTTCAGACAAAAGTGTTAGGTAATTATTAGGGGAATATTGTCCAATTTGTACGGTTTTGATATTGTGCCTATTAAGAGAGATATGATTAATGTTTTCCGAAAAACCCACTTTTTCCCACCCCTTTGGTCAATGGTTGGTGCTATAAAAAAACTCTTCAAACATAAATTTTTGGTCTTTATCTGACACATAGTATGAACGTTGAACGGATTCGATATTTCACATATTAAGAGAGTTATAGCAATATTTCACTTTTTCGAAAAAAGCCCCCCATTTTCATCCCCTTCGACCGATTTAGCCCAGTAACGAACTCGACCGAGATTTTATAGGTATACATATTCGGTAAAAAATTCAATGTGATTGGTGCAAAATTACGGCAGTTATCGTGTCCACAAGAAACTGATATGCATATATGTATACATAAATTATATATAAACCTTTGAACTGACGGTGGTTTTGGGGTCTGGGGGATGTGAAACGCGAAGATATGTCGAAATTTTCCGGAAGTCGAAACATGGGACCCATTGCAATAGTTAGCTTTCTAATGAAATCTACCTAAAAGAAATAACTTACATTTGCATACCCTGCATTCGACATACTATTGGAGGTTGTTCTTAAAGTAGCATTTTTTCTTTGTGATTAATTTTCGGATGATAAGGACCAAACAGTAGCTACGGCGGTAGTAACACAATTTGCCTCCAGGGCCGATATGGCGGAAGTAACACAGAATGACACCAGGTACCGCAATGGACAGAGACAATCCAAAGATATTAGTGTTGACCAATGAGGATATAAATAAAGTGTTGACTAAGGCTAGTGGTAGCCATGACTAGAATTTGGTTATTGACAAACGAGTGCTGTTCTTTTTACATGTATCTGATCTCTTATTTCTTCAAATAAAAAGTGTGTTCATCCCACATTTTGCTGATTTCCTATGTATTAGCCATTTTAGTGCTTACTGACGAAAGATATTGTATAATGAAGTTGTTGTTTGAGTCTTCAGTCCTTCGACTGGTTTGATGCAGCTCTCCATTCCTCCCTGTCCTGAGCTAATCGTTTCATCTCTACATAGCTACCACACCCTACATCCGAGGCAATCTGTTTAACATATTCTAACCTTGGTCTACCCCTACAGTTCTTGTCCTCGACCCTTCCTTCCATAACTAAGCTTGCTATTCCTGGGTGTCTTAGTATGTGTCCTACCAACCTATCTCTTCTCTTCATTAGCAGTCGCCAGAAACATCTCTCCTCTCCCACTCGTCTTAATACCTCTTTGTTTGTAACCCTATCTACCCATCTGATCTTCATCATTCTCCTGTAACACCACATTTCAAATGCTTCAATTCTCCTCTTTTCTGCTACACCAATAGTCCAAGTTTCACTTCCATACAGCGCCACGCTCCAGACTAAGGCTTTCAAAAATGACTTTCCTAATACCTAAATTTATATTCGATGTCAGCAGATTCCTTTTTTGTAGAAATGCTTTCTTTGCCTGAGCCAACCTACTTTTTATATCCTCTTTGCTTCATCCATCACTGGTTATTCTGTTTCCTAAGTAACAGAAGTCTACTACTTCCTTCAGCTTTTCACCTGCCAATTTGATCTCCATAGAGGTTTCTGATTTATTTCGGCTGCATTCCAGTATTTTTGTTTTACATTTATTAATTTTCATCATGAATTCTTTCCGTAAGACGGAGTCCATACCGTTCAAAAACTAATTCAAATACTCAGGCTTGTCTGCCAAGATGACTAGGTCATCAGCAAATCTCAGAGTTGAAATTATTTCTCCTTGAATCTTCACTCCCACTTTACATTTTTCTCTAATTTCCTTCATTGCTTGTTCAATGTAAAGATTGAAAAGTATGGGTGATAAGTTGCAGCCTTGCCTTACACCTTTCTGAATACCAGCTTCTCTCTCATGTCCTTCAACTCGAATGACTGCTGTCTGGTTTCTGTATAGATTGTATATCACCCTCCTATCCCTGTACTTTATTCCAATCGATTTCAAAATGTCAAACAATTTAGTCCAATCAACGTTATCAAAAGCCTTTTCTAAGTCTACAAAAGCCATGAACGTTCTCTTATATTTCCTTATTCTACCTTCCAAAATCAGCCTAAGACTTAGTACAGCTTCCCTTGTTCCTACATTTCTCCTGAAACCAAACTGGTATTCACCCAACTCCGTTTCTATCTGGCTTTCAATCCTCTTGTAAATTATTCTAGACAGGATCTTTGAAGCATGAGTAATCAAGCTGATTTTACGGTAATCTTTACATCTGTCAGCTCCCACTTTCTTTGGTATAGGGATGATTACATTCTTCTTGAAATCAGGGGGTACCTCACCTGTCTCATAAATCCTACACACCAAGTGAAATAACCTGATAAGACCTTCATATCCTATGCAGCGTAGCAACTCAATCGGTATATCATCTATGCCTGGTGCTTTGTTCCTGCTTAAGTCTTCCAAAGCTCTATCAAATTCTGATCTCAATATTAAATCTCCTTTCGCATCCTCATCAATTTCCTCCTCCCTTTCCATTACATGATTCTCAATCTCCTTTCCCTTATACAAACTCTCTATGTAAGCTTTCCATCTCTCAACCTTTTCTTCCCTATCTGTTAGAGGCTTTCCATTTGTGTCCTTAATGTTACAGCACTTAGTCTTCTTTTCCCCAAAAGTATTCTTAATCCTTCGATAAGCTGTGTCTACTTTTCCTAATTTCAGACAATTTTCTATACCTGCACATTTCGCTTTCAACCATTCTTCTTTCGCTTCCTTGCACTTCTTGTTAACCTCATTTCTCAGACGTCTGTATTCTGCTTTCTCCTTTTCATCTCTTACATTCTTGTGTTTCCGCATTTCATCCATCAATTCTAGTATATCCTGAGTGATCCACGGTTTTCTACCAATTCTTTCTTTCCTACCAATGTTTTCTTCTGCGGATTTTGTTATTTCATTCTTCAAAAGTGCCCATTCGTCTGCAACTGAAGTTTGTTTTGGGGTTTTTCATTAGTCCTTCTTTTATACTCTTCTTGAATCTTTCGTTTACATCCTTCTCTTTCAGTCTGTCGATTGCCCACCTTTTTGGCTTTTGACTTTTCTTCAGTTTCTTCAACTTTAATCTGCATTTCATTGCAACCAGATTGTGGTCAGAGTTTATGTCAGCACCAGGATATGTTTTACAATCCAAAATCTGGTTTCGAAACCTCTGCTTGACCATAATGAAGTCGATTTGGTAACGCCCTGTATCTCCTGGTCTCATCCATGTGTATATTCTTCTATTGTGGTTATTGAATAAGGTGTTAGCTATGACCAACTCATGCTCGGTGCAGAATTCTACCAGCCTGCTTCCTCGATCATTCCTTTCACCTAATCTGAAATCTCCTACTATCTTCCCTTCTCTCCCTTTTCCTACCACAGCATTCCAATCTCCCATTACTATAATGAAGTAGTTATCACGAATTCAAAACACCTTGAACTGCGCTATAGCATTTTAGAGATCATTACGGTATGGGTTTAGTGAATTTATTTCTTATGTCACGAAATACTTTAGGGGCTAAAGAAGCCCACGGTGTTCTCAATCAATGCATGTTATTTAACATTATACTGAGATTATACGTTGCTGCATTTACTTTAACTAGGTGAGATAGGTTGGTCGGTTTCTCTGTTTAGGGGTTGCGACGACGCGGTCATGCAGCCCCGTGTACTTTGAATGTGTGTAGAATCTGCCTGATAACCGGTGTTAATTGTGATGGCTGTATTATTGTGTGCTAAATGTAATTCAGGTAATGACTAGAGATGGTCAATTTTAAGTAGTTCCCACTTTTGCTACCAAATGCTACCGTCAACGACACCTAGCTGCAAACTTGGCTAATAGATACCACCGCAACCAGAACCTGACGGTGAACGTTGGAACTTAATAGCGTTAATCAAATTTAACCTACAAATTTTACCTTCACACGAGTGTAGTTAATGGAAGGTTCTTTTACACCACCTAAATCTATGACATGGGCCCACCGGCTTTACTTCCCCTCCGAAGGAAGGCATACTGAGGTATTTTTAACGCTCTTCAAAAATCAGATTACTTCGGCTGGGTTCGAACCCGCGACCTTGGGATTAGAAGCTCAGCATGCTACCAAATACGCCACCAAAGCCGCCCAATATGAGATAATAGGCATGGAAATACAGCAATACGATTCCCTAATATGCAGCTGACTTATGTACATGAATAAGCCATTTCTCATTAATCACACCATTTGTGCAGGGTTAAAAATCGTAAGTATATTTGACTCCAGAATGATGACTTTATATTCCATACATTGAATAATTTAAATATTGTTTCCTTTCAAAAAGGTAGATGCAACAATTTAAAAATTAAAGAGAACTATGTGAACAAAACGTCTAAATTACACCCATTACAACAAAAATAAAGACTATCTGGAAAGTACTGTAATTGTGAGACTAGGTCCTTGAGAAATGTGCATATACAGCCCTTTTTTGTGTGTGTGTGTTATTGATGCATTCTCTACTACGTTATTGTACTCCACAGTACCTTTCGCCTAGGTTTACAGTGAGTTAATATTGCACTTGATTAACTTCAGAGCCCAGGAGAACTATGTTTTAAACTCACTTAGGGGCAAAGTGAATATACTTTGCGAAATATAATGGCATGTATCTTTCTATAACATGTAAATACACCTCCCGGGCAATAAATAACTAGTTATTTATAAAATATTACATAGTCTCATGATCACTAACATTACATTCTCTTTCTCAAATGAATTTCACATGCACTGCACAAGACAAAATAATAGGTCACATGTCGTCAGCAGTAGAATGACTAAATTTGAAGTCAATGCACTGCAGCACTCGCTCATCTCTGTATACAGCCATGTACCACTTGATCGCAAACAGGCCAAATTTAGTTAGTCCGTCATCTGTGTAATGAATTATTTACTATTTCCCCACGTTCGAGCTCTGCTCTCGGGAATCGTTTTCTAGACAAATAAAATAAAAAATAAAAATATATAACTTACAGTCTCTACACAAAGAACCACGACCGATAAATAAATAATACTTTTTTAAATGGCCAGATGCCTTCCTATTACCAACCTCATGAGAGGAGTTAATGAGCGATGAGATGAATGAAACTAGGCAAGGAGTTGGGAGGAAGCGATCGTGGCCTATTATAAAGCACCGATCCGGTATTTTCCTACAGTTAGAAATGGGTAACAATGGAAAACTATTATAAGAACGATTAGTGGCGGGTTTCGAAGTCAGTCGTCAACAGAGTCCGCAGATAACTTGGTCCCATGGTTCAATATAGAGGTTGTTTATCATTCTGGCTTACAGGATTGAGCCGCGTCGCATATCGGTTATTATTTCCCGACGTTTCGGCTGACATTGCAGCAGCCTTAATCATGGAACTGGCAATAACCGTTAGTTTGAGTACGGACACCTACTTGTACCTGCCCATGATTAAGGCTGCTGCAATGTCAGCCGAAACGTCGGGAAATAATAACCGATATGCGACGCGGCTCAATCCTGTAAGCCAAGATGATAAACTAGACACCGGCCGCGAAAGCGTGCTATCTAAATTCTAAATAGAGGTTGTTGTTATTTCATTTGAGACACTTGTCTCATAACCTGTGTTAGTGTGTGTATTTGTAATGCAGGTGAGGACTGAATAGGAGTTGACCGTGACCCTAATTTAGGAACCATCCTAGCATTCGCCTGGATTAGAAGTGGGGGAAACCATGGAAAACCACTTCCAGGATGGCCGAGGTGGGAATCAAACCCACCTATTCTCAGTTTTGCCTCACGACACTGAGCGTACCCCGTTCCAGCCCTCAGACCAGAATTACATTTCTTGGCAGAGTCGGGAATCAAACCCGGACCTCCAAGGCGATAGCCAAGAATGCTAGCTACTACACTACGGCGTGGTCTCCATATAGACTATAGGAATTCTATGAATAACCCAGGGACATGTAGATTCGTAAATCTTGAGAAAGTTCGAAGTCTAACAGAGCGTTCTGTTTCTATAACGACACTTGTTTGTTCCTATTGATTACCTTTCGCTAAGTGTCCTTCTTTTAGTTTAATGACTCTTACAAAGTTCTAAGTTTATGTCCAGCTCTTTCCTGTTCCGACACCACGCCGAGTCGGGGGCTGGAAGTTAGAAGCTCATCCTGCTCGAGACAGTATGCGACCAGGTTTGTTGCTTTAAAACAGTGCACAGTGGGTCAAAATCGAAATCTAGGAGGAAAAAATTATTTATTTTCATAATTAAAAAGTCAAAATTTATTACTTCTACAGCATTCTCATATAATTGGCGCTCACTATTCTGGGATATAAACGCATCTTAGTGTAAATCTGTCACCACTGTTCGAGCAGTCTGTATTGGAGAGTGAATGTAAGTGGCTGTGGTTTGGTTGTCTTTGTGGTTAGTGTGATGCTTTAAGATGGAGCATGCAGCTGAAGGTATAAACTTTGTAACGTGCTTCATTTATTAATGGGCGTAATTGTTACGTAATTTTATCTATATTTGCATTATATAATATTTAACTATTATTTTAAAAATTATATTTTCACTTAGATTTTTAGTATGTCGCGTCAATCTGCGTCACTTTCTACTTAATGTTAAAATGTAGAAAAAGTCTTGTAGTTTACGCCTGTCATAAGATTTTTTGCATCTTTTTGCAACTTACTTAGTTATTTAACGTTTTAGAAGATGCCGCGCAACCAGTTCTCACACGTTTACAACTGTTTGAAGCATTGGATTCGATGATAATGTCAAAAGTGGAACTTTGTGACTTTGTTAAAAGTAAATTAGGGGTAGAAAATTGTTCTGAAGAGTAAACTGAATGCTCTATCCAACTCTTAGTCATAGACAATTTCTTGCATTTCTAGACGTAGCTTAAAAAGGTCATAACTGATGTTTATTATGAAGTAAACAAATTATATACGTTGCTTTCACTCTAAATTCATGATTAAAACGTAAAAATAATGTTGTCCCCCTAGATTTTGATTTTGACCCACTGTGCAGTGGAGTCAAGTCTGACACTGGTGACCTCGGCCCTCACCCTGCCCTGACCTTCGAAGTTAGTTAGTGACGTAATCCCTTCCTTTCCGGTAATAGTTACAAATACAACCATGATAAGAGTAAGAGAGGAAAAGTCTTATCAGTTTTGCCTCACGAGACTGAGCGTACCCCGTTCTAGTCCTCAGATTCTAAGAGTTTTTCACTCTGGCGAAGTTAGGCAATTATTGATATAACGAAACATGTACGTGTAGTTTAATTATTAAACTACTTTCTAGACAAGAGTTTAGTGATTTTCAGTCGGTCAACACGAATGTACCCAAAAGAGATGGGTTATGCCCTAATCCTGAAATAAATTACATGAGATTAATAAATCTTTATTTATTAATCTCATGTAATTTATTTCAGGATTAGGGCATAACCCATCTCTTTTGGGTACATTCGTGTTGACCGACTGAAAATCACTAAACTCTTGTTTACTAAGGCAACACTGAAAATATGGCTTCAAACACCACAATCTACTTTCTAGAGTTTTACAAGGCGTCTTTTATAATTTGAGAATCCTTAGAAGGGGAATATTTTTCCACTCAGGTGACGGAGTGGTTGTTTAATTATTATTATTATTATTATTATTGGAAGTGAGAGTGGGTAGATTCAGGATATCTGATACATAAGCTAGAGGTAACTGATATGAGGGTAGCACGAATGATTGCTGGGACAAATAGATGGGAGCAATGGCAGGAAGGTACTCGCAATGAAGATATAAAGGATAAGTTAGAAATGAACACGCTACATGAAGTTGTTCGTATGAACTGACTCAGATGGTGGTGTACTGTGAAGGGAATGGGGGAGGAGAGATTACCTAAGAGGTTGATGATTTCGGTTGTAGAGGGTAAGAGAAGTGTAGGTAACCTAGACCAAGGAGACGATGGTTTTATTCAGTGTTGAACGATTTCAAAGTGAGAGGCGTAGAATCAGAGGAGGTCGCAGCGCTAATTGCTAATAGGGGATCATGGAGACGACTTGTTCGCTAAATGAGGCTTGCAGACTAGACTCGAAGCTGAAAGGCAAAACAGTCTAAAGTGAAAATGTATGTATGTTGTTATCATTACTATAATACTACTACTACTACTACTACTACTACTACTAATAATAATAATAATAATAATAATTATTATTATTATTATTATTACGGTTTCATTTCTTCTGTAAATCCATCATATTTTGTTTTACATCCACAAGACTGCATAAAATGAAATGAATGATACTATATTTAGGCTAGCAGAGTACAATGTTACATTTGGAGAACGTCACGTGTTCGCAAACAGTAACAGAATCTGTGTATCAGCGTGGTAAATTAAATTACTCAGTTCCTTTTAATATTAGCGGAGTAGCGACAAGCTTGCTTCATTCATTTTAGCCAGAGGCCGAAGCAGACAATATTCCTGTTTTAACTTGGATGTATTTTCGACGCATAAGACGGGTAGAAGTTGAAATAGTGTTTGATACTGACTCGCGCTAAGCCGGCCCCGTGGTGTTCGGGTAGCGCGCCTGCCTCTCACCCGGAGGCCCCGGGTTCGATCCCCGGCTTCGTCAGGGATTTTAAAACTGACGTGAGGGTTGGAACGGGGTGCACTCAGCCTCGTGAGGACAATTGAGTAGCTGTCTGACAGTGAGACAGCGCCCCGATCACGAATACCAAGATTAACGGCCGAGGGGACCCGACGCGCTGATCACGCGTCACCCCAATATCTGCAGGCTAAATGGCTGGGCAGCGGTCGCTTGGTCGGCCTTAGCCCGTCAAGGGCTGTATAGTGCCAGGGGTTGACTGACTCTCGCTTATCCAGGCATTGTTAATTCTTGTTTTGTTTAAAATCAAGGCTGAGAGTACTCTAAGTTTATTTTAGAATCTATAAAATTACTTAAGCTACTGGACTCTTGGAACAGTATAACTGTCGAGTAAGACTGGAAGATGAGACCACATTCAGAATTTGACCCCGATTTTGAGAAATGAAATCGCGATCTATTGTTGGGCGATCTCCGACTCACCCTATGTCAGAGTTGACAAAATGTTCACAAAATGTATTTTCGATACAAAATTCACTAACAAAATGCCCGAAAATACAAACTGTACTAACAAAATCCCCGAAGATACAAAATACACTAACAAAATCTTAAAAAATACTAAATACACTAATACATCCCCGATGATACTAAATTCAGTAACAAAATTCACGAAGATAAAAAATACACTAAAAAATCCCCTAAGATACAAAATACACTGACAAAATCCCCGAAGAAACAAAATACACTCACAAAATCCCCTTAGATACAAAATATACTAAGGAAATCCCCGAAGATACAAAGTAGCTTTCTAAAATACAATTGTTATTTCGAATACTTCCAGTTAAGTATGAAGTTGTTCAATTCTACTAAATTGAAGCATGTGAAAAATTCACTGTATTGTAAAATACTTATCTTGTGCTTTCACGGATTTTGTTAGTGTATTTTGTACTAAAAAGCAACAACAAAGTCAACCCCTGTCTCTATACAGCCCATGACGGGCTAAGGCCGACCAAGTGGCCGCTGCCCAGCCATTCGGCCTGCAGATATTGGGGTGACGCGTGATCAGCGCGTCGGGTCCCTTCGGCCGTTAATCTTGGTTTTCGTGATCGGGGCGCTGTCTCACTGTCAGACAGCTACTCAATTGTCCTCACGAGGCTGAGTGGACCCCGTTCCAACCCTCACGTCAGTTTTAAAATCCCTGACGGAGCCGGGGATCGAACCCGGGGCCTCCGGGTGAGAGGCAGGCGGGCTACCCCAACATCACGGGGCCGGCGTATTTTGTACTTTGTACCCAAATTATTAGCCTACTTTCGATTTTTGCAAAAAATGAAAGTAGACTTATGAGATCAACACAGGGCGAAAAAAAGTGTGTCTGTCTGTGTGTGTGTGTATGTGTGTGTGTGAGTCTGTGTGTGTGTGTGTCTGTGTGTCTGTGTGTGTGTGAGTGTGTGTACTCTGAATGTCTGTCCCCCCCTATCAATTCGAACACGGTGAATGCGAATTGAACGAAATTTGGTACAAAGGTAGCACTAGCAAAGGACACCTCAGTGTCATGTTTTATATCGCCGCCATCTTGACGGAAACGTAATGGCGGCCACACAAATGTTCAAAGCTTAAATCAAATTACGACTAACCTAATCATCCGATCTCTACCAAATTTTGCAACAACATACCTCTATGGGGGTAGCATCCTTTGACCAAACTAATAGGCCATCAGCGTAATAGTTTGCGGATGGCGGCCATCTTTGTGTGAAAATCGATTCCCCCTATTAATTCGAACACGGTGCAACCGAATGGAACGAAATTTGGTACAGAGGTAGTACTAACAAAAGGCACCTCAGTGCCATGTTTTATATCGCCGCCATCTTGACGGAAACGTAATGGCGGCCACACAAATGTTCAAAGCTTAAATCAAATTACGATTAACCTAATCATCCGATCTCTACCAAATTTTGCAACAACATACCTTTATAGAGGAAGCATCCTTTGACCAAATGACTAGGTCATTAGCCTAATAGTTTGCGGATGGCGGCCATCTTTGTGTGAAAATCAATTCCCCCTATTAATTCAAACACGGTGAAACCGAATGGAACGAAATTTGGTACAGAGGTAGCACTAGCAAAGAGCATCTCAGTGCCATGTTTTATATCGCCGCCATCTTGAGAGAAACGTAATGGCGGCCACACAAATGTTCAAAGCTTAAGTTAAATTACGACTAACATAACCATCCGATCTCTACCAAACGTTGCAACAACATTCCTTTATGGAGGGAGCATCCTTTGACCAATCTAATAGGTTATTAGCCTAATAGTTTGCGGGTGGCGGCCATCTTTATGTCAAAATTGATTCCCCCTATTAATTCGAACACGGTGGAACCGAATGAACGAAATTTGGTACAGAGGTAGCACTAGCAAAGGGCACCTCAGTGTCATGTTTTATATCGCCGCCATCTTGACAGAAACGTAATGGCGGCCACACAAATGTTCAAAGTTTAAGTTAAATTACGACTAACTTAACCATCCGATCTCTACCAAACTTTGCAACAACATTCCTTTATGGAGGGAGCATCCTTTGACCAATCTAATAGGTTATTAGCCTAATAGTTTGCGGGTGGCGGCCATCTTTATATCAAAATTGATTCCCCCTATTAATTCGAACACGGTGGAACCGAATGGAACGAAATTTTGTACAGAGGTAGCACTAGCAAAGGGCACCTCAGTGTCATGTTTTATATCGCTGCCATCTTGACTGAAACGTAATGGCGGCCACACGAATGTTCAAAGCTTAAATCAAATTACGATTAACCTAATAATCCGATCTCTACCAAATTTAGCAACAACATACCTTTATGGAGGGAGCATCCTTTGACCAAACTAATAGGTCATCAGCCTAATATTTTGCGGATGGCGGCCATCTTTGTGTGAAAATCGATTCCCCTTATCAATTCGAACACGGTGAAACCGAATTGAACGAAATTTGGTACAGAGGTAGCACTAGCAAAGGACACCTCAGTGTCATGTTTTATATCCCTATAGCACGTTGTATTTCAACAAGCTACTACAACCAACATTCAATCAAACTCTTTGAAAAGGACAAAGAGTTATAACAATACCCATGCATTTAGGAGAAAGTAGGCTATATGTTCTTTACTGAACATCTTGTTTTTACTGTGTATTTTGTCCATCTTTGGCCTATGTGAATCTTACCCATACAATGTCCGACTTCGTGGCTAAATGGTTAGCGCGCTAGGTTTTGGCCCAAAGTACCCCGGGGTTGATTCCCGGCCGAGCCATCGGGCATTTTAATCTCCTGGGGTTAATTTCCGTGGCTCGCGGACTGGGTGTGTGTGACGTCTTTAACCTCACTTCATCCTCATTACACCGACAGCACTGGCTAAAACGCAGCGTTAGGTCATGGGGCCAAGCTCTCTGCTGACTCGGTAGACGCGTATGTTCCAGCCCCACCGTCGGCCGTCCTTGAAATGGTTTTCCGTGGTTTCCCATTTTCAACACCAGGCAAATGCTGGGACGGTACCTTCTGACAGGCCACGGCCGCTTCCTCCCACATCCTTGCTAAGTTTCATTAATCTTCATCCATTCCATCTCTCATCCCGACGCGCAGGTCGCCCACGGGCGTCGACTAGAAAGACCTGCACTCGGACTCTCAGGAGGCCACACGACAAAATAAATCCTCATTACGACGCGCAGGTCGTCCGCGGGCGTCAACTAGAAAGACCTGCACTCGGCCTCTCTGGAGGCCACACGATCATCATCACCCATACAATGTAGTCACTGGTCCATATCTTGTGCGAGGGAATTCGTGCCCTGCCTTGTGTGACAGCAACGAGCAAGAAGTGTGGGAAAGAATATGGGGATACATATCTCAAGCCTACCGAACACGACAGTAGTAAAAAGCACCGGCACATGTGCGGGGTGAGACAGTGTAATTGTGACAGCATCGTTCCATGTTGGGATAGACCTTATGGGTTGATACTCGGCTACATTCAGTACTACAATTTGTGAAGAAGCACTAATGAAATGAAAAATGAAAATCCACAGCCTGCTTCCAGTCTCCGACCGGGTCAGGGGTTCCGTCCCACGAGTTCCATTCCCATGAGTTCCGAAAACAAATTTCTTAGGAAAAACGTCCCATGAGTTCCGAACGCGTATTCACGCCTGAGTAAATAAGCTAATGGACTGTGCCGGCTGCCGAGGCCTGATGCAATGATTAAATGAATGACAGATGAAATGAAATGATAGTGGAGAGTGTTGCTGGAATGAAATTGTGACAGGGAAAACCAGAGTACCCGGAGAAAAACCTGTCTGCCTCCGTTTTGTCCAGAACAGATCTCACATGGAGTGACCGGGATTTGAACCACGGACCCAGCGGTTTGAGGCCGGCGTGCTGCCGCCTGAGCCACGGAGGCTTTCGAAGAAGCACTAATAACACTTGAAAATGTGATTGTTATTTTATTCGAGGGGCTTTTACATCGTGGTCATTTAGCCCCAATACTTCGGTGCACGTGTAGAATATGTCTTCTGAGCTAACCTATGTTATTGTGGTGTTTGTAAAGATGTATGTGTATATTTGTTATTCAGGTGGAGATTGGGATGGAGGAGGCCGTGGCCTTAAGTTAGGAACCATCCTGTCTTAGCCTGGAGTAGATGTGGGAAACCACGGAAAACCACTTCCAGGATGGCTGAGGTGGGAATCGATCCCATCTCTTCTCAGTTTTGCCTCAGGAGGCTGAGTGTACCCCGCTCCAGCCTTCAGATCAAAATTAAAAATCTTGTCAGAGCCGGAAATCAAACCCGGACCTCTGGAGTGACAGTCAAGAATGCTGGCCACTACACCAGGAAGTGACTCCTAGGAAATGAGATCAAAGTCTGGATTCTAATACGAATCTCTTTTAATTCCTAGGCAGGTGCGTTTAGCCAAGCTTCGGCTAGGACATATTTCCAACTCCTAGATAAAAGAGAGCGCTGAGAGATGCTTTCTATAAAATAATCATTATTGCTGTTCTTATAATTTTGGATGATTATTCAGAAACTATAGGTTTTATATAAGTTATTTTTGAATTTAAATATCGGATTAATTCCTTTTCGTCCAGAGATGGATTTTTCGTTCAACTCTGTCACGGTACGTTCTATTAAAACAAAGAGCAAATAAAACAAGTAGTTCCGTGAAGAACTATACAGCCTATTTTCATATATACTACTTATGTTAATTGCCTCTATCAACATACAAAATTTCAGTTTGATTGCTGTAATAGATTCGTAGATATTGAGAGCCGACTAAATATTTCGGATGGTCGCCATGTTGGATTTTATATATGTAGGTCCTAGAGTTATGTACTGTTACATGAAGATTATTGTGTACGTGTAGCATTCAAACTTCAATCACATGATTAGGACACAAGAAGTAACAAGGAGATTTTAAAATTTCGCACAGCTGCCATCTTGTGGTTATGGAAAAATTGAAATAAATCAGATGCCAGTGGATTAACATTCGTATAAGGAATCACTGTACCAAGTTTCACTGCACTCGGATGGTTAAATTGCGAGACACGTACATGCGAATATTTATACTTCGCGTCGACGCCATGTTGGATTTGTGATCACAGGTTATTTAAAGTCCTATATGTGAACTTAAGTTCATAGCCCCTATGAACATAAAAAAATTCATTTTGATTGCTAAAAAAATTCAGTTTGATTGCTATAATAGATTCGTAGATATTCAGAGCCGTCTAAATATTTCGGATGGTCACCATGTTGGATTGTTAAATGTATAGGCCTTAGAGTCATGTACCATTAAAGAAAAATTATTGCGTAGGCTCATTATTCAAACTTTCAATTCGATCGCATGATTACGACACAAGGAATAAAAACTTAATTTTAAAATTCGCACAGCCGCCATCTTGAGGTTATGTAAACAATTGAACTAAATTAGATACCAGTGCATTACAATGTGTATAAACATTTACTGAACCAGATTTCATTGCGTTTGGAACATTAAATCGCGAGAAAGGTGTATTTAAAATTTTTAAATTCGCTTGGCCGCCATGTTAGTTTTGTAGTTAACCGGTTTTTGAGAGTCTTATATATGAACTTCCAGTAGTGCCCTTTGCCTCCGTACAAAATTTCAGGGTGATGCCGCTAATAGTTTCAGAGATATAGAATGCCGGTGAAATATTACGCACATCCGCCATCTTGTGGTTATGTAAACAATTGAACGAAGTTAGATGTCGGTGCATTACAATGTGTATAAACATATACTGTAGCAAGTTTTATTGCGTTTGGTTGGTTAAATCGCGAGAAACGACTATTTAAATGTCGCAAATTCGCTTGGCCGCCATGTTGGTTTTGTAGTTACCAGTTTTTCGAAAGTCACATAGGTGAACTTCTAGTAGTTCCCTTTATCACCGTAATAAATTCCAGGGTGATATCGGGAATAGTTTCGGAGATATTGAATGCTGGTGAAATATTTCGCACAGCCGCCATGTTGGATTGGTGAGACGTAACAAAATTTGAAGGGCACGGTCGGGGTCGCCCGGAATAGTGCTATGAACTTACCGAGTTTCATTGAAATCGCCCCCAGCCGTTTAGAAGTTATTAGGGACACACACACACACACCACACACACACACACACACGCACGGACAAAAGGTGATCTCATAAGCCTATTTTTTCAAAATTGAAAATAGGCTAAAAATACCGAACCACCAAGAATTATCGAACATAATAAGAGAAACCTTCCCCTAACCCCTCAACCAAGCTGCACACAAAACATTAAATACTAAAAGGATCCCAAACTTTGACCCTCTCCAATCGCTACAGACTGTTCCGCCAAGACCTCCCACCTTCTAATCCCGAACTAAACCCTACCCAAAAGCAGAAAATATCAAAATGTTCCAAAATGCCACCACTGACTGAACTATCAAGAGCACCCCAGCGTAATAAAAGAATCTCTCTCCCCGAACCTCCAAGTAAACCTCATCCAAAAACAGAAAATAACGAACAAACTCCTCAATTTTGACCCCTCTCCCCAACCTTTACTGATCGAGTCACCAATAGTTATCCCCCAACCAAACACCACCCTAAAGCAAAAATAAGGAAAGACTCCCAAACATTGACCAAACAAACGCCACTGACTGAGCTATGTAGAGCTCACGAGCTTGATAAAAAGCCACCTCCTTCTAACTTCTTATCCAAACCACACACTCAAAACAGAAAACAACGAAAGGACACTCACATTTTGATCCCCTCCTACCACCATTATGTGAGCCACCGAGAGCTTTCGAGTTTAATCAAAAAGTCCCCCCCCCCAAAAAAAAATGCACCAATTAACAGAAAATAATAAAAGGAGACCATACTTTTACTTCCGCCCTACATCCGCCACTGACTAAACAACTCAGAGTTCCCCTAAAACCCCCATTAAATGGTTCCCAAACTTTAGGCACCCCCACCAACCGCTACTGGCTGACACACCCAGAGCTCCCGAGCTTAATCAAAAAGCCAGACTGGCAGGTAGACGGACAGATCGACCGACAGAGGCACAGTCACACGAATACAAGTTGATCTTATAGGCTACCATTTAATTTATTTCGTAAGTTATTTAAAATTTTAGACCTCAAGACCCAACAATTTTTAGAGCTTTCATTACTCAAGGTTTCGGGTAATTCGGCCGAGGTGGGATTCGAACTCACGCTCTCCCGATGCCAGCGAGGCACCAAATAACAGAAAATAATAAAAGGAGCCCAATCTTTTACCCCCGCCCTTTATCGGCCATAGTAGCTGTTTAAAGTTATGAAATACTTGAGGTTACTTTACGTGCAAAACCATGCAATACCAACCTTGGAAGCTTCGGATCTTCGAAGTTTCGAATCAGATGATTTGAAACTTTTTTATCAAAAGCCTTAATTCGCTCTGTAACTCCCCATTCAGGCCTTGGTAACAAATGCTCGCACTTTCTTTAAAGGGTTTGGAAACCTGGCACACTTATCTTACTTCCATAGCTAGGGTAAAAGAAAAGTGACTAAACAATATTTCTTGAAATAGAGAAAGTGTTCATTATAATTTTATTAATGCAGTCGATAGCCATTTATTTTATTTACAGGACGGGTCAGGGAGGAGGTTTTGGAAGGAAATCTGCCGTGCTGCTATTGAAAGCAACCGTCTCGGCATTTGCCTGATGGTGAAAATGGGAAACTACGAAAACCATTATCAGGCTGACCAAAGTGGGGTTCGAACGCACGCTCTCCCGATGCCAGCGGGGCACGAGCTAGCGCGTTAGTGCTCTCGGCCACCGTGGCTGGTCGAAGTTATGAAATATATTTAAGAAAACAGTTTTGTGTGTCGCTGGAGGAGCTGAAAGTGTCTACGTTTTGAGTTGAGTTCATAAATCGTTCCTAAATTATGCTGAAAATAACGATAAGCCCGTACGTTTAGTTGGCAACACTCAGTGGAAAATGTAATCGATACAGGTACAGTTACTATAATTCTGTTACTTCGCATCTGTGTTAATAATGCAGTAATATAGAGAGAGCTTGATACCACAATCCGATCTTGACGTCATGACCATGTGCACACCATTATTCATGGCGAACGCTGTACAATATAGAAATATATTTCACGTTGCGGATATTCTCATAAATTTGTTGAGTGTGTCGAATTCCATGAAATATTCTCTGTTCCATAAAATATGCTGCTATAATACATATGAATTCACAAACTAATATGCGAATTAATGTTCAGAGTCCATATTATGCATAATATTAATTCATACGTTTATGTTGATGTGTATATACTTTAAAACGGCGTGCTGACACAGTGGCTTAACTGCTCGTAAATAGCACATACCGTTTCGATGTTTGGTAACTGAAATTTAATTTTCGCTCTTACAATTCGAGATCATTTCCTCAGAGGTTCAGTGCTAGAATGTCCGACTCAAGATCTCAAGTTCGAGGGTTCAATTCCTGGTCGGGGTAGTTGGATTTTTGAAGGGCGGGAAAAATTAAAGGCACTCCAGAGTCACACGATGTCGGCTCGTAAGAGCGACTACATAAGAATTAATTGAATTTATTTATTTATTTATTTATTTATTTACGTATTTACATTCATTTTATTTATGTATTTATTTGTTTTTATTTAATTTATTATTTATTTATTCATTCATTCATTTATTTTCTTACTCATTTATTTATTTATTATTGACTGTTTATTAATTTATTCATATATTTATTCATATATTTGTTTATATATTTATGTACCTATTTATTTATTTATTTATTCGAATCAAGAGCAACCAACACATACAGAATCAAATAGGAATGAAGATGCATTAAAATTACTAATATTTAATGAAATTGCATTGGACCATTATTTCGTAAAGGTCCCGGCCGCTGGGTGTAGCCTTTACTAGGCCATTCATGGTACCTACACTGGAGAGGGCAGAATCTACAGTGGAGGTGAGCCATGGTTTGCTTCTCTCTGCAATCACACTTCTGAATGCTGGTCTAGGATCTTCGAACCTCAGACTGTAACGTATTGAGACCCTTCCAAGACTCTTCATGGCCTGGTGAAAGATTTTCAGATGGTTCCATATACATATCAAGATGAAGGTTTTTAGATCTCCAGGTGATGATTTACATGGGTCTTTAAGCCATTCAGTTGTACGCAGAAAACATCTCCTAGACTTCAATCGCTGACGAGCAAGTTCGCAATTATTTATTTGGTTAATTAATTAAATATCAGCTACACGTCTCCAAATAGTGTTTCGGTTTCGTTGCTACGTACCAGTGCATATCGAACGTCCAAAATTAAAGAGTAAATCTCGAAGAATGAGGGCATCAGCAAAGATGAGACAAGGGCCAATTAAATAGGGAAAGACAACCTAGGTCTCAGATACCCTAATAACGTCGGGGTCGGAAGAGAATAAGAGTTGACTAAAGGCGGGTTCACACGTGGTCGTAAAGCGGGCGAGAGCACTACTGGTCGATCAGCCGGTCGTGAACACGACCTCGTGTGAACTGATCAAGGTCGTGGGTTCTTAAGTTGAATCAGCAAGTCGTGACGCATGCTCAAAACTAGTAGTGCTCTCGCCCGTTTCACGACTCCATGTGAACCCGCCTTTTTTTTTAAAGGGAGGCGCAGGGGAAAAACAACAAAAAGGAGCATAGAACAAGTAAGTGGAAGCAATGCCGAACTCGACTGGAGTCCTGTGATCGCCAACCCACGTGCCACTAGTCGTGAGCTGGTGGGTGAAAATTAATATGAATATAATAGGCAAATAAATACATAGACATGAGAATTAAAGTATGCGTCCCGATGATGTAGTCGCTGTGCTCGTGGTCGATGCCGGAACCTGAACAATGCGATCGTTAGTGTGCATGACATTCTCGCCATCCGCCATGCAATATTTCCATATCAATAGCCTTATTAACGAGCCCTCTGTGTTTTCCGATCGATGCACCCTGCATTATTGCGGAGTACAGCGGTACTGCAGGTGTCCCACCTCACCTTCCTTCTTCAACCCACCCAGAAGTGCCGTTAGCAGTCAATATTCGTCTGAAACTGTCAATCAAATAAGAAAAGTCATAGAAATAACTTAGAAAAACGGTCATGGTGTCTTCCTGATTGCGGTCATTCCAGATTGCGTTTACCTCATTAGTAGTCTAGATTGCGGTCACTTTCATTTTAGGGAAGAGCTATAAACATTCCAGCGTCCAGATTGCGATCACTTTTCTTGGTAGACCAGTCCGTTTGTAACTTCCCTGTGTTACCTTTTCTCAGTTTTGCTTCACGAGGCAGAGTGTATCCCGTTCCTCAGAGCAGAATTACATTTCTTGGCAGAGCCGGGAATCGAACCTAGGCCTCCGCGGTGACGGTCAAGAATGACGAATTTTTCGAGGTAACGAAAAGAATGTTTTTTCACGATATACAGTACCTATTATAAAAATAGATATCTCGCGCCTCAAATGGGAGAGGAGGGGCAGACATTAAAAATATTACCCTGTAAGTATAAAATTTCCCGTTACAACAATTTTGTTGAAAGTGAAGGTCGTTGATTCCGACTCTGAAACCTTTCTATTCTTAAGACCGAAAATATTATAATCATTGCTTTACGAGGTGCCGTCAGAGGGAGGGGACTTGATTTTTAAGCGATGTTTTATGGGGTGTGCTCAGCTAAACACTGAACTGTATTCTTTGGTTAGGTAGTGAAATATCAGTTTCCCCTTGTTATCCACAAAACGTACGGAAGGTATGAGTCAGTCGGGAAGAACCAAAAACCAAGGATCTGTTTCCCAAGAAAAGTGATCGCAATCTGGACGCTGAAATGTGCATAGTTCTTCCCTAAAATGAAAGTGACCGCAATCTGGACTGTAAATGAGGTGAACGCAATCCGGAATGGACGCAATCAGGACACAACCACGATCATAACTGTTGAGATCACAGTCGGGATATCAATCCGAATTACCTCAGGGGCGCTAGAAGAAGTCTGATGGGCACGCTCAGGCGGGAAGCGGGGGCTTTGATTGTGCGCATGCGCAGCCTGTTTATTCCTGACCTAAATACAGGGCGCCCGGGAATGTTCTCCGCAGTGGCTACGTGTAGCTGCGAGTAGTTGCGTCATCAGTTTAGTTGTCAGCACAGTGTCCTTGATAGGGTGAAGGACACATGTGTGGGCTGTGGGATTCGTCAGTGTGTATTGCAATAAGCGAGCATGTGTGTCATCAGCACTTCCAGCATCAGTTATTAATGGATGTGGTGAGTATAAAGTTTACTGTATTTTATGTTATGATACAAGCGACAACCGTGCTGCCAACGTAACTGGTGACGTAATCTCTCGCAGCAGCGTGTAGACACTGCGGAGAACATTCCCAGTTGCACCGTATCTCAGCAGTCAAATCCTGCTCTCTCCGGTGTCGTGCCATTTCGTCCAGGTGCCATTTTCTCCAAATTCCACGAACAGAGGCAGGTGGTTTGACTCTCTACCGGCCCACTAGTGCTCTTTCGTCCAAACACGTATGATTAACAGTTTGACAGGTCTACAATAACAGTTTCATTTCATTGCGTTTCTTGTTAGAAATAAGTAATTTTTTGATGTAATAATGGACGTTCGCTTCGCTCGTTTGCCACCAGTCAACTATATTTTACAAAGAAATGCTTATAATGTAAACAACATAGTGAGAATAGAAACAAATATTTTCACAAATCAGGTGATAATTATGATGATGATGATGATGATAATTGTTGATTTAAGGGGCCTAATATCTAGGTTCACACGTATTGTGGATCTCTTCTTTAATAATTTCACGGTTAAAGTAAACACTTTTCCACTACAAGAACGGTTAACACAACGCCACACAACTACACTGCACTTCTTCTCATTCTTAACCGTATAGCGATACCTGTTAAGTAGGTTGGCCCCTTGTAGTGGTTGAAAACTCTATAATTAACAAAGATGTTAAATCATAGAGATTATTCGAAGGAATGAAGTCTCTGTTCATAAACAAACGTGGGGAGGGGAGAAATGGAATTTCACAGCAGGGGTGGGTGGGGAATCCCACAGCCAGTTGTGAATATCCCACGTAAGCACAGGGGTCATTGACCTCTGACAACCTGCACTGCCTCAACCCTTGTCAACATTTCGTCTGGACGAGATGGCACTCATTAAATTGCGTAATAATTTGTAAAACCGAGCTGGACGAAATGGCACGTTTTCAAGGAAATTTGTTGCTGGACGAAATGGCACTGAACCCTCTCTCCTGCATGGCACGGAGATGGAGTTGCTATACGAGTAATAAATGGCAATACTGGGTACTTAAGCGCCATCCCACAGGGAGCGCTGCTAGGCAAAAGGTCACCACGTAATTGGTTGATTTGACCTTGTTATATTTTATATTCTGTGTTGTTGATAACATGGCGCATATTCTTTGACATGGTGGCTCGCCTTGCTTGAAACACTTTACGGTAACTGTTCATTTTGAGATATATTAAGTCTCTTCATACTCGCAATAGCAAATATTGTTCCTGGAAAACACGAAATTGTATTTCTGCAACTTGTAATCGTGCTCCATACTTTCATTAGTAAACCGTATTTGCCAAATAATCAAAATGCGTTGTTAGTCGCCCAAAGAATATGGGTCATACGACATCGGTGTACACAGTTCAGAATAAAACCGTCTACGTAGTTCAAAGTCTCCAGTTGGTGCATTTCTTTAAATGGAAATTGGCTATTCCTTAAATTAAATATGGATTGGAGTGACCCAGTTAAGTAAGAATAAAGTCATAAATATGTTTGGGAGCTAATATTTTCATACTGGTAGCTGGCCACCATACCACTAGGCGTCTGCAGTAGTTTCAAGTTTCCATGCCTTACCATGCGTCATTCATTCACTTCTGGTGTTCTGTGTATGGAGCTTGTTGTTTACTCGGCCTTAAAAGTGTATTGTTTCCTCTCTACTGTGACCATTTTCACTTGACTTTGGCTTTATGTTTATTTCTTAAGGGAGCACAGAGAACAAAAAAGAAATAAAGCGCTGAGAGTGAAGCAGGTAGGTATAGTAGCCAACATGATGTTTTTGGAATGTACGGTACGCAGTAAGTGGGAAGACATTTGCATTTCAAACACATCTGACTTCTCCTGGTGCGCGGACAATACACCAATGCAGCCACGCCACGCCATGACAATCAGAGCCACCTGTGCGTCATACTCGGAACCTGATTTATGGTTCTTAGAATCATAAAATGCATAGACATTAATCATTATGAAGATGGTATTAAATATTGTCCGTGTTGACTGATGTTAATCTCAAATTATAAAAGCCGCCTTGTCAAACACTAGAAAATAGTTTAATAATTAAATTAACACGGACATGTTTCGTTATATCAATGATAACATCGTCAGCGTGAAAAAATCTTAGAAACTATCTTAACAGAAACCGAAAAGAAAATGCATATCCTTACTAAAAGTCATTAATTTAAATAAATGGAAGGTCACAAAAAAGAATTAATAAATAATTATAGGATGTGTGAAATACTTGGGCATTGTTATTACAACCTTAAATGAAACGATAACATTGCATCAGATCCTCCTGAGATATCAGTCATTTCAGTAAATTGTGCAAACTTTCCCATGTGCAAACTTAAAGTGATATCGATTTCTTTCACTCTTCCACAATGGTTGGTTGGTTGGTTGGTTGGTTCTTAAGTTTAGGGGCTGCGACAACGCGGTCACGTAGCCCCGTGAACTTTGGTGTGTGTAGAATCTGTCTGATAACCGGTGTTAATTGTGATGACTGTATTAGTGTGTGTTATGAAAATGAAAATCCACAGCCTGCTTCCAGTCTCCGACCGGGTCAGGAATGGAATGAATGAAGCCCCTATCTAGCGGCGAGGATATGAACTGTGCCGGCTGCCGAGGCCTGACGCACTCCTCTGGGGCAATGATTAAATGAATGACAGATGAAATGAAATGATCGTGGAGAGTGTTGCTGGAATGAAATTGTGACAGGGAAAACCGGAGTACCCGGAGAAAAACCTGTCTGCCTCCGTTTTGTCCAGCACAGATCTCACATGGAGTAACCGGGATTTGAACCACGGACTCAGCGGTGAGAGGCCGGGGTGCTGCCACCTGAACCACGAAGGCTCAGTGTGTGTTATCTGTTTTTTAATTCAAGTAAGGACAGCAGACTTTTGAATTTTTCAAATAGTTCCTACTTTTGCTGTCTACGCCACCGTCAACGACTACTAGCTCAGAACTTAGCTACCAGACGCCACCGCAGTCGGCTCTTGGCAACGAACGTAGGAACCTAAGAGCCTTGTTTACATTCTTAACCTATGCAATTTAGCTTCATACTGGTGTAATTAGTGGAAGGTTCTTTAACATTGAATAAATCTATGACATGGGACCGCCGGCTTTACTTCCCCTCCGAAGGAAGGCATACTGAGGGATTTTTAATGCTCTTAAAAATCCGACGGCTTCGGCCGGGTTTGAACCCGCGTTCTTGGGCATAGAAGCTCAGCATGCTACCGACTACGCCACCGAAGCCGCCACTCTTCCACATTAATAATTAATAAAGCATTTTTATTTCATTTTTATTCTGAGCAAACTAAAATAAATAAAAATTCCTCTCGGCACGCCGGAAGGCGGAGGTAGATTTCACCGGGCAAACTTTGCATAGGCAAAATATGCAGGTTTTCGTAGGAGGATCAGACCTCATGTATTGCGAGAAAGTATTTTACACATGGAGGTTAGTTAATATTTTGTCGTCTTTCTATGCATATTTTTTAACATTTTACTGTCTTATGGAAGCCTCCGTGGCTTAGGCGGCAGCACGCCGGCCTCTCACCGCTGGGCCCGTGGTTCAAATCCCGGTCACTCCATGTGAGATCTGTGCTGGACAAAACGGAGGCAGACAGGTTTTTCTCCGGGTACTCCGGTTTTCCCTGTCAAAATTTCATTCCAGCAACACTCTCCACTATCATTTCATTTCATCCGTCATTCATTTAATCATTGCCCCAGAGGAGTGCGTCAGGCCTCGGCAGCCGGCACAGTTCATATCCTCGCCGCTAGATCGGGGCTTCATTCATTCCATTCCTGACCCGGTCGGAGACTGGAAGCAGGCTGTGGATTTTCATTTTCACTGTCTTATGGGGATGGTAACCTTCTTGTCATTTGGGGTTCATTTTTAGCCTACTTTTCACATTTTGCAAAAATGAGGAAAAAGTAGACTTATGAGATCGGGCAAATGTGTGTGTGTCTGTCTGTCTGTCTGTCTGTCTGTCTGTCCTTCTGTCTGTCTGGCTGTGTGTGTGTCCCCCCTATCAACTCCTAAACGGCTGGAGCAATCGAAACAAAATTTGGTAGGATTAAAGATCTATACCTGAATATCTCACGGCCATATTTGAAAATGATGTCAGTGCTACCAACTGCTAAAAAATCGCAAGTGAAATTTGAGCTCCATGATGTATATCTTGGAAGGTATGAATGGGAGCTATTTCAAAATTGGCACACGTATAGATAATAATATTGCAGTTTAATTTCCAGGAGTCCATACATGGCAGTGTTGCCAAAATGATTATAAGCCTGCTGATAGGTCCAATTTTTAAATGCATATAACTTCTACACTATCAATTGGAATTCAACCAAATTTCGTATGTTGTATGTCTACATAACCAGATATGACTGAGTGTATTCTTACGACCCACCAGGGCTGCCAACTGTTAATAAATGCTCCTAATTTATTTTATCAAAATTCCAATATATCAGAAAGTATGCAAGCCGACAGCTTTAAACAATGCACACGTATAGTACCTGACATTCTATATTAATTTGGAGTAACTTATATACGTCAGTGCTACCAACATGATTCTGAGCCTGCTGATAGGTCCAATTTTAAAATGCATGTAACTTCTATACTAACTAATGGATTTCATTCAAAATTGGCACAACAATAGATCATATTATTTCAGATTATTTCTGACCAATACATGCATGACATTGTTGCCAACATGATTTTACGCGCGCTGTTAGATCCAATGTTAAACTGCATGTAACGTCCATGCTATTCATTGGACTTCAACCAAATTTTGTATTCTGTTCCTTAAGAGATGGAACTAAGAATATATTCAGTCATCAGGGCTGCCAATTTTGGTGCCCTATTAGACTACATTATACCAGGTATACAGTATTTCGAACTAATTAGAAATTTCGATATTAGCAACTTAATTTCGTCATTATTCTAGATAGGTTCATATACTGTAGAATAATCATTGGCATGAAAAGTAGGCTGTATAGTTCTTCACGGAACTTCTTGTTATACTTGTGATCAAACTGTCCTTATGCAAGGTTTGGAACTAATGTGTAACTATCTAACAGTCTGTTACTTCTTCACGCAAAATTTTATCTCCCGCAGAGATGTTGGTTAGTTCCTCAGTTTAGGGGCTGTGACAAGGTGGTCATGTAACCCCGTGTACATTGGGTGTGTGTAGAATCTGTCTGATAAACGGTGTTATTTGTGATGACTGTATTAGTCTGTAATTCAGGTAAGGTCTGCAGACGGTCAATTTTAAGTAGTAGTACCTAATTTTGTACCAAATACTAACGTCAACGACACCTAGCTGTGAACTTGGCTGCTAGATGCCACCGCAAGCAGCAACTTGCAACGAACGTTGTAACTTCCCCTCCGAAGGAAAGCATGCTGACGGATTTTTAGCGCTCTTAGAAAATCCGGCGACTTTGTCCGGCTTTGAACCAGCACCTTGGGCTTATAAGTTCAGCATGCTACCAGTTAGGCGCTTCCCTCATAGTCAGATGGAACAAGAAGTTCCGTGACGAACTAAAGATCTTACTTTTCTTAAAATTAAGATTCATGCCATAGATTAATCTACAGTATATGAACCTATCTAGAATAATGACGAAATTAAGTGGGTAATATCGAAATGTCTTAATTAGTTCGAAATAAGGTATACTAGGCATAATGTAGCCTAATAGAGCAATACAGTTGGCAGCTCTGGTGACTGAATATATTCTTACTTCCATCTCCTAAGGTACAGAATACAAAATGTGGTTGAAGTTGAAAGAACGTTACATGGATTTAGATATTGGATCTATTAGTACACGTAAAAGCATGTTGGCAACAATGTCATGCGAGTGCTGGTCAGAAATAATCTGAAATATTATATATATCTTTTTGTACCAATTTTGGATGAAATCCATTTGTTGGTATAGAAGTTACATGTATTTAAAAATTGGTCCTATCAGCAGGCTTAGAATCATGTTGGTAGAACTGACGTATATAAGTTACTCCAAATTAATGTAAAATATCAGGTAATTTACGTGTGCATAGTTTAAAGCTGTCGGCTTGCGTACTTTCTGATATATTTGGATACAAAATAGAGAGCAATTATTAACAGTTGGCAGCCCTGGTGGCTCTTAAGATTACACTCAGTCATATCTGTTTATGTACAGATATTACATACAAAATTTGGTTGAAATCCAATTGATAGTGTAGAAGTTATATGCATTTAAAAATTGGACTTATCAGAAGGCTTAAACATATTTTGGCAACGCTGTCATGTATGGCCACCTGGAAATTAAACTGAAATAGTATTATCTACCTGTGTGCCAATTTTAGAATAGCTCCCATGTATACCTTGCAAGATATCCAACATGGAGCTCAAATTTCTAGTGCGTTTTTTAAGCAGTTGGTAGCACTGGCATCTTTTTCAAATATGGGCCTGAGATATTCCGGTATACAACTTTACTCATACTAAATTTGGTTTCGATTGCTGCAGCCGTTTAGGAGTTGATAAGGGGGGGGGGGCACACACACACAGCCAGACAGACAGACAGAAGGACAGACACATTTTCCCGGATGGATCTCATAAGTCTACTTTTTCCTCATTTTTGAAAAGTGTGAAAAGTAGGCTAAAAATGAATGTGATCTCGTCAATGGCGTTGTCTTGGCAACCTCTGATAGATCATCCCTTATCAATTTAAAAGTGTTGTTATGGTAACCTCTGATGGCACTTTGCATTTTTTAAAATTCCGAAATCATTTTTCTCATCCCTTGGCGTAATGGTGGGTCATATCAAAAATTCTTTCAGACAAAAGTTTTAGATAATTATTAGGGGAATATTTTCCATTTTGTACGGTTTTGATATTGTGCCTATTAAGAGAGATATGATTAATGTTTCCCGAAAAAACCACTTTTTTCCACCCCTTTGGTCAATGGTTGGTGCTATCAAAAAACCTATTTGACATAAATTTTTGACACTTATCCGACACATATTATGAACTTTGAATGGATTCGATATTTCACGTATTAAGAGAGTTATAGCGAAATTTCACTTTTTCGAAAAAAGCCCCCCATTTTCACCCCCTTCGACCGATTTTGCCCATTAACGAACTCGACCGAGATTTTATAGGGATACATATTATGTAAAAAATTCAAAGTGATTGGTACAAAATTACGGCAGTTATCGGGTCCACAAGAAACTGATATATGTATATATATATATAGATAGATAGATACATATATACATAAATTATTTATAAACTTTTGAACTGACGGTGGTTTTGGGGTCTGGGGGATGTGAAACGCGAAGATATGTCGAAATTTTCCGGAAGTCGATACATGGTACCCATTGCAATAGTTAGCTTTCTAATGAAATCTACCTAACAAGTAGTTCCGTGAAGAACTATACAGCCTATTTTCATATATCCTACTTATGTTAATTGCCACTATCAACATACACAATTTCTGTTTGATTGCTGTAATAGATTCGTAGATATTAAGAACCGACTAAATATTTCGGATGGTCGCCATGTTGGATTTTATATATGTAGGTCCTAGAGTTATGTACTGTTACATGCAGATTATTGTGAACGTGTAGTATTCAAACTTCAATTGCATAATTAGGACACAAGAAAAAACAAGGAGATTTTAAAATTTTTCTCAGCTGCCATCTTGAGGTTATGGAAACAATTGAAATAAATTAGATGCCAGTGGATTAACATTCGTATAAGGATTTACTGTACCAAGTTTCACTGCACTCGGATGGTTAAATTGCGAGAAACATCCATGTGAATATTTATAATTCGCGTCACCGCCATGTTGGATTTGTGATCACCAGGTTATTTAAAGTCCTATAGGTGAACTTAAGTTCATAGCCCCTATGAACATTAAAAAATGCAGTTTGATTGCTAAAATAGATTCGTAGATATTCAGTATCGTCTAAATATTTCGGATGGTCGCCATGTTGGATTGTTAAATGTATAGGCCATAGAGTCATGTACCATTAAAGAAAAATTATTGCGTAGGTTCATTATTCAAACTTTCACTTCGATCGCATGACTACATCACAAGAAATAAAAACTTAATTTTAAAATTCGCACTGCCGCCATCTTGAGGTTATGTAAACAATTGAACTAAATTAGATACCAGTGGATTACAATGTGTATAAATATTTCCTGTACCAGGTTTCAGTGCGCTTGGAACATTAAATCGCGAGAAAGGTCTATTTAAAATTTTCAAATTCGCTTGGCCGCCATGTTCGTTTTGTAGTTAACCGGTTTTTGAAAGTCTTATAGATGGACTTCCAGTAGTGCCTTTTATCTCCGTACAAAATTTTAGGGAGATACCGCTAATAGTTTCAGAGATATAGAATGCCGGTGAAATATTTCGCACATCCGCCATCTTGTGATTATGTAAACAATTGTACGAAGTTAGATGTCGGTGCATTACAATGTATATAAACATATACTGTACCAAGTTTCATTGCGTTTGGTTGGTCAAATCACGAGAAACGTCTATTTAAAAGTCGCAAATTCGCTTGGCCTCCATGTTGGTTTTGTAGTTACCAGGTTTTCAAAAGTCACATAAGTGAACTTATAGTAGGTCCCTTTATCACCATAGAAAATGTCAGGATAATATCGGTAATAGTTTCGGAGATATTGAATGCTGGTGAAATATTTCGCACAGCCGCCATGTTGGATTGGTGAGTCGTAACAAAATTTGAAGGACACGGTCGAGGTCGCCGGGAATAGTGCTATGAACTTTCCGAGTTTCATTGAAATCGCTCCTGCCGTTTAGATTTTATTAGGGGGGGGGGGGACACACACACGAATCACACACACACACACACACACACACACGGACAAAAGGTGATCTCATAAGCCTATTTTTTCAAAATTGAAAATAGGCTAAAAATGTGAACGTTTTTATAGAAAGTGTATCTTACCGGCGCTAACGCGCTACCTCGTTCCTCGCTGGCACTGGGAGAGCGTGGGTTCAAATCCCGCCTCGGCCGTCCTGAAAATGATTTTCCTGGTTTCACATTTTCACCACCACGTTAATGGCGGGATGATTCCTTTCAATAGGTCAACAGCCGATTTCCTTCCAATATCACTTCCCTAACCCGTCATGACATTGGCTGCAATAATAAAATATTGATTTTTTGAATAAAGCGTTTAATCTGTACCTCGAAAGGCAAAACTGAGAATAGATGGGTTCGATCCCCATCTCAGTTGTTCTAAAACTGGCTTTCTATGGTTTCCCAAATCTACTCCAGGCAAATGCCTAGATTGTTCCTAAGAGGAGGCCAAAATCCTAGCCTCAGTTACAAATATACACACTACTGCAGCAATCATAATGACAAAACGGCTTCGGTGGCGTAGTCGGTAGCATGCTGAGCTTCTATGCCCAGGATAGCGGGTTCAAACCCGGCCGAAGCCGTCGGATTTTTAAGAGCGTAAAAATATCTCTCAGTATGCCTTCCTTCGGAGGGGAAGTAAAGCCAGCGGTCCTATGTCATAGATTTATGGCATGTTAAAAAATCTTCCGCTAATTACACCTGTGTGAAGCTAAATTGGATAGGTTAAGAATGTAAACAACGCTCTTAGGTTTCTACGTTCGTTGCCAAGAGCCGATTGCGGTGGCGCCTAGTAGCTGAGTTCTGAACTTGGCCTAGTAGTCGTTGACGGTGGCGCTTGGCGGGAAAAGTAGGAACTATTTGAAAAATTCTAAGTTGCAGTACTTAAATTAAAAACAACAGATAACACACACTAATAAAGTCATCACAATTAACACCGGTTATCAGACAGATTCTACACACACCCATAGTACACGGGGCTACATGACCGCGTTGTCGCAGCCCCTAAACTTAAGAACCAACCAATCATAATGACACAAGTTATCCGACATATGCCACACACATCCAAGTACATGGGGCTAAATGGCCACGATGTCTCAAAGCCTCTAAAATAATCAACAACAACAGCTCTCTTACGCTAAGGTCTTGAGCCGTAGCAGATCATACTGTACATTAAAACAAGTGCGGTACTTTATATTTCTGATCATCACTTTTGAAATACCGTGTATTATACAGAGTGAAAGGTACTCCTACGCATGCGTATAACGGAAGGCATTTTATTTCTCGTCTGCCACTGCCTATCCCCTTTTATCAAAAGGCTTGGTTATATGTTGTGTCGAAGCTCAATCATTCATATGTTGTAGCTTGGAACTTATTGTCAGTCCAACTCAAGCGAAGCATTTCCAGCCATAAGAATGGATATTGAGATAATGGTCTGGCCATTAAGCGATGTGCTCGCCGATCGATTGCAGTGAATAGATACTGTATATATTTTTAATGATATATCATTAAACTGTCTTAATAAAGACATCAACCAAAGAACTCTGTATACTACCTTTGCTGTGGCAAACATCGCAAGAATAGAGGAACGCTGCAAATTTTGAAAACATCCTAATGCCATAGACTAGAGCTTCCATGAACGCTGTTCCTTTTTTGGTGCATTGTAATTAATTTCCGTTGTTTTCTCCACTTTTCCAAACGTAAAGGACACACTAAATGTTTCTTACGAGGTGTCGGCATGATGACAGGCGGTAGACTGATGATATTTCACCGAAAACTCAACCATATCCGGTCCATTAGATTAGCAGTTTGCCTTTTCTACCACTACGAGAAGGACTAGTGTTAGTTAAAGCCCTATGCGGATATAGTTTGCAAGGCCGTGAGGATAGCGGATAAGCTGCAGATAATGTTTGGAGAAAATTTGCGGATAGTTTTTAGAATACAATCCGAACTTGTTTAATATCATTACTAGAACCCGGATGTTTATGAATTATGACATATCATACTTTTCCGTTATGTTTTTAGCTTATGTGTGCGTGTGCGTGTGTGTGTGTCCCCACCCCCAAATAAATTCTAAACAGCTGGAGCGATTTCAATGAAACTCGGTAAGATCATAACACCATTCTGCCCGACCCCGATGGTGCCCTTCAAATTTTATTGTGTCGCACCAATCCAACAAGGTGGCTGTGCGAAATATTTCACCAGCATTCAGTATCTCCGAAACTATTACCGATATCTCCCTGGAATTGTGTACGGTGATAAAGTGCACTACTAGAAGTTCACCTATGAGACTTTAAAAAACCTGGTAACTACAAAACCAACATGGCGGCCAAGCGAAGTTGAGACTTTTAAATAGACTTTTCTCGCGATTTAACTGTCCAAACGTAATGAAACTTGGTACAGCAAATGTTTATATACATTGTGATGCACTGCAGTCTAATTTAGTTCAATTGTTCGCATTATCTCAAAATGGCGGCTGTGCGAAATATTTCACTGACATTCTATATCTCCGAAACTATTACAGATATCACCCTGAAATTTTGTACGTTGATAAAGGGTACTGATACAAGTTTATCTATGTAACTTTTATAAACCTGTAAAGTACAAAACGAACATGGCGGCCAAGCGAAGTTGAAACATTTTAATAGACTTTTCTCGTGATTTAACTCTCTGAGCGCAGTGAAATGTGGTACAGTAAATGATTTTACATATTGTAATGCACTGGCATCTAATTTAGTTCAATTGTTTACATAACCTGAAGATGGCGGCTGTGCGAAATTTTAAAATTAAGTTTTTATTTCTTGTGTCGTAATCATGCGATCGAAGTGAAAGTTTGAATAATGAACCTAGGCAATAATTGTCCTTGAATGGAATATAACTCTATGGCCTATACATATAACAATCCAAAATGGCGAGCTTCCGAAATATTTAGACGGTTCTCAATATCTATGATTCTTTTACAGCAATCAAACTAAAATTATTTATGTTCATAGAGGCTATGAACATATTTTCACCCATAGGACTTTCAGTAACATGGTGAGCACAAATCCAACATGGCGGCGACGCGAAGTATAAATATTTAAATGGACATTTCTCGCGAATTAACTATCCGAGTGCAGTGAAACTTTGCTCGTTAAATGTTTATACAAATGTTAATCCACTGGCATCTAATTTATTTCAATTGTTTGGATAATCACAAGATGGCAGCTGTGCGAAATTTTAAAATCTCGTTTTTACTTCTTGTGTTCAAATCAAGCGATTGAAGTTTGAATACCACATGTTGATAGAGGCAATTAACATGAGTAGGATATATATGAAAATAGGCTGTATAGTTCTTTACGGAACTACTTGTTCGCCATGCGGATATAGTTTGCATGGTTGTGCGAATAGCGGATAAGCTGCGGATAATATTCGGAGAAAAATTGCGGATAGTTTTTAGAATACAATCTGAACTTGTTTAATATCATTATTAGGACCCGGATGTTTATGAATTATGACATATCATAGTTTTCCGTTATGTTTTTTATGACAAATGTAAGATAATGATTTAAGCTAATCTCATTCAAATTATGTTAAGCATAATTAACACTCTGATCAGGAAGGGTTGCAATTCTGGCTGTATAACATGCATTTTAAACATAAGCACATGACATACAAAGCCAAAGGGAACGACGTTTTCCTCAAATGTCTAATTGTCTTGCTTTAGTATTTTATGCTTTATCTAATTAAAAGTATAAATTTAATGCCAGTAGATTCGGATAACAAACTTTCGAATGAGGAAAAAGGTCGTGCGGATGCGAGACGGATGCGGATAACGTTTTGTTTATCCGCGCAGGGCTCTAGTGTTAGTCAAAGCAGAGTTTCACTTCTATCTATCGTATGGCTTTTAGTGCCGGGAGTGTCCGAGGACATGTTCGGCTCGCCTGAGTCTGTAGCTGCTTCCAGCGGACACCCTAAAGGGTGAGCTACAAGTTCCGTTCAATTTCAAGTAGTTCCAACTTTCGCCACCAGATATCAATGATACCTAGTGGTGAACGTTGGAACTTTGATAGAGCGTTCTGACGAAATCTAACCTAACAAACTTTGCTTTACACAAGTTTAGTCTGTGAAAGGATCTTTTACATGCCATAAATCTATGACATGGGACCGCCGGCTTTACTTCCCCTCCGAAGGAAGACATACTGAAGGATTTTTAACGCTCTTTAAAAAATCCGACGATTTCGGCCGGGTTTGAACCCGCTATCTGGGGCACAGCAGTTCAGCATGCTACCGACTACACCACCGAAGCCGTTAGAGTTTCACTTAAGCCCTTATAACTAACTTCCGGTGTGCAGATTTTTCAAAAAAAAATATCAAAAATCCCCTGAGGGTATTGAACCTGGGAGACACATTAAAGAAAAGTACACGGGGCTACATGACCACGTTGTCACAGCCCCTAAACTATGGACCCAATCAACCACATCAAAGAAAGAATTATGTAAATAAGTTAATTTGGATAGCATTTGAATCAAAAGGAAAACAAATAAAGAAACAAGTGATTTTAGGTTGTTTTTCCGAAACTGCATTTAGGCCGAAAGTGATTTTTGAAATGTAGTTTTTGTTTTGTTTGTTAGTGCTCTCCAAGACTCACAATTTGAAACCTTTCGCGCCATTTTGCCCTTCAACTGTTTGGCACAATTTGGAAAATTGCTTAATTTTACGTTTTTGATAAGAAATATTCTTCTCAACATTAAAACTTTCACTCAAGAATTTTTACGTTTCCTTATGAAAGTTAGTGGTATTAAACATCCCTATGAAAGGCAATTGAGGGGTCTAGATGCAAAACTCATATTCTCCACTTTTGTTCGAAATTGAGTTGGCATGGCCTTCTTATTCTTCGTTCCAAACTACACACGACTATCTTAGTGCTGAAAAGCCAAACTCAAAATATCCAGTATTTTTCAAATGCCGAAAACTCAATTAAGATGCAATACTAACATTCTCCACACTGTTGATTGAAAAAAAAAGAGCACATTCTCCCTGTTGGCCAATCACCAGACAGCTTCTGGTCATGTGACTTTCTATAGCTGCAAGTCAATATTATTTTTGTCTGTTCAACTCGTAACCTCTACATAATAAATACATAATATAAGTGTATTCCAACAATGCAATATTGGTTTCATTTGTCTAAATGTTTCACAAACTTGGCCAACTTGTCTATTGTTTTGTCTGAAGTAATTAATTTTGTTTACTGTCAAAAGTAACATTCTCCAACTTGTTCAGACACAAAACTCACAGTCTCCAATGTTTGGATACAAAAGTCACATTCTCCAAAATTAAAAACTATTTTTCAGATAAATTAATATAAATAATGAAACATAGTTTATACAAGAAGGTGTAATTAAGTATAGCCTGAAACAAAAGCAAGGCGGCTTCGGTGGCGTAGTTGGTAGCATGCTGAGCTTCTATGCCCAAGATAGCGGGTTCAAACCCTGCCAAAGCCATCGGATTTTTTAAGAGCGTTAAAAATCCCTCAGTATGCCTTCCTTCGGAGGGGAAGTAAAGCCGGCGGTCCCATGTCATAGATTTATGGCATGTTAAAGAACCTTCCACTAATTGCACCTGTGTGAAGCTAAATTGGATAGGTCAAGAATGTAAACAACGCTCTTAGGTTTCTACGTCCGTTGTCAAGAGCCGACTGCGGTGGCGTCTAGTAGCTAAGTTCTGAACTTGGCCTAGTAGTCGTTTACGGTGGCGCTTGGTGGCAAAAGTAGGAACTATTTGAAAAATTCTAAGTTGCAGTACTTAAATTAAAAACAACAGATAACACACACTAATAAAGTCATCACAATTAACACCGGTTATCAGACAGATTCTACACACACCCATAGTACACGGGGCTACATGACCGCGTTGTCGCAGCCCCTAAACTTAAGAACCAACCAACCAACCAACCAACCAAAGCAAAGTCTCTTAGAGATTCCATTAGTTGCATACATTAGGAAGGTTTTTTTTTAGTTCCTGTAAAGTTAGAAAAAGTGAAGAACGTGAGTTTTGTATCTAGATCCCTCAGTTGCTCTTACGAATATCGAGATATCATAGTTCTATTCCTTAACATTTCTATTACACATGTGTAAATCTACCAGCACGAGACTGTCCCTTAGGAGGCTGAGATCTTAGCCGGCGTTGAACCGATACGGCTAAATCTCAACGGAATGTCGGGTGGATTCCAGTTGAGAAGGGTCAGTCAAAAGTGGTTGTAAAAGGAACATCACAAGGGAGGGTTCTGTATTGATACATTATTGCTGTTAGAAAGTAGTATCTATAAAAGTGATGGATTGTGGGAGCTTGTTTCCTGCAAGAAATTCCTCCACTACACTAAGGAACATCGAACCATGGATATATTATTATTATTATTGTTATTATTATTATTGTTATTATTATTATTATTATTATTATTATTATTATTATTATCATTATATAGGTCATATAAAACGCTAGGGTGTATGTTTCACTAAACTCGAGCTCTTATTCCAGTTAAAAGGTGCGGTTTGTGCCAAAACCTTCCAAATCATCTCAATAGTATAGGAAAAGTATCAAATTTCTTGGAAAGTGAACGAAAGTATATTTATTTATAAAATGCGTTTAACCAAATAAACAAGACGATAGCCCCTGCCAGAACTGTATTGCATCCAGCATAACAGTAAACCCCGGCGGGTTATTTAACACATGCAATATATTTCGCACAGGCCTTCTGAATGAAAATCCACAGCCTGCTTCCAGTCTCCGACCGGGTCAGGAATGGAATGAATGAAGCCCCCTTCTAGCGGTGAGGATATGAACTGTGCCGGCTGCCGAGGCCTGACGCACTCCTCTGGGGCAATGATTAAATGAATGACAGATGAAATGAAATGATAGTGGAGAGTGTTGCTGGAATGAAATTTTGACAGGGAAAACCGGAGTACCCGGAGAAAAGCCTGTCTGCCTCCGTTTTGTCCAGCACAGATCTCACATGGAGTGACCGGGATTTGAACCACGGGCCCAGCGGTGAGAGGCCGGCGTGCTGCCGCCTAAGCCACGGAGGCTTATAAACTTTCTTCGGCTTTTCCCAATTAATTGGGGTCGCCGGAGCCAACCAGGCTCATTTTGGTTTTGGCCGGGGATTTAAGGCCGGATGCCCTTCCTGACGCCACGTGATTTTTCAAGTGGAAATTCCACCCCGCTGTCACCGGGATTCGAACCCCGGCCGTCCGGGTGAAAGACGAGCAGCTAAGCCACTTCGCCATCACGCTCCCGTCGCACAGGCCTTCTAGTTATTATTATTATTATTTACGTTATGGTGTTTGAATTCATGTTCAGTGTTGCCTTAGTAAACGAAAATTTGATGCTTTTCAGTCGGTCAACACGATTGTACCCAAATGAGATGGGTTACTCCTTAATCCTGACAAAAAAAAACAACAACAACATGAGATACGATCGTGTTGACTGACTGAAAAGCATCAAACATTCGATATTTACATTTGAATTGAGCCTTTATGGACTGAAAATTAACAATCAATTTCATTTGTGCCTAGAACTCGTTCTTCTATCGGCCTTGACATCCGCCCAGTATTTCTTGAGTCCATCGATCAGTGCCTCTTTCGTGCTTCTGGTAGAGGCCCTCTCTGTCTCCTGGGCTTAGATTACACATTAACATTTTGGTAGTTTTTAACCATTTATTGAAATCCAAATCTGTCCTGGATTTTCGTTTCTGGAATACCAATTTTCCCCAGGTCTTTCTCACATTCTTGGATCCATCTCCATTTCGTTGCCTTTCGCTTTGTGAAATTCCAGATTTTCCTAGTCAGTCGGTCATGAATCATGCGGAAGATGTGCGCGTAGAACAACAATCTTTTCTTTTTGATGGACGGCATTATTATTATTTATTTATTTGAAGCGAATTCTCCCAATACATAGAAGACGTTAAGCAAATGACTCAATCAACTTTTCTTTTGGTTCCTCTTGTTGTTCCAATAGACTTTCATTCTTTCCGAGAAGGCTTGTTTGCGTTGTTCCGACCACTTTGGTCTGTACTGTTTTTGTTGTGGTTGCTCTGATATAACTTCCCTTTCTAAAATGTCAGGTGAACTTATGTTTGCGTTTTTGAGGTCCTTTCGAAGTTCCTCTAACCAAGGTGTTGAATTCTTGAGTGTGGTCAAATAATCTATTATCCTTTTCGTCAATCGATTTTCTGGTAGTCCAGTGAGATGTCCAAAGAATGTCATTCGTCTTTTCTTAATGTCAATTTCGATATTTGAATACTTTTCTGTTGTTTTTATTGATTGTAGTCTGTAACCATCTTACGTATATCTTGCTCCTAAAATTTTCCTAATGATCTTCCTCTCTTCCTTTTTGATGTCTTCAAGTTCATGTTTACTGTTAAGTGCCAGAGTTTCGCTTGCGTATTATTATTATTAAATTGCACAGATCCTTCAATCTTAAACGAACTTCCCTCTGAAACAAGAATTTGCTCAAATAAAACATGGAAAGTTCATCGTATGGAATAGTATTATTTATTAAAACATGATTTAGCATGCGAATAACAACCAGTTAAAATGATATCCTACAGGACAAATTATAATATAAATTCAAAACTTCAGTAAAACTAAACTACGTACATTTTTTGCACCTCTCTGCAATTTTGCCAATTTTCAGTGTCGCCTAGTTCTATTGAAGAAAACTTTCCTATTGGTCAACACTAATTGTGCCCAATTTCATTAGGCGGGAAAACAAGTATTTACTGTGTATTCCCTAACCCAGGCCCCTCCCCCACGAAATTTTTGTCACATATTATTTTATTTGTTTATGAATTAAAACATTAAAAACCAGTATAATCATGTACTATTGTTACCAAGTGACGTTTGGCAACGTTGCAAATCAAGGCGAAGGTAGAGCGATGTATAGTAGCCTCACTTTCCTCGTTAACGACCGGCTTGTCTTTGAAACCTAGCAGGACGAATGTTTACATTCCATAGCTGCGGGGTGCCGAGGCATTCACGACTTAGGATGATGAGCAGGTAGACAGGACTGGCGGCAATACCTTGTCTACACTCCTCGTGGACAGATGGAGGAAGCACCTTATTGGTCAAGAACCGTCATGTACTTGTCAGCCATAAATAATGGCTATTGTCGGCTCGTTCTAATGCTTAAAGTTTGAGTCGCCGGTCGTTAACCAGGAAAGTGAGGCTACTATAAACAGTGTGACAATCATATTGCTCTGATCTTATGTGTAACATACTCTTATTACTCTCCAGTGCCTTCGCTCTTATGGACGAACCAAGAACAGCAACAAGTACCCTTCAAGCGTGTGACAAAAGTTTTTTCCCTAACTTTTATACCCTTATCAAACTTTTGGAAAATTTGCCTCTCTCTGTAGCTACTGGTACTGCCGAACGGAGTTTGAGTTGGTTGAAAACATACTTAGGAAATTCTACTTCTGTAAACAGACTCAACGGTCTAGTAGGCTATTGTCATCTATTCACAGAGACATACATCTCACTGACGATGAAGTTATGAACAGATTTGGCAATGCTTCAAGAAACCTTGACTTTATATAATAGTGTGAGTTGTAAATCAAAACAGTAACATTAATTCTTTCCATGTAAATATTATCAAGTGAGCAAGATGATTGCATTAATAAAACCTATCATAAAATGATCTTAGTTGTGTTGGACGTTAACCAAACATAAAACATTACAACAAATTGGTTGAAAAAGTGATGCCAGATAGCCTTAACACTTATCATTTTGCACCAAATTATACAAAAGTTTCCAGGGGAGAACCCCGGATCCCCTATTCTTTGGGCCTATACCCTGCCCCCAAACATTCGGTTGGGCACCCACCGAAATAAAACTCTATATACGCCCCTGCCCTAACCCACAAGAAATATTACATAAGATATTATCACAAAGTAACTCTCCTTTATGTACAGAAATCATCATTATCATCATCAGGGCGCAGATATAGATAACCTAAAAATGTTCAAAAAATAGCTTATAAAATGATTCGCAAACTTTAAAAACTTATCAATACATTTGAATTAAATTTTAGAATCAATTTACTCGAATTGATATAGGTATATTTATGTTGCTGACATAATTTGAACACACGAAGAAATGTAATCTCAAACCTTCACTTCACATCCAGTATTTCGCAGAAAAGAATTTCACCATTAGTTTATCCTCGCTAAGTTCCGAAATGATGTCACTGAAATGAGCAGCATTAGATAGCTTTAACTTAGGCATTTTAAATACACTCGAAATAACAATATCAGCCGATAACACAAATTCACTTAACACACGTGTGGTTGCACTGAGACTGTAGTCTGTCCTGCTACCCTCGCTTTCAACATCACTTCCGGATTAGTTGCAAGCGCAGGCGTGTCTCCTGGAAAGTGGATATTTCCAAGAAGTAAGGACTGAACCAAGTTACTTTAGTCTTCAGATTGACAATGAGTTGTGAAGATAGGCCTACTCATGTCTCCGTGCTCATCCTCACTGTTCCAATAATATCCAATTCCACACCCAAAAATGCATCAAAATCCTTGAAATCTTGAGAAAAAGACTATACAAGTATAAAATACTCCAATAAATTCCATACAATGATCAAATAATGATGTATACCTAGGTACTTTTAGAAAATGACTTGGAATAAAAAATGACAAAAGCGACCAAAAAATGTAGAGCAATGTTCGATTAATCGAATAATGTGAAGTTATTGAAAACGATTAAGCGACTGACAGTTAAATCGATTACTTGACTAACCGAATAATAGTTTAATCTGGCAACCAAAGAATCGATTTTTTGATTAGTAGACACGAGATAAGAAATAAAGTTTAAATGAGAGGTCATCGCTTAACTGAGTTACGCTTATTTTCAGACTGATATATAGACATCTAAAAAAGGTTAATTTCTATAGTATATAAGTGTCCTTCCTTGTTTATGTTAACAATAATCAAATAAGAGTCAGTGACAGTGGAAGGACAAACACCAATCAAATTGGGAAGGGTTTCAAAAAATGAAAAACGAAGGGTTTTCAGCAAAGATTTTGAATTCTTGTTCAATGGTTACAATTTAGGACAGGAACACTTTTTACTTTTTTTTAGCATAGTTTTCACAAAGAAAGTACGGTATATTATTTAAAAACATCATATATATTATTTCAGTAGTATAGATCCCTCCTGTGGCGCTCACAAGCGACCGATCGTGACAAATGAGCATTCAAATGAAAGAAAATAACATTAGCAGTGACGAATTGCACTCTTAATTTCATAAATATCTATAATTTCTTTAAAAATGACTTTAAAAAATGCACAAAATGTGCGATTTGCAGATACTGTTACTGTAGGAAAATACGCTCCATAATTAATTGCTATCCACTTCACATTTTGGCCGCAGTGACGCCTGTTTCATGTCATTTCATCATTCTGAAGTCTTTCCTTTTTCATTTTGCATGGATTTCAGAAACAGTAAATCAAAGGAATGAGTACTCAAATCGTATAATTTCATAAATATCGAATAACCGGTGAGTGTTATGATGATACAATTTTCAGTGATTGCCTTCTGGAGTTAGGGAACGTACAACTTGGAATCCTAACTGAAATGTAAATAGTGTCCTATAATCATTTGGTTGAAATTAAGATATTATAACATATCTCCTTAAGTCTCTCATTATAAACCTATTGTGGAATGTGTGGTTTATGAACATGCGAGATTTCTTGCACGGGTACGCTAGTATACTGTATTTCAGCTTGTAGCAGGTAAGAAATAGGGTTGTCTACTGATGTATGACTCTGCGTATTGGTGGAAACGAATTTCAGCAGTCTCTCAATCAAGTTTCCCACTGTGCACGGGGAGGGTTGAGTTGGAAGGGGGGACAGTAGTGATGTAAACTAATTGCTGGATTTTTGTAATGAACGGTAACATGGTTATTGGGAACAAATGGTAACAAATGATGTTACTACAATAACGAACGTTTTTAAAGCCAACTCTTATTAAATTCGCGTTACTGCTTTTCACTGGCACGGAATGCAAATTTCCCGGCGATACTAAACCTCCAATTTCGTTACGTTTCGCCACCATAAAGGGATTATAGGAACGTGGAAAGAATAGCTAAATCAATTGAAAACTGATTTATCTTGGCGAAGGAAGGTTTCATTATAAATAAAACACTTGGAAACGTTTTGGTGGGAAACGAGTGATACAATTCTCCTTTTAAAGTTATTTCATATTGTAAGTAATATTGGACATTGGAATTGTTTTCTAATTCTATCTTCTGCTAAAATTGATTTCCAATTGATAGAAAATATGTTTAGTTAGTTTTTAGATCATCTATAGGCTCTATTTAAAACGTTAGGCGTTACAAACATTTGCGACAATTGATTTAATGGACCATTGTGGCAATCATATCCATTTGTTGCCTGCGTTTGAAAATAATTCCTTAAGTGCGCGTTTTTTTCGGTATTAGTCTTTATCTTCATGAAGAACTAATCCATAAGTATGCTGAGGACAACGCTCTCTCTACTGCCCTATATCTGTTGCGCACGCCGTACTGCTCATCTCAACTGCCAGCATATATTTCTTGTGCATGCCGTACTGCTCATATTGACTGACAGCATATATGTTGCGCACATCGTACTCACTAATAGGCTACAGCCATCACAATAAGACTGGTCTTCAGACAAATTTCACACACACACACACAAATACACGGGGATACACGACCAGCGCACCTTTTAACTCCCTCTGGTTTAAAGAGCTTGAATTTTTCGGGGCATACTCCTTAGCGTTGTATACCCTGGTGTCCAAAATTAAAGCAACAAACGGAAATGTTGCAAGGTTGCGTTTATTTTGCCACAAAACAGTTAAGTAGCAACACTGTAAAGAATACAGAAAGTAAACCACCCCAACATGCATAACAGTAGACAAAAATGTTCTTCGTTTTTCTGTCAACTTCGTGGATTTGCACACACAACTGGTTAATGTGCTCAGTATGGGGTGTGACCACCTCTGGCAGTAATACAGGCCTGACAACGGTGGGTCATGCTGTGAATGAGGTCATCAATCTCATGTTGAGGCAATAACGCCCATTCTTATTGCAGAACAGCTCGCAAGTTTTGGAGAGTGGTTGGTTGATGCTGACGTGATGCAACTCGTCTCCCTAGTGCGTCCCAGACATGCCCTATGGGATTCAAATCGGGAGAGCGAGGAGGCCACACCATGCGTGCAATATCTTCCGTTCCAAGAAAATATCCACCACTTGTGCTCTCACAATACCTGACAGCAGTTAAACCTTGCCGATTAACGCGTACAATTTCCTGAAGAGGTGTTCGAGTAGTGAACATAATCCCTGCCCACATTATTAAGGATCCTCCTCGATATCGGTCTCTTTCCTCAATGTTTGGGTCCCGAAATCGTGTTCCAGGTTCTCTCCAGATACGAATCCGTCGAGTGTCACTCTCCAGACCAAATTGGGACTCATCTGTGAAAAGAACATTGGCCCACTGTTCGACCGTCCAGTTGCCATGTTGACGACTCCACTCTAGATGTTCCCTTCTATGCAGACCCGTCAGGGGTACTGCCAGTATATTTGTTGCGCACGCCGTACTGCTCATATTGACTGACAGCATACCTGTTGCGAACATCGTACAGCAGGTCTCCAACATGAAAAGCTCTGCCGAAGCCTTCCGTACACTGTACACTGTTCTAGTGGATGCCAGTTACCGTGCAGTACTACGGCGGTACCGTCGTGCCCTTACAGCCACATAACGTTCCTCTCGTTGTGATGTCGCACGTGGTTGGCCCTGCCCTGGTCTTCGGGTTACATTTTCGGTCTCTACAAACTGTCGCCGCATGCGAGAAACAACAGAACGATTCACATTAAGCCATCGGGCTACATCACTTTGCGACTGTCCTGCTTCCATTCTTCCTATGACCCTTCACTGTAGAGTGTCTTCTAGGCGTATTCTCTGTGCCATACTGCACCTTCTGTGCATGTGTACACTGCGAGTGTTGATATGGAACCACCCAGTAAACACCACCCCGTTTGACAGGTACGCTGACGTCATCGTTGGCATGGTTGTACGATGACAGGAATGCCATCTTCCGTGCAGAACACGATTGTACGGACATTTGTTGACAGTTTGTCTGATTATATCGTGAATTGGCTACAGGACGGAGAAATAGCAGTTTGTTGCTTTAATATTGAACACCAGTGTATATGATGGTTATTGGGTATTTCGTTTGCCAACTTCACAAAGTTCTCTCGTTAGTGATTTTGTGTTAGGTCTCTCATTAAGAGCAGGCGCAAATACGAGACACAGTTGGGTAAACACCGTGTAGTTGTTCAACTTGCCACTTTCACTTTCCTCAGAGGTTAAGTTGTTGAGCTTTGTGAGAATAATTAGCACTTGGAGGTATCGCTAACAGCAAAGTTTTATCTGGTGAGGTATTTTAAGGCAATCCCCTCGAAAATTGACAACAAAGGCCTTCTCTCTAGACGAGCCAATTCTTCTGCCTCATCTTTGCTTAAGCTCCTTAGGCTATTCTAAGAGCTTCAGAAGATTGTTAGCGTGTGTAATGAAGACTTTGATAACGTCCTTTGTAATTCCAATTATTATTTTCCGACATAAGTGTTTCCAGTTTTGTAACACAGAAATGGATTCTAGGTCATAGGTCTCCTTGGAGCGGTCATATCCGTTCAGTGCATTGCTGCTTGGAAATGTGACCCAGTTGGGATTCGAACCTAAATACAGGGTCATTATCTCTGTGCGCCCCGATCAACACGGCAAGCTAAGCCTGCTTTGACTGGCGCAGATTGCGGGCGCGCGTACACGGTTCAGCCTGTGGTGGCGTGCACTTTTACACTTTTATCAAACATGTTCAATAATGTGTACTTACAGTGGTCATAGCCGATGCTGAAAATGTCCCCCCCCCCCCCCCTCTCGTGTAACACACACCTGACATCTTTTGAAGAAAGAATGGACAACAATCTCATCTAATTTTTAGCCTATTTTCATTTTATGAAAAAAAAATAGGCTTATGAGATCACCTTTTGTCCGTGTGTGTGCGTGCGTGCGTGTGTGTGTGTGTGATACGGGGTGTGTGTCCCCCTAATAACTTCTAAACGGCTGGAGCGATTACAATGAAACTCGGTAAGATCATAGCACTATTCTGGCCGACCCCGACCTTCAAATTTTATTGTCTCTCACCAATCCAACATGGCGGCTGTGCGAAATATTTCACCAGCATTCAGTATCTCCGAAACTATTATCGATATCGCCCTGAAATTGTGTACGGTGATAAAGGGCGCTACTAGAAGTTCACCTATGAGACTTTCAAAAACCTGGTGACTATAAAACCAACATGGCGGCCAACCGAAGTTGAGACTTTTAAAAAGACTTTTCTCGCGATTTAACCATCCAAACATAATGACACTTGGTACAGCAAATGTTTATACGCACTGTATTGCACTGGAGTCCAATTTAGTTCAATTGTTTACATAACCTCAAAATGGCGGCTGTGCGAAATATTTCACTGACATTCTATATCTCCGAAACTGTAACAGATATCATCCTAAAATTTTGTTCGGTGATAAAGGGTACTGATACAAGTTTATTTATGTAACTTTCATAAACATGTAAAGTACAAAGCGAACATGGCGGCCAAGCGAAGTTGAAACATTTTAATAGACTTTTCTCGTGATTTAACTCTCTGAGTGCAGTGAAATGCGGTACAGTAAATGATTGTACATATTGTAATACACTGGCATTGAATTTAGTTCAATTGTTTACATAACCTCAAGATGGCGACTGTGCAAAATTTTAAAATTAAGTTTTTATTTCTTGTGTCATAATCATGCGATCGAAGTGAAAGTTTTAATAATGAACCCATGCAATAATTGTCCTTGAATGGTACATAACTCTATGACCTATACATATAACAATCCAAAATGGCGAGCATCCGAAATATTTAGACGGTTCTCAATACCTACGAGTCTTTTACAGCAATCAAACTGAAATCGTTTATGTTCATAGAGGCTATGAACATAAGTTCACCTGTAGGACTTTCAGTAATCTGGTGAGCACAAATTCAACATGGCGGCGACGCGAAGTATAAATATTTAAATGGACGTTTCTCGCGAATTAACTATGCGAGTGCCGTGTAACGTTGAACGTTAAATGCTTATACAAATGTTAATCCACTGGCAACTAATTTATTTCAATTGTTTGCATAATCACAAGATGGCAGCTGTGCGAAATTAAAATCTCGTTTTTACTTCTTGTGTTCTAATCATGCGATTGAAGTATGAATACCACACGTACACAATAATCTTAATGTAATAGTACAAAAATAAAAATCCAACCTGGTGACCATCTGAAATATTTAGACGGTTCTCAATATCTACAAATCTATCACAACCTTCAAACTGAAATTTTGTATGTTGATAGAGGCAATTAACATGAGTAGGATATATGAAAATAGGATGTATAGTTCTTCACGGAACTACTTGTTTTTCTTCTGTAATAAAACAACGTTGTCTGTCAACTTTTTTATTGGTCGAATTTTGGATATACACACTTTCGCGCAATGTGAATTGGTGTCTAAGCATGGCCAACAATCACAGTAATCACAATACTCACTAAACGTGCAACACGTCTAAGCTTTGCAGATACACGTCCATATGAATTACTAAACACGTGTGAACTAACGATATGAGTCAGCGGAGCGGGGTATTGCGAGGTCCGCACCTGGCCAGCCGGCGGAGTGGACCGTGGCAAACTATTGCGTCATTTGGCTGGCCAGGTGCGGACCTCGCAATACCCCACTCCACTGACTCATATCGTTTAGTTAGTTGTCTGAAACAAGACGAAAATTTCGAATCATGTATCAGGAAGACCTATGCCTAATGCCAGTACAATAAAGGAGGCTCACTAAACGATTCAAGAAAATTGGCTCCGTAAATAATAAAAGAGTTAACAGACAACAAAAATTAGGTTGTTTGAGGAGAATTGAAGCGTTCGAAATGTGGTGCTACAGGTGAATTATAAAGATCAGATGGGTAGATAGGGTTACAAACGAAGAGGTATTAAGACGAGTGGGAGAGGAGAGATGTTTATGGCGACTGCTAATGAAGAGAAGAAATAGGTTGGTAGGACACATACTAAGACACCCAGGAATAGCAAGCTTAGTTACGGAAGGAAGGGTCGAGGACAAGAACTGTAGGGGTAGACCAAGGTTAGAATATGTTAAACAGATTGCCTCGGATATAGGGTGTGGTAGCTATGTAGAGATGAAACGATTAGCTCAGGACGGAGAGGCATGGAAATCTGCATCAAACCAGTCAAAAGACTGAAGACTCAAACAACAACATCAACAGTACAGACATCATATTGAGACAAGTTATCAGACAAATGCTACACACACCTAAGTACACGGGACTACATGACTACGCTGGACTTTGAGAGCACAGACGCGATAACAACCGACAAGTAGAAAGAAGCCCACTATGAATTGAGTTTTCTAAGAACATCACAGTTAGCAAAAAATAAAAATAAAAATACAGTCAGTCTGAAAGACTAGACGTTATATCATTTCAAATGACGCATGCTACAAATGCTACACATGTTAGATAGGCTCAGGAGGGCTCTTTCAACAGACTCCATTACCCATTAACTTAGGCTTCCCGCGCGGTCACCTCTTTAAAGGTCACCCTGTATTTGAGTCTGACATCTTTTACAACTCTTTAAGAGTCACCCATTATTTGAATCTGATATCTTGCAAACCTCTTTAAGGGTCACCCTGTATTTGAATTGAATCTAACATACTATACACCTGGTTAAGTGTCACCCTGTAATTTGCTCTGACATCCTGCACACCTCTTTAGGAGGCACCCTGTATTCTTATCTGGCATCTTGTATATCTCTTTAGAAGTCATCCTGTATTCTTGTGTGACATCTTGTACACCTCTTTAGGAGTACCCTGTATTCTTATCTGGCATCTTGTACATCTCTTTAGGAGTCACCCTGTATTCTTTTCGCTTCGCTCAAAGCCCCAGGTCGCTCGACGCCCCAGGACTCTTTCAACAGACTCCATTAACCATTAACTTCGGCTTCCCGCGTGGCTGCATGACGTCACGCACTCGCCGTCCTTTACCCATTAACTTAGGCTTCCCGCGCGGCTGCATGACGTCACTTCCGTCTCCGTAGCTCAACCGTCTCCCTCTCGCATAACTTTAGACTCAAGCATAACGACGAAGTCGACAAGATCATTTGAAATGATAAAAAATACAGTCACTGATGGAAAACAAAGGATATACTGTAGTTTGTAGACAGCTAAATCCTCCCTTTACGTCTGGCTGGATAAGACTATCTCAAACTTAACCACTTGCCAACGACAATCTGGCAAGAAGATAGCACCAAGTGTGATTGTGGAGAAGAACAGACTGTAAACACATGCTCCTATGACTAATGTGTCAAACATTCTGCACAGAAGATAACCTATAACAGACCTTGGAGAAAGTACTGACAGCGTCAAGTTATACAGGGTGGCGCAAAAATCTCTACACACTCAGGAAATGTATAAGGTGCGTTCAAAAAGTAACGAGCCGGAGGCTGTAATGCACAAACCGGTGACGACATCGGCTAATCGTGGCGTGTGTAACGAGGTGTGGTTCCGACCAGAGCGTGGAAGGTCACAGCCCGTCGCTAGAGGGCACGCGTGGACGTCACGTGACGATACAAAGCGATCAGCAGCGTGCATCAATCGTCCAACGCTGCCAGTCGCATTGCAAACAGTGACATGGATTCGTCAAACGAAGAGCAAAGAGGTGATGTTCGGTTTCTGACAGTGGAAGGAGTAGGGGGAACGGACATTCATCGCCAAATGTCACAAGTGTACGGCGAACACTGCATGTCCCTTGCAAAGGGTCAAGGCGTGGCACAAGCGCTTCAGGAAGGACGGGTGTCGTTAGCCGATGATGCCCGGTCTGGGGCACCCACCTGCAAACCGTACCGATGACAACGTCCAGCTGGTTGATGCACTCATTACCCAGGACCGCCGAGTAGCAGTGAACGCCATAGCCGCCGTGATCGGATTGAGCGTCGGAAGTGTGCACACCATCATGGAGGAACGACTGCATTTGCGAAAAGTGTGTGCCCATTGGGTGCCCCACAGTCTTCATCCACACCAGGAAGCATGTCGAATGGCCTACTGTCTTGGTCTTGGTTGGACGATTGATGCATGCTGCTGTTCGCTTTGTATCGTCACATGACATGCACTCGTGCCCTCTAGCGACGAGTTGTGACCTTCCACGCTCTGGTCGGAACCACACCTCGTTACACATGCCACGATTAGCCGATGTCGTCACTGGTTTGCGCATTACAGCGTCCGGCTCGTTACTTTTTGAACGCACCTTATAATTAACATATAGAGGTGTACACACTATTAGAATCAAATAAGGAATTTAAATCAGTCACAATTTTGCACAAAAAAATGTTATTTTGGGGAACTGGCGTAATTTCTAATAATTTGCACACCTCTTTAAGGGGGCTCATACACCGCCAGTGGGAATTTTCGCATACAGTTACGAATCATATCATAGCTTCACTAATATGTAACATAGAGTTATGGAAAATATCATATGTATAGTAAATATATAGCTTTCATTTAATTTAGAGAGAGGAGCAGTATATACAGTATTTCGTGATATATTGAAAGGATAATATTCGTGATATTTTAAACTCAGTGAATCACAAAATACACGATTTAACAAGAAATACCAGTCTGAATGGAATGATTTTTTTTCACGTAAAGTAAACGCATAAATAGCGAGGATGAACCACCATAAATGTTATATTGTAGATAGTATATTTCTTAAAAAATATTAAACTTGTCTTTCAAAAAATGAACAGTTTTTTGGTTTATTTTTCCAAGTATATGTAATTATTTTTTAAGATAATTTCATAAATGAGGTTCATCCTCTGTGGATCATATGTTGGAATGTATCTGCCGAGTTTCATTCAGTTTCATTACTTAGTTCACGAGATATTGTGTTTTTTTTTCTACCAAAGAAGCAACCTTTCGAGTAAACAGCTTTGAATATTAAACACTCCATTGACAGATAGGCGCATGGTCTCACGTAATACGCTATATCTCTGCAAAAAGGCTGAATTTACTTCTAAAACTTAACAGATATATTGAGAAAGATATTGTCTTTCATTTAAACGTAAAAAAAAAAAGAACTTAAAATTTGACAACCGACGGTGTATGAGCCCCCTTAAATTACGTTTGTAGTGACTTTTGCGCCATCCTGTATAATGCTTGCAACTGTATAAAACTGCATCTATGATTTTGACACAAGAATGAAACATTTGTCTGTGTCAAACATTCTGCACAGAAGATAACCTATAACAGACCTTGGAGAAAGTACTGACAGCATCAAGTTATTCAGGGTGGCGCAAAAATCTCTACACACTCAGGAAATGTAATTAGCATACAGATACAAATTAAACTCACACCCAACTAGGCTACATGGGTCTGATGCCCAAGATGTACCAAGCGTCTAAAACAAATTATCAACAACATCTACTAATTTTTTGTCTTCCCTTGGTTTGAAAATTTGAAGAGTCGGTCTGTGAATCAATACGTTCCGGGTAATTAGCAGCCCGAGCTTGTGTGACTTTGATGTCAACATTGGCAGCACTGGCAACTGTAGTGCTAAAACCGTGGGAATTCACCTCACTGGCACGGCAAGACGGAACAAGGTAATTACATTGCAGCCTCATTATTGGGAATCCTTGCCAATTACCATCCCAACTTAAGCTCTGGCCTTGCAATTAGAGCTGATGTGAACATCGAACCCTGGGTATTTAAAATTGGACGTATGCCAGCTGAAGTGCTAATCCAAATGTAACAAGCTCCAATTGACTGAAAGCCTTGCGAGATTAATAACTGCACCAGTCGCGATATATTTTTATAATTCCTACAGTATCATCATATCGAATGGTTTGCCCCGATATCTAGGTCATTGGCGGCTATTAGCAGTAGATCGAAATCAGAAGAAGTCTAAAATACCTCAGATATCGAACAAGAAAGAGGTTTAAATATAGATGTAACGCGCGAGCATGTTTAAACGAAAGTGAGGTCAGGACGACTGTTCAGTGCAAGTAGTGAACGGACCACACCGCTCAAACAACCAGCTAAGTTGAGAATCCATTCCAATCTGACCATTTAATAATAATCACAGATATCACACTAAGCAAGGAAACTAGAAGGTCATCAGCACTAACAATATCTTAACAAAATGAAAAACATCACACATAACTAGCAAATCTTGACTATTACCCATTTATGATTTGATTGCCGCTGAGCGTGGCTGCACCAGCGTTTGATGTTTACTGTAGTAGAAGCCCCGTGGGGTGAAGCGGAGGATATAGTGATGACAGAGTTTTTTCTGTATATAAGTCAAGCAGCAATACGCTCGCGTCTTATTAGAAGCGCAGATAAGCGTCACAGAAGCTCACGTCACCACGGGCAGTTACGCGATAACTGAGGCTACTGGAGCTGAGTCATATCCTACTCACGCAACTGTACGTGTCAACGAAGCAGAGTGACGTGTGACACAAGTAAACAGGGAATAGTTCCCATCTCGACCGCCGGCAATCAATTCGTGAAAGGGTAATAGTTGCGCTTGTTTAATAACTACTGTTTAGCGGCTTCGGTGGCGTAGTTGGTAGCATGGTGAGCTTCTATGCCTAAGATCGCGGGTTCAAACCCGGCCTAAGTCGTCGGATTTTTTAAGAGCGTTAAAAATCTCTCAGTATGCCTTCCTTCAGAGGGGAAGTAAAGCCGGCGGGCCCATGTCATAGATTTATGGCATGTAAAAGTACCTTCCACTAACTAAAACTATGTGAAGCTAAAATTTGTAGGTTAGATTGATTAACGCTCCAAGTTTCAACGTTCGCCACCAGGTGCTCGTTGCGGTGGCATCTAGTAGCCAAGTTCACAGCTAGGTGTCGTTGACGGTAGCATTTGGTACCAAAAGGAACTACTTGAAAAGTGATTGTCTGCAGTGCTTACCATAATAACAGAGTAATATAGCCATCACAATTAACACTGGTTATCAGACAAATTCTACACACACCCAAAGTACACGGGGCTACATGACCGCGTTGTTGCAGCCCCTAAACTGAGGAACCAACCAACCATTAACTACTGCAACTAAATTAGTGTATATATTGTAAATACTATCACCCATACTTGTAGACATAGATTCAATAGCCCAAGTCTAATGGATCTGATGATGATCGCTTGACGATGGAAACTGGTCATCCAAGTGTATTTATTAATCTCATGTAATATTTATTTCAGTGTTGTGGAATCACCCATTGCAATTGGTACAATCGTGTTCACCAACTGAAAAACATTAAATTTCGACGATTAACATCTGTTTGACTAATTAAATGGTCCACCTCGTGGCATAGTGAAGTTGTTGTTATTGTCGATTCCTTCTGAGGCTTTGCGACAGCGTGGTAATGGACCCTCGTTTATTCTACCTGGATGTATGTGGAATCTGTCTCATAACCTGTGTTATTGTGATTGCTGTACAAGTGTGTGTATTTTTAATTGACAATATTGATATTGCAACTTCTCAGTCAGTCAACACAAAATAATATATTACTGAGTCATGTGAAACAAGTAGTTCCCTACGAACTAAGGAGCCTACTTTCCTTAAAATTTAAGATTCATGCCAATCTAGAATAATGACGAAATCAAGTTGGTAATAGCCTACTAACATTTCTAAGTACTGCAGTTTGAATTACACCTGAAATAGCGTAGCCTACTAGAGTAACTTACTACAGTTGGCAGCCATGGTGACTCTGAATACATTCTTAGTTCCATCTCTTAAGATATAGAATGCGCATACAAAATTTGGTTGAAGTCTAATGGATAGTATGGACGTTACATGCTGTATGATATTGGATTATAGTGCCAATTTTGGATAAAATCCATTTGTTAGTATATAAGTTAGATGGAATTAAAATTGAAACTATCAGAAAACTTAGAATAACGTCAGCAGCACTGAGGTATATTAGTTACTCCAAATTAATCTAGAATGTCAGGTACTATACGTCTGCAAAGTTTAGAGCTGATGGCTTGCATACTTTCAGATAAATTGCTATTACGGTTATAACATAGAGAGAGCATTTATTAATATTTGGCAGCCCTGCTGGGTCTTACGAATACGCATAGTCATGGTACACAAAGCACATACGAAATTTGGTTGAAATCCATTTTTTTAGTATAGAAGTTATATGAATTTAAAAACTGGATCTATCAGCAGGCTTAGATTCGTGTTGGCAGCACTGATGAATATATACGAAACAGAGGTAGAACATCAGGCACTATACGTATGCAATGGTTAGAGCTGTTGGCTTGCATACTTTCTGCTATATTGATATTAGGGTTAATACATAGAGAGAGCATTTATTAACAGTTGGCAGCCATGGTGGCTCATTAGAATACGCACAGTCATAAATGTTTTAGTGCCCATAGTAAATACGAAATTTGGTTGAAATCCAATCGATAGTATAGAAGTTACATGCATTTAGAAATTGGACCTATCGGCAGGCTTTGAATCATGTTGGCAACACTGGCAAGTATGTACTTCTGGAAATTAATCAGGAATATTATTATCTATATGTGTGCCAATTTTGGAATAGTTTGCATGCATAACTTCTGAGATATCCAAGATAGAGCTCAAATTTCAATTGCGATTTTTCAGCAGTTGGTAGCACTGACGTCAATTTCAAATATGGTTGTGAGATATTCAGGTATAGATCTTTACTCTTACAAAATTTGTATTCGATAGCTGCAGCCGTTTAGGAGTTGATAGGGGAGGACACACATTCAGACACAGAGAGACAGAAGGACAGACTGACAGACAGACAGACAGACATACAGGCAGACATTTTCCAGGATCGATCTCATGACTCTACTTTTTCCTCATTTTTGCAAAATGAGAAAAGTAGGCTAAAAATAACCTGAAATCATTACATGTGATAATACATTTGTTATGGACTACAAAGGAGGGATACATCTATAGGATGACACGTTTTGCTCGCCAAGTGAGCATCGTTAGATCCAAATATACAAGACGATATAGCTCTAACGAAACTCTACCAAACCTACAATGACACCCACGAACGGTTTCTTCCCTCCAAGAACAAAACGCCCGTCAAAAACGTAGAAAGTGTGGCAACTGTTACCGATAAACACTTATGCATTCCGCACAAGAAAAAAGAAATACTAATTTTAGTATCTACTATGTTGCAAGACTGAGAAGAGGAGGGTCCGCTTCCCACCTCAGCCATCATGAAATTATTTTCTCTGTAGTACAGGACAGCTGCACAGAAAAAAAACCTTTTGTTCCAAAAACTGTGCTATGGTTGGCTTTTTGTAAATCGTTAGGAAAGCACAAAAAAAGTTTAACTCTGAATTTTAGAATAATTTGCACGATCATTTTGTCGGAAAACTCAAAAAAACATTGAAAAGCGTTTTTCTCTCAATCGACGTATTTTAAAGAAAAGTTTTTTAAACAAAAAATGTAGAGAACATTGTCACCTACAATATTCGTCTCATTGAGGTCATGTCATACGTTTTGAAATGCACAAGCTCGGTGGCGCTATAGTTTCCAAAAAAGTGTTTTTTCACTTTTTGTCCTAGAAAAAATGATTTGTTCACAAAAGAGCGAATCAGAAATTTGTTCCTCTCAAAATTGTCTACAACATTTATTGAAACATTTTTTCCCTCCGCCTTACCGTTCCAAAGTTATAGTCTGCCGAAGTGTGAAAATTGTACTATTCAGATGACACAAAGGTTAATATGTGTACAGTTATGATTGATACGTTGCGATTGAAATACACACATCAAAAAAAGTTTTGCATCACCTCGGTTCCCAGATCTCCGGCATATAGACGTTGACTGTGTATATTGTATCCAAGATACAGTCCATTTGACTGTTCATAGATGTCACTAAAACTGCTCAAAGATGTAAACAACCATGCATGAGCAGGGCCTATTAGACGGAGGGGGTACGACAGCCGATCAGTTCCAGTCATTCCACCAGGACGAAGGTACGCTGCTCATGTTGTCTGTAGTTCCACCATGCCTAGAAGGTCAATACCGCAGTTCGATCGCGTCCGCATTGTTACTTTGTGTCAAGAAGGGCTCTCAACAAGGGAAGTTTCCAGGCGTCTCAGAGTGAACCAAAGCGATGTTGTTCGGACATGGAGGAGGTACAGAGATACAGGAACTGTCGATGACAGGCCTCGCTCAGGCCGCCCAAGGGCTATTACTGTAGTGGATGACCGCTACTTACGGATTGCCGCTCGGAGGAACCCTGACAGCAATGCCACCATGTTGAATAATGCGTTTCGTTCAGCCACAGGACGTCGTGTTTCAACTCAAACTGTGCGCAATAGGCTGCATGATGCGCAACTTCACTCCCGACGTCCATGGCGAGGTCCAGCTTTGCAACCCCGACACCATGCAGCGCGGTACAGATGGGCCCAACAACATGCTGAATGGACCCCACGGAATTGGCATCACGTTCTCTTTACCGATGAGTGTCGCATATGCCTTCAACCAGACAATCGTCGGAGACGTGTTTGGAGGCACCCTGGTCAGGCTGAACGTCTTAGACACACTGTCCAGCGAGTGCAGCAAGGTGGTGGTTCCCTGATGTTTTGGGGTGGCATTATGTGGGGCCGACGTACGCCACTGGTGGTCATGGAAGGCTCCGAAACGGCTTTACGATACCTGAATGACATCCTCCGACCCATAGTGCAACCATATCGGCAGAATATTGGAGAGGCATTTGTCTTCATGGACGACAATTCTCGACCTCATCGTGCACATCTTGTGAATGCGTTCCTTCAAGATAACGACATCGCTCGACTACAGTGGCCAGCATGTTCGCCAGACATGAACCCTATCGAACATGCCTGGGATATGTTGAAAAGGGCTGTTTATGGACGTCTTGACCCACCAACCACTCTGAGAGATTTACGCCGAATTGTCGTTGAGGAGTGGGACAATTTGGACCAACAGTGTCTTGATGAACTTGTGGATAGTATGCCACGGCGAATACAGGCATGCATCAATGCAAGAGGACGTGCTACTGGGTATTAGAGGTAGTGGTGTGTACTGCAATCTGGACCACAAATGCTGAAAGTCTAGCTGTATGATGGTACAACATGCAATGTGTGGGTCTCATGAGCAATAAAACGAGCTGAAATGTTGTTTGTGTTGATCTCTATTCCCTTTGTATTTAACGGTTCCGGAACTCTTGGAACCGAGGTGATGCAAAACTTTTTTTGATGTGTGTAGATATGATTGTTTGAGCTAATTAACAAACACAGCCCGCGTCCTGTTTGACCGAGCATTAGGCAGCTCTCCGACACCGGTCCCTGTCTAAATTATGCCCACCGCTCTCTCCGCAGTAACAATAGTAGCATCGACTACGCAGCGTTGCATTTGCTGCGCTATAACTTTGGAACGGTAAGTCGGAGGAAACAAACGTTTAAATAAATGTTGCAGACAATTTTGAGAGGAACAAATTTCTGATTCACTCTTTTGTGAAAAAAAAAACCTATTTTTTCTAGGACAAAAAGTGAAAAAAAAAAACTTCTTTGGAAAATTTGGCGCCACCTAGCTTCTGCATTTCAAAACGTATGACATGACCTCAATGTGACGAATTGTAGGTGACAATGTCCTCTTCATTTTTTGTTTGAAAAACTTGTCTTTAAAATACGTCGATTCAGAGAAAATCGCTTTTCAATGTTTTTTTTTGAGTTTTCCGACAAAATGATCGTGCAAATTATTCTAAAATTTAGAGTTAATCTTTTTTTGTGCTTTTCTAACGATTTACAAAAAGCCAACCATAGCACAGTTTTTGGAACAAAACCATTCCAGCCGTACTCTACTACTGGTTTCCCACCTTAACTCCAGGCATATGCCAGGATGGTTGCTAATTTAAGACCACGGCCTTCTCCTCCCCAATGAAAATGAAAATCCACAGCCTGCTTCCAGTCTCCGACCGGGCCAGGAATGGAATGAATGAAGCCCCCATCTAGCGGCGAGGATATGAACTGTGCCGGCTGCCGAGGCCTGACGCACTCCTCTGGGGCAATGATTAAATGAATGACAGATGAAATGAAATGATAGGGGAGAGTGTTGCTGGAATGAAATTTTGACAGGGAAAACCGGAGTACCCGGAGAAAAACCTGTCTGCCTCCGTTTTGTCCAGCACAGATCTCACATGGAGTGACCGGGATTTGAACCACGGACCCAGCGGTGAGAGGCCGGCGTGCTGCCGCCTAAGCCACGGAGGCTTACCGCTCCTCCCCAATCCTTATCTCAATTATAAATGACTGGCTGAAGGCTCAGAGGTAACGTTCTTACCTGCTGTCCCAAGATTGCACGATCGAATCCTGGCTCCGTCAGTTGGCATTTGAGTGTATGTTAATACGAGGGAGCCATGCCAGTTTATTTACTGGCACGTTAAAGATCCCCTTTGGGGAAGAATTCCGGCACCCCGGCCTCTGTAAGAGCCGTAGGAGTTAAGAGGGACTCAAAAACAATAACAATATTATTATTCAATTACAAATACATACACTAATACAGTCGTCACAATAACACAGGTTATAGGACAATTCCCCACTCACACACAAGTACACGGGGATACATGACCGCAATGTTGCAAAGCCCCTAAGTCAATCAAGAACAACAACAGCTGTTGAGGTGGGAGCAGTTTTCGCTCCAGAAGATAAACCTTCGCCAGGCAGAAAGAAAGCGTTGTTGCTTTTGTTGTTTCATTTGAGGGGCTTGGACATCATGGTCATTCAGCAGCCCCGTGTACTTGGATATGTATGACATTTTGTCTGATACCCCGTGTTATTGTGAAGGCTATATTCGTGTGTATATTTGTAATTCAGATGAGGATTGGAAAGGAGGTGACTGAGGCCTTAAGTTAGAAACAATCCCGGCATTTGCCTAGAGTAGAAGTGGCGAAACCACGGAAAACCACAAGAAGGTTGAGATGATAATCGTTCCCTCATCTTCCCTGCTTTTCCTCACGAGGCTGAGTGTACCTCGCTCCGGCCCTCAGACCTGAATTTAATTTCTTGGCAGAGCCGGTAATCAAACCCAGTCCTTCGGGGCGACAGCTAAGATTGCTAGCCGCTACACCACGTAGTGGTCATAGAGGAAGTGTTTGTTCGCGATTGCTCATTTGGTAAGAGCATCGGACTGAAAATCCAAACGTCACAATTTCGAGTCCTAATCGCGCCAAGCATTTCAACTCTTCGTTTAGCAAATCTGATAACTTGTAGTTTATGTAGTCCTACTTAACACGACCGAATTGGTGTAAACCACATTGGCACTTGTATAAACTTTTATGGTCTGGTAACTTAAAGACTCGTTAAACAGATTATGGCAGGCTACGTTTGGTTTGATTAGTATGTTAGAAGGAGACCTACTGTATATATTTTAGTGAGTTTCCACTCACACTTCACCAGCGCATCTCACTTTAACTCCTTTCTTGCAATATAATTTTAAAGTCTTAAAGTATGCACGAGTTCACTTGAAATCCTTTGGTTGTAGAACACGTTTGACGTAGCAAATGTCGTAAACAGGATCTCAGATTATTAGTATCACGTGTGAGATTGCCCGCGCTGCTTTGACGGCTTGGCTTTTTACTGCCTGGGTCGGCTCCAAGTCAAGCGCAATGTACTTTCAAACTTAAATTATATTTACGTTCCTTTTATCTATCCTCGCTTTCAGGGGATAAACCGCCTTTTCGGTGGTGGAGTGAAGTATTTAATTTTATATTTACCGTGATGCTAATGATCGATGTTGCACAGTCCGGTGCTATTCATCTGCATTAGCGGGAACCTGGGCCAAGCCGCACAGCAACAATATATCAGCTACAGAGACACTCTCCATGAAGTACTGAGTGGAAATATTCTAGAAATATTACCTAATCCATTTTGATGCAAATTTCCACATTCAACTCACGAGTTCACCTATCAAAAGAGGAAGAGACATACAGGTGTTCCAAAAGAGTGTTCGCGCCCTGTGCCATCATCAGGACCAATTGCAGGTTCATATCAACTTTTGAAATAATCTAGAACAAGCCAGGTGCCTTTTAGAGACATCCTTGATAGAGTGGACTTACAGGCTTGTTAAATATCCCTCCACCGGAGCCTTTATAATCTACTGTAGTTAAGGCTGGCCTGTTCGCCATCTCTTGATGAATACAGTACATTTGCATTTGTCAGTTGGCACAGGCTAGAGTAAAAGGTGGCTTTTCACCGATGTCTCAGTCTCACTCATGGCTGTGATTATATGGAAGCTACTGAGGTATGGGTGGGGCTTAGTAATGGCATTCGGGGCACAGTCAGTGCCTGTGAATGCTGTGAAAGGTTCAACTCATAGGGTTAGGACTACTGTTCTGACTCAGTGAGGAAAGCAATGGCAAACTACCTCACTCCTCTTCTTGCCTAGAACGCCTCAAAATAGTGCTGCCTTGGGTTTTTGCGGGTATCTACTCACATAACGTAACGGCGGTACTTTTTGAGGATCCAACCAGTCTTCGGGCTGACTACCTAACAGACAGTAGTTAAGGCAAGTTCAAATACATTCTATTATTATTAAGGCCCGGATGTTCATGCAAAATCATATTTTTGCATATTTAAGCATATCTTGGTTATTTTGGCACAATGCATCATATTTTTCTCATTTGTCTGTTTAAGTGCATATCTCTGCTTGAGAAGGGCGTGTATTCTAATTTACTATTGTTTGAAGCGCCTTTTGTTACTTCATGTTCTTTAAGTCGTATATTACGATTTGGACTCCGAGAGTCCATCACAGAATAATACTGAAATTATTTTTAATACCTACGTTTCAGTCCTTTATGCAAGTTAATATCAATTATTAGCCTATTTTCAATTTTGAAGAAATAGGCTTATGAGATCACCTTTTGTCCGTGTGTGTGTGCGTGTGTGTGTGTGTGAGGTGTGTGTGTGTCCCCCTAATAAAATCTAAACGGCTGGAGCGATTTCAATGAAACTCGGTAAGTTCATAGCACTATTCAGGGCGACCCCGACCGTGCCCTTCAAATTTTGTTACTTCTCACCAATCCAACATGGCGGCTGTGCGAATTATTTCACCAACATTCAATATCTCCGAAACTATTCCCGATATCACCCTGGAATTTATTACGGTGATAAAGGGAACTACTAGAAGTTCACCTGTGTGACTTTTGAAAAACTGGTAACTACAAAGCCAACATGGCGGAAACGCGAATTTGCGACTTTTAAATAGACGTTTCTCGCGATTTAACCAACCAAACGCAATAAAACGTGGTACAGTATATGTTTATACACATTGTAATGCACCGACATCTAACTTCGTTCAATTGTTTACATAACCACAGGATGGCGGATGTGCGAAATATTTCACCGGTATTCCATATCTCTGAAACTATTAGCGGTATCGCCCTGAAATTTTGCACGGAGATAAAGGGCACTACTGGAAGTTCATCAATAAGACTTTCAAAAGCCGGTTAACTTCAAAACGAACATGGCGGCCAAGCGAATTTGAAAATTTTAAATAGACCTTTCTCACGATTTAATGTTCCAAACGCAATGAAATCCGGTACAGGAAATGTTTATACACATTGTAATGCACTGGTATTTAATTTAGTTCAATCGTTTACATAACCTCAAGATGGCGGCTGTGCAAATTTCGAAAATTAAGTTTTATTTTTTGTGTCGTAATCATGCGATCGAAGTGAAAGTTTGAATAATGAACCTACGCAATAATTTGCCTTTAATGGTACATGACTCTATGGCCTATACATTTAACAATCCAACATGGCGACCATCCGAAATATTTAGACGGCTCTGAATATCTACGAATCTAATATAGCAATCAAACTGAACTTTTTATGTTCATAGGGGCTATGAACTTAAGTTCGCCTATAGGACTTTAAGTAACCTGGTGATCACAAATCCAACATGGCGGCGACCGGAAGTATAAATATTCACATGAACGTTTCTCGCAATTTAACCATCCGAGTGCAGTGAAACTTGGTACAGGAAATCCTTATACAAATGATAATCCATTGGCATCTAATTTATTTTAATTGTTTCCATAACCACAAGATGGCAGCTGTGCGAAATTTTAAAATCTCGTTTTTACTTCTTGTGTCCTAATCATGCGATTGAAGTTTGAATGCTACACGTACACAATAATCTTCATGTAACAGTACATAACTGTAGGACCTACATATTTAAAATCCAACATGGCGACTATCCGAAATATTTAGTCGGTTCTCAATATCTACGAATCTATTACAGCAATCAAACTGAAATTGTGTATGTTGATAGTGGCAATTAACATAAGTAGGATATATGAAAATAGGCTGTATAGTTCTTCACGGAACTACTTGTTTTTATTAAGCATTCACTATGTAAATATTGTAAACTTATTTTCATTTTATAAAATTTAATGCCTATTAAAATTGTATATCAGTTATACTTAATTATTAACATAATACCATATTTATTAATGGTCAACACTGCTTGAAGTTTCATAAAATAACATATCCTACTATTTAGAACTGTTTCTTAGTCAAGGTATTTGAAAAAAGGTGTAGTTATATGTCCGTGTGTTGATATTTTCTTTGTATTCAAAATAGAAACGCTAAAGAATACGGAGTGATCGTAAATGTCGTAATTTTTTTCATGTGCATATTTTTTGGAACACGATTCATATTTAAACAATAATTAGTGCATTTTTGCATGCACATTTATTCATTTAATAGTGCATGAACTTCCGGGCCTTAATTATTTATTTGTTTAGTCTCTTATTCGCTAATCGGCCACCTATGGACAACGATAAGTTCCACTATACATTCTTGCGTTAATTGAATTTGCGATTGATCCAGTGGGTTTTCATTAGCTTGCTGTGTCGAGCACGGCGTTCATCAGACCACTTTGCACCGGTTGTCCATTTCTCATCTCGGTAAGTCCCAAAAGTCACAATGATTTTTCGGAAAAGGTCTCGTTTGTGCGCGTCATCAGGTCGTAGGCCCATTTCTTGAAGGTCTTTCTTGACGTTAACGTACCAGGGAACTGTTGTTTTTGGTTTTGAGTCGAAATTGTTAAATATAGCCTACGTTTTGTCCATCTAGAATCGTCCATCCGTCGCAAGTGACCGTAGAAGCGAGCCCTGCGTTTTTTACGTTATACCCAACTAATGAGCGTGATTGCACCTATTTAACCGATGAATATGAATTTGCTTTCTTCCTCCCAAAATCTCTTGAGTCTCTCACTATGATTTTTCTTCCTTCCTTTATGCAGTGGTGGCTCTCATCCGGGGGTTTGCAGCAAATTTATGCTTTTTCACCAACGATCTGAAGTTGTCCTGTCCCGAAAAATTTCGTCTGTTGCGTTTATTTCTTGTAGGCCATGTTCAATTTCGATTATCCGGTTATTCTTGACTTTTAGTTAAGAGGCATGATCAAATATTCCTTTAGTAAGTGTTTCATTGTCCATTCTTTGAATTTGTCCACAAACTTCAATCTTGTTTTATTAATAGTGTCTAATATTTTCTCAGAATGTTGGCATAACTCGTGAGACATCCTTTTCATCCACACTTGTAAAACTTGTTAAAGTTCATTGTTTCACTCATGCAGATTCAGAAATACTAAGCATTCTTACTTTAAGGAATCTATTGTTGTGGCTATTCAAACTATGTACCTATCTCATTAGATCTATTGTTGTAATCAGAATAATTTGTATAAAGAAGAGACTCTTGTAACTTTATGTTTTACGTTTAGGCTGGTGTAAATTCTGAAAAGCAATATTACAATATTATAGGGGACAGTCACACCTCCCTAGGGGAGGCACACTCCACAAGTTAACCCCTTGACTTTCAACGATCTGTTGTTACACCCTGTTCGTGCCAAAACTGTCAGGGTAACGATCCATTGTTACCAGCCATTATTATTGATTATTTCGTTAATTTTACGCTAGATAGCAGCAATTTTCATGGAATTTTTAACTCACAATTATATTCCACGGGAAACTTTAATGATCTGTATTTATATTAATTCTTAGAGTCTGAAACATGTGCTCACAGTGTTCCGTGTCTTGTTTACGTCGTGGTTGGTGGCAAACTTGCTTGTATTTTTCTCAGTATTCGTTGGTAATTTTGGAATCTTGACATTTAGTCTACCACGCTATCAATTAATATTGAGTTTCTTTTAACATGAATAGTAGACTCGACAAGTGAATTCCATTTCCGAAAATTTCCTCAAAAATTTCAAATCTGAAATTTGTAATTTTGTTCCATTGTTTTTTTTTTTTTTTTTCTTAACATTGAAATCATGTGGCTCAGAGACATCACTTGTTTTCAGTAATAACAAGTGATTTATACACTCTATGTTTATAATATTTTATTTGAATATCTTTATTGGTCTCTCTTCCATCTCATTTTAAAAGAAAGTGTGTGCACTGCTTGGTAAATATGGCTGACCGTCTTCACACGTCCATCAGATGTGCGGTTGAAGGGGTTAAGAACCCCTGCTCGAAGGCCTCGTAAGATAACAATTATCATCATCAAATAATTCTTCCTCTTCCAGTCCAGCTTTCCTTTTAGCTCAATTTCACTCCAAAGTTTCTACTCCTTCCGGTCTATTGACATCCTTTTCATCTCTTTGATATCCTAGCTTTTCTGCTCAATATCATTTCTTTTCTGACCCTCATACGTCAATCGCAGTCTTCCGCCCTTCCAATGCGCCAGCTTCCAATTCTTGCTTTATTTTTATTTCAAACCATTCTGTTGACATGGACTTATCACTGCTGTGTTTTTTTTATTTTCTATCTGAGAAATAACAGGCCTTGTCATTCCTTATCTAGTCTGAGCGAGAGACGTACCAGGCGCGCAGATAATTTGGGGGTGGATTGAGAAAGTTGAAGACATCTCAAGTAGTCCGTTCATTCAACTGCTTGGCGCGGCATATTTCAGCACACAACATAGTGCCATGCCGGAAATATTATTTGCGCTGTGTGCAGACATGTTCATTGCTTATTGAAGGGTGGCTGTCATCAGGCAATTGTTTTGATAATGATTAACTGGTGATTGGGCATATGAAGACCACACTTATGAAATGACGATTGACGCTAGTTCATAAACCTGTGGATTATGAGTGAAGCAGCGGATTCGGTGGCGTAGTCAATAGCATGCTGACCTTCTAATCCCAAGATCGCGGGTTCAAACCCGGCCGAAGTCGTCGGATTTTTTAAGAGCGTTAAAATCATTCAGTATGCCTTCCTTCAGAGGGGAAGTAAAGTCAGGAGTCCCATGTCATAGATTTATGGCATGTAAAAGAACCTTCCACTAATTGAACTTGTGTGAAGCTAAATTTTAGGTTAGATTTCGTTGAAACGCTCTATCAAAGTTTCAACGTTCACTACTAGGTGTCAGTGACATCTGGTAGTGAAAGTAGTAACTACTTGAAATTGAATGGAACTTGTAGCTCACCCCATGGGTGTCCGCATTGAAGCAGCTACAGCCCCTGGTGAGCCGAACATGTCCTCGGACACTCCCGGCACTAAAAGCCATAACCTAAATAAATAATGAGTGAAGTGTGGCCAGCGCTACGATACCCTCAGCCACATTACTTTTGCTTTTAGGTCATTAGGCGTTACTTCTGATATCATGCAGCTACTCAATTGTCCTCATGATGCTGAGCCCTCACGTCTGATCATAAATCCCTGGTGGAGCAGGGAATCGAACCCGAGGTTTCCTAGGTAATATGAAAGAGCGCTACCATGCTCTCCTACACTATGTGACCGCCTATTATGGCAATTAATGAAGTACCTATTCCATAATTTATAGTAATCACCCAACCTCTATGGAGTAAGCTGTCCTTATGAACACCAATTCTGCTGGGGCAGATGACCTCACTCTTCCACCCCTTAAAACAACAATCAATCAATCAATCAAAGTATAATACACCACGTTCTATTTCAACAAGCTACTACAACCTACTCCTTGCTAAGGACAATGAGTTGTTACTATACGCATGCATTTAGGAGAAAGTAGGCTATATGTTCTTGACTGAACATCTTGTTTTTCTGGAGAGTCGTGAGCTATAAACAAAATACAAATACCATTTGACAGTTTTAATTTTCCATTGAATTGTATAAAATTACATATTTTGCAAAAACAAACCTAATATTAGACCTTTAACTTTAGTAGATTCTGCGAAATGTGCACCTTAACCTCTACAGTTTTAAGTTGTGGAAGAATGTCGAAAACTAACGCGTGTGCGTTTTGACTAACTCACCACACTGCAAAACATCCATGGATCATAATTTTCAGTGATGTTTTTTTCATTTGGAGTTGAAACTATGAAGTTCTATAGAATGAAAGGAAGACGATGACGAATAATAATACATACGTTTTTCAGCGCGTAGGCTGCTTTGCACCGCTGAAGAGGTGGTCATGAGCCCTGAGAAACAATAAATTATATTAAAACCATTCTTTGAACAGAATTCAAAGACCATGCTATATCTGTTGAGTCTAATTCCGAATGTGGGAGATAGATATCGATACCAAGATTATATCGCCGTAATTCATTGATTTTCTTTGCAGCGCACCCTTCGCCTAAAACTTGGAAATGGGTCTTCGTCTGATGGAGACCGTGGTAGTGTAAGCTGCAAACACACCTAATTGGAATGCAGGAGATTCACGTTCGAATACTGTCAGCAGTCTCATGTTCATTTCTTCAGTATATTGAGGTTCTCTTATGCATTGGTACTACCACCTGAAAGTTAACCGCGTCTGGAAGTCCATGGAAAGACTAAAGAAATAACGTAAACCTACACGATCTGCCTGAGTCTGTTCGTCACTTTTCGCGAAAGGAAGTGTCAGATTGTTTATTTATTCGTTAGTAATTTTGGCCTATACTGTCGGACTTTTCAAGAAATGGCTAGGATGTTTGTGAAGTTGTGGACTTTACAATCAGTTTCCGACGTATGCAATATCATAGATAAGTTACTCAAACCCGGCCGAAGTCGGTAGTTCAAAATGAGGCAAACTTGCGTCAGAGATATCAGTAATCCCATGTCCCAAGGCCGTCACGTTGGCTACACTGCTCGAGAGCTAAAAACTACAGAACTTCATTCAATCATCTCCCATGGTAGCCTACAGTATATGCTGTATCAGGAGGCATAATTAACACTCCGAACTGAAAAAGGTTGCAATTCTGGCTGTATAATATTCATTTTAAACATAGCACATGGTGGCTTCGGTGGCATAGTCGGTAGCATGCTGAGCTTCAATGCCCAAGATCGCGGGTTCAAATCCGGCCGAAGTCGTCGGATTTTTTAAGAGCGTTAAAAATCCCTCAGTATGCCTTCCTTCGGAGGGGAAGTAAAGCCGGTGGTCCCATGTCATAGATTTATGGCATGTTAAAGAACCTTCCATTAATCACACCTGTGTGAAGCTAAATTGTATAGATTAAGAATGTAAACAACGCTCTTAGGTTCCTACGTTCGTTGCCAAGAGCCGACTGCGGTGACGTCTGGTAGCTAAGTTCTGAACTAGTAGCCGTTTACGGTGGCGTTTGGCGGCAAAAGTAGGAACTACTTGAAAATTGATCGTCTGCAGTCCTTACTTGAATTAAAACAGATACACACACTAATACAGTCATCACAATTAACACCGGTTATCAGACAGATTCTATACACCGACAGTAGTGGCTACGCTGGCTAAAGCTCAGCATTAGGTCATGGGGCCAAGCTCTCTGCTGACTCGGCAGACGCGTGGGTTCGAGCCCCACCGTCGGCCGTCCTTGAAATGGTTTTCCGTGGTTTCCCATTTTCAACACCCGGCAATTGCTGGGACGGTACCTCCTAACAGGCCACGGCCGCTTCCTTCCACATTCTTGCCCAGTTTCATTCATCATCATTCATTTCATCTCTCATTAACTCCTCTCATGAGGTTGGCGTCAGGAAGGGCATCCGGCCGTAAAAATCATCGCCACAAAGACTTCCATCGCATCTCATCCCCGACCCCGTTGGAAAAACGGGAATAATAAGGGGTAGACATACACACATCAGACAGATTCTATACACACACAAAGTACACGGGGCTGCATGACCGCGTTGTCGCAGCCCCTAAACTTAAGAACCAACCAACCAAACATAGCACTTGACATGCAGAGCCTAAGGGAACGACTTTCTCCTCAAATGTCTAAATGTGTTGCTTTGATATTTTATCTAATTAAAAATATTGTAATGGCAGTAGAATCGGATAACAAACGTGCGGATGCGGATATCGTTTTGTTTATCCGCGCAGGGCTCTGTTATACAGAGTGACCTCGTAAGTTGAGATTGTACAATATCTCAAAAACTAAGCGTTGTTTTAAGAGCTGTCTGGAATGAAAGTTGCGCGATATTAAGGAGGAAAGAACATGCTATATATCACAGTTTATTTGAAGAACGTTTGGATGGTAATTTGATGGTCACGTGACGTTTCTTGAATGGGAACCAACATTTATTATTGTGTTTCCTTATTCCTTATACAAAACTAAACAGTATTTTGTACACCAATTTTATAAGTACATGGTTCTATCCCTTGTGTAGACAATGCCACATTGATGACAGGTGGGTACACAGCGTAATACCAGTTATTGCATACGCATCGGACCTTAGCCTAATAAATGTTCAAAATGGTGGCCTTCCACCTCAATGCATTTTCTAACTCTGTAAATAAACCATTGATGTGTCCGTAAAAACATGTCTCTCTCAATACTGGCACAAGCATTTCGTATCCGCGCCTTCATGTTGTCCGGAGTTTTTTTTTTCACAAAACACTCGATCTTTCAGGTAACCCCATAAGAAAAAGTCCGAGGGTTTAAAGTCAATTAACGGGACCTATCCAACTATCATACTACTACTACTACTCCTCGGCGCTACAGTCCATGTAGGACCTTGGCCTCTCCAACAATCGTTGCCCAATCCTGACGATCTTCTGTACGTTTCCTCCATCTTTTTACTCCCATCTTGCGTAAGTCGTCCTCTACGTCATCCAACCATCGTTTCCAAGGTCTTCCTTTGCATCTTCTTCCACCTGGATTTCCTCTATGGATCTTTATAACCACTCTATCACCTGCCATTCTCTCCACATGTCCCAGCCATCTTATCCTATTACTCTTTACTTCCGAAACTATATCAGGATGCCCATATAATTCCTCCAATTCTTTGTTTTCCCGTATTCTCCATCTTCCGGCCTCATTCACTGCTCCATAAATCTTCCTCAGCATTTTACTTTCCCATCTTCTCAAAATCTCCTCTTCTGCCACAGTCATAGTCCATGATTCCGAGCCGTACATTACCACTGGTCTTATAACTGTTCGGTACACTGTCACCTTTGATCTTCTACTGAGGATGCGCGCTTTGAGGATTTTTATCAGTGCCCAATAAGCTCTATTACCGGCTGCAATTCTAGCTTTTATTTCTTCTCTTGTGTATCCAACGATCATGGCAATTGTTATTTAAGACATCCCGAGCAGGGTATTCGTGTTATTCGTTCATACTTGACGTTATTATGTACGTAGGTGTACGAAAAAATGCATTGTGCTTTATACAAACGTTGTTAAGGTTTGTATGAGGAAAACGGAAACAAAATAAAAAATGTTGGTTCCCCTTTAAAAAACGTCACATGACCATCAAATTACCGTTCAAATGTTCTCCAAATAAACTGCGACATATAGCATGTTCTTTCCCCCTTAATAGCATGCATCTTTTTATTCCAGACAGTTCTTTGGTTGGTTGGTTCCTTAGTTTAGGGGCTACGACAACGCAGTCATGTAGCCCCGTGTACTTTGGGTGTGTGTAGAATTTGTCTGATAACCGGTGTTAATTGTGATGGCTGTATTAGTGTGGTGTTATCTGTGATTCAGGTAGAAGGAATGCAGACGATTAATTTTTTCAAGTAGTTCCTACTTTTGCTACCAAATGCTATCGTCCACAACACCTAGCTGCGGACGTGGCTACTAAATGCCATCACAGTCAGAACCTGGCGGTGAACGGTGGAACTAATATCGCGTTATAAAACTATACTGTGTGAGCTACCAGAATGGGATTGACAGTTCTCGCCTCACCATGTGGCCAGGGAACGAGGTTGCCAAACTGCTCGCTCCTACTGCACACGCGTGGCCAAATGAGTTACAGTAGTTCATTCATTATTAATAATTATTTCAGTGATAAGCTACAGAATTATTTAAAATCTAGAATAATTGCTACAGATGTAGAATATTGTTACGTGCCACCCCCTAGTGGCACCCTTGTTAACTGGATTACCGTGGGTATAAAGCACAACACCAATTACTGCTTAAAGAAATAATTAATTTTATTGCAGCCAGAAAAATACACTACTCAACAGCAATTATTACCTTACTCCAGTTTCCTCACGTCGAGAATACTTTCCTTTTCACTTGTCAACAGACCACAGTTAATCCTCTTCGCTAATGAGTCCGGTCCCGTACGCTAGCTGGAAATAACTGCACTAGGTCTGTCACTGTACTATACACTGTTTCACAAGCACCACAATCACTTCCTCGGTGCCAAGAGAATCAGCTTCACTAGGGATTTCGCAAGTCACCACACTTCTGTCGCCCAGGATGAACACTCGCACTAGCTCATAAAACACAACAACCACAACTGCTTGACAGGTCGCACTTATATAGCAGGCCGGTGACTCAATAAATGCTTCTAGATCCATCCAGGGTTCACGGCTTCTCGAGGTTTCCATCGCTGGTCCAGTCACAAATATTCTGGACTATCCCTTTGTCCTAGTAGCCCTGTTGCATAAGGCGCACGCAATACAGGAGGCAGGCCACAGCCCAGCCCTGGGGCAGTTGTGACTCATGCGGCGAGCGATGACACAAACTCACAGCCGTAACAATATACAATATCTAGTTATTTTTTGCGATAAGAAAACGCTGAGTTCGATAACTCAAGTTGTTACTCAAAGCAAAATCATGCTTAAGAAAACATACAGAAAGAATGTGAACTGTCAGTTCAAAGATAACCAAAAAAAAAAGGAACTTACCATTTGAAGGATAGCATCAAGGACCTTCACTCGTAGCTAGATGTCGGGTGACCCACTAAGACTGATATTATTGGAAGTTCTCGTTGCAGATGTATCCGTAGATTTATTTCCAACTTGTCATTTTAAACGAAGGTTCAGGTAGTTAGTTATTGGAGTTTTAAGTGGCGGAACAGCGAGGTCATTTATGCCCCTGAAGATTAAGGTAAGAGAGGTTCCACACTACTGATATCACTGGCAGTGTCAGTGTCACTATTTCCGTCATTGCCACTGTCACTCTCGGAACTATCACTTGAGGAGCCAACAGATATCATTAAGCTGTCAATTGCTTGTTCTAAAATGCCTTCGTTCTTCCAAGCATGAGCTATTACTTTCCTGGTGTGTTCCACGGATATAAGGATACAAATATAAGAAACTAATTACCGGTACTTTTAACTACTGCCGTTCTACTCAACAGTACTACACAAACAATTATTAAAGCACTATTACTATCACTAAAGCACCAATACACGGTTAGAATAACAAGCGATCACACTGTACAAGTCACAGACAGAGTTAACCAAGCACTGACGCACGTGGGCTGTGATATTGCAACGCAGAGAATTATGACATCAACTATGCGATCATGGATTGGTCAAGAGGCAGAGAGGTGATGACTGAGGTGAAACATCCGTCCAAATGTCAATCCTATTCAGGCAGCTCACAGAGTTTTTTTTTTGTAATCTACAAATTTTAGCTCCCACAAGTGTAGTTAGTGGAAGGTTCTTTTTCATGCCATAAATCTATGACATGGGACCGCCGTGCCGGCTTTACCTCTCCTCCGAAGGAACGCACACTGAGGGATTTTAACGCTCTTAAAAATCCGAAGACTTCGGCCGGGTTTGAACCCGCGATCTTGGGCATAGAAGCTCATCATGCTACCAACTACGCCACCGAAGCCGCTCAACAGTTCTTTATACAACGCTTAGTATTTGAGATATTGTACAGTTTCAAATTTCGTGGTCCAACCTGTATAGTTAGTTCTGAAACAAACAAGCAAACAAACAAACAAACAAAAACCAACAAGTTTTCAGTCAGTAATTATTTTGACTCTGATAATTCGCCCAGATGTCGCTACCTGTCTTGTTATGTTGTCACACCTGTCCTCGATTCTATTAGCTCCACAGTCCTCTTCCTCCTCTCCCTTCAGTCTGAGGCTTGTTCTCGACATGTGTCACACTCAGCAGCTCTTTGTTTGTCTTCCTCGAACACATTTTGAAGTTCATTTATCTCTCCTAATTGCATTTCACCAACATTTGTGGCCCTCTAGCTATCTGTGTAATTGCGCTTTTGGTGCTTTAGTTGAACAGCGCCTATCTCGAGCTTCCCTTAGCAACTGAAGATCGCCTTAGGGAGTTTAATGCTGCAAATATGGTATATTGAGAGTTGGTAATATAGAGCATTAAAGCTCAAAATTTGCGAATTTAGGGTTTCGTATAAGATTGAAACCAAGAGGCGGAGGGTCTGATGGGTCTGAAGCTCCCTCTGACATGCTTCCGAGATTCCTACAAATATTAAGGGTTCAGGGAAAGAAAGGCTATGCCCATTTTTAGCCTATTTTCTTTTATGATAAAATTGGCTTATCAGATCACCTTTTCTCCGTGTGTGTGTATGTAAGTATGTGTGTGTGTGCGTCACTCCCCCTAATAACTTCTAAACGGCTGGAGTGATTTCAATGAAATGCGACAATATCATAGTACTATTTTGTTCGACCCCGACCGGGTTCACATTGTTTTACGTCTCACCAATCCAACATGGTGGCTGTGCGAAATATTTAACCGGCATTCTATATCTCCGAAACTATTACAGATATCACTCTAAAATTGTGTATGGTGATAAACAGCACTACTAGAAGTACAACTATGTGACTAAAAATTTGTTAACTACGAAGCAAACATGGTGGTCAAGCGAAGTTTAAACATTTAAATAGACTTTTCTCGCAACTTAACCATCCGAAGGCAGTGGTACTTGGTACATAAAATGCTTATACTCATTGTAATGCACTGACATCTATTTTAATTCAATTGTTTACCTAACATCAAGATGGTGGCTGTTCAAAAGTTTAAAATTAGGAGTTTTTATTTCTTCTGTCCTAATCATGTGATGGAAGTCAAAGTTTGAATAATTAACCTACGCAATAATCGTCATCTAATAGAACATAACTCTAAGGCCTACATATATAAAAATCCAACATGGTGACCATCCGAAATATTTAGACGTTTCTCTATATCTACGAATCTATCACAGCAATCAAACTGAAATCTTGTATGGTGATAGAGGCAATTAACATAAGTAGGAGATATGAAAATAGGCTGTATAGTTCTTCACGGAACTACTTGTTTAATATGTTTTTCCGTGAATAAAAGGTTACATCCTGGTCCTAAACTTTACCAAAGATGGTTTTGTAAACAATGAGATAGGTCCAAGTATACGGGGAATAGCAAGAAACAGTGCACTCCTAAAGAAGGGGTCATGTCCAGTGAATCATGGAATACAGGGGCTCTGAAACAGTAGTGTAGAAGTTGTGGCCAGCAGCATTAATCCACTATCTCGTGCCTCGCTGTCATCTGGAGAGCGTGGGTTCGAATCCCACCTCAGCTGTTTTGCAAATGGTTTTCGTGGTGATAGGCTCGCTCGCTAGCTCCTAAACTCGCTAACACACTCCAAAGCTAGTAATTTAAATTTCCAGTGAATGGAGTTTGTTGGAAGAAATGAAAACGTAAAAACACTTATAGCGGGCGATGTATTAACGATAGAGATATGCTGTCCCGAACTTTTTTTTTCGTAGAACTATTCATGCTGAACAATTCTTAAACTCATAGTATCTCTTATATAAAAACAAGTGTCCTGACTGACTGACTGACTGACTCATCATCGCCCAGCCAAAACTATTAAAGTTAGAAACATGAACTTTTGGGGATATGTTCGTTGTAAGTCGAAAACGCCCACTAAGGAAGGATTTTTGGATATTCAGGTTCTAAAGGGGTGTTAAGGGGGTACACCTGCATTTCATTGAATAACAATATCTCCGGCATGGTTTCATTAAGGGATGTGATACTCGGCATATAAACTCACAATTAAAAATAAGAAGACATGTGTCTGAGGATTTTTCGATGAGGTGTATATTATGAGGTGAAAGGGGTGAAAAGTGGGGGTTGAAGGATTCCTAACGGAGCGTGTATCTCTTAAACGATATAAGCGAGGAGTTTGAAACTCAGCGGAAAAAAATCAGCTTAAAAAATAAGTAAATAGGTGTTTGACCGTTTTTTCATAAATCCGATTTAAGGGGCCCATGCGGAGGGGTGAAATTCTGGGGGGGGGGGGGGGAAACAGGAAAGAAAGTGTCCTAACTGATTGACTGACAGACTCACTCAACAAACTCAGGGGGGAAAACTGCTTAAAAATAAGTAAATAGGTGTTCGACAGTTTTTTAAAAGCCCAATTTAAGGGGATTATGGGGAGGGGTGAAATTCTGAAAAAAGGGAATTGAAAGAAAAGTCCAGACTCACTCACCATCGCCCAACCAAAATTATTGAAGTTAGAAACATGACATTTTGGGGAAATGATCATTGTATGTCAAAACCGTCCACTAAGAGAGGATTTTCTGATATTCAGTTTCTAAAGGGGTCTTAAGGGGGTTAAACCTGCATTTCCTTGAATAACAATAACTCACGATTGGTTACATTGGGGGATGTGATACTCGGCATATAAATACATCATTAAAAATAAGAAGGCACGTGTCTGAGGGTTTTTCGATTTGGTGTATATTATGAGGTGAAAGGGGTGAAAAGTTAGGGTTGAAGGATCCCTAACGGAGCGTATATCTCTTAAACGACATAGGCCAGGAGTTTGAAACTCAGCGGAAAAAAAATCAGCTTAAAAGATAAGTAAATAGGAGTTCGACCGTTCTTTTTTCATAAATCCAATTTAAGGGGCCCATGGGGAGGGGTGAAATTCGGGGGGGGGGGGGGGCAGGAAAGAAAGTGTCCTAACTGATTGACTGACTGACTCACTCCTCAAACTCAGGGACAGAAAACTGCTTGAAAATAAGTAAATAAGTGTTCGACAGTTTTCTTTTCATAAATCAAATTTAAGGGGTTCTTGGGGAGGGGTGAAATTCTGGAAGAAAAATGAAAGAAAATGTCCTCACTCTCTCACTCATCATCGCCCAGCCAAAATGATTGAAGTTAGAAACATGAGATTTTGGGGATATGTTCGTTGTTCGTTGTATGTCAAAACCGTACACTAAGAGAGGATTTTCGGATATTCAGGTTCTAAAGGGGTCTTAAGGGGGCTAAACCTGCATTTTATTGAATAACAATATCTCACGAGTGGTTTCATTTGAGGATGTGATACTCGGCATATAAACTAATCATTAAAAATAAGCAGACATGTGTGTAAGGGGTTTTCGATGTGGTGTCTATTATAAGGTGAAAGGGGTGAAAAGTGGGGGTTGAAGGATTCCTATCGGAGCGTGTATCTCTTGAACGACATAGGCGAGAAGTTTGAAACTCAGCGGGAAAAAATCAGCTTAAAAATAAGTAAATCGGTGTTCGACCGTTTTTTCATAAATTCAATTTAAGGGACCAGTGGGGTGGGATGAAATTCGGGGGGGAAAAGGAGAGAAAGTGTCCTAACTACTGACTAACTCACTTACTCATCAAACTCAGGGGAAAAAGACAGCTTAAAAATAAGTTAATAGGTGTTCGAGCGTTTCTTCATAAATCCAATTTAAGGGGCCCATGAGGAGGGGTAAATTTTTGGTAAAAATAATTGAAAGAAAATGAGCTGACTGACTCACACACTCATCATCGCCCAGCAAAAACTATTGAAGTTGGAAACATTAAATTTTGGGAATATGTTCGCTGTATGCCGAAAACGTAAACTAAGGAAGGATTTTCGTTTATTCGGGTTCTGAAGAGGTGTTAAGGGGGTAAACGTACATTTCATTGAATAACGATATCTCATGAGTTGTTTCTTTGGGGATGTGATATTCGGCATATAAACTAATCATTAAAAATAAGCAGACATATGTCTAAGTGTTTATCTCTTAAACGACATAGGCGAGAAGTTTGAAATTCAGCACAAAAAAACAGCTTAAAATATAATTAAATAGGAGTTCGACCGTTTTTTCATAAATCCAATTATATGGCCCTTGGAGAGGGGTGAAATTCAGGGGAAAAAACAGGAATGAATGTGTTTTAACTGATTAACTCACTCACATATCAAACTCAGGGGCGAAGAACATCTTAAACATAGGTAAAAAGGTGTTCGACCGGTTTTCTTTTCATAAATCCAATTTAAGGGGTTCATGAGAGGGGTGAAATTCTGAAAAATAAATGAACGAAAATGTCCTGACTCACTCACTCACTCATTATCGCCCAGCCAAAATTATTGAAGTTAGAAACTTGACATTTTGGGGTTATGTTCGTTGTATGTCGAAAACGTTCACCATGGAAGGATTTTTGGATATTCAGGTTCTCAAGGGGTGTTAAGGGGGTAGACTGCATTTAATTGAATAACAATATCTCCCGATTGGTTTCCTTGGAAGATGCGATACTCGGCATATAAACTCATCATTAAGAATAAGAAGACACATGTCTGAGGGGTTTTCGATGCAGTGTATATTATGAGGTGTATGTGTGAAAAGTGGGGGTTGAAGGAATCCTAACGGAGCAAGTATCTCTTAAAAGACAGAGGCATACAGTACGAAACTCAGGGCTTGAAAAATAAGTAAATAGGTGGTCGACCGTTGTTTCATAAATCCAATTTAAGAGGCCCATGGGGAGGGGTGAAATTCTGGGGAACGAAGGAAGGATTTTTGGTTATTCACTCATCCCCCAGCCAAACCTATTGCAGTTAGAAACTTAAAAACATTGGGGGGTATGTTCGTTGTATGTCGAAAACGTCCACTAAGGATGGATTTTTGGATATTCATGTTCTGAAGGGGGTGTTAAGGGGGCAAAACTTGCATTTCATTGATTAACAATATCTCACGAGTTGTTTCATTTGGGGATGTGATATTCGGCATATAAATTAATTAATAAAATAAGCAAACATATGTCTAAGGGTTTATCGATATGGTGTATACAATGAGGTGAAAGGGGTAAAAATTGGGGGCTAAGGATTCTTAACGGAGCGTGTATATTTAAACAACATAAGCGAGAAGTTTGAAATTCAGCGGGAAAAAATCAGCCTAATAAATAAGTAAATAGGTGTTTAAACGTTTTTTTTTCATCAATCCCATTTAAGGGGAGGGGTGAAATTCTCAAAAATAAATGAAAGAAAATGTCCTGACTGAATCGCTCACTCATCATCGCCCAGCCAAAATTATTGAAGTTAAAAACATGTTTTTTTTAATATGTTCGTTGTATGTCGAAAACGTCCACAAAGGAAAGATTTTTGGATATTCAGGTTCTAAAGGGGTGTTAAGGGTGTGAACGTGCATTTCATTGAATAACAACATCTCACGAGTGGATTGATTTGGGGATGTGATACTTGGCATATAAACTAATCATTAAAAATAAGCTGACTCATGTCTATTGGTTTTTCGATTTGGTGTATATTTTGAGTGAAAGGGGTGAAAAGTGGGGGGTTGAAGGATTCCTATCGGAGTGTGCATCTCTTAATCGACATAGGCGAGGAGTTTGAAACTCAGAGGAAAACAATCAGCTTATTAATTAATAAATAAATAATTAAATAAATAGGTGTTCGACCGTTTTTTCATAGATCCAATTTAAGGGGCCCTTGGGGAGGGGTGAAATTTTGGAAGAAAAACGTCCACTAAGGAAGGATTTTTGGGTGTTCACTCTCATCGACCAACCAAATCTGTTAAAGTTAGAAGAATGATATTTTGGGGATATGTTTGTTGTGTGTCGAAAACGTCTAATGGAGGGAATTTTGGGTATTCAGGTTCTAAAGGGGTGTGAACGGGGTTAAACCTGCATTTCATTGAATAACCATATGACAAGACTATGACGCGAGCGAAGCCGCGGGTACCTGCTAGTATAGATATATTAATCGGTTTACCCAGCGTAAGCTTAAAATGCGCACGGAAGACAGGTATTTCTTCGACTCGATTTACTGAAATCGTTATTGCTCTGCTTCCATTGGTCATAAATGAATGTTTTCCTACAGAAACCTTCCTCGAGAAATCCTTTACAGAATGGTGAAAACCACATCAAATCCATGTAGTGGTTCTCGAGATAACCCGTTACATCGAAGAATCAGGGTCTTTTTTTTTTAGTCTACTTTTCACATTTTGCAAAAATGAGGAAATATTAGACTTATGACATCGATCCGGGCAAATGAGAGTCTGTCTGTCTGTCTGTCTGTCTGTCTGTCCTTCTGTCTGTCTGTCTGTCTGGCTGGCTGTGTGTGTGTGCCCCCCCCCCCCCTATCAACTCCTAAACGGCTGCAGCAATCGAAACCAAATTTGGTATGAGTAAAGATCTATACCTGATTATATCAAGCCCTTATTTGAAAATGATGTCAGTGCTACCAACTGCTGAACACCCGCAATTGAAATTTGAGCTCCATGTTGGATATCTTGGAAGGTATGCATGGGAGCTATTCCAAAATTGGCACACATATAGATAATACTATTTCAGTTTAATTTGCAGGAGGCCATGCATGGCAGTGTTGCCAAAATGACACTATGCCCGTTGATAGGTCCAATTTTAAATGCATATAACTTCTATGCTATCAATGGGATTTCTACCAAATTTCGTATGTAATATACGAACATACAGAGATATTACTGAGCATATTCTTAAGAGCCACCAGAGCTGCCAACTGTTAATAAATAATCTCTCTATTTTCTTTATCCAAATACCAATATTTCAGAAAGTATGCAAGCCGACAGCTTTAAACTATGCACACGTATAGTACCTGATATTCTAGATTAATTTGGAGTAAATAATATACGTCAGTGCTACCAACATGATTCGAAGCCTGCTGATAAGTCGAATTTTTAAATGCATATAACGTCTACACTATCAATTGGATTTCAACCAAATTTCGTTTGTGCTATGTTTACATAAACAGATATGACTATGCGTATTCTTAAGAACAACCAGGGCTGCCAACTGTTAATAAATGTCCCCCAGGGGCTCACATCTTGTGGGACGTGGGTTGGCGACCACGGGACCCCGGCTGAGTCTGGCATTGCTTCCACTTACTTGTGCCGGCTCCTCTCAGTCTTCTTTCCTGTCGACCTCCCTCGGTCAACTCTTGTTCTTTTCCGACCCCGATGGTAATAGGGTATCCGAGGCCTAGGGAGTCTTTCACTTTTGCGCCTATATTGGCCCTTGTCTCATCTTTCCTGATCCCTCCTTCTTCGAGGGGTCAGACCTCTTCTATTCTTTTCATTATATTTCCTTTTCTCTTTAAGATTCCCGCACTGTTTTTGTTACTTGGCTCCCCGTGTATCTAAATTCCATTTAGCGTTTTTTCTTGCATCTACACTACATTTTGTATGTATTTTTAATCTACGTTGCATTTTGTGAGTTTTTCCGATCTAAATTGCATTTTGCGATTGTTTTCAACCTCAATTGCCTTTATGTAAAGATTGACAATCTAAATTGCTTTTTAGTAAGTCTTTCAATGTAGGAGCAGGGCATTTTAGTGAGTATTTTGAATTTCAATTACATTTTGTAAGTATTTTTAAACAAAACCGCATTTCGCAAGAATTTTAAATCTAAATTGCATTTTGTGTGGTGGGCATTTTGCAAGTATTTTGATTCTCAATTGCATTTTGTGGGTATTTTGAATCTATATTGCATTTATCAAGTATTTTCAATCTAAATTGCATTTTGTAAGTATTGTCAATCCAAATGAGTAGTTTGAATCTACCGTACATTTTGTAAGCATTTTCAATTTCAATTGCATTTTGAAAGTATTTTGAATTTCAATTGCACTTTGTGAATATTTTGGATTGAAAATGGGATCTTTCAATCTGAATTGCATTGCGTATTTTCAATTTCAATTATATTTTGTAAGCATTTTGAACCTCAATTGCATTGTGTACGTATTTTCGATCTAATTTGCATTTTGTATTTTGAATTTCAGTTGCATTTTGTAAGTATTTCGACTCTACATTGCATTTTGTACGTACTTTGAACCTAGCCTGCATTTTGTGCGTCCTTTTTTTTCCAATCTATTCCTTTTGTGAATCTTTTCGTTCTAAATTCCCTTTTGTAAGAACATTTCGTGAGTTGTTTCGATCTGAGTTCCTTTTTGTAAGTATTTTCCGTCTCACTTAATTTTCGTTCTGGTTTCCATTTCATTGTAATTTTCGCTATCGCCCAGATAATTAGGGGCCGATAACCTAGATGTTAGGCCCCTTAAAACAACAATTATCATCATCATGTTAATAAATGCTGTCTCTATTTTTTACCCTAATAATAATATATCAGAAAGTATGCAAGCCAACAGCTCTAAACTTTGCACACGTATAGTACCTGACATTCTAGATTTATTTGTAGTAACTAATATACGTCAGTGCTGCCAACATGATTCTAAGCCTGCTGATAGGTCCAACTTTAAAATTCATGTAACTTCTATACTAACTAATGGATTTCATCCAAAATGGCACAACAGGAGATCATAATATTTCAGATTATTTCTGACCAACACATGCACAACGTTGTTGAAAACATGATTTTAAGTGCGCTGATAGATCCAATGTCTAACTGCATGTAACGTCCATGCTATCCATTGGAGTTCAACCAAATTTTGTATTCTGTACCTTAAGAGATGGAACTAAGAATATATTCAGTCACCAGGGCTGCCAACTGTAGTGCTCTAATAGGCTACATTATACCAGGTATACTTCGAACTAATTAGAAATTTCGATATTACCAACTTTATTTCGTCATTATTCTATGTAGATAGGTCCATATAGATTAATCATTGGTATGAATGTTAAATTTTAAGAAAAGTAGGCTCTTTAGTTCGTCACGGAACTTTTTGTTTAATATGTAGAGATTCAGTAGTGCACATACAATAACAATTGTCATTAATTTTACAATAAGTTAAAACAAAAATTGCCTACTATAAAAATACGGGGGGCGTCGGTGATAAAACTATTTTTGTGTGAATTTATTATATTTATTCGTTAATTCCCCATAAGGAGGGCGTTACAACACAATCAATTTTCATGTTTTATTTTGGCCCCTTCTTCTTTTTTGTGTGAATTTATATTTAACAGCTTTTGCTCTAAAAATCTTCCAACTGAGATGAGAGTATGACCATTGCACTCGCAGAAAGTTACTGTGGGTGTGGAATATGATATCTCCTGATTATATCCAATACAATATATAATAATAATAATAATAATAATAATAATAATAATAATAATAATAATATCGTATGGCCTAGGGTGCAAGCTTTGTAATTTGACGCCCAGAGGGTAGCCTGCATGTCGAATTTCGTTGTTCCTTGAATCACTATGAAAGTCAAGCAGGTTAGATATCTAACCTCCTTGAACACTATAGCGCTTTCTAGTAGAGAAATGAGGAACTTTCTGTTGGCGGAAACTCCCGAGATTAATTTTGCCATCGTGAACATGGCCTACTGAATTCAAATGGGTTCTTTGACATGCCAACATCGTATGACATGCGTGTTGTATTTTTGCCGCCTTTCAGAAATCACTTACCACGGCCAGGAGCGAAACTGCAGTATTGGGGTTAGTAGACCGACACGCTATCCACTCACCCACCGTGGCAAGCTAATAAAATATATAGATGACATTTTATCTTAATACAGTATGTTCACCTCTATTCTGTCCTCACCCTCTATTGAGCGTTGTTTTCGCCCTCAGACTATGCCTACACATTTTTTTAGGTAGATTTCTTTAGAAAGCTAACTATTGCAATGGGTCCCATGTTTCGACTTCCGGAAAATTTCGACATATCTTCGCGTTTCACATCCCCCAGACCCCCAAACCACCGTCAGTTCAAAAGTTTATATATAATTTATGTATATATGTATCTATCTATCTATCTATATATATATATATATCAGTTTCTTGTGGACACGATAACTGCCGTAATTTTGCACCAATCACTTTGAATTTTTTACATAATATGTATCCCTATAAAATCTCGGTCGAGTTCGTTAATGGGCAAAATCGGTCAAAGGGGGTAAAAATGGGGGGCTTTTTTCGATAAAGTGAAATATCGCAATAACTCTCTTAATACATGAAATATCGAATCCCTTCAAAGTTCATAATATGTGTCGGATAAGTGCCAAAAATTTATGTCAAATAAGTTTTTTGATAGCACCAACCATTGACCAAAGGGGTGGGAAAAGGTGGGTTTTTCGGGAAACATTAATCATATCTCTGTTAATAGGCACAATATCAAAACCGCACAAAATGGACAATATTCCTCCAATAATTACCTAAAACTTTTGTCTGAAAGAATTTTTGATATGACCCACCATTACGCCACGGGGTGAACAAAATGATTTAAATTATAAGAAAATGCCAAGTGCCAAGAGTGGTTGCCATGACAACTTTACTTTTAATTGATAAGGGATGACCATCAGCAGTTGCTATGACAACGCCACTGCACGAGATCACATTCAGTTTTCATATGTCAGTGGGAAGCGACTTCGGTATCGGAACTGGTAGCATGCTGAACTTCTATGCCCAAGGTCGCGGGTTCAAACCCGGCTGAAGTCGTCGGATTTACTAAGAGCGCTAAAAAACCTGAGTTTGCTTTCCTTCGGAGGGGAAGTTCCAACGTTCGTTGCGAGTTGCTGATTGAGGTGGCATCTAGTAGCCAAGTTCACAGCTAGGCGTCGTTGACGGCAGTATTTTAGGTAGATTTCATTAGAAAGCTAACTATTGCAATGGGTACCATGTTTCGATTTCCGGAAAATTTCGACATATCTTCGCGTTTCACATCCCCCAGACCCCAAAACCACCGTCAGTTCAAAAGTTTATATATAATTTATGTAATATATGTATATATGTATATCAGTTTCTTGTGGACACGATAACTGCCGTAATTTTGCACCAATCACTTTGAATTTTTTACCGAATATGTATACCCATAACATCTCGGACGAGTTCGTTACTGGGCTAAATCGGTCGAAGGGGATGAAAATGGGGGACTTTTTTTTTTTTCGAAAAAATTAAATATTGCTATAACTCTCTTAATATGTGAAATATCGAATCCGTTCAAAGTTCATACTATGTGTCGGATAAAGCTCAGAAATTTGTGTTTGAAACGTTTTTTGATAGCACCAACCATTGACCAAAGGGGTGGGAAAAAAAGTTTTTTCGGGAAACATTAATCATATCTCTGTTAATAGGCACAATATCAAAACCGTACAAAATGGACAATATTCCCCTAATAATTACCTAAAACGTTTGTCTGAAAGAATTTTTGATATGAGCCACCATTGCGCCAAGGGATTAGAAAAATGATTTCGGAATTATAAAAAAATGCCAAGAGCTATCAGTGGTTGACATGGAAACACTACTAAATTGATGAGGGATGAGCCATCAGACGTTGCCATGACAACGCACTTGCGCGAGATCAGATTCAGATTTCCATCTGACTAAGTGTGAAGCGGCTTCGGTGACGTAACTGGTAGCATGCTGAACTTCTATGCCCAAGGTCGCGGGTTCAAAGCCGGCCAAAGTCGTCGGATTTTCTAAGAGCGCTAAAAATCCCTCAGTAAGCTTTCCTTTGGAGGGGAAGTTCCAACGTTCGTTGCGAGTTGCTGATTGAGGTGGCATCCAGTAGCCAAGTTCACAGCTGGGTGGCGTTGACGTTAGTATCTGGTAGCAACATTAGGAACTACTGCTTGAAATTTACCGTCTGCATTCCTTACCTGAATTACAGACTAATACAGCCATCACAATTCACACCGTTTATCAGACAGATTCTACACTCACCCAAAGTACACGGGGTTATATGACCGCGTTGTCTCAGCCCCTAAACTGAGGAACCAACCAACATCTCTGCGGGAGATATAATTTTGCGTGAAGAAGTAACAGACCGTTACATAGTTACACATCAGTGTCGAAACCTTGCATAAGGACAGTGTGACCACAAGTATAACAAGTAGTTCCGTGAAGAACTGTACAGCCTATTTTCATATATCCTGTTCATGTTAATTGCCTCTATCAACATACAAAATTTCAGTTTAATTGCTGTAACAGATTCGTAGATATTGAGAACCGTCTAAATATTTCAGACGGTCGCCAGGTTGGATTTTTATTTTTGTACTATTATATTAAGATTGTTGTGTAAGTGTGGTATTCAAACTTCAATCGCATGATAAGAACACAAGAAGTAAAAACGAGATTTTAAAATTACGCACAACAGCCATCTTGTGATTATGCAAACAATTGAAATAAATTAGATGCCAGTGGATCAACATTTGTGTAAGCATTTAAAACGTGCAACGTTTCACGGCACTCGGATAGTTAATTCGCGAGAAACGTCCATTTAAATATTTATACTTCGCGTCGCCGCCATGTTGGATTCGTGCTCACGAGGTTACTGAAAGTCCTATAGGTGAACATATGTTCATAGTCTCTATGATCATAAAAATTTCAGTTTGGTTGCTGTAAAAGATTCATATATATTCAGAACCGTCTAAATATTACGGAAGCTTGCCATTTAGGATTGTTATATGTATAGGCCATAGAGTTATGTACCATTCAAGGTCACTTATTGCCTAGGTTCATTATTCAAACTTTCACTTCGATCGCATGATTACGACACAAGAAATAAAAACTTAATTTTAAAATTTCGCACAGCCGCCATCTTGAGGTTATGTAAACAATTGAATTAAATTAGATGGCAGTACATTACAATCTGCAAAATCATTTACTGTACCACATTTCACTGCGCTCAGAGAGTTAACTCACGAGAAAAGTCTATTAAAATATTTCAAATTCGCTTGGTCGCCATGTTCGTTTTGTACTTTACTGGTTTATGAATTATACATAGGTAAACTTGTATCAGTACCCTTTATCACCGTACAAAATTGCAGGGTGATATCTGTAATAGTTTCGGGGATATAGAATGTCAGTGAAATATTTCGCACAGGCGCCATTTTGAGGTTATGTAAACAATTGAACTAAATTAGATTCCAGTGCATTGCAATGTGTATAAATATTTGCTGTACCAAGTTTCATTACGTTTGGATAGTTAAATCGCGAGAAAAGTCTATTTAAAAGTCTCCACTTCGCTTGGCCGCCATGTTGGTTATGTAGTAACCAGGTTTTTGAAAGTTTCATAGGTGAACTTCTAGTAGTACCCTTTATCACCGTACACAATTTCAGGGCGATATCCGTTATAGTTTCGGAGATACTGAATGCTAGTGAAATTGTTCGCACAGCCGCCATGTTGGATTGGTGAGACGTAACAAAATTCGATGGGCACGGTCGACGTCGCCGGGAATAGTGCTATAAACTTACCGAGTTTCACTGAAATCGCTCCAGCCGTTTAGATTTTATTAGGGGGGGACACACACCCACACCTCACACACACACACACACACACGCACACACACACGGACAAAAGGTGATCTCATAAGCCTATTTTTTCAAAATTGAAAATAGGCTAAAAATGGACTCCAAATGACAAGATGGTTACCGTCCCAGTAAGACAATAAAATGTTTAAAATATGTTTAAAATGAAGACAAACAAAGTTAATTAAACTCCAATTATAAAATACTTTCACGCGATAAATGAGGTCTGATCCTTCTACGAAAACCTGCATATTCTGCCTATTTTCGCCTATCTCCAAGTTTGTCCGGTGAAATCTACCTCCGCCTTCCGGCGTGCCGAGAGGACTTTTTTTTGTGTGTGTGCGTGGTCTCCTCAGAGGCCGAGTGCAGGTCACGGGCGTTCTGCGCGTCGGGATGAGAGATGGATTGAATGAAGATGAATGAAACAGGGCAAGGATGTGTAAGGGAGCGGCCGTGGCATATCAGAAGGTACCGTCCCAGCATTTGCCTGGTGTTGAAAATGGGAAATCATGGAAAACCATTTCAAGGACGGCCGACGGTGGGGCTCGAACCCACGCGTCTACCGAGTCAGCAGAGAGCTTGACCCCATGACCTAACGCTGCGCTTTAGCCAGCGTAGCCACTGCTGTCGGTGTAAGCCTACAGCTATCTGTTAAATACGAAAAGAACCACGAGGTCTCACAAACTTGATGATGCATGCTTCAGTTCGACTTGTTGATATACAAGGTAGTGCTTTGCGGGTGTAGGACTTGTAGGAGTACACGCTATACCTTCTCTGTTTAACCTCCAGCGCAAGCGGACGAAAGCAAAACAGAGCTCTCAAACAAGAGGAAATGTGCTAACAACTAATAGAAAATTGACGAATTTAAGGGGAATTTCAGGCACCGAAGCAGTGTCTTCCTTGCTTCATCCTAATGCGATCACCACCATCATCTTTATCTTAATGATGTTGACAAGGGCGCATTTGGAGGAGGACAGGGGTTGATAGGGCTGCTGCCCCTCCGAAGGTTTTCTTAGAAACGGCGTCAATTTGTAGCGTGATTCTAACATAATTTTGTTTCAACATTTGATTGTATCATTAGGAAATATTGTTAAGAATATTAATAAACCCATTGTGACGTAGCTGAGTGGTCTATGGATAGATGACCGTATGAAGATCCGAGGTTCGAATCCCGGCGGTGACACCAGCCATCCTCAGTGTGGTTTCTCCTGAGTTTTTTTAAACATTCTAAGCACCCTGTTTCAAATAGATCCGGGAATCCTTCCCCATTAAAATGTCTTATTTTAAAGTAGCTTGCAATTTTGAAAAATATAGAAATTAAGATGCATGGCCGCATAAAAACCCAGAGCAAGTTCGGAAATGTGAAGAATATCCTGACGAAGGATGAGACAAAAAAATTGCAATGAAATGGCCATTTTCTTTTCTAAATAGTAAAATCAATAAAGAGACTTCGCTGTTTCACCCCTTAAAACCTCAATAACTAACTAACTACGTATATTACCTGAAGAACTATTTTAAAATTTTCTTTTGTTTCTTGTACACTTTGTTGATTGTTGCCATCCGGTAAATACGGAAAGTTGCTCAATTTTTAGCAAATAATTCATATTTCTCTGTGCGGTATAAATTTACAAAATATCGTTCTCTTGGTTTTCAAAATTACTCTCATGGGCAACCTTAAATCATATACAGTTGCGCGTACTTCCATGGTATGCTCATGAAATTGCTATTTACTCAGTAACTATTGAGTGTGGTTTTCCCCGGGGGTTTTCCACACTCCAGCGCACTCTTTTCTGGCAAATGCTTGGATAGTACCTTTATTCACGTCGCGGTGCACCTACCTCATCACTATCCCTAATACATCAACAACAACAAAAAAACAAACCCCTGGCACTATACAGCCCTTTAAGGGCCTAGGCCGACCAAGCGACCTCTGCCCAGCCATTTGGCCTGCAGATATTGGGGTGACGCGTGATCAGCGCATCGGGTCCCCTCGGCCGTTAATCTTGGTTTTCGTGATCGGGGCGCTGCCTCACTGTCATACAACTACTCAATTGTCCTCACGAGACTGAGTGCACCCTGTTCCAACCCACACGTCAGTTTTAAAATCCCTGACGGAGCCGGGTCACTATCCCTAATACAGTTACAAACATTATTACATTCATCATAGAAATGCAGGTTATCGGACAACTTAATTACTACACGGGACTGGTGAGCAAGATGTCCCAAGCCTCTAAAATTAATTAACAACTCAGGATCTGCTGTAGGAGCTATCTTCTGGAAAATGTCTAGTGTTAAACTTCTTTATGGGCCATTTTATCCAACTCTTTACAAACGATTAGTTAACTTAAATACGAGAGTTAATGCATGATTATCGTTTATGCATTTAACGAGGCCATGCGGGTTCCTAATTAATTAAATGCGCTTTACGGCCCTCGCGCATGCGTAGATTCGGTTTCACCATGGAGAAACATTGCGAACAGATTAAGAAGCGTGTAGCACTCGCCGTTGTTTGCGATGCTTTCTTCTTGAGATTTTCTGAACATAATTATAAAGGAAGGGAAATACAGAAGACCTTATTCGTGGCAAAAGCTTAAAATGATATGAACAAAGTATTCAGGAGAACTGGTAATTGTGTTTAACTAGCAAAATAGGACGCGCTCTCCCCGTTGTTTTCGTAGCGTAAGCGGTTACGTTGTTGTAGACTCTGAGTTTATAATGCAGAGCCGGAAGGAGTTCTAATCTCACTTCGGATATGCTTTTGTTTTTCATTTCTTCTTTCTTGCCATTAAACATGTATGATCTTTTGTAATTGCATTGTCATAAACATATATTATATTCATATGGATGAAAGTTAGTGGGATCCTCCCTGGCTTAGGCGGCAGCACGCCGGCCTCTCACCTCTGGGTCCGTGGTTCATATCCCGGTCACTCCATGTTTGATTTGCGCTGGACAAGCTGTTACTCCGATTTTCCCTGTCACAATTACATTCCAGTAACACTCTCCGCTGTCATTTCATTTCATCAGTCGTTCATTTAATCATTTCCTCTGGGGAAAGCCTTTCTACAAAAAAGGAATCTGTTGACATCGAATATAGATTTAGGTATTAAGAAGTCATTTTTTAAAGCCTTTGTCTGGAGTGTGGTGCTCTATGGAAGTGAAACTTGGACTATTGGTGCAGCAGAAATGAGGAGAATTGAAGCATTTGAAATGTGGTGTTACAGGAGAATGATGAAGATCAGATGGGTAGATAGGGTGACAAACGAAGACGTATTATGACGAGTGGAAGAGGAGAGATGCTTCTGGCGACTGCTAATGAAGAGAAGAGATAGGTTAGTAGGACACATATTAAGACACCCAGAAAAAGCAAGCTTAGTTATGGAATGAAGGGTTGAGGACAAGAAATGTAGGGGTAGACCAAGGTTAGAATATGTTAAACAGATTGCTTCGGATGTAGGGTGTGGTAGCTATGTAGAGATGAAACGATTAGCTCAAGACAGGGAGGTATGGAGAGCTGCATCAAACCAGTCAAAAGACTGAAGACTCAAACAACAACAACAACAACAACAACAACAGGGGAGTGCGACAGGCTTCGGCAGCCGGCACAGTTCATATCCTCGCCGCTAGATGGAGGCTTCATTCATTCCATTCCTGACCCCGTCGGTCGTCTGGAAGCAGGCTGTGGATTTTCATTTTCATGGTTGAAAGTTAGTGTGAAACTACCGGGTGAGTTAGCCGTGGTTGTTTCGGCGTGGCTGCAGGCAGTCGCTCACATCCAGGAGGCGAAGAGGTTCGAATCCCCCCGCTGGCAACCTGGAAGATGGTTTACCGTCGTTTCCCATCTTCCTTCCAGGCAAATGCCGGGGTGGGTCCCTTACTATAGGCCACAGCCGCTACCTTCCAATTCCACGTCCTTACATTAACACTTTCCTCCCCAGACAACACTCCACATGCGACGGTACTTGTAGCTCACCCAATGGGTGTCCGTATAGAAGAAGCTACAAAACTCTGGCGAGCCGAACATGTCCTTGGGCACTCCCGGCATTAAAAGCCATACACTAAAAATAAAAGAAATAAGAATAATAAAAAAGTGTGAAACTCGGAAACAAACCGCCATTGAGGGATGAGCGAGGTAGAGTTTGGCTATTTCCCTCCACTTTAACGATGTTTTAGAGAGTTGAGAGGTCAGATTTGGCCATTTAACGTAATTCCTTGTTAGTGGTAAGTTAACGAGCGTTTCTGTTTGCTGAAAAGCTCGTGCAGTGTTAAATAACCTTATATAATGAATTAATATATAATTGACGTTGGTGAAAACGGCCGTAAGATGCGTAGGCTACTTCCTCTCGAAGCATTTTCTGGTGACATTAATGTTATTTTATGCACATACTCTGAGCTCCTTCAGCCTGTTATCTTGGAACAAGAACTCGAACAGTTAAACGCGTTACACTCCAAAAGTTGAGGCGAGACTTAAGCCAAGTAAGTTGAACGAATGCAGTTTGCAGTAAAGTTTGTGAGAACTATTGTATGGTAGGGCTGCCTGTGTTATAATATGCTTGCTGATTCGTACGTAATCTTCTTCCCTCCAGTTATATGGCTGCCATTGCGAGCACCTGTGGATTTCTCGCTTCCAATTACTTCGTTCATTCATTGCTCTTGCCTCTTCGCGTGAAACATATTAAGAGGGCTCCTAGGCATGAATTTCATTAAGCAAAACGTAAACTTATTTTTAATTAATGCTCTACTCCACTTCTTTTGTGTGCTGGAACCAACACGTGTACTGAAGGTGGTCCCCTCTTAACACGAGAATGTGGGTGTCATTTCATGTTAGAGAATTCGCTTCGCTCGTTTTATAAATATACTCGTGTCTTAATTACTGCCATTACAAGCTTGTTACATAATGTACTATTTTGCACACAAACATGGCCGCCATCCACAAATTATTGGGCAGATGACCTCGTTGTGTGGTCAAAAGATTTTTCATGCATAAAGGTATAATGTTGCAAAATTTGGTAGAGATCAGATGAATAGGTTGGTCGTAATTAGATTTAAGCTTTTAACATTTGGATGGCCGCCATTACGTTTACGTCAAGACGGCGGCGATATAAAACATGACACTGAGGTGCCCTTTGCTAATGCTACCTCTGTACCAAATTTCGTTCAATTCGGATTCACCGTGTTTGAATTGATAGGGGGGGACAGACATTCAGAGTACACACACTCACACAGACAGACCCACAGACACACAATTTTTGGCCCTGTGTTGATCTCATAAGTCTACATTCATTTTTTTTTTTTGCAAAAATCGAAGGTAGGCTAATATACAATCACATGCTTTCTATATCACACTTACCCTTAGTACTCACTTTATACATGCTGAAGAGCTGAATTTTTGTTATTTAATTTCTTCGTCTTCTTCTTCTTTCTTTCTTTCTTTCTTTCTTTCTTCGTTATGCCCACTTAAAGAGCGCGTTTGAATTTGTTAACTTGGATTGATGGCTTTTCCTTCTTCTTGTCCTCCCAGAATCTCTTCATGAACTCGCTATGCTGTTCCTTGCGTTCTTCTGCCCATTGTTTTCTTGTGGTCCTTTCAGCATTCTCCGTGAAAGTATGCTTGGCAACCAGAGTTTAAAAGACCTTGCGATTCCTGATGGTATCTTCTGTGATGTTTATTTCTTTTATGTCCAACTTTATTTCTTCTAACCACTTGGTTTTGTATGAATTTGAAAAAAAAAGTGATCCATTCTAATTACATTGTTGCCCATTCTAATGACATTTACCAAAATAAGATCAAATGATGGGAACAAAATTTCAAATAAAAACAAGTAGTTCCGTGAAGAACTATACAGCCTATTTTCATATATCCTACTTATGTTAATTGCCTCTAGCAACATACACAATTTCAGTTTGATTGCTGTAATAGATTCGTAGATATTGAGAACCGACTAAATATTTCGGATGGTCGCCATGTTGGATTTTATATATGTATGTCCTAGAGTTATGTACTGTTACATGCTGATTATTGTGTACGTGTAGTATTCAAACTACAATCGCATAATTAGGACACAAGAAGTAACAAGGAGATTTTAAAATTTCGCACAGCTGCCATCTTGAGGTTATGGAAACAATTGAAATAAATTAGATACCAGTGGATTACCATTCGTATAAGGATTTACTGTTCCAAGTTTCACTACACTCGGATGGTTAAATTGCGAGAAACGTCCATGTGAATTTTTATATTTCGCGTCGCCTCCATGTTGGATTTGTGATCACCAAGTTATTTAAAGTCCTATAGGTGAACTTAAGTTCATAGCCCCTATGAACATTAAGAAATTCAGTTTGATTGCTATAATAGATTCGTAGATATTCAGAGCCGACTAAATATTTTGGATGGTCGCCATGTTGAATTGTTAAATGTATAGGCCATAGAGTCATGTACCATTAAAGGAAAATTATTGCTTAGGTTCAATATTCAAACTTTCAATTCGATCGCATGACTACATCACAAGAAATAAAAACTTAATTTTAAAATTCGCACATCCGCCATCTTGAGGTTATGTAAACAATTGAACTAAATTAGATACCAGTGCATTACAATGTGTATAAATATTTCCTGTACCAGATTTCAGTGCGTTTGGAACATTAAATCGCGAGAAAGGTCTATTTAAAATTTTCAATTTCGCTTGGCTGCCATGTTCGTTTTGTAGTTAACCGGTTTCTGAAAGTCTTATAGATGGACTTCCGTAGTGCCCTTTATCTCCGTAAAAGATTTCAGGGAGATACCGCTAATAGTTTCACAGATATGGAATGCCGGTGAAATATTTCGCACATCCGCCATCTTGTGGTTATGTAAACAATTGAACGAAGTTAGATGTCGGTGCATTACAATGTTTATAAACATATACTGTACCAAGTTTCATTGCGTTTGGTTGGTTAAATCGCGAGAAACGTCTATTTAAAAGTCGCAACTTCGCTTGGCCGCCATGTTCGTTTTGTAGTTACCAGATTTTCAAAGGTCACATAAGTGAACTTATAGTTGTTCCCTTTATCACCATACAAAATGTCAGGGTAATATCGGTAATAGTTTCGGAGATATTGAATGCTGGTGACATATTTCGCACAGCTGCCATGTTGGATTGGTGAGTCGTAACAAAATGTGAAGGGCACGGTCGGGGTCGCAGGGAATAGTGCTATGACCTTACCGAGTTTCATTGAAATCGCTCCAGCCGTTTAGATTTTATTAGTGGGGGACACACACACGAATCACACACACACACACACACACACACACGCACACACACACGGACAAAAGGTGATCTCATAAGCCTATTTTTTCAAAATTGAAAATAGGCTAATAAGAATAATAGTTATGAAACGCATTTTTTCATAAATTAATCAATTATATTGACTAAAGACTAAGGAACACATGTATTAGTAGGTGAGTAAACGTTATGGATCTGATAACAATATTAATATTTATATCATTAAAAAAATAGATAATATGTTCTAATATCATTTAAAATTAATGTTATTAGTAGGGCCCGAATATTAATGCCGTAAAAAGTTAAAAAAAATGCACTTAAAACTTTCAAAAATGACTAATAAAAGACCTAAAAATTCGAAAATTGCACTATAAAATGGAGAAAATGATCTTATAATAATAAACTTGCCAATATTTCAAAAATGACATCTTAAGCTCAAACTGAATAGTCTATCAAAATACAGTAGATTTCTAGCACTTAACAAAAGGTTTAACTTTAGAACCAAGTTGCACTGCACTACGAAAGTCATTCTGATGTTGTAAAATGTAAATGATATGCGGTTATAGGCCAACAAGTTTTTATATCTCGAAAAGCTGCGTTCAACATCAACTGATGTGATCGGAGCGTACTTGATCGTTTGCTGCTAAATCTCCTCAATCCCATCCATGCAGTAGTTTTCACCAGAAAGAATGTCGGAGATTTTGCATAATGTGTTTGTCCATCACTTTTTTCAGTTTTGATGCAATACCCGCAGCAATTTCGCCACGATCGTTGCTAAAACTAGTTTCCACCCGGTTGATAAAGAAAATGGAATCAATATTTCAATTTAAATTATCTTGTGTCAGCTACTAGCTTCTTCTTAAGTCTTAGAGACTTAACTGCCTCATATAAAGCTGTGACATAACTAAATTGGAAAACAATACATCAAAAGGCTGGTTTCTCTAAAATAAGACAAAAATAATCTACCAGACTGAAGAAAATGCTCTTAAAATGCAAAAATAGCACACCAAAAAATGCAGAAAAATGCAAAATAAAAATGACATATTTGAAGACAGGATGGCTTGTCCGGAGTTACTATGTACTTCAGCATTGTTTTAGATAGCTCATTAAAAAGATGACATGTCATCAACATCCGGGCCCTAGTCATTAGCATACCAGTTTGTCTGTAGCATGGACAAAATTGGTCCATGCCAAAAAAATGAAATGTGTCCATGCTAATGACAAGATGACCATATTTAATATTTTTGCGGTTACATTAACTTCAACAGATCTTTGGTTTATACCTTCGAATTCATTAATTTTAATAAACAATTTGATGATTTATTTAGCTAATTTTTGTAAACTTATTTATTTTTACATTGTCCATTCCAATGGCTATGAATTAATGTACGCACCTTGAATGCAGGAGTAAAGAAGCCTCTAAGAATCACAACAACAAACCACTTCAGCGAGACTCAGTCTACTATTACAACCTGGATCAGTGCTGTGACTGACCCTTTATTCCAGTGCAAAACACAAATTCCCTCCCATCATGGAGCCTTTTTATTTTTGTCCATGTTAATGACAGTATACTTCAGGGACGGATTTTAAAAAATTGTACCGATTTATTTATTTGGTTCTAAAAGTATTAAACAGATATATAAGTTAAGTTGGCTTTCACGGCCAGTGAATTAAAACTCAGCAATTGTTCTAGGTTTGTGCCGTGTCTTGTGTGGGGTTTCGCCTAGGACACCAATCTGGCTCATCAGCAGGCTCTTGGTGTCCGCGCCCAGACCCCACAGGAGTAGCAAACTGCGCGCTACATCCCTTTTTATGAAGTGCACCTGCGCCTCTTCACTGCGAGAACTAAACGCTCAAGCAGCCATACCCTCTCTATGAAGAGTTCCAAAAATATGGTATATTGGCTTTCACGGCCAGTGAATTAAAACTCAGCAATTTCTCTAGGTTTGTGCCGTGTCTTATTTGGGGTTTCGCCTAGGACACTAAGCTGGTTCATCAGTGGGCTCTTGGTGTCACCGCCTGGACCCCCAAATGAGTAGGCTTTTTGGAAACCTTCGTAGGGAAGTTATGGCTGCTCGACCTTTTAGTTCTCGCAGTGAAGATGCACAGGTGCGCTTCATAAAAATGGAGGTAGCGTGTAGTTCGCTACTCCTGTGGGGGTCCGGGCGGGGACACCGAGAGCCCACTGATGAGCCGGCTTGGTGTCCTAGGCGAAGCCCCACACAAGACACGGCACAAACCTAGAAAAATTGCTGAGTTACATAAGTTAAGGTTTACTAGACAAATTTATGCATTCATAAGGAGAAAGAAACCCTCATACTTCAATAAATACAATAGCAAACACTTAGGAAGTGATGACTAGGAACATCCATGCTAATGACAAATATATTGCGTTTTTTTTTCTGTATTGTTCACTTCTCAAAATGTTGTTCAAAACTACTGTCGACCAAAGTATTATGTGTACTCGAGTTTGAAGGTTGTTTGTGATGTAACCAATAGACCTACATAAAATCCAATAACATCATCATTTTTGTCGTTCTATTTTACGTTAGTTCATGTAGGTTTGGAATTTTAAATTTATATTTTAATATTTTTTATCGCAGTTGGAACACAAAAAGTGCCCGTTTTTAAGCGTGTTTCAACCATGCGTCACATTTAAGAATTATTATCTCAAAAACCCCTCATCAGATCGAATCCAAATTTTAACACAATATACATTGGAATGTTGTATAACTGGTTTATTAATTTCACAATTTTGTGTGTCCAAGAAACAAAGTTGTTATCATTATTGTAAGGTAACTTTCTCTAGGCTCAGGGTGGTTGGAAATTGTAGTTCTTGGTCGCGTTGTAATCCTTATACGTCAAAAAGTTATGCTGTATGACTGTGAAATACCGTAAATAAATTCACTTATTTTATATCGGTTTGTATTTGTACGGGGAAATAAGACAGGGTTCACCTGCTAGCCACTCCGGGGAAAGCAGTACAGCGTTGCCAAAATGGAGCCCATCACGCATCATGGCGCGCCTCGCTCGGAAGTGATGGGTTCCATCTCAGCAACGCTGTACTGCTATCCCTGGAGCGGCTAGCTGGTGAACCATGTCTTATTTCCCTGTACAAATACAAACCGATATTAAATAAGTGAATTAATTTACGTATTTCACAGTCATACAGCATGACGTTTTGACGTATAAGGATTACAACGCGACATAGAACTACAATTTCCAACCACCCCAAGCCGAGAAAAAGTTACCTTACAAAAATGATAACAACCTTGTTTCTTGGACACACCAAATTTTGAAATTAATAAACCAGTTATACAACATTCCAAAGTATATAGTGTTAAAATTTGGATTCGATCTGATAACGTGTTTTTTGAGATAATAATTCTTAAATGTGACGCATGGTTGAAATACGCTTAAAAGCGGGTACTTTCTGTGTTCCAACTGCGATAACAATATAAATTAAAAATTCAAAACGTACATGAACTAACGTAAAATAGAACGTCAAAATTTTGATGTTATTGGATTTTATTTAGACCTATTGGTTACTTCACAAACAACCTTCAAACTCGAGTGCACATAATACTTTGGTCGTCAGTAGTCTATTTGTAAGATATGCATGTATACAATAATACAGTTTTCTCTGAATTGTGTTGTTAGAATAATAACGCCTATACAGCCATGAGACCCTATAGCAGGGGTACCCAACCTTCTTTCTAAGGGCCACATAGTAAATACTTGGGGGACCTTGCGGGCCAATGACACTCGGGGGGGTTGAGGGGTACGGATTTTTTTAAAAAATTATAGATGCAATATGGTGAGTTTTGTGGCTGTCTGAGCTTTGTTTTCTTAGTATTGTTGCCATTTACTATATTTAATTGTATTGGATACAAAAATAAGACTCTACAATTAAATTTAAATATTTGTAATACATCCTTTTAAAATAGAAGTCCCCCCGCCCAGGGACTCACAACTAGTGGGACGTGGGTTGGCGACCACGGGGCCCCAGCTGAGTCCGGCATTGCTTCCATTTACTTGAGCCGGGCTCCTCTCCGTCTTCTTTCCTGTCGACCTCAAATGGTCAACTCTTGTTCTCTTCCGACCCTGACGGTATTAGGGAATCCGAGGCCTAGGGAGTCTTCTTTTCCCGCCTTAATTGGCCCTTGTCTCATCTTTTCTGATACCCTCCTTCTGCGAGGGGTCAGCCTTCTATTTCTTTTCCTGTTATCTCCTGCCTTCTGCTCAAGGCCCTCAAGGAGGCCGGGTGTACGTAGCCCCACCATTTCTGGTGCACCCTGGATATTGCTACACCCTCAGGGGCTCACGGCTGGTGAGTTCGGGAGTGGCGACCCCGAGGGATTCCTGAGCTGGGTCCGGTTTTCCCCTTTTGTTCCTTACCTGTGGGGTGGACCCTCTCCTCTTTCACTTTCCTATCTGCCTTTCATGGCTCTCCTTCCTTCCAGGTCCCTCAATCCGCATTCTTCGAGGGTTGAGGGCATTTCTTTTCCTCCTGTCCTTTATTTGCCTTATTCTCCTATTGTTTTCCATTTCTTCTTCTAGTATATAAGTTAGTAGTTAGTTTTAGTTATAGTTTACATTTCATTTTCACGATCACCCAAACCATTAGGGGCCGATAACCTAGATGTTAGGCCCCTTAAAACAACAATTATCATCTTCATCATCAAAATAGAAGTGCCGTACGATGATATTCAATACACTCATACAGCATAAATGACAAAGAGTGAATATTTATCTTCATTTGACACAATTAATGATCAAATTATGAAATTAAGTTCATGATAATTAAGTTTAGTGTGACGACTGGAACTTGTTTCAAAGTTTTGGCGTCACGGCACAGGCCGGACAAAATAGTCTCCCGGGCCATATCTGGCTAGCGGGCCGTAGTTGGGCAGCCCTGCGCTAAAGTTTCCCCTATTTGTAGACTCCTTGTGCCGCAGCGGCTTAGTTGGTAACATGCTGGACTGCTGTGCCCAAGATAGCGCGTTCAAACCTGGCTGAAGTCGTCGGATTTTTTAAGAGCGTTAAAATCCTTCAGTATGCCTTCATTCGGAGGGGAAGTAAAGCCGGCGGTCCCATGTCATAGATTTATGGCATGAAAAAGATCCTTCCACAGACTAAACTTGTGTGAAGCTAAATTTCTATGTTAGATTTCGTTGGAACGCTCTAGTAGTAGTACTCTCTTTCAGTCATGTCGCCGAATGGCGATTGAAAATGCTGGTAGTCTGATGTCCTTAAGAGGTCCTTTCACTCCGAATGTAAGATGGCTAATTTTTAATTTTTGAGGTTGATTAATTAATTACTTTATTGTTAAATAATTACTCCCATAGTACATTAAGTATAATGTGTTTGTGGGAGAATGTCGTCCTTAGGGGATAATACCTTCGTGTGATTTTTTTAAAAATCATATGACTGTTCGAAGGATGGTTGTGAGCACTAATACTGTGTTTGTGCCTGATGAGCTGCGAGTACTGATATTGGGTCAGCTACTTGGCCATTGACCATCAGACTCGCAGCGGCATTAGGCGTATTTATTCCAGTTCGCTCGGTAGTGGCCTATCAGCAGCAGCTTCGACGTAGTTAATAATAATAATAAAAATGTGGTTTGAAAATGGCTTAAATTTGCGGTTATTTAGTTATTGACGTAAGAAAGACCTCTAGTGGATTCAACGCTCTATCAAAGTCCCAACGTTCGCCACTAGGTATCAGTGACATTTGGTAACGAAAGTTGGAACTACTTAAAATGGAACGGAACTTGTAGCTAACCCTATGGGTGTCCGCTTGAAGCAGCTACATGTCCTCGGGAGTAGTGGAGTAGTGGCGCTTCTGCCCCACTTCAAAACCCTCCTTGCCCCACTACTAAGCCTTAGTCATGTTAAATATTTCTCGAACGCGTGGTCCGATTTTGACAAATGAGGTATTGTTGGACTCGGGCTGACGTCCTCTTTGCTATGGACCACTCGTTATATTTTTCAAAATTTTTTTGTAAATTTTTGTTTTCGAAAATAGGCGATAGTTTGAAAACCAAACAGGATAGAACGTTGTGCCATGGCTCAAACGAACAGTCTTTATGACCTTTATTTTTTGTAATAAAACTTTTTTATTTTTTATATTTTTTTGAAAACACTTTAATTTTGAAAATCCTATATTTTGGAAACTAGGAACTCTACAAAAAAAAATTGTTTAACGTAAATCAATGGTCCCTACCCCCTCTACCCCCAAAATAAATTTCAAGTCTCTAGAATGAAAACCTGCAGGTAGTAGTGGGGTAGTGGGGGAGCTGCTTATAAAAGCAAGTGGTGAGCCCCTGCGACCTTGGAATGGAAAGAGCCATGCTAGGAGGGCGTGCTTGGATTCGTTTTTTTCGTCTCGTCGTGCTCTTTACGGGAATGTCGGTGTCGAAAATGTGAAAATCTGGAAACACAGTCTTTTTGGGGTAAAAACGTGATTTTAGACTTTTTGCTATATCTCACGAACCAATAACGCTAGAGGCGTGTTCGACAGGTCCAAGGACTCGGGGTAACGTCCTCTCTCTTATGGACCACTCGTTATAATTTTTAATAAAATTGGAAACTCGGTTTTGGGGTAAACACATGTTTTTTTGTGATTTTGTCGATATCTCACGAAGCAATAACGCTAGAGGCATGTACGACGGGTCCAAGGATTCGGACAGACGTCCTCTTTGCTATGAACTACTCGTTGTAATTTTAAAAAAATTGGGAAACGCGATTTTGGGGGTAAACACGTGTTTTTTGTGATTTTTGCCGATATCTCACGAACCAATAACGCTAGAGACATGTACGAGGTGTCCTAGGACTCGGGCTAACACTCCATTTCAAATGTGGTAGATATTTTTTTTTTCAAAAAATAATTCACATGGGTCTAACGCCATACATGTTGAAAAAACGTTTTCTTTTTCTTTACCTGTTTATAATGTTCATGAAGCGTGGTGGTTGAGAGAGACGATACGGCTGGGTGTGTGTGTTTCAACGAACTTGTCGCTGACCACGGTGGCTGTGTTCAATAGATTAATTGATATTTCGACGAGTCGGTGTATGACAGAGCGAGCGTGCGTTTTCTGATATTTTACCTTTAACGTGTAAACGGTGATGAGAACTAGGTTCTATGTTGGTCGAAGCGAGTAGAGAAAACAAACTTACAGGAGGTGAATGCCATTTGAGATTATTGGAAGGCTCTGATCTGACTTGACAACAGGTGACGCTTGAAGGTGAAATAATCTGACCATCGTGGTTGCAGGGGAGTGTGAAAGGCATGCACACACACATTTGTGAAACCACATGTAGGCTAAACCAGTGACATCCTGTTTTGCTTCGTACGTGACAAAATGCAAGTTGACGTGAAATTTGATCCGGCACAGGTGTTCGCTTGGGTGTTATCTGTCCACGTGCGCGATAACTGTTAACAAGTTACATCCTGTCTGGCTTCGTACGTGACAAAATGCATGTTCAGGTGAAATTTGATCCGGCACAGGTGTTCGCTTGGGTGTTATCTGTCCACGTGCACGATAAGAGAATGTTCAAAGCGTGGGAATCGCCGAATCAGTAAAAAGTATGATGCAACTTGTCGGAATGATGTCACAACCAATAGATAGGCAAGAGCTGCAAACAGTAGTGGTGGGAGGTGAAGGGAGGGAGAGGGGAGGGGTAATGTATGAGAGAACACAGGAGGAAAGGGAAAGACAAACATGTATGAACATGCATGAAGCGCGGGGCGCTGTACACATAGAGCTAAAGGTGGTGTACAACATGTGTGAATAAATAAAAAGTACACAGGTTCACACAACATGTAATTTATTGATCCAAGAATTAAACGTAGAGTTAAACCCTAACCATTTGACGTAGAGTTTATTTCCTTTTTGTTTCAACACTTTTTCCACAAGGTAATGCTGAGGAAATGCTGTTTTCTGAAGTTCATGGAGATAAAATCTACCTTTTATGGGTTGATGGTTGAGGTCCTCGAGTAAATAGGTGACTGGACTGTCCAAGTAGACTCGACGAATTCGAAATAGTTCAGTCCCCCACTGAGGCGTGTAGCCCTTATTGAAGGCAGACTTAAATTTGCTCACACGAACAAAATCCCCAATGTTCAGTCGGTGACGTTTAGGATCGGCTGTTTTTATGGGGTTAAACAGTTTATCCAATCGCTGAATATTTTTAGTTACGAGACGTGGCTTGGTCCCAATCGTTCTATGTTTGGTGTCATTGTAACGTGATACTAGCTCAGGTAACATGTCCAACCAGCGATACGTGCCCTGAGCGGTAAACGCTTTCCACATATGGGTTTTCAATGTTCGGTTGAACCGCTCGACCACACTGGCTTTGAGATTGCTGTACGTGGTGTAATGGTGAATATCCTTAGATTTGAGAAAACTGGAGAAATCCTTGTTGAAAAATTCTTTCCCCTGGTCAGTTTGTAGCAACTGAGGTTGACGTTGGGAGTGTTGAATAATATGTTGAAAGGCCTTGGTAACTAGTGGGCCAGACTTGCGACGCACAGGTTCAACAAAGGCCATTTTGGAATAGACATCAATGACGGTCAACATATAGCGTACACCGTCGTTAACGCCAGCATAGGGTATCATTTCAACCAAGTCAGCCTGCCAAAGTTCATCCACACCTCGTGAAATCACCTTGAGTCGCGGATAGTGACGCCTAGCTGGGCGATGCAACTCGTGAGCAATACCCATTTTAATGGGTGAGGGCTTAAACAATAATTTTGGCATTTCGAAGTTCTTGTTCAATTTCTTGAATTTCCCAATCGTGACCTGTATGGCCAGCTTGACGTGAGGCATGCAACAACTGTAGCCGCTGGACGAGCTTATTGGGATTGTGCCAGTAGGTAACATCCACAAGGGGTTTTAATGGTTTAAATGTCACTCCCGAAGCGGACACTTTACGACGAGTACTTTGACTAGTGGGAAACATTTTTGCAATGATGGTTTTATATTTTTGAGATATATTGGCATTCACTTGTTGCGTGGGATCATACTGTCTTTTGTGAGCATGGGTATCCAATAAAATGGATTTATATTTGTCAAGATCCTCTGACGTATAATCATGGGAAGAGGGGGTCCGAGAAAAGAGCAGCTTTAACAGTCCTGGCGTTAATTTATAGTTGATGTTTTTAATGACAGCTTTAGTACGAGCAAATTTAATGGATGAATCGCCAATTTTAAAACTATCATCCTCATAGCGAACACCATACGTGGTATCTGTGTTTCCAATAAATAGATCGGTGAAATAGGGTTCCAATGTTGATCCATAATATTTTATTAAAATGGTTTTCAGTTGAGCTTTATGTTGAGGGGTGGCCAAGAGTTGTGAAAACGGAGACGCCCTGGAAGGGCAAGGTGTTTCGACCATGGCCAAGGATTTCTTTTTTCTCAAAAACTCTGCAAGGGGTGCGGCCTTTTTTTGAGGCGTAAACACTTGTTCCTCCTCATCCTCAACTTCACTAACACTAGTCAAATCTTCCACTTCCTCTTCCTCAGGGTCCTCGTGCAGCGTCTGCGTGGCTTGTGAAACGGTGGGTAGCGTTTCAGATGGCTTGAAAGAGGGTTTCAACATGGCTTTTAGTGGAGGTGCTAAATGTTGCTGAATAAACAAAGCATGATTGGCACGTGATTGTTTCAATTGACGAAACTTTTGGCGAATAGTATTTTTTGCTTTAATAATATGCTTTTTCAATTGACTCTCTGCTAACGCCATGGTGTCTTGACAAATGACTTGATGGGGAATGAGACAGGGCCTTAAATAGCAATAAAATGATGAAACCCTAAGCGATACCGTCCTTGGTTGAGTTCACTTTGTTTGTCAATCACTAAACAGGCATGACGTTGAGTGTTCCAGCACTTGGCACACAATTCTGTAAACATTTGAAAGGTCATATCCGGATTCACATGTTCATTATAAATGTGACGACTGTTCCTCTCGTCCTGACGAAATAAAACAATGACATTGGCATTGTCACGAATCAACTGTTTGGACATTTTAGAATACGTTTGCCCAAGATAGAAGCAATCGATATGTTTGTGTCGACCCATGCTGAAATAGCTTTGAATGATGCCTTGACGTTCAGTGGATACATCATCGAAAATCATGAGTGAATCAGGCTTTACCTCATCCGGTGAAATCACATTTTCTTGCATGGAAAATGTAAAATAACCCATATTCTCTTTTTGTAATCCAGACATGACTTGATCCAGAAACACGTAAAGGGGTTGGTAGAGAGATTTTGCAAAAATATAAATATTTTGAAAACGCAGACCATTGGGCGCTGTGATGAGCGTTAGCAAAAGATTTGTCTTTCCACAGCCGGAAGGCCCCACAATGATGCAGCGAATGGAAGATGGAAACAGTGAACCATGGCGTTGTTCACGTGATGTGGGACAGAGATGGGAAACCATGTCCCCCACGGGGAATGACTCTTGCTGCTTAATAATCTTCATGTCAACTAAGGCTTAGACAGGCTAGCCGGCTGTCTATATACAGGACACCGAACCTTGTCATAGAAACAGTAGACTGCTACTACAGGTTGACGATGGATGTCTTTGGACGTGCGTTGATGGCCAAAGATAGGCCTGTCCTCATACATGATCCTAAACAGGAAACAGATCCTGCTAATAAACACTATGTGGATAGGTCAGTAGTGCCACGCACAAAACAGGGAGATTATGACTTTAAGGGAAAGCGGTTAACCCATGTAAAACATCCTCAAGTGTCTACAGACGTTACTACGAAAAAGTATGTGGATAACAAAGTGTATGAGTTTTATGACAAAGTGCCCCAGCTTATGGTGAATGGCTATAGCGCTAATCACCATCGGATTATTCACGTGGAAGACCCACAAGACGAAGACGATGTTTGTACCAAGCGTTACGTGACCCATGAAATGAAAAGGCTTTATAAATTTATCCCATCTGTGTTTTTAGTGTATCTGACAAATGAAAAACCTGTGAATGACAGAAACCATTTACCGCTATTCCATGATCAGCACTTGACCTATGTGCTTGCTTCGGGTTTAAGCCACTATCGATTACACTATGATGGAACCATTCACATCAAATATGCCATACCTGATGAGAACCATTTACAAATAAAGATAAATGGTCATAGGATGTTGGTCCATGACCATGAAATGGTCAATGCAGGTGACGAATTATCCTTTTATCTCATGTTGACATGGGATGAAAAGCAAGCGAGGAAAACCATAAACGATTTCCCACTTTATGTGGAATTGGAATATACAGCCATGAAATAACCATCTGACGTTAGTTGTGATTTAAACTTTCGTGTGAAAGGTTGTTGGTCATTATCATCATGGTGAAACAAAGGTATGCAGTGAGAAAGACTAAAAAAAGGACATTGTCCTTGGCAAAGCCAGGGCTTACAACATTCGAGGACAAGCCCTTGCAAAAGAAAAAAAGAAAAAATAATGTATTGACCATAAGGAAAGCCCTTCGAGCAGCACAGAGACAGGTTATTCCAAAACGTCGGCGACAGGTTTCAAACCAAGGGCGAGTGATTCCCGTTCCCAAACGAGCGGGATTTTTACCTGCATTATTTGCTGGTTTGGCTGCTCTGGGCTCACTTTTGGGCGGTGCCAGTGCAGTGGCGAAAACCATTAAAGCCGCGCAGCAGGGCAAGCAACAACTCAAAGAAAGTCAGCGACACAATGAAACGATGGAAGCGATTGCCATGGGGGCTAGAAATGCCAATTTAAAGCCAGCCTTTTATCAACAAGGATTTGGGATTACACCATTTCGAAATATTAAAAAAAAAAAAATTTAACCTCAGCCATAGCGAGACATGCCCTGACGCATCAACAAGTGGAAAGCTATGCTAAACAACTAAAGCTTTCTCATTTTCGAGGTGTGTTTATGCGAAACCAATTACCCCCACGACCCTGGAAACAGGAATGTGCTGTTGTCAATTTGGATGATCACCGAGGACCAGGAACGCATTATGTAGCTTATGTCAAAGAGGGATCCACGGTATGGTACTTTGACAGTTTTGGGAATTTGCCCCCGCCCATGGAACTAGTGACCTATTTTGGAAACAGGATCAAGATATATTATAATGTGAAACGAGAGCAAACGTTTAACAGCCAACAGTGTGGACGTTTGTGTTTAATTTTTTTATATAAGACGCAGCATAAGCAAAAACGCCACCAGTATGTCGGCAGAAAGTAAAACGTTTACAGTGCATGGACGTGGACCTGAAGTCAGCCTAGACTTTTACCCGCCTATCGAATTGAGTGAAAAACCCTATGGTTTAGGACTTGTTTCTCTTGAAACGTACAATCGAATATACAACATACGTGAAAATGTGAACAACAAGTTTTATTATGATGATTCTGTGCTCACCCTGAACTCTGGTGGATACACGATCGATGATATTTATGAACACATTTATGTGGTGTTGATCAATCAATATGGTTTAAAGTCATTTCTCGACGGAACGCACAAGTTTGAACTTGTAGGCAATACTAACACTCATCGCTGCAGTATTTTCTCTACCTTCAACATTGACTTTAAAACACACCCCGATTCCATTGGCCCATTACTCGGATTTAAACCACGTGTGTTGGAGCCCAACAAAAAACATGAATCGGACCATGAAGTGAAATTCATTGAGGACCATCATGTGTCGGTGACGTGTAATATTATTAGCCAAGTGTACACCAATCAAGAACCATCGCATTCGCTTTATGACTTTATTGCGACATCGCCCAATGGGTATATTATTCGTGAAAACCCTCCAGTGGTGCTTTTTCATGCTGTGGCTGTTGATAGTATTAGTAATATAACATTAAGACTGATCAATAGAGATCAACAACTCATTGATCTAGATTCTACCACACCAGTGACTTACAAGTTGGTGCTAAAACCACTATGAAGTTTGTGTATAAAGCAACAACACCGTCTAGGAATGGTGTTAGTTGTTTGCCACGTGAATACACGTTAACATCTCAGAACAAGCAGATTTTACAGCATTTGGGTTACCACGTCAACCCTCATGATGAATTCTATCCTAGAGATAGCAAACCGCATCGAGGAGCAACCAGGAGTGGTAAGAATTGATCTCCATTCCTATCAAGCTCAAACACCTGGACTCAATAACAATGATGAAATTCAATTTGTTATCAACAACCAAGATATTTACACCCTACCGCATGAAAGTGTCATTCAGATTGAAGGTCGGCTCACCAAAGCCGATGGCTCTACACCTACCACATCCAAGTTGGCCAACCATGGTTTGGCCTTTCTGTTTTCTGAAGTGCGGTATGTCATTAACGATATCGTGGTGGATAGCACTCGAAATGTGGGCATTTCCAGTGTCATGAAACTATACCCCTCTTATAGTGAGGAAGAAGGTAAAACACTTTGCATGGCAGCTTGGTGTCCTGACTCGACCAATGACTGGATGGTACACACCGATGGGACCTTTACTGGATATTTACCTCTTAAACTGGTTCTAGGCTTTGCCGAAGATCACCAACGCATTGTGGTTAACGCAAGGCAAGTGCTTTATCTAGTGAGAGACAGGAGTGATAACAATGCACTCAAGGGGGCCGACAATGCCCCCATCGATTCAAAAATTCAACTACAACGCTTGCTATGGAAAGTGCCCCATGTGACCCTTAACGATAGCAAAAAACTGGACATACTCAAAATGGTAAAGAGAGATATGCCTCTACCCATGGAATTTAGAAGCTGGGCACTCCATGAGTATCCGCTATTGCCCACCACCAACACACACAGTTGGTCTGTAAAAACAGCTCGCTATACAGAGAGACCTCTCTACCTGATTGTGGGTTTTCAAACGAATCGCAAGTATCAACAAACCAAAGATGCCACGCAATTTGATCACCTGCAATTGAGAAATGCACGTCTTTTCCTCAACGGAGCTGTGTTTCCCTATGAAGGACTGGATTTGGATTTTTCAAAAAATAAGTTTGGCCCCCTGTACGACTTGTTTTCTAAATTTCGATGGTCGTATTATCAAAAAGAGAACGGCCCCATGCTACTACCCCAAGCGTTTAAGGCAAGAGCGCCACTGATTGTCTTTGACTGTTCTTACCTGGAAGAGTCTGTCAAGCCATCCAATATCGACATTCGACTAGATTTTCAAACGCATGACAATGTACCAGCCAATACGACGGCCTACTGTTTAATTATTCATCACAAACAAGTCAACTATTATCCACTGTCCAACCAAGTGACGAGTGTATAAATAATAGCTCAACCCACGTCAAGTCGCTCAGTCATGTCTTGCTTTAAAGCCTCAAGAGACGTTACATCCATGAATTTAAACTCTGAGGAACAACGTTTCAAGACTTTTGCCACGTGGCCAGTGCCTTTCATAAACCCTCAAGCCTTGGCGGCCGCTGGATTCTACTATTTAAAAACAAGAGATGAAGTGAAATGTGCCTTTTGTCCCATCATCATAGACCAATGGCAGGAGGGCGATGAACCCATGCAGGAACATCAGCGCTGGTCACCCACCTGCCCCTACCTGTGTAGAATGAAAGTGGGAAATATACCCTGTCATTCAAGCTATCCCTCACTTGTGTCTCTGGGTGATGAAAAAGAAACAAGTTACGATACATGTGGGCCGTATGGTATCCATGGTGCTTCGGTGAGCAGCTCACCATCAAAAACGCCTAGTTTAGAGACATTGGGACATCATCGGTGTTATGGACGTTACAAACACAAGAGACTATATTGTTGTATCAGTTGCTATCGTCCTTATCCTAAAATGAGAAAAGCCTGTAAGACGTGTTATGATAATAAAATGATGTAATTCTTAAATTCTTATTTTTTTGCATGCCCCCACTGTCCTACCCTAACCTTCTTTTTTGGAACTAGCATGGCAGGTAAGTCCATGCCATGATCACACCTGATCGTCTGTCAGTCGTCAGTTGAACTTGGTCCAGACAAGCGTCAACATGTTGCGCACACTCATTGTGGATTGCCAAGGGTTTAAAATTGGTGACAACAAATTTATATTTAAACAAGTGGCCATGATCGATTGTACCACGTTTTGGATATCGCAAGCTACGCATTTGCTATTTAAACCACCCCATGCTTTTGATTTATTGTGTGAAAAAGACCGTAAACAAACCCAGTGGATTGAAAATCATAGACAACTAGACTGGAATCAGGGAACCATTTCCTATAAATATTTGGACGTGGTCATGAAAGCACACTTGTCCTCGGCCAATGTGGTATTTGTGAAAGGTAATGAAAAACGTCAATGGTTGCAACCATTTTTGGCGTCTTACTGTCAATGTATCGACCTCATGGAGTTGGGCTGCCCCTCCCTGCAAACGCTCATGGATACTTGTTCCTGTGGCAACATTACCCATACAGCCCTATCGCATGCGTGGCATCTCTTTCATTGGTTAACCACTCATGCCTGCTGGGAGTTGTTGAACAAAATTATAACTCAAGATTTACCTGTGAATGACGTCAGTGAGATTTCTACAAGCGACGTGTAAACATCTACAGCACGTGATACCATGGAGAAAGGCAATGCTACGGACAAAGCCATCGGCAAGTTCTTTGTGTGCAAAAAGAAACTAGACAGTTTTACCAAAGAGGAACTCTTGGCGCTGCCCAAGTCGTTCATTTATTATGTGGCTGCCAACGCGGTCAAAGAAATCTGGCAACATGTACCAAAATCATGGACTCAAGACCCTGTGTTGAGTGAATTGCAACCCTGTACGGATTACGATCACCATAAGCAAGTGGCCATGGCAAAAATACCGTCTATGCGTCAGTGTGCGACTTGCCAGCTAGTGAAACTGTATCACGGTCATAAAAGTCCATGTAAAGACTTTGTTGAATCATTCCACGGGTGTCATGGCGAGAAAAAGCAACAACAACAACAAACACAAACATCGTCCACAGAGGAGGAGGAAGACCAAACCTTTCTACCATCAATGGAAAAGGATATGCCAGACCTGTACTGGCAATGGCGTCATTGACAAAGTGATTCAATACCTACCTTTCGAAATCCATCTTCCAGGTTATCGTTTTTGCGGCCCTGGAACTCGTCTCGAAAAACGTTTACAACGTGGTGATGTACCCATTAATCTTTTGGATCAAGCATGCAAGGAACATGACCTTTCTTATCGCCATAGTCATTCTGGTTTAAGACATGTGGCAGATAAATTGTTATTAAAGAAAGCTAAACAACGTTTCACATCCAGTGATGCCTCAGTAGGTGAAAGGATGGCAGCCCTAATTGTCATGAGTGCTATGAAAGGAAAGTTGATGATGCATGGACATAAACATTGAGGAGTGAGGAATTGGGATGTGTTTGTATTCTATTTTTCTTTTGTCAATTCACTATGACTATGAAATAAAAACAAAGGTTTGACAGAGCACGATGTTTTGTTATTTTTAATTTTAAGAAATCGTGATGTTGATGGCTGATTTTTTCATTTTACACATTTCACACATGATGAATTCCACACACTGTCATTTATCATTTTGCAATTTACAGTTTTTGAAAACGTTCGTTTCAAGTTTAACGTTTTTGATGATATGGATTTTTCCATTTTGCTGATGACACATTTTAAACAATGTCCGTTTGAAGTTTTTGAATTTTCAAATTTCACACATGGCCATTTCCAGTTTTTAAAAATGTCCGTTTTAAGTTTTGCTGTTTTGGTGATATGGAAACATGGAATTTCCATTTTGCTGTTTCATATTTTTTCCATTTGGTGTATGTCGAAAGTTGAGATTTGACAATGATGTTGATGCGAGTGCTTGACCTTGATAATACTGCAATGTGTTGATGTGTGTTTGGAGAAACGTCGAGGTCTACGACTACTGCAGGTAAGACTGTTTTTACAAAAATAATGTATATTGACTGCCACATTTCAATGAAAAAACGAAACTATTTAAAACAAAATGAGTATATAAGTGACCATTTACCCCCTCCCCACCCACCCACCCACCCTACCTCACCGTGTTTGCTCTGGTCAATCATACACACCAGTTTTCTCTCTCCAGTCATACATTCACACCTGTCTTTGGGAACAAACACAACCACTTTATTTATTCCCAAAAGCACATTCTTGACATGTACACTCATCCCAAAAGAACTTTTTTTAGTTTACCATTTTACTATTTCAAAAAATAATTAAATACTAGTTATTAAAGTTACTAAAAATCTTACTTATTTCATATTTACAAAAAAAATCAATTTTGTACAGCGTTAAAAGAATCACACTATTTACCAATCAAAAAATTTTTAAAAAATAAGGTTGCACACAACTTTTTTAAAGAGCAACAGGTTCAAGTGAATTGTCACTATTTACAAAATCTACTATTTACAATGACAGAAACCAATATTTACAAAATTCTAAATCTACAAGTTACAAAAAGCCATGTCCCATAAACGATTAAACAGTGAAATCACACCTCCTCCTCGTTGCGATCATAACCCCAGGGCAGGCTAGTGAGCAGGTCATCAGCCCACACACGCTTGTTATCCATGGAGGCGAGGGTGCGTTTTCTCTGTTCCACAAGATACAAATGATGGTTGCTGGATTGTATCCTGCACTGTGTATGAGACATAGCTTTGCCAGTGCGTAAAACCGCTAAGTAATCGTCTACACGTAGCGATTTTACCACTGCCCTACCTACACCTTTTGCTCTCTTGGCTTCCTTACAGTCGAGTGTGCGGTAAGCATACATTTTTGAAGCCAAACCTACGAATTCCGTCATAATGGAATCACCGCATTCATCTTTTAAAACGCCCATTTCCTTCTTGTTCTTTATGGGCAGCTGAAACACGTTGTCAGCACTATAGCAAGAGGTGTCGAACCAGTCACTATGTTGCCTCATGACGTCATAGGGGTTGCAGTGGAGAATGTGGTAAATGAATGAGTCCGTGTCCATATACAAAAGAGAGACGTCCTCAAAATGGCGTTTCGCAAACTCATAGTGGAATCGATACATGACCGATTTAGAAAAGTCTAAAATGACTTGACCCAAGTAAATAGGCTTATCCATGGTCACGCTGGTCTTACTCATTTCAATAGTAGCCAAATCCTCATCGATAATTTTGATCGATTTGAAATTTGGCTTGGCAATGTACCGCCGGGCACCCCACCGCCCCTCCCAGACATTCACCAATTTAATGTCACGGTATTTGCGGACATTCTCCATAGACTTGCCATAGATGCAGTTGTTCATTAATTTAAAAAAATTAATTTCAAACTGCTGTGTTGCCATTTGTCGGTGCTCTGTGTTGAGTCGCATGTATGGCTCAAGCCATGCTTTTTGAGCAAAAGAAATACCCCTGTGGACTTTCTTCAACACCAAGCCTTGGGCGAGGCATTGCACCAACATTTGGATATGTAGCACATACCGATTTTTGTTGTAAAGTGTGCCCATGAGTTTTTCAGTTTTCACTTTACTGTCAGGGGGAACCATTTGCTCAAGACAGAATGGGAAATCGGCATGTTCATCATACAAGGTTGAGGGATATTCAATATCCACTTCTAGCACATATCCACGGCCTGTTTCTTGGCTAGCCATGTTCACATCAAATTCTGACACTTGTTTCTCTGTCAGCCAAGCAAACTTCCCATAGGGCAAAGGCTGACTCATGGCGTAACCGTACAAATTATTCACGTCATAGTACATTAAGTACGATTCTGGTTTGTCTGGTGAATAATCAGGCATGTAGACATTGTTCGCTTCAGCATGGCGTTGGTTAAGCGACACAAAGCCGCCACGAATGCCCTTTTCAAAAAATAGAACCATGTCTACATCAGTGAGTAAATCCAATTCCACTTGAGTGTATTTCAAAGCGGCATCGAACGAGAGTCCAGGACTCGTGTAATAGTGAGCCGGGTCAAGACCGTAAATGTGTTGACACAACTCACGGAATTTTTCAAACACATCAGTGAGCAGCAATACATCCAGTTTTAGGTAATGCAAAGCATATTCACTTAGCGTGTTCATGCCAAACACTCGCCAAACTTGACATGCATGTGCATAGTCTTCATCGGAAACGGTACTGCGTGTTAGTTTCGAGTAAAATTTCTCTTGTGGAGGGAGTTTTCTTTGCTTTAACACGTCCCAGCTGTTGCAGAAATCATACGGGAATATACCTTTCCGAATGCACAACTGAAATTGCTCAGGATCATTAAAATGCATTCTAGTATTTTTTAATTCCTCCTCATTCAAGCCATTCACAAGGCTGTCTAGCGAGGATGTCATAAACTTAAAGGAATCCAAAAATCGAATGCTAAAGTCGCCCAACCACCATGTCAGGGCTGTAAAACGCTCATGGTTTTGGGGAATAATGGTAAACGAGCCCTTGTTAACATGGCCCAATTCACGAATCAAAAACTGAATGTCATAATTTGCCAGATTGTGGAAAAAGACACTGATGAAGCGAGGAGCTGGAAAGTTCAAGTTGCATTTACTATGCGCAGCTCCACGAAACTCCCCCGTAAAGTGCGAGTGATCACGAACGGTGTCTTCAGCACTGATCAGTGGCTTTTCGCAAATATGGCATGTCATGGCATGCTCATACTGCTGCTGCTGTTCTGGAGATAGACTCATGGGTACTGGGTGGTTTAGTAATTCCTGTACATGGTCGGCCAACTTGACAAGTTCATCCAAGAACCATTTGGCACAATCTGGCCCCTCACGGTATTTGTAAACGGATTGTGTGGGGTCATGGGCACACACCACATTAAATCCTATGGCAAAGGGTTCATGTTTTTGAATGGGTGTGGTTGAGCTCATGGAGGGATCTGGTTCACATCCCGCCATGGGTGTGGTGAGAGCTTCGAAATCTGCATATACCACATAGGGAACAGTGTCACGCTTATGAATGTCCTTAAACTTTAACACAGCCTTGTCCCCTTGTGGCAATATCAGTCTCACCGCTTCCTGAGAAACGCAATCCACCCTATGACGTTCCAAAAGCGTAGGGGTTTTAAAATATTGCAAGCATCGATCACAAATATGTTTTACACCAGTGTGCTTAGACACTTGTCTGCTTAGCAATCTACTCAGGCTTTTAATGAGGCAATAGTGATTCACTTCTCCTACAGATAAATATAAAAGATGAATGTGATGTCGTTTCGGTTCTTTTGTGGCATAAAGAGGACCCACAATCTCATCACCGTCAAGGCCATACACCATGAACGAAAAGTCCTGGTTGTCTCGTTCAAACCTATGGATCTCGGTTAAGTCCATAGGGAACGACACTCGAGTTAAATTTAAAGTATGTTTCAATTCAACAAACTTGGCCTTGTACATTCCTGGTCTGTTAACATGACGATCTTGAGCTGGCTGCAAGTACGCAGCTACAGACCACAGAAAGCAATCATTGTCATGGTTCTCAATATTCACCACAGCCTTTTTCGAAGCTATGGCTGGAGGTGTTTTAATATAGCTAGACCCAGCATTCAACGGGTTGAAATGACAAATGTTGATTTGTAAATGATGAATTTTGTCTAAGGCTAGACCACTCGGTCCTTGTTGCAGTTTATCAAATTTTGACAGCAAGGCATTCACCACGTGGGTTTCATACCACTGTTCCAAATTATGGGCTATGAATAGCTCTTGCATTTTACTGCAAATATAGAATGTCTCTTTATGCTCTACATCCTTCTTTTTATATACGAAATCGCACACTAGTTCTGTATTCACCTTTAAAGCCATATGCAACCTTTGCGCTGTACAAATTTCAATTTTAAAAATTTCAAAACAAGATTCTAAAAATTCTTTGGGAATCGAACTTTTTCTAACATTGACCACACGACCAGAGCACACACGCGATTTGAAACAACTGTTTAGGGTTTCCCAAGTTAACGTATCCGCAGCAGTAAAAGACATTATTTTGAAAGAACACACTCACCTGAGTTTAGAAATGTAGACTGTCTGACAATAATCCAAAAAACACACACGTTCCTGGTTATTCACAGAGGTCAAGCGTTTTCCAACACTCTAAAAAGAAATAAAATAAACCACCATAAGTATATCCATTCCATATAGTTTATGCATTTCATAAACAAAACAAAATCAAACAGGTTATATATTTAAAAAAACAAATCTCACCTTGACGTGTAATGCTTTTCTATATTCCCGTCTCGTGGGCTAGTATGGAAATGGTTTTCTTTTCTAGTTGTCTGTCTTTCTCTTTCTTTAATATATTTCCCACAGACACACGACAGGTAGGCTATACACGTTATCTGCAAACAAATAAATAAATAAAATCATTAATTATCTAATCAATAAATAATTGCATGTATTTATATAAAATCAATAAATATATAAATGAATAAATATATACCTACCCCACAACAAGGTTAAGTATTTTCCACCAACACCAAAACTGATAAACGCAGTGTGTTCAAAGGTAGTCACCTAAGTGAGCGTGGAAATGATAACGACATGTCTTTATATATGCTACATTGCATGTATAATCTTTTTTTTTTTTTCCACGCTTTGACCATTCTGTTATCAGGCACGTGGACAGCTAACGTCCCAGGCGAACACCTGCGATAGATCAAATTTCACGTCAACTTGCATTTTGTCACGTACGAAGCAAAACAGGATGTCACTGGTTTAGCCTACATGTGGTTTCACAAATGTGTGTGTGCATGCCTTTCACACTCCCCTGCCACCACGATGGTCAGATTATTTCACCTTCAAGCGTCACCTGTTGTCAAGTCAGATCAACGCCTTCCAATAATCTCAAATGGCATTCACCTCCTGTAAGTTTGTTTTCTCTACTCGCTTCGACCAACATAGAACCTAGTTCTCATCACCGTTTACACGTTAAAGGTAAAATATCAGAAAACGCACGCTCGCTCTGTCATACACCGACTCGTCGAAATATCAATTAATCTATTGAACACAGCCACCGTGGTCAGCGACAGGTTCGTTGAAACACACACACCCAGCCGTATCGTCTCTCTCAACCACCACGCTTTATAAACATTATAAACAGGTAACGGTAATGATTTTTTTTCAACATGTATGGCGTTAGGCCCTTTGTGAATTATTTTTTTGGAAAAAAATATCTACCACATTTGAAAGGGGGCGTTAGCCCGAGTCCTAGGACACCTCGTACACGTCTCTAGCGTTATTGGTTCGTGAGATATCGGCAAAAATCACAAAAAACACGTGTTTACCCCAAAATCGCGTTTCCAAAATTTTTTAAAATTACAACGAGTAGTTCATAGCAAAAAGGACGTCACTCCGAGTCCTTGGACCCATCGTACATGCCTCTAGCGTTATTGCTTCGTGAGATATTGGCAAAATCACAAAAAACACGTGTTTACCCCAAAACCGAGTTTCCAATTTTATTAAAAATTATAACGAGTGGTCCATAGGAGAGAGGACGTTACCCCGAGTCCTTGGACCTGTCGAACACGCCTCTAGCGTTATTGGTTCGTGAGATATAGCAAAAAGTCTAAAATCACGTTTTTACCCCAAAAAGACTGTGTTTCCAGATTTTCACATTTTCGACACCGACATTCCCGTAAAGAGCACGACGAGACGAAAAAAACGAATCCAAGCACGCCCTCCTAGCATGGCTCTTTCCATTCCAAGGTCGCAGGGGCTCACCACTTGCTTTTATAAGCAGCTCCCCCACTACCCCACTACTACCTGCAGGTTTTCATTCTAGAGACTTGAAATTTATTTTGGGGGTAGAGGGGGTAGGGACCATTGATTTACGTTAAACAATTTTTTTTTGTAGAGTTCCTAGTTTCCAAAATATAGGATTTTCAAAATTCGAGTGTTTTCAAAAAAATATAAAAAATAAAAATTTTTTATTACAAAAAATAAAGGTCATAAAGACTGTTCGTTTGAGCCATGGCACAACGTTCTATCCTGTTTGGTTTTCAAACTATCGCCTATTTTCGAAAACAAAAATTTTCAAAAAAATTTTGAAAAATATAATGAGTGGTCCATAGCAAAGAGGACGTCAGCCCGAGTCCAACAATACCTCATTTGTCAAAATCGGACCATGCGTTCAAGAGATATTTAACATGGCTGAGGCTTAGTAGTAGAGCAAGGGGGGTTTTGAAGTGGGGCAGAAGCGCCACTACTCCACTACTCTCGGGCACTTCCAGTACTAAAAGCCATATGATAAATAAATAAATTGTCCCGTGACCCACTCCCGAGGATCTCGCGGACCACCGGTTGGGAACTAGGTACTTGCTGTAAGTGACTTGAACGAAAACCTCACGACCACAAGTGGATCATATAAAGTGTTCTGTCTTTTATGAGGGAAGCTGTTATTTTACGACCGATTACATCCCACAAAAAGAACAACATGTATCTTTCCTGTTTCCTCGGCAGTGTCTGTTCATGTGTTGATAATATTCAGGTTAGACACAGATTTCTGATGGAGTTGGAATTTTGCGCTCTAAATCCGTTTTAATTCCTGGTTGAGAGCTCGTTTTAATTTGAATGACGACGTATGTTAGAGTTCACATATCCACGCTGTGGAATTATTAGATTCCACAGCGTTCGTCACAAAAGGAATGTTTTTGCGTACCTACCTTGGTTTATTGTGTTCAGCTATCAACCTTTGATCAAGTTTCCTCTTATTGCCTGTGAGACTGATGTGATGTTGGAATTCGTTTGCTATTTTAATGAGAATGAGTAGCGTATCGGCTGATTCGATAATTACCATACCTTAATCTGTTCTAGACTAGACCATTTGTTTTCAAGGAGGACTGATTGATTGTGTCGTAGCCTTCGAAAAAAAAACGGCTCAGTCCAATTCTAAGGCCTTCTATTCATTTTCTTGAGATTGGAAACAAATAGTAATAAATAAGCAGTATAGGCTCACAGGACGAGACACTCTTTGTGAATGCGTGACAGAGATGGCAGAGATGCGGGGTATATAAACTTTCTGGCAGCCGCTATGATAAGACGCGTTTCTGATGGTGACGTTTACATTCCGTGATCCACGTGTAACAATCCGTTTTCTCTTTCTTTTTAAATTTATTCAAAAATATGTATCATTTTTTCTCTTCCCAATCCATGCCTACTATGTTTTGGAAGTGAAAATAGGTTAACATTCAAGTGCTCCATTAGGCAAGTTAATGTAAAAAAATTAGCCCTCTAACTTAAATGGTTTCCTAGTTATTGGTACCTAAACATGATAAATGAGTATTAACGGAAAACAGCTGGCAAAGTTAAAAGTGTATTATTCAGAGCATGGGACGCTAATTTTAAAAATCGAATTTAAGGTAGTTGTATGCATCAAAACCACAACAAACTATATATAATTGAATTTAGAAAAGAATGAAGAATTTTATGGCGCCAAAATCGAGAAAGCGATTTTTTATCATGCAAGAGTACCGGTACATGGTGTCCTTAAGACTATTTATTTGAGTTTTCTCAGAATAACAATGAAATAATAACGCTTGGTTAACAGATGTGGAAATGCGTGATTCAATTTGTAGCTGAAGGTTTAACACCCACTTTAAAAAAGGAAAAATCAAAAAACTCCTATAAACAAAGGTTAGCGCAAAACAGAGGCCCGTTGTGAAAAATGGATAAATAAAGTTATTTAAAAGTTTGTTTGTAATGTCTTGTGTTTTCAAGATATAAGGTGCGTTCAAGAAGTAACGAGCCGGAGGCATAATTACAGAAACCAGTACCTGTGTGTTAGAAGTATTGGCCCTGGCTGTTGAGGCACTTGTCCCACTGAGACACCAGGCGGTGACCGACAGTAGTGGCTACGCGCGCTAAAGCGCAGCGTTAGGTCATGGGGCCAAGCTCTCTGCTGCATCGGTAGACGCGTGGGTTCGAGCCCCACCGTCGGTCGTCCTTGAAATGGTTTTCCGTGGTTTCCCATTTTCAACACCAGGCAAATGCTGGGACGGTACCTACTGACAGGCCACGGCCGCTTCCTTCCACATCCTTGCCCAGTTTCATTCGCCTTCATCAATTCCATCTCTCATCCCGACTCGCAGGTCGCCCACGGGCGTCACTTAGAAAGACCTGCACTCGGCCTCTCAGGAGGTCACACGAAAAAAAAAAAAAAAAAACAGGCGGTGAATGGCTGTCTCATAAAATTCTCTGGGCTGCGATGTGAACCACTTCCGCACGTACAGCTGGACGTCGGCGTCCGAGGTGAATCGTTGGCCCCGCAGAACCCTTTTCAGGGGACCAATCATGGCGTAATCACAGGGAGAGAGAGGTCTGGACTGTAGGGAGGGTGGCCGAAAACCTCCCATTTGAATTTCTGTAGGAGTGCCGCGACTGTGTTGGCCGTATGAGGTCGTGGAGCGATCACGGTGGCTATGGCGTTCACTGTAACTCGGCGGTCCTGGGTAATGAGTGCATCAACCAGCTGGACGTTGTCATCGGTAATGCATGGGGTGCCCCAGACCAGACATCATCGGCTAACGACACCCGTCCTTCCCTGAAGCGCTTGTGCCACGCCTTGATCCTTGCAAGGGACATGCAGTGTTCGCCGTACACTTGTGACATTCGGCGATGAATGTCCGTTCCCGCTACTCCTTCCGCTGTCAGAAACCAAACAACACCTCTTTGCTCTTTCGGTTGACGCATCCATGTCACTGTTTACAATGCGACTGGCAGCGTTGGACGATTGATGCATGCTGCTGCTCGCTTTGTAGCGTCACGTGCCGTGCACGTGTGCCCTCTAGCGACGGGCTGTGACCTTCCACGCTCTGGTTGGAACCACACCTCGTTGCACACGCCACGATTAGCCGATGTAGTCACCGGTTTGCGCATTCCAGCCTCCGGCTCGTTACTATTTGAACGCACCTTATATATGACAGGTACAGTTACACAAATAAAATCGTTATTGTTTTGGCACCTTAAAATTGTAACAGTAATTCTGATGTGAGCCAGGAGTTATTCATTAGACGGGAAAGCCACCTTGACAAACCAAATCCCAAGTATCCGATATGCACTTTTAAAACATTGCATTATAAATACTGCACGCTTGCGACCTATTTCATTAAAACAAAACAAGCTCGATCACGTGTTTGCACGCGACCCGACGTCCTAGATACTGTTGCCTAGTAACAATGTGCGTAAATAAATGAGAAATTCCGTGACAGAACCTTGGGCCGCTAGCGGTCATCACGAAGGACCGCCCACTTCCACTGAGGAGATTAATAGTGGAATTCAATCGCTTCTCTGGAATCTATACATTCATCTGGGCCATCGATTTCTGCAACAGTTCAACTGATAAGTGGACTGTACCTGGCCACACAGATAACTTAAAGAGATGTATTTAATATAACATCATCATATCATCATCATCTATATATTTAAAACAGTAAGGTGATTTTTGTTACCACGAGATTGAGAGAACGACAGAACCGATTTACTTCGTAGAGCACTCTAACGAAAGCTCTTGGCCTCTAGATTTGCAGAGTGTCTATAAAATAAACAAATATATTACGGTATATTTTTTAATTAATATAGAAAATAGCAGAATTCTAGCCCCTCACGCATGCGCACAATCCGCCTGGGGTCATGACAAAATGGCGGTGAGAAGTCCATTAAAATGTAAGTTATTTAATAAGCTTGCATGTAATTGAAAACATACATTAACTAAGTTCTGACAATAAAATATAATAACAGTATGAACGTATACGAATGTGCAACATTGATTTATTTGGATAATGAAATGGATTATTTCCTTCAGACAGCGGCTTTTAATGATAAAGAACGGCTGCGTCTGCTGCTGACCAAGAGTGCGCGAGTAGCGATTTGGTTAAGCCGACAGACTGTGGTTCCAAGGTTCACCGGTTCGATCCCAGCCCTCGCCGATATTTATTTTTTTTACCACTGAAATATTGTTTAATCAAGGAGTATTAGTAAGGTTTTATGTCTGTTAAAGATACATATTTCTACATTCCCTCTCGGTATATTTTTGAATTAATATAGAAAATAGCAGAATTCTAGCCCCTCACGCATGCGCACAACCCGCCTGAGGTCATGACAAAATGGCGGTGAGAATTCCATTAAAATGTAAGTTATTTAATAAGCTTCCATGTAATTGAAAACATACATTAACCAAGTTCTGGCAATAAAATATAATAACAGTATGAACGTATACGAATGTGCAACATTGATTTATTTGGATAATGAAATGGATTATTTCCTTCAGACAGCAGCTTTTGAAGATAATGAATGGCTGCGTCTGCTGCTGAACAAGATTGCTCGAGTAGCTATATGGTTAAGGCGACAGACTGTTGTTCCTAGGTTCGCCGGTTCGATCCCAGCCCTCGCCGATATATGTATTTTTTTTTTTTTACCATTGAAATATTGTTTAATCAAGGAGTATTAGTAAGGTTTTATGTCTGTAAAAGATACATATTTCTACATTCCCTCTCAATACGTTTTATTTCAGTTTTACCATTGCATTACAGCATGTGATCAAAAGAGCAAACTGTTGTCCTCAGTACGCCGTTTAAATATCTGCAATCAGTTCCTATAACTGACAACAGATAGCAGTACATCGCCCATATAGTTCCAGTACCTGACAGCAGATGGCAGCACCATTGCATCGATATATTTAAAACCCAAGACATGGCACGTTTTCACGTGATGAGAATTACAGTATAAAGGAGGGGAATATTTAAGAAGGGAAATTTTGAGGAACATTAACCTACAGTTGAATGTGTAGGCTATGTTGTTTATGTACCTTAAGATTGCAATTTCTTCCCAATGCTTCGGTGGTCAAGTTATTAGCGTCCTAGACTAAAAGTTATAATTATGCATCGTCGATATACTCTTAAATTATTAAAGAAAAAAAGAGTTTTCCAGGCACTCGCGCGTGTCCACAATTGCTTTCGCCATAAGAGACACTTGGCAAACATAATTCGTTTGAAGGGCTCCGACATTGTGGTCACTCAGCCCCGTGTACTTGGGTGTGTATGTGTGAAATTTTCTCTCATAACCTGTGTTATTGTGATGGCTGCATTACTGTGTGTATTTGTAATTAAGGTGGTAAATGGCAAGGAGACGGCTAAGGCCTTAAGTTAGGAACCATCCCGGTATTTGCCTTAAGTGGAAGTGGGAAACCACGGAAAACCACATCCAAGATTGTCGAGGTGGGAATTAAACCTTCCTCTTCTTAGTTATACCTCAAGAGATTGAATGTGCCCCGTTTTTGCCCTCAGACCAGAATTCAATTTCTTGGCAGAGCAGGAAATGTAACCCGGGTCTCCGGGGCGATAGACAAGAATAGGTGGGCCTCCATGTGTTAATACGATTTTTGACATGCACGGGACATATAATTCAAAAACTGCCTCCATTAGGGTGACTGCCGAAGTGAGTATTGAGTATAGGCCTATGGTCGTTCCAGTAGTTGGCGAAGTGATTCTATGTTCCCCTGCAAAATGTACTGTCATAACCTATAACAGGTGGTGGAAATTGCTTATTTAGAGCAGTTTCGTACTGTTTATAACAAAATGAAGAACGTCATTCTTAGCTGCGTTTTCAAGCTATCGCAAAAAATTTCGCTGGCAGGAACAATTATAGGCCTAAGGAATTTATTTTAAGCGATCAGTCTCATCGCATTCTCCTCACCAACCAACTTGAGTATGAAAGTCTCTGGACGGTCATGTTGAACTTCATTGTATAAGACAATTGTTTAATGATTATTTGTTTAGAGTACTGAGTCTAACTACGCAGTTGATTTCGGCAATGGAAGTATTATTTGCCATGTAATATTTAGCGGCTCCGTTATTGCAGGACACTATAGTGTTATCGAATAATACGAAGCCACATTTAAAATCCAATATAAATAGGCCATTTCAGAAACAATTCCACATATTAAGCAGTACAGTGTACTGTAAGGTCTTTGACGATCAAATGTAAACATTGTTCTACATTGTACTTCTCTTGCGTAAAATCTATGCGTGGTTACTTTGGTCTTTACTGTTGTGAGGGTAAAATTGATCTGCTGGAATATAAAATATTTTCCAACCTGCAACAATGTAATGATATTAATTTAAAAGTCATTGAACTTATATCCAGTAGTTCAAACACATACATCAGCGTTAACAGATTGGATACTGAAGATGAAAGCCAGCTACTTCATTTCCCTATTATTGAATTTTTCAATTCCTTAGAATTAAGTGATTCGCCTCCACATACTCCGAACGTTTGAGCCATAGTTATGCTCCTTAGAAATCTGAACGTTTCCCAAGGACTCATATATGGTAATATATTAATTGTAAGAAATATGTAAGAAATTGCTTGGATTCGGATATAATAGGTGCAGTAATATTAGGCAGAGAGCTCAAATCCAACGACTTGATTTAACACCTTCCGATAAAACACTTGCAGGTACAGTACATTTTCTTTTAATAGGCAACAATGTCCTATTCGCTCGGCCTACTTTATCACAATCAATCAAGCTCAAGGAGAAACTCTTGAACGTATTGGGCTATTTACCTCATCACGTTTTAAGTCATGACCAGCAGGATAGTGAATGTACAAAAAAGGTCCTGTATGGGATGGTAAAGAATAAGAGGCGGAAGTATCCTACGGATTATGTCAGAATGGTGAACAAAAGGGGACAAGGGATAGAAAATAGGGAAGAACTGAAGAAAATGTGGAAAGAATATTTTGAAGAACTCCTGAACCCAAATGGAAACCACGGCGAGGAAGAAGAAATCGGGGAAGAGGTAGAGTAGATGAACTGCAAACCGAAAAGGACTTAACATGGAAAGAAGTGGAAGATGCAGTGAGGAAGATGTAAGGAGGGAAGGCACCGGGTGTGGATGAATTGAGTGTGGAGATGGTGAGAGCAGCAGGAGAGGTGGGGATACAATGGTTGTACCGAGTGATGAAGGCAGCTTGGAAGGAAAGGAAGACCCCAGAGGACTGGGAAAAGGGAATAATTGTCCCGATCTTCAAGAAAGGTAGTAGAACAGAATGCAGAAACTATCGGGGAATAACACTGATGAGTCATTGTGCAAAGATGTTTGAGAAAGTTTTAGAAAGGAGAATTAGGACAAGGATAGAAGGAGGGATGAGGGAAGAACAACATGGCTTCAGAGCAGGAAGGTCCACAGTGGATTTGATTTTTGCTGTAAGTCAGTTACAAGAACAGCACTATGAGTATGGAACAGATCTACTGATGGCCTTCCTGGACATTGAGAATGCATATGACAGTGTATGCAGAAACAAAGTATGGAAGTCCCTGGAGGATAGAGGAGTAGAAAAATGGACTATAAGGAGGATAAAAGAGATGTACAAGGGAAGCGTGAGCTGTGTGAAAGTGGGAGGAGAGAGATCGGACTGGGTGGAACAGAGAAACGGCCTGAAACAAATAGTGCACTGTCACCGTTACTTTTCATTGTGGTGATGGATGACATAATGACCCGAGCGGCACAAGTAATTGGGGAAGGAAAGATGAAAGCAATGGTGTTTGCGGATGATTTGATGATTGTGGAAACAAGGAGGAGGAGGTACAGGAACAGTTGGACGTGTGGGAAGGAATAATACAAGGATATGGGATGAAATTTAGCATAAATAAGAGTGAGATGGTGATCACAACAAGGAAGAAGGAAAGGACCACAACGGGAATAACAATTGGTGGGGAACAGCTGAAGAAAGTGGAGAGTTTCAAGTATCTGGGAAGCCTGATACAAGAGAATGGAAGAAACGGTAGAGAAATAAATGAGCGGGGGAGACAGGCAGAAGCATTCCGGAGGAGTGTGAGAAGCATGTTATGGAGCAGGGATGTCCCTCAGAACAGCAAGTAGATCATATATCGTACTATGTCCCTATCCTGACGTATGCCTCGGAGACCTGGGTTATGAAAGGAAGGGAGAAGAGCAAAATACAGGCCAGTGAGATGAGGTTCTTGAGAAGCAGTATTGGAGCTACAAAGAGGGACAGAATAAGAAATGAGAGGACCAGAGAATTAATGAAGGAGGAACCATTACAGGATGGTATAGAGAAATCTAGACTTAGATGGTATGGACATGTAAAACGAATGGAGGAGAAGAGGATACCCAGGAGGATACACGAGACGAAGTGGGAAGGAAAGAGACCAAGAGGGAGACCGAGAGACAGGTGGCTGAAGGGGGTGGAAGAAAGCGTGAAGAAGAGAGGAGAAGACTGGACAAGGGTGGAGGCTGAGAGATGGTGGGAAGACAGAAGACGTTGGAGAGGCTTGTGTTCCAAACAGACCCGGCCAGTGGCTGGAAACTGTGCAAGATGATGATGACCTCATCACATTTTCAGTCATGACCAGCAATATGTCGCAATGCTGAGAGTGCTATCTTTTGACGCCCTTAAAGTTGCAATAGTGCTAAAAAGTCATCGTACAAAGAATGTAACTTATATAAGAAGCTTCTTCAGTAAATTTGTTTTCCATTGTCCGTCATGTTTTGACGGGTTTCATCTAGTATATATTATTTCAGTAGTATGCATCCCTCCTGCGGCGCTCACAAGCGACCGATCGTGACAAATGAGCATTCAAATGACAGAGAATAGACATTAGCAGTGACTTATTGCACTATAATTTCACAAATATCTATAATTTCTTTAAAAAATGACTTAAAAAATTGTACGAAGTGTGCGATTTGCAAACACCGTTGATGTAGGAAAATACGCTCCATTATTGCTGTCCACGGGGTGCAGAGACGCCTGTTTCATGTCATATTAACATTCTGAGGTCTTTCCTTTATCCTGAAAATTAAATAGTGTTCTATAATCATTTGGTTGAACAAAAAACATAACCTTTCTCCGTAAGTCTCTCATTATAAACCTATTGGGGAAAGTGTGGTTTATGAACATGCGATATTTCTCGCACGGGTCCGCTAGTATATATATCTGTAAAACTTTGTATTGTTCACGACCCTTTGAATACAGAATGCAATCTTGGAGCTATAAGGTCCAGTTGTGTACTTAAAGTACAAGCCATCAGGATGGTTAAAAGAGAGTTATAATGGCTGACGCATCACAGCGGGCCTTACCAACCTAGTGTTGTTGAGGTGACAGTACTCACTGATGGCAGCTCACTTGTTTGCGAATGCGCAGTACGAGGAAAAGGGGCTTCCAAAAACTCGACCTTCCTCTCGTTACTATGACAATCTACTTATTACTCGGCAGAATATATCGGCCCGTTGCGCACTCAGTAGAACGAGTGGACACTGTTCGGAAGTTACGGAGCAATGATTTTGGAATGGCAGATATATCCTTCTGTTAATATTAATTCAAATACCTTCTTAGAATGTTTTGGACTTGTTTTGAACCAACTATGGGTTCATTTTCAGTATTTATTTATGTACTTACAACTAAATAATTCTTAAAAACTAATATATGTGTTAGGAGAATGAAAGACTTATTATAATTTTGAATATTATCATAAAGTAGAAATGATAAAGGGAAAGCCTCCGTGGCTTAGGCGGCAGCACGCCGGCCTCTCACCGCTGGGTCCGTGGTTCAAATCCCGGTCACTCCATGTGAGATCTGTGCTGGACAAAACGGAGGCAGACAGGTTTTTCTCCGGGTACTCCGGTTTTCCCTGTCAAAATTTCATTCCAGCAACACTCTCCACTATCATTTCATTTCATCTGTCATTCATTTAATCATTGCCCCAGAGCAGTGCGACAGGCTTCGGCAGCCGGCACAGTTCATATCCTCGCCGCTAGATGGGGGCTTCATTCATTCCATTCCTGACCCGGTCGGAGACTGGAAGCAGGCTGAGGGTTTTCATTTCAGAAATTATAAAGGATTTCAATTAACAAATAGAATACATAGTTCGAAGTTGGATTAGTAGAAAAGCAGTAAAAGTATTAAAAGAATTACAAACTAAATCAAGCAATGGTTATGAAATAACTTATTTGGAGGAAGAACTAAAATATAATATCATCATCATCATCATCATCATCATCTTGTACAGTTTCCAGCCCCAGGCTGGATCTGTTTGGAACATAAGCCTCGCCACTTAGTTCTTTCTTCCCACCACCTCTCCGCTGTCACTCTGGTCCAGTTCTCGCCTCTCTTCTTGACACATTCCTCCACTCCTTTCAGCCATCTATCTCTTGGTCTTCTTCTCGGTCGTTTCTTCTGCATCTGCATCTCATGTATCTTCTTGGGAATCTTCTTCTCATCCATTCTCTTTAAGTGTCCATACCACCTCAGTCTTGATGTCTCAATCCTACCTTGCAAGGGCTCCTCTTTCTCCATTTCCCTGACCTTTTCATTCCTCACCCTGTCTCTTCTTGTTACTCCGATCCTACTTCGCAGGAACTTCATTTCACCTGCCTGTATTCTGCTTATGTCTCTTTTCTTCATTGTCCATGTTTCTGAAGCATAGGTCAGTATCGGGATATAGTAGCTTCTGTATAACACTTCCTTGCTTTTTTGTGGGACATCTTTATTCCACACTAAGCTCCTAATGCTTCTCAGAAATGCTTCTGCCTGTCTGCCACGTTCCGTAATCTCTTTGTCATTTCTCCCATTTTCCTCCACTATACTTCCCAAGTACTTGAGACTTTCCACCTTCTTCAGCTGTCCACCTCCAAGTGTTATCTCACTCATTGGTCTGTCCTTTTTCCTGGTCGTTAACAGGATCTCACATTTACTAATGTTGAACTTCCATCCGTACTCTCCCACTGTTTCTTCCCAAGCCTTCAGTTGCTCCTGAATTTCCTCCTCCGTGTTTCCCCAGACCATGAGATCATCTGCAAACACCATTGCTTTCATCTTATCTTCTCCTATCGTTCCTGCTATCCGTGTCATTACCTCGTCCATAACCACAATAAAGAGAAGGGGTGACAGCGCACTACCCTGTTTCAGGCCACTCATTTGTCTGAACCAGTCTGTTCTTTCCCCTCCAACTTTCACACAACTCACACTTCCACAATACATCTCCTTCACTCTGCCTACAGTCTCTTTTTCCACTCCCATGTTTTCCATTGCTTTCCAAACCTTCTCCCTACACACACTATCATAGGCCTTTTCGATGTCCAGGAAGGCCATCAACAGATCCTCTCCAAATTCGTAGTGGTGTTCCTGGAGCTGTCTCACTGAAAATATGAGATCCACTGTTGATCTCCCAGGTCTGAATCCATACTGCTCCTCTCTCAATTTTCTCTCCACTTTGGCTCGTATTCTACTTTCTAATATATTTTCATATATCTTGGCACAGTGAGGTATGAGTGTGACTCCCCTGTAATTTCTGCACTCCTTTCTGCTTCCTTTCTTAAATATTGGGACAATTAATCCTTTCTTCCAATCTTCTGGGGTCTTTTTCTCCTTCCATATCACCCTCATCACACGGTACAGCCACTGTTTCCCAACCTCCCCTGCTGCCTTCACCATTTCAACACTCACTTCATCCACACCTGGTGCCCTTCCTCCTTTCATCTTGTCTAGCCATTTCCAGTTCTCTCCAAGTCAGGTCCTTTTCCATTCCTGTGTTGTCTTCTCCATCTTCCAATACATTGTCTTCCTCCCTATGACCATTTGGATTCAGCAAATCCTCAAAGTACTCTTTCCACACTGTCTTGAGTGTCTCTTTGTTGTGTACCTCATTTCCGTTTTTGTCCATCATTACCACATCCTCTCGCAGATCTCTTCTCTTACGTTTGACCATCCCTTAAAGTACTTTCTTATTTCCTCTGCTGTCTTCCTCCATCATCTCTGTCCACTTTACCATCCACTTCTTCCTCTCCTCTGCGACAATCTTGTTTGCTTCTTTCTTCTTTATCTTATAATCTTCCCTTGCCAGATCAGTTCTTTCCTGGAACCACACTCTGAAAGCCTTGTTCTTCCTTCCCACAGCTTCTTTTACTCTCTCATTCCACCATGGTGTCTCTTTACACCGCTTTCTGTTGCTTGTTCTTCCACATACTGCCACTGCAGCTTCCACCATTGTGTTTTTGAATTGCTTCCATTCCTCTTCCCCTGTTTTAGGATTGTCTGTTGGCATCCTTTCCCTTATTATCTTCTGGAATTCTTCCTTGACTTCCTTTTCCTTGAGTTTCCATACTTTGATTCTCCTTTCCTGGTACTCTGTCCTCTTGCTATCCTTAACAACTCCCAGGTTCATTACAAGTATTCTGTGGTCGCTATCTAAGGCCTCTGATGGTATTACCTTTATATCTCGGACACTTCTCTTCATTTCCCAGTCGTACAGCATGTAATCTACCAAAGATTTCTTTGTTAACCCTAGACCTGCTGCAGGTTTATCTGTCAAATGCTGCAGTAAATTCCCATAAAGTACACACTAAAGGAATTTGGTATCTGTAAGCATACTGTGTTCATAAATATGACTTATCATACAGCAATAGAAAGCTGAAAGACTGTTCTATATTATATTGATATAGGTGAATCATTCAGACTCGTCAGTTTGAATTAATCATAAAAAGTATTTTATAAAAAAATAAAAAAATAAAAATTATTTAATTTTCTGCTCTAGAAAACCATATTGACGAGTTAAATGTTCGTCAGAGACATCATAAATGAAAAGTTCATAGTTTTTTGTTACTAATTCAAGAACCAGTTTCAAATAATTCCTGTTATTTACTAAAAAGATAATTATTTTTACAAAAATATGACATTTCTCTATTTTGAAGTACATAATCAGCGCGCGATTACGGGGAGGCAAGTTCACAGGACCAGGATGATGAACGATAAACGGTACATTTTTACCTGGAAAGTCACTTTCTTCGGGTTGAATATCAGTCTAGTTCACACTTACCCCTTCACGGCTAACATTAGGCATGTGTACAGGGTCTGTCAGAACATGATAAACATCGCTTGAATTGATGGGGATTTCCATAACTTGCGTGACATCCTGTTCGCCGGTATCACTGCCACTACTTTTACCATCTTCATTTTCATACGAATCCACACAATAATCACTGTCATCGCCCATACTATCACACGAATCGTCAAAAATCATGTGCTCAATTTCTGAATCGTCTACATAGTTGGCGGCCATTTTGCTCAATGCAACTTCAATATCAACATGGAAATACTTCCACTTCTGCAGCCAAATAATAGCTTGCATACTGTCATTTGTTTGCCAAAGACTTACACTACGAAAGATAAAAGCATCGGGAACCAGCATGATTTGAAATTAGTGCCATCTGAAGGCTAACAGTAGTACTATATTTGAATTACAAGACCGTCTTTCAGAGAGAAGGTCGCACTTGATTAAACAACACACCGTCTTCCTGGAAGACGGTCCGCAGTTCTAGGGTTAAATCACTGCTGTACCACGTTACCTTGTGGCTTTCTTTCTTCCGGAACCAGGAGTTGCCTACCACTAAACCGTTTCTCTTGCAAAAATCCAGCAAATTTCTCCCTTCTTCATTCCTGCTACCCCATCCTTCTGCTCCCAATACATTTTCATATCCTTGCCTTTCACTTCCTACATGTGCATTCAAATCTCCCATGACAATGATGCTCTGACCATTCAACTGCTGTTGTAGCTCCTCCTCAAAGTCTTCCTTCTCTTGAGCTGTACATCCAACTTGAGGGGCATATACCTGGACTATCTCCAGGCTTCTTCCCTTTACAGTTACTCTGATCTTCATGATCCTGTCACTTATTCCCTTTACCTCTTCCTTCATTCCATATCTCACAACTACTCCTACTCCGCTGCTCCTTCCTTCACTGTTCCCACTCCAGTACAACCGGTACCCTTTCTTCAGTTCTCAGCGACCTTCTCCTTTCCATCTTGTTTCTGCCAAGCCCAGTACATCCAGTTTTCTTCTCTCCATCACATCTACAATCTCCTCCACTTTTCCTGTCAGTGTCTGTATGTTTAATGTCCCAACTCGTAGTCCATTAGCATATCCGGGTCGTCGTCGTTTGCATCCGTCCTTTCCGAGGCCTGTTCCTGGTTTGAAAGCAAATATGATATCCACTACTGGCTTGCTAGGCCTATCGTAGCTTCACCAGAGCCCCGTCAGCCGTCACTTTTCAGGGTTCCCATAGAGCCTTCACAGCTACCGTAGCGGTCCCGGGGCACACAAAGTCCCCACTGTACTTCACCCCTATAGACAATCCCCTACTTCATGCCGTTGCCCGTCTCCCACCACGTGGAGGAGGGGTTGGACTTGTGGGAGACTAAAATATAATATCATAGGAGTGAAAAAAAAAACTCGGAACATTATTACAAAAATATTTTACAAATGGAAAATATGCGAAGAAACGAATTATATAATAACAATATTATAATAATAAAAGGAGAGTACAGTTCTATGGACACCTCCTGAGAATGGATGGCAGCAGACTGACAAAAAGGATTTTCGAATTTTTCAGGACGAGAAAGACAGCGCTCAAATGGTTTGGAGAAGTGAGAAGGGTCCTAGCCAAGATAGGGGAACAAGAAGACGACATAGCAGATAGAAATTAAGACGACTGATTAAAGAGTACAGAGGTTTCCAGGAGGTGGTGGAGGAGCCAGTGACGAAGAAAAGAACCTACACATAACAGCAGAAGAGGGAAGTGGGAGAAGATGAGAAGTTACTGGCAGAGAGGGCAAACATAGGCGTAATGTAAATGTCCATCGTTGTCCGTAGAAGGCCACGACAAAAATAAATAATTATTATAATGATAATATATTTTTCTTTACAAATCTATTATGATCTTGCACCAATAACCTGAGGGCTTGTACTTCATGTACACAACATGACCTAATAGCTCATATCAGCATTTGGTATTCCTTCGGTGTGCTGGAGTTATATTTTTCTCTCCACTCACAAGAGAACCTTGTGAACGTGAATTAATACATTTTGATGAAATTGAGCACTAATGCTGGATAAAACGTAAGAAAATCATATCAGAATGTATTTAATTCCCAAATACATTTGCACCATCCCTAGAGAGGTCAAAATTACACGCCCAAATTGCCTAATCGAGTTCCAATTCCGCTGAAGCTTAACGTCAAAATTGACAGCAGATCGCCATCTACCAAGTAGCTGAGGCCATGGCATTATTGATATTATTATTACTACTGTATTTGAGCATAACTAAACGCGTAGTCCGCCTCATTGCGTAGTGGCTAGCATGCTTGGCTGTCATCGCGGAGGCCCGGGTTCGATTCCCGGCTCTGCCAACAAATGTAATACTGGTCTGAGGGTTGGGATGGGGGTATACTCAGCCTCGTGAGGCAAAATTGAGAAGAGTTGAGTTCAATTCTCACCTCAGCCATTCTAGAAGTAGTTTTCCGTGGTTTACTACTTCTACTTCAGGCGAATGCTGGGATTGTTCCTAAGTTAAGGCCACTGCAGTCTCCTTTCCAATGTTCATCTGAATTACAAATACACACACTAATACAAACTTCACAATAGCACAGGTTATCAGACAAATTGAGCCTCCGTAACTCAGGCGGCAGCACGCTGGCCTCTCAACGCTGGGTCCGTGGTTCAAATCCCGGTCACTCCATGTGAGATTTGTGCTGGACAAAGCGGCGGCAGACAGGTTTCACTCCGGGTACTCCGGTTTTTCCTGTCACAATTTAATTCCAGCAACACTCTCCACTATCATTTCATTTCATCTGTCATTCATTTAATCATTGCCCCAGGGGAGTGCGTCAGGCTTCGGCAGCCGGTACAGTTCATATCCTCGCCGCTAGATGGGGGCCTCATTCATTCCATTCCCTGACCCGGTTGGTCGACTGGAAGCAGGCTGTGAAATTTTCATTTCATCAGACAAATTTCAAACACACACATCCAAGTACACGGGGCTACATAACCACGCTCTCGCAAAGCCCCTCAATGAATTAACAGCATCGACTTAAATAAACGCGTGAGACGTAGTGCCCAACACGATGCCCAAGTTGAGCACCTGGTATTTTTTTTTAAAATTTACATTTTATTGAGGGGTATCTTCACACAAACCAGACAGCAGTTATTCGAGCCGAAGGACATGTGAGAGAAGCTGGTAGCGGCTTCGGTGGCGTAGTTGGTCGCATGCTGAACTTCTATGCCCAAGATCGCGGGTTCAAACCCAACCGAAGTCGTCGGATTTTTTAAGAGCGTTAAAAATCCCTCAGTGTGCCTTCCTTCGGAGGGGAAGTAAAGCCGGCGGTCCCATTTCATACACTAATTACACGTGTGGAAGCAAACATTTGTAGGTTAGTTTGGTAACGCTCTATTTGTTCCAACGTTCGCCACCGGGTGATGACTGCGATGGCATTAGGAGCCACGTCCGCAGCTAGGTGTCGTGGATGGTAGCATTTGGTGGCAAAAGTAGGAACTACTTCAAAAAAAATTGTCTTCCGTCCTTCTACCTGAATTACAGATAACACACACTAATACAGCCATCACAATTAACACAGATTATCAGACACATTCTACACACACCCAAAGTACTCGGGGCTACAATACCGCGTTGTCGCAGCCCCTAAACCAACCAACTAACCAACCAGAGAAGCTGATATTCAGAAATGAGTTAGACAAGGCTGCAACTTATCAACCATACTTTTGAATCTATACATTGAAGAAGCAATTAAAGAAATTAGAGAAAAAAAATAATTAGGAGTAAAGATTCAAGGAAAAATAATTTCAACTCTGAGATTTGCTGATGACTTCGTCGTCTTAGCTGATTCACCAGAGGATTGGAATGAGTTTTAAACGGTGTGGATTCTGTCTTGAGGAAGGGGTTAATGATGAAAACCAATAAATATAAAACAAAAGTAATGGGATGCAGCCCAAAGAAATCAGAAACGCCAATTGACGTCAAATTGGCAGGTCCAAAGCTAAAGGAAGTACGGTACTGTAGAAGTTATCTGTTACTTAGGAAGAAAAATAACTATTGATGAACGATGCAAACAGGATATCAAAAAGTCCTCTCGGCATGCCGGAAGGCGGAGGTAGATTTCACCGGACAAACTTGGAGATAGGCGAAAATAGGCAGAATATGCAGGTTTTCGTAGAAGGATCAGACCTCATTTATCGCGTGAAAGTATTTTATAATTGGAGATTAATTAACTTTGTTTTTCTTCATTTTAAACATATTTTAAACATTTTATTGTCTTATGGGGACGGTAACCTTCTTGTCATTTGGAGTCCATTTTTAGCCAATTTTCAATTTTGAAAAAAAAATAGGCTTATGAGATCACCTTTTGTCCGTGTGTGTGTGCGTGTGTGTGTGTGTGTGTGTGTGTGTGTGAGGTGTGTGTGTGTCCCCCGTAATAAAATCTAAACGGCTGGAGCGATTTCAGTGAAACTCGGTAAGTTCATAGCACTATTCCCGGCGACCTCGACCGTGCCCATAGAATTTTGTTACGTCTCACCAATCCAACATGGCGGCTGTGCGAAATATTTCACTAGCATTCAGTATCTCCGAAACTATAACGGATATCGCCCTGAAATTGTGTACGGTGATAAAGGGTACTACTAGAAGTTCACCTATGAGACTTTCAAAAACCTGGTTACTACATAACCAACATGGCGGCCAAGCGAAGTGGAGACTTTTAAATAGACGTTTCTCGCGATTTAACTATCCAAACGTAATGAAACTTGGTACAGCAAATATTTATACACATTGCAATGCACTGGAGTCTAATTTAGTTCAATTGTTTACATAGCCTCAAAATGGCGGCTGTGCGAAATATTTCACTGACATTCTATATCCCCGAAACTATTACAGATATCACCCTGCAATTTTGTACGGTGATAAAGGGTACTGATACAAGTTTACCTATGTATAATTCATAAACCTGTAAAGTACAAAACGAACATGGCGACCAAGCGAATTTGAAATATTTTAATAGACTTTTCTCGCTCTCTGAGCGCAGTGAAATGTGGTACAGTAAATGATTTTGCAGATTGTAATGTACTGCCATCTAATTTAATTCAATTGTTTACATAACCTCAAGATGGCGGCTGTGCGAAATTTTTAAATTAAATTTTTATTTCTTGTGTCGTAATCATGCGATCGAAGTGAAATTTTGAATAATGAACCTAGGCAATAAGTGTCCTTGAATGGTACATAACTCTATGGCCTATACATATAACAATCCTAAATGGCAAGCTTCCGTAATATTTAGACGGTTCTCAATATCTATGAATCTTTTACAGCAACCAAACTGAAATTTTTATGTTCATAGAGACTATGAACATATGTTCAACTATAGGACTTTCAGTAACCTGGTGAGCACGAATCCAACATGGCGGCGACGCGAAGTATAAATATTTTAATGGACGTTTCTCGCGAATTAACTATCCGAGTGCTGTGAAACGTTGCACGTTAAATGCTTACACAAATGTTGATCCACTGGCATCTAATTTATTTCAATTGTTTGCATAATCACAAGATGGCTGCTGTGCGTAATTTTAAAATCTCGTTTTTACTTCTTGTGTTCTAATCATGCGATTGAAGTTTGAATACCACACGTACACAATAATCTTAATATAATAGTACAAAAATAAAAATCCAACCTGGCGACCATCTGAAATATTTAGACGGTTCTCAATATCTACGAATCTGTTACAGCAATTAAACTAAAATTTTGTATGTTGATAGAGGCAATTAACATGAGCAGGATATATGAAAATAGGCTGTACAGTTCTTCACGGAACTACTTGTTATACTTGTGGTCACACTGTCCTTATGCAAGATTTCGACACTGATGTGTAACTATGTAACTGTCTGTTACTTCTTCACGCAAAATTATATCTCCCGCAGAGATGTTGGTTGGTTCCTCAGTTTAGGGGCTGCGACAACGCGGTCATATAACCCCGTGTACTTTGGGTGAGTGTAGAATCTGTCTGATAAACGGTGTGAATTGTGATGGCTGTATTAGTCTGTAATTCAGGTAAGGACTGCAGACGCTAAATTTCAAGCAGTAGTTCCTAATGTTGCTACCAGATACTAACGTCAACGCCACCTAGCTGTGAACTTGGCTACTAGATGACACCTCAATCAGCAACTCGCAACGAACGTTGGAACTTCCCCTCCGAAGGAAAGCTTACTGGGGGATTTTTAGCGCTCTTAGAAAATCCGACGACTTTGGCCGGCTTTGAACCCGCGACCTTGGGCATAGAAGTTCAGCATGCTACCAGTTACGTCACCGAAGCCGCTTCACACTTAGTCAGATGGAAATCTGAATCTGATCTCGCGCAAGTGCGTTTTCATGGCAACGTCTGATGGCTCATCCCTCATCAATTTAGTAGTGTTGCCATGTCAACCACTGATAGCTCTTGGCATTTTCTTATAATTCCGAAATCACTTTTCTCATCCCTTGGCGCAATGGTGGCTCATATCAAAAATTCTTTCAGACAAACGTTTTAGGTAATTATTAGGGGAATATTGTCCATTTTGTACGGTTTTGATATTGTGCCTATTAACAGAGATATGATTAATGTTTCCCGAAAAAAACACTTTTCCCACCCCTTTGTCAATGGTTGGTGCTATCAAAAAACGTTTCAAACATAAATGTCTGAGCTTTGTCCGACACATAGTATGAACTTTGAACGGATTCGATATTTCACATATTAAGAGAGTTATAGCAATATTTCATTTTTTCAAAAAAAAGTCCCCCATTTTCATCCCCTTCGACCGATTTAGCCCAGTAACAAACTCGTCCGAGATTTTATGGGTATACATATTCGGTAAAAAATTCAAAGTGATTGGTGCAAACTTACGGCAGTTATCGTGTCCACAAGAAACTGATATACATATATTACATAAATTATGTATAAACGTTTGAACTGACGGTGGTTTTGGGGTCTGGGGGATGTGAAACGCGAAGATATGTCGAAATTTTCCGGAAATCAAAACATGGTACCCATTGCAATAGTTAGCTTTCTAATGAAATCTACCTAAAATACTACCGTCAACGACATCTAGCTGTGAACTTGGCTACTAGATGCCACCTCAATCAGCAACTCGCAACGAATGTTGGAACTTCCCCTCCGAGGGAAATCAAACTCAGGTTTTTTAGCGCTCTTAGTAAATCCGACGACTTCAGCCGGGTTTGAACCCGCGACCTTGGGCATGGAAGTTCAGCATGCTACCAGTTCCGATACCGAAGTCGCTTCCCACAGACATATGAAAACTGAATGTGATCTCGTGCAGTGGCGTTGTCATAGCAACTGCTGATTGCTCATCCCTTATCAATTAAAAGTAAAGTTGTCATGGCAACCTCTCTTGGCACTTGGCATTTTCTTATAATTTAAATCATTTTGTTCACCCCGTGGCGTAATGGTGGGTCATATCAAAAATTCTTTCAGACAAAAGTTTTAGGTAATTATTGGAGGAATATTGTCCATTTTGTGCGGTTTTGATATTGTGCCTATTAACAGAGATATGATTAATGTTTCCCGAAAAAACCACTTTTTCCCACTCCTTTGGTCAATGGTTGGTGCTGTCAAAAAACTTATTTGACATAAATGTTTGGCACTTATCCGACACATATTATGAACTTTGAAGGGATTCGATATTTCATGTATTAAGAGAGTTATAGCGATATTTCACTTTTTCGAAAAAAGCCCCCCATTTTCACCCCCTTTGACCGATTTTGCCCATTAACGAACTCGACCGAGATTTTATAGGGATACATATTATGTAAAAAATTAAAAGTGATTGGTGCAAAATTACGGCAGTTATCGTGTCCACAAGAAACTGATATATATATATATATATATATATATATATAGATAGATACATATATACATAAATTATATATAAACTTTTGAACTGACGGTGGTTTTGGGGTCTGGGGGATGTGAAACGCGAAGATATGTCGAAATTTTCCGGAAGTCGAAACATGGGACCCATTGCAATAGTTAGCTTTCTAATGAAATCTACCTAAAAGTAGGTTGGTTCAGGCAAGAAAAGCATTTCTACAGAAGAGAAATCTGTTGACTTCGAATATAGATTTAGGTATTAGAAAGTTATTTTTGAAAGTCTTTGTCTGGAGCGTGGCACTCTATGGAAGTGAAACTTGGACTGTTGGAGCAGCAGAAAAGAGGAGTATAGAGGCGTTTGAAATGTGGTGTTACAGGAGAAAGTTGAAGATCAGATGGGTAGACAGAGTAACAAATGAAGAGGTATTAAGACGAGTGGGAGAGGAGAGATGTTCCTGGCGACTGCTAATGAAGAGAAGAGATAGGTTGGTAGGCAACTTAGTTATGGATGTAAGGGTCGAGGACAAGAACTGTAGGGGTAGGCTGAGGTTGGAATATATTAAACAGATTGGCTCGGATGTAGGAGGTGGTAGCTATGTAGAGATGAAACTGTTAACTCAGGACAGGGAGGCATGAAAGGCTGCATCAAACAAGTCAAACTACTGCAGACTCAAACAACAAAATGGGGCATCTTAATCATCGGTCTCGTGTACTTGAGTGTGTATAGAATTTGTCTGATCTACTTGTTTTTCTATGGTAAATATTGTAGTGTATAAGCGGCTTTGGTGGTGTAGTCGGTAGCATGCTGAACTGCTATGCCCAAGACCACGGGTTCAAGCCTGACTGAAGTCGTTGGATTTTTAAGAGCGTTAATATCCTTCAGTATGCCTTCCTTCGGAGGGGAAGTAAAGCTGGCGGGCCCATATCATAGATTTATGGCATGTAAAAGAACCTACCACTGCAATTGGTAGTGTGTAGCAAAACTTGTAGGTTATATTTGGCTAGTTAGAAACGCTCTATCAAGTTGCTTTAGGGTTTGTGACAACAGCATCTGGTAGCCAAAGTTGGAACTACTTGTTATTAAACTTGTTGGGAGCCCTCGGGCGTTCAATCAAAAATACCCAACTATGGCTATTGGCTGCAATTCATATACATGTATAATTATAGTGTTGTAGCGTGTCTAATGGTTATTATTAGTACCAAGAATTGAGATAAGTGCCTCGGGACTTGAAATAAAGTATCATCGGGGCTTTTGCCTGGAGAGTTTCTGGAATTACTCAGGTGAAAATATTCACAGGATTGCGACTGCCTGTCCCGAGATTCGAACATCTTACATACGGTGTTGTTGGTCGCCTTGAAAGCATCCGAAGGTATAGAAATTACGTTTGAATTGTGTATATGTACTTTAAAACAAGTTTGGGAAAAGAGGATCACCCCTCATGATTGAATCAGTGGTGTAGTTATATCAATTATATACAGTTGGCAGCATTGGTAGATTAAACTAGATAATTTACTGTTAACGTTGGGGGTTCTCTACTATTCATTCATTGATCTCGGCTTGTAACGTTGATAAGAATGTTATCTTCATGCACAGCTGCAGTGAGTTGAGGCAAGGCTTTTCATAATGAAAGGCTTTACTCCACTCGCAGCGTATTCTACATTAAGCCCAACCCGAAGCAGGAATTAACTTACAAAGTCCAGTCTGCTTGAGCGACCTCCAGAAATAACAGAAGAGTATCAGCAATCGTGCCTTATTCCTTGAATTCTTTGACATCAATTATTATTGTTATTACTAGCGGACCCGTGCGAGAAATCTCGCATGTTCATAAACCACACTTTCCCCAATAGGTTTATAATGAGAGACTTAAGGAGAAAGGTTGTTATGTTTTTATTTCAACCAAATGATTATAGAACACTATTTATACGTCAGTTAGAATTCCAAGTTCTACATTCCCAACTTAAGAAGGCAATCACTGAAAATTGGATCAACATAACACTCACTGGTTATTCGATATTTGTGAAATTATACGATTTGAGTACTCTTCCTTTGATTTACTGTTTCTGAAATCCATGCAAAATGATAAAGGAAAGACCTCAGAATGTTAAAATGACATGAAACAGGCGTCACAGCGGCCAAAATGTGAAGTGGACGGCAACAGTATCTGCAAATCACACACTTCGTACATTTTTTAAAAGTCATTTTTTAAAGAAATTATAGATATTTATGAAATTAGAGTGCAATTCGTTACTCCTATGTCTATTCTCTTTCATTTCAATGCTTATTTGTGGCAATCGGTCGCTTGTGATCGCCGCAGGAGGGATCTATACTACTGAAATAATATATATGAATTTTATTATTATTATTATTATTATTATTATTATTATTATTACTGACAGTGGTAGCTACGCTCGCTAATGCGCAGCGCTAGGTCATGCCGCCAAGCTATCTGCTGATTCGGTTTACGTGGGTTCGAGCCCCAACGTTGGCCCTCCTTGAAATGTTTTTCCGTGGTTTCCCCATTTTCAAGTCCAGGCAAATGCTGGGAAGGTACCTTCTAATAGGCCGCGGCCGCTTCCTTCCACATCCTTGACCAGTTTCATTCCTTTCCTTTTTCATTAACTCCTCTCATAATGTTGGCGTCAGGAAGGGCATCCAGACGAAATACCACCCGCCTCAAAGCCTTTCATCGCATCTCAACCCCGACCCAGTTGACAACGGGATTATAAACGAAGGGTGAATATATCCTTTGTTATATGAAATCGGGGAGGAATTTACATTAGAAACATTAAGAACATAAAAGGACCCAAACGTTCGGGGAAATCCCACAAGGAAATGGACCGTACGCAGCTTTAAGCTTCGACTACGTATCGATGGGAGTTACGGCTTATGCTGTTGCACGGATAATATAGGACTACACTACATTTAAAAATATGACCCTCCGTGGCTTAGGCGGCAGGACGCCGGCCTCTTACCGCTGGGTCCGTGGTTCAATCCCGGTCATCCCATGTGTGATTTGTGCTGGACAAAGCGAGGCAGACAGGTTTTTCTCCGGGTACTCCGGTTTTCCCTGTCACAATTTCATTCAAGCAACACTCTCCACTATCATTTAATTTCATTTCATCTGTCATTCATTTAATCATTGCCCCAGGGGAGTACGGCAGGCTTCGGCAGCCGGCACAGTTCATATCCTCGCCGCCAGACGGGGGCTTCATTCATTGCATTCCCAGACCCGGTCGACCGACTGGAAGCAGCCTGTGGATTTTCACTACATTTAAGCATAGTCAGCTGAATGTTGTTGTAATAGTACATTATGCAACGAGCCTATAATGGCAATAATTAAGGCACGAGTATGTTTATAAAACGAGCGTAGCGAGTTTTATAATTTCCATTCGAGTGTCTTAATTGCCATTATAGGCGAGTTGCATACAACTGTTTATGTTCGACGATAATTTTAACTTTATTATATGCTTTAACATAAATATTCATAAATATCTGTGGGATTCAGTAACTTAAGTTAGTGAATAGAGCGCGCTGGGTGGTTTGCTGACTGAACAGAGCGCATGCGTGGGTCAAAGCATTTCGAAAACAGAGGCCATTTACTTTGCTTGGCAATGCAATTGTTTACAGCCTGCATGATGTCTAGTGCCGATCAGAACTAGCATTCACTAATATTGTCACCGAAGTCGTTTGAAAGCAATGCACTATGTATAAATTGGAGTTCGGGATATTACGGTACAGTGCTATTTCTTGTCTCATATTCGCCAGTTTATTTACGCGAAGATATGAGACGGTGCACTTTCCATGTCGGTAATTTAAGTAGAAGGATGCTGTGTTGCCAACTTCTGGACGTAGATTCATAAATTTCTTGCATATATCATAGTATTTTCTTGTTACCGTAAAGGTTCGTGCTGATTTTGTCTTTGTGTTTGGGATTGTAACTACCATGGCTGATCCGATATACAATTTGAACTTTCAAATCATATAATTCATGTCCGACATGTTGCATTTTGAGCGCATGCGCCAAGGTATCCTTACCCAATTGGTCAATGAATGAGCTCTGATTGGCTGGAGAAACTGTTTCATAATTAAGAATAGTACTATAATTATCCTCATTATGATACAGTTTTCTGACTTATAATATTTACATTTCGACATCGTCGAACATAAATTCATTTTATGGGTTTGGGACATCCTAATCATGACCCTTATGCAGTGGGTTCGAGTTGAACTTGTCTGATAACCTGTTTATCTGTGCTGACTGTTGTAGTGTGTATAACTGTTATCAGAGACAGGGATAAGATAGGTTGCCCTGTAAATGATGTAAGGTACTATCTGGGCCCGAAAGGCAATGAAAAAAGGGGAAAATCGGGACCCGGCTCAGGAATCCGTTGGGGTCACCAACTCAGTAGCCGTGAACCCTTGTGATTGTAGCACTGTCCGCAGTATACTATAAGTGTGGCTCCTTCAAAGGAAGGTATGACTAAAGTTTTCAACCTTCACAGTTTTCACCATAACATACCAAATGTTAACCACTTGCATAGAGAGTTGCTCGCTTCTATTGTTCTAAATTATAATGAAGTAGCTTCATTAGTTCTTGAATGATTTTTCTCCCCAGGGGCTCACATCTAGTGGGACGTGGGTTGGCGACGACGGGGCACCAGCTGAGTCCGGCATTGCTTCCACTTACTTGTGCCGGGCTCCTCTCTGTCTTCTTTCCTGTCGACCTCACTTGGTCAACTTATGTTCTCTTCCGACCCCGACGGTATTTGGGTATCCGAGGCCTAGGGAGTCTCTTCCTTTCCCGCCTTAATTGGCCCTTGTCTCATCTTTTCTGATACCCTCCTGCGAGGGGTCAGCCTTTTTTTCTTTTCATGTTATCACCTGCCTTCTGCTCAAGGCCCTCAAGGAGGCAGGGTGTATGTATCCCCACCACTTGTGGTACACCCTGGATATTGCTACACCTTCAGGGGCTCACGGCTGGTGAGTTCGGGAGTTGGCAACCCCGAGGGATTCCTGAGCTGGGTCCGGTTTTCCCCCTTTGGTCCATTACCTCTGGGGCGGACCCTTTCCTCTTTTACTTTCCTATCTGCCTTTCATGGCTCTCCTTCCTTCCAAGTCCCTCAATCCACATTCTTTGAGGGTTGAGGACATTTCTTTTCCTCCTGTCCTTTAATTGCCTTATCCTCCTTTTGTTTTCCATTTCTTTTTATTGTATATAAGTTAGTAGTTAGTTTTAGTTATAGTTTACATTTCATTATCACCTTCACGATCACCCAAACCATTAGGGGCCGATAACCTAGACGTTAGGCCCCCTAAAACAACAATTATCATCATAATCATCATCTCGAATTATTGAACATTTTTGTATTAAAAATTGGTCCCATAACAAAGCCCCCCCCCCTCTTTTTTTCTACATGTAGTTAAAATGTATAGGAACAGTAATTTGTCTATATAGGGTTTGGTATTAGATGGATACTGTTCTTTCCAAAAATGTTTAAACTCTCATTTTAAATATTTTTGAATATTCATAATTATTTACTTAAATCTACTCGTCAAAATTTATATTAAACTCAAAGCAGTTCAAAACCAGACGCATGTAGGCGCTGCGGAGAACATTCCCGGACTCACTGTACTTTTTCGAATAATTTATTTATGATCAAAGGAAGCTGAGCAGTAACGATTTTAGTGGAAAAATCGATAAAATACCTGGCGTCGAGCGCTTTGTAAGCTTACGCTGGGCAAACCGTTAAAAATATCTAAATACTATGAGTGTAAGAATTGTTCAGCATGAAAAGTTGTACAAGAAAGTCCGCGAGAGCATATGTCTATCTTCCATACATCGCTCACTATAAGGGAACAAGTAAAGCTTGTCTCTTACAGCTCTATGTGCTGTCGACTTAGAGATTCCTGTTTGTTGAGCTAATTTTCGAGTTGATTTTCTTGGACTACGCAGCATTATATCGGAGATTTCATCAAGTTCTTCGTCTGTTAAAAGCGTAGGCCTGCCTGTTCCCGGTACATCGTGAACTGAGCCAGTCACACGAAATTTACTTATCAAATCCCGACCGGTATCACGGTTTGGACACTTTGAATTAGGAAACCGCGCCTGAAATCTTAATTTTACATTTTCTGTAAACCGATCGCCTTCGCGAAAAACGTATTCCACCAAAAAAACTCTCTCTTCAGTAGTAAACATTACCGCCTGTATACTGTTGCACTCTTCCAATCTATCTGAACGCTCGCTTACTGTTATACACACTGAAGATATGCAGACTGGCGCGCTTTTCGCGATACACATCGACAGCTCGCACGGGGAAGTCCCGCTTTGAAGGACACAGTGCAGTGCAGCCAACTAAAACTCATGACTCAACCACTCACAGCTGCAGGTACCCGCTGCGGAGAACATTCTCGGGCGCCCTGTATTATTGTATATGATAGCCAGATTCAAGAGGAATAGTTTAGGCTATGTTAAATTTCGGACAGACCACTCCATTCCCTGCATTTAGGCCCTTTTGCACAAATCTACACCGTTTCAACGATCTAATAACTTGACGGACATATTGTCGCTAGGTGACAACGACTAACACTGTATCATGATAGTCTCAGCACCGCACCATTGATGGACAGGTTGTCACTAGGCAACAACGATTTACTCTGTAACATGATAGTCCGGTAAAATTTGCTAAAGGACACATGGGAAAACTGACCGACTGACTATCAAGGATTGTCTAGCACTGTAGTATTCACTATGCTATCGTATGCACAGTTAATCAGCATATTAGCAAAATGTAATATAATGCTATCCTGTCAGAGAAACATAGTGGCAAACATTCCTACATTCTCCTATCACCATTTTGCCGTTTTCATTTGTAGACAGTTGTTCTTTCATTTGCGGGGCTTAGACATCGTGGTCATGTTGCCCCGTGCACATGGGTGTGTGTGTAGTCAGAGACAAACTTACTCTGTTTAATACTGTACCAGCAGCACAATCCCCTCTAGACTAGAAAGAAAAATCTGGTTATGTCCCTGAGCCTGGTTAGAGGAATTACCAACAATATTATTGAAAGCTTGCTATGCTATGTGCGAGTTACTACAATCGCCAATATCATAAGAAGCCCTGGGATGAAATAGAGCAGAGCTTATCGCCATGGGGCCTGGAGTCCTCGGCGGCTCATTCTTCTCAGTGCCCCCTGGGACGGGGGGTCGTAAGTTGTAAAACCGTTAATGTTTAATGCACTTTCTGTTAAATTATTCCGGAATCTGGTGTTTGTCAGTTTGTGTTGCGACAAAATGCGGTGCAAACAAACTTTGTCTACCGTATTACCGGTCCCATTGCAGTCTTCGCTGGGAGAGGGGACTATATAAGCATTAGCTCGTTTTACGACATCCCTGCCTTCTAATGGAATTAAAGAAGATGCTCTTCTGAAGATACCATTCCCGGGCAGAACTAGAGGACTACGACATGATTATAAGTGGAAATTTGTGTCTCGTGCAACTGATGCAGAATAATGTGCTTTAAAGTGTTACGTCAAGATTTTCCTAATGATTGACATGAGAACTGGGATGGTGGTTCAATGTGATATATGTTGTTGTTGATTCTTTAGGGGCTTTACGACATTGTGGTCATGTATCCCCGTGTACTTGGGTGTGCTTGGAATTTGTCTGATAACCCGTGTCACTGTGATCTCTTTACTAGTGTGTGTATTTATAATTGAGGTAGGATTTGGGTAGTAAGCGACCGTCTCCTTTTGTTAGGAACCATCCCGGCATTTGCCTGGAGTGGAAGTGGGAAACCACGTAAACCACTTCCAGGGTGTGTGAGGGAGGAATCGAACGCGCATCTTCTCAGTTTTACCTCTTGAGGCTTAGAAGCCCAGTTCCAGCCCTAAAACCAGAATTACATTTCTTGGCAGAGCCGGGAATCGAACCCGGTACTCCACGGTGACACCCAAGAATGCTAGCCACTACGCCATGACTTGAGAATTGGGATGTGGTTCAATGTGATATAAGGCAGTACAAAACTGTACACTGAGATATTCAAAAAGGAAGATAAGGCTTCAAATATTTATTCAAAACAGTCTGTGTATCATATAAGGTGCGTTCAAAAAGTAACGAGCCGGAGTCATAATTACAGAAACCAGTACCTGTATGTTAGAAGTATTGGCCTTGGCTGTTGAGACACTTGTCCCACTGTGACACGAGGCGGTGAATGGCTGTCTCATAAAATTCCCTGGGCTGCGATGTGAACCAGTTCCGCACGTACAGGTGGACGTCGGCGTCCGAGATGAATCGTTGGCCCCTCAGAGCCCTTTTCAGGGGACCAAACATGGCGTAATCACAGGGAGAGAGGTATGGACTGTATGGAGGGTGGCCGAGACCCTCCCATTTGAATTTCTACACGAGTGCCGCGACAGTGTTGGCCGTATGAGGTCGTGCATTGTCGTGGAGCGAGCACGGCGGCTATGGCGTTCACTGGGTAATGAGTGCATCAACCAGCTGGACGTTGTCATCGGTAATGCAGGGGGGTGCCCCAGACTGGGCATCATCGGCTAACGACACCCGTCCTTCCCTGAAGCGCTTGTGCCACGCCTTGACCCTTGCAAGGGACATGCAGTGTTCGCCGTACACTTGTGACATTCGGCGATGAAGGTCCGTTCCCCCTACTCCTTCCACTGTCAGAAACCGAACAACACCTCTTTGCCCTCCGGTTGACGCCTCCATGTCACTGTTTGCAATGCGACTGACAGCGTTGGACGATTGATGCATGCTGTTGCTCGCTTTGTATCGTCACGTGACGTGCACGCGTGCCCTCTAGCGACGGGCTGTGGCCTTACACGCTTTGGTCGGAACCACACCTTGTTACACACGCCACGATTAGCCGATGTAGTCACCGGTTTGCGCATTTCAGCCTCCGGCTGTTACGTTTTGAACGCACCTTATACATATCATTGGATATAGGGTGGTTCAACGTTCTAAAGAAATTGCCTACATGTTTTGAAAGATCCTCGATGCTCAGTGAGGGGCCATAAAACAATGTCTGGCTCCCGGAAATGAGCATAGCGTGAATTCAATAACTGTGGGCCAGCTCATGCATATGACTACTGATAAGATGTTTGTGCATAGCTGTCCTTACTCAAGGCTTACTTGTTTGTTTCTTCAGTCTTTTGACTTGTTTGATGCAGCACTCCATGTCTCCCTGTCCTGAGTTAATTGTTTCATGTCAACATGGAGACCACGCCTCATGCCCGAGGTAATGTGTTTTATCTATTCTAACCTTGGTCTACCCCTACAGGTCTTGTCCTCGACCCTTCCTTCCATAACTAAGTTAGCAATTCCTTGGTGTTTTAGTTTGTGTCCTGACAACCTATCTCTTCTCTTCATTAGCAGTTGGCTGATACATCTCTCCCCTCCCACTCGTCTTTAATACCTCTTCATTTGTTACTTTATCTACCCATCTGATCGTCATCATTCTCCTGTAACACTACATTTCAAAAGCTCCTATTCTCCTCTTTTCTGCTGCACAAGCATTCCAGGTTTCACTTCCGTAGAATGCCACGCTCCAGACAAAGGCTTTCAAAAATTACTTTCTAATACCTAAAGATACAGCGTACCATATAATTCACCTGATGGGCTGATAACCTACATGATAGACCCCTTAAAACAACAATTATCATCATCATCATCATCATCATCATCATCATCATCAATTCAGCTGAACAATGAACAAGTAAGAATATATGGCAAAGGCAATTTTTTCTTGAATGAATATAAAGTGTAAATTAATTATGACCAGTTGGCTATAAAGGATTTCCATTGGGAATAACGTATTGCTACGTGCCTATACAGGTAATAAGCGCGCTTTATGTGGCGGGGTGAGGAAACTGTTGACTAAATAACAAAAGGCGAGATTGTCAAGGCAGTGGAAGATGAAGGGAAGAGACGGGTCGAGTCAGCTGTGGTGGTTTGTTACTCTAGATACTCTGTGAAGACATAAATGTAGCGATTGTATTAGAATGTGTGTGAATAAATATGAAAATTAGGAAGAGATAAAATTAATTTATAATTTTACCCACGGAACGTAACACTATTTAAATTAATGTTAATAGTTACCAGTTTCGACCACATTATGGCCTTCTTCGGATTTTTTTTTTGAAGAAAAGAAAAAAAAACTAATGGTAGACTATGAGCAAAGCTTTTGAAACAATATTTAAACTTGGTCTTTCCTAAAAAAAATGATATAAAAATACATTTTAAAAGACAGATCTGTCACAGATGTGGGCTTTAATTTGATAATATAAATAATTTAGTGAAAAAATTACATAAATCTAAAAAGAAATTGTGTTTGTATTTCCATAAATAGACTAAAATCGTTCCTTAAATGTCTTGGTATGGTCTTTGTATGAGATGAAAAAACTCTTTGCTCAGTAGAGCATAGGTTGGGATGTTTATTGTAATTATCTTCTGCTCCAATGAACATTTTTGATGCGATATGGAAAATGTTTATGATCTTTGACTAATTACTGTTGTGTTGTAATCTGTGGTTGATTTTGACATAATGTTATTGTATGTGTTGGGTTTCATTAGTAGTGATCATTAACAATATTTAATAGGAAAGACCAAGTTTAAATGTTGTTTTCAAACGTTTTGCTCGTAGTTTTCCATTAGTTTTTTCTTTAAAAAAACCTGAAGAAGGCCATACGGTAATGTGGCCGAAACTGGTAAATTAATAAATATTAATTTAAACATTTTATTGACTAAGGTGTATTAGATTTATTAAATACATATGGATATTTCTTTTTTAGATTGAATGTCAATAAAGAAATAATAAATACTAGCATTACCCGTCGCGGCTTCGCCCGCGAATATTCTAGTTGTAAAGAGTACACTTAGCAAAATCTCAATCATGAATGCTATGACTGATTTATCCTTGGTATGAATGATCAGACTGTATCAATTCAACTACTGGTGGTGTAACGATTCGATCCCCAAGCTTTCATATTTATAATAATTAATCTTTTTCGTTTTATTTATATATATATTAATTTTTTATTAAGTAGTATTCCATGCTACACGATTTTATTTGTCTGTAAGCAGCTCAAATCATTCTGAACAGATTTCCATTTACGAATGGTTGTAAGGTTAGTTGTCAGAGAGACGTGGGAAGTGACAGGTTCGCTTACATTTCTACAATTGATGTTATGTCCTAAAGAAGGTCCTAGCGCGTGACAAAGGCAGGCGATGCGGTGTCCGGTCACTATTAGTGCCGGTAGTGGTAAATCTATTCTCTACCCCAAATGAATGTAAGAAACCCTTGCTGTTGTGGAGAAATAACTTAAGAAATGGCATTATTCAATAATGGAAATGTCAGTAGTTCTGATGAGTATTGTTCGTTAAGGAGCAGTGACTTATAGACTGTGTCTAATTGAAAGGGTTGGACTTTAAGAAACATTTGCACCCCCGAATGAATGTAAGAAACCCTGGCAGCTGTGTCGAAATAACTGAAGACATGGCATATTCTATAATGGAAATGTCAATATTCCTGATGAGTATTGTTCGTGAAGGAGCAGTGACTTATAGACTGTGTCTAATTGAAAGGGTGGACTTTAAGATCCATATTATCGACAAAAACTTGAAAATACTATAAATATGGTAGCCCAAGCCAGAGGAAGAACACTTACTATTATTCATTCAGTCACGCCAGTAGTCCTACGTACTGGGAGTCAGTTTAACGTGAGTTGGGAGTCGCCATCAAACCGTCGTTCCCTGAGCATCGACCATCCAACTTTATACATTCAGAGGAAAATATTAGCGAGGCATCATGCTGAAGTACTACAACATGTCAACTACGGGACGGATCAACGAGGACATCAGTCATATTATCTATATATATGACAATACTTCAAGAGGTGAGCGAAGATCATGATTTATCTCACGTCTCTCAGGCCATGTAAAATCAAGCTTGTGTTCATTTTTAGTTAAATCCATTCATTGTCCTTTATCTGTTGAGCCTCAGTAAATTTTCTTTAAATTCAAATTTGTAACTATTCTTATTGTGTTTTTCTTTTTATATTTGTTACCTAGATTCATTAAATTCATTTAAGTCAATGTCAGGACCCTCATTTATAGTAGTTAGTAATATTATATAAGGCAAACCCAACTATCCTTCATAATGCTGAATCGGTTTGAGTACTTCGGTTTCACTTCGACCGGGGGTAAGATATCGTGTTTTCTGCCAGTGAGTAGCTGTGCAATCCCCTTCTTTTGACTATCTAATTAGTCTGGCGCCCATACCAAATCATATCATTTTTAGTGTACAATTCAAGGTAAGTACAAAACAAAAGTGCATATTTTAATTGTGTCTCATTTTCATTTCATTCATCATTTTATGTTAATTTATTTCCCACATATCTCTCATAACGCCCCATTACATTATGGCGCCCAACGTGGGGCTCGAAAACTTGTTCAGTATTTATGAAGGGAAGGTATAAATGTCAGTGCAAGTGTGATTTTGAGGGAGTGAAGTGATTTTGGAAGGGCAATTTTTAAAACGGTGTACTTCGAGATGGCGAATGAGAAACAGAAATCTCCAGATATTCCGGAAGATAAATTCGAGGCAATCATGAGGGCGTTACAGAATATAAAGAGTAATAATCAGGATCTGAGTAATAAGTTAGAAGCCACTAATGCTAAAATTGAACTTAATAATGAAGAATTAAATAGGAAATATGGTATATTGCAGAAGAGTATTGAGGGGATGAAACAGGAAATCAGAGGTGAAATTAATGAGATGATAGAAGTGAAGGCTAAATATATCATAGAGAAAATGGATAAACAATTAGAAGCAGTAGAAAGTAAGATTGAAAAGAAAATAGTTAAACAATTTGAGGAAAAAATAGCAACTCAAGGTGAGATTGTTAGCAAATTAGTAGACGCAGAAACTAGGCAGGTGAGAATAGAGCTGGGGGACAAGATTGAGAGAGTCGAGTCTGAATTTCATAGGAAGGTAGAGGAAAATCACTTGAAAAATACCGAGAATTATCAAGAGATTCAAGAGAAACAGAAGGTATTGAGAAGGGAACTAATGAATAAAGAAAGTAATTTCCAAGAAAAGGTGGAAATGGTAGGAACGGTAGACGTAGATGAAAGTAGCTTAAAAGAGGAAGCGGAGATAGTAGAAGAAATCATAGTAGAGTTGGTAGAAACGGTAGACGTAGATGAAGGTAGCTTAAAAGAGGAACGCCAGTTAGCAGAGATAGTAGAAGAAAGCATAGTAGAGTTGGTAGAAACGGAAGACTTAAATGAAAGTAGCGTAGGTGAGGAACAACAGTCAGCGGAGATAGCGGAGGTAATAGGTGAAAGCAGGATAGATGTAGAAGAGATTATAGAACGTAATGAGATAGGGGAGAAGTGTAAAGAAAATATAGCAAGGGAAGTAGGTAAAATAAAGAAAGTACTAAGCACTCAAGAAATAGAAATGCAGAAAAACATATATGAAGAGAAGAGGCAGACAAGGGAAGATTTCCAAATTGGTATAGAGGAAATTAATATAAAATTATTAGAGGCAGAGAGGCGTGCGTTAAGTAACAGTCATAAAGACATGGTTATCGAACAAGGTCAGCAGGCGGCAGATTACAGTGAACGAGGAATGCAGATGATAGGAGTTAAAGTCTCTAGGGGTAGGTCAAAGCGGAAAATCCAGGTCACATTGTTAGATGAGATTAGAAAGATATGTAAAAATAAGAATGAAGATTACTATTTGGAATGGAGGCTAGAAGTAGAGATATTAGGCGAAAAGTTAGGAGGAGGGGTTAAGGGTAGCTTCACTGCAGCGATGTATTGTAATGAGATAGAATCTATTGTGATAAAGAGAGAAGGATGTATAACTAGTAAGAAAGGTAGAATCGAAGAAGAAAGTGGTGAGAACGTTAAAATAACAGAGAGAGTAGTTCTAAGTGTGTAGTACCATGTGTTAATTATCCGTAGGACCTTAATATTCGTGATGAATTACTATTTGATTTATGTGAAGTACCAGAGGAACCAATTAGTAATAAATTCAACTCAGTCGTAGAATTTAGAGTGCGAGGGGCGCACATACCTGTGCTTCTTGATAGTGGGATAGGTAAACATGGTGAACTGCTTAACGATAGGTAGCTTCTATTAATATGTGCGTAGTTGGAAGAAGTATTTAAGTGTATTAAAACAGAAATGATAAGAATATATTGAAAGTAATAACTATTATGCCAACCATAATAATGAGAATAATAATAATACGAAGAAGTATAATAATAATAATAATAATAATAATAATAATAATAATAATAAAGTAGAGATGGTTAATTGATTTACGTTGAGGTGGTACAGTGAGAATAAAATTAATAAGTTGATTAAGTAAATATTGATATACAGTAATTAAGTTTCAGTTGAGGACATCGAGGTCATCAGGTACTATAAGTGGAGAAATGTACAAGTGGTTTAAAGTTAACGAAGGTAACGCATAGTGAATTAACCAACATCTGGTGGAGAAAAGAGAGTATTGGACTAATAGGACGTCGGATACGTGGAGAAGAATATATGTGGATGTGTAAGGTCACATAAATGGTGTAAGGAGGAAGTAGGCTAGCGATGTTTAGTGCCATTGAGCATTTGGGGTTTAAGATTTGGTAGTTGGCCAAATGAGTTTATTGAAGTGAGAGTTGAAGAAATAAGCGTGCCAGAGTAGATTGGTATCTCTGAGCAAGAGTTTTTTTATGGTGTTTAAGGAACACGTGGAGGTGATGCTGGGAGTTTTTGGAATAGGAAGAAGCGCTGTTGTATGCAAGGGAATACAGATGAGAGTTGGTCCAAGTTTTTGATATAGAACGTTATACTGTACTTAATTTATGAACACATCCAAATAGATTACAAAGCTTAATACCTAGTTGAACCACTTCTAACATAAATTGCTGATGATGAGCGAGAAGGAATTAATGGTATAGTGTGTTATTGTTCGACGCAAGTTTAAAAGTAATAATAATAATAATAATAATAATTATAATTTGGTTGACATAATATTCAGAAGTTATTGAAAGGAATTTGTTATAATTCAAAGATAATTGCTTGAATGGTTGAAGTATTCGGAGAAGAAGTTAATGTATGCAAAGTGGGACTAATTCATGTGAAATTTAAAATGAAGTGGCGGTTTACTGGTAGTTTATTGGGTGAGAAAGCATTGAGACTTATTGTCAGAAGAGATTTCGGAGGAATCATTTATTAATAATTTTAAATCAGTTAAAGGGATAAGGGGTGCGCGGTGCTACATTTATTGATAGTGAGGTAATCACGGTACTCTGGATTTAAAGGTAAGTCATTTCTTTAGAGGAGAAATTAAAATCTCATGTTATCAGGCGGATTTCGCGGAAGGATAATAATTAAAGAGTATTAATGCAGGTAACTACGGATAAAACAGGTAAAGGTAAGTGAGGGTCCTATGTATAATTGTACGAGAGAAAGAGTTATTAATAACCTGTGTTATTGTGTGTCCGGATAAGAGCAAGTAGAATACTTGGGTAAATATAATATCAATTGACGGAAATTTCATGTGTATGTGGGGTAATTTCATGAGTAATACATATGTACTGACATTTGGGTTGTTTTATGAGTATTGCTAATTGTTCCTTGTTTCTACATTTACATATTAAGCATCACCAGATTGATTCATTGCAACTTCGTAATTCTTTTAAAGAGACGAAAGATAAATTATGTAATTCGTGAAAGTAATCGTGTGCAGTGATGTGTATCGAGTGATATTGTCAGTAGTACAACTACTATGTATTCCTACACTAGGCTGACAGAAAAATTCTACGCTCATTAGCTATAAAGCTAACACGTATGATATGCATACGATATCTCAGTTATTAAAGTGCAACGAAGACGAATTACGTCTAATGCGAAAGTGAAGGGTACATCAATGTCTCTTTCTTTCAGGAATTCCTTTAAATAAAACCAAAGACTATATGAACACTTGAGAAGTTGAGAAATGGGGAACGCAAATATAAAATGAAGGGTATATTTTGTTTATATGTATAATTTTGTGGTAGTGTAATTGTATATTGTGATGGTGGAGATTTTTCTTTATGTTGTCATTCTGAAGTGTATTTGTGTATTTTCATTCTGAGGGTAACGTATTTAGATATTTTTTTGGCAGAGTGCATTGAAAGAAATAATGTTGTCATTTCATGTAAAATCATTTATTTCAAGGGGCGATTTGTAACGATTCGATCCCCAAGCTTTCATATTTATAATAATTAATCTTTTTCGTTTTATTTATATATATATTAATTTTTTATTAAGTAGTATTCCATGCTACACGATTTTATTTGTCTGTAAGCAGCTCAAATCATTCTGAACAGATTTCCATTTACGAATGGTTGTAAGGTTAGTTGTCAGAGAGACGTGGGAAGTGACAGGTTCGCTTACATTTCTACAATTGATGTTATGTCCTAAAGAAGGTCCTAGCGCGTGACAAAGGCAGGCGATGCGGTGTCCGGTCACTATTAGTGCCGGTAGTGGTAAATCTATTCTCTACCCCAAATGAATGTAAGAAACCCTTGCTGTTGTGGAGAAATAACTTAAGAAATGGCATTATTCAATAATGGAAATGTCAGTAGTTCTGATGAGTATTGTTCGTTAAGGAGCAGTGACTTATAGACTGTGTCTAATTGAAAGGGTTGGACTTTAAGAAACATTCGCACCCCCGAATGAATGTAAGAAACCCTGGCAGCTGTGTCGAAATAACTGAAGACATGGCATATTCTATAATGGAAATGTCAATATTCCTGATGAGTATTGTTCGTGAAGGAGCAGTGACTTATAGACTGTGTCTAATTGAAAGGGTGGACTTTAAGATCCATATTATCGACAAAAACTTGAAAATACTATAAATATGGTAGCCCAAGCCAGAGGAAGAACACTTACTATTATTCATTCAGTCACGCCAGTAGTCCTACGTACTGGGAGTCAGTTTAACGTGAGTTGGGAGTCGCCATCAAACCGTCGTTCCCTGAGCATCGACCATCCAACTTTATACATTCAGAGGAAAATATTAGCGAGGCATCATGCTGAAGTACTACAACATGTCAACTACGGGACGGATCAACGAGGACATCAGTCATATTATCTATATATATGACAATACTTCAAGAGGTGAGCGAAGATCATGATTTATCTCACGTCTCTCAGGCCATGTAAAATCAAGCTTGTGTTCATTTTTAGTTAAATCCATTCATTGTCCTTTATCTGTTGAGCCGCAGTAAATTTTCTTTAAATTCAAATTTGTAACTATTCTTATTGTGTTTTTCTTTTTATATTTGTTACCTAGATTCATTAAATTCATTTAAGTCAATGTCAGGACCCTCATTTATAGTAGTTAGTAATATTATATAAGGCAAACCCAACTATCCTTCATAATGCTGAATCGGTTTGAGTACTTCGGTTTCACTTCGACCGGGGGTAAGATATCGTGTTTTCTGCCAGTGAGTAGCTGTGCAATCCCCTTCTTTTGACTATCTAATTAGTCTGGCGCCCATACCAAATCATATCATTTTTAGTGTACAATTCAAGGTAAGTACAAAACAAAAGTGCATATTTTAATTGTGTCTCATTTTCATTTCATTCATCATTTTATGTTAATTTATTTCCCACATATCTCTCATAACGCCCCATTACAGTGGAGTGGTTAGGGGTTTGTCATTCCTTCATAGGTATACCAGAGCGAAGTTAGTTTTCTGGAAATATCACAGACACTGTTAATTTAAGGGCCTTTAAATGTGGTTTTCAGAGACCCTTTATAGTCGGGTGAAAAAGACCTTTCGTACCAAACTCACACGTGAATTGCGTGAAAAAATTGTAGAGTGCCCCTTGACCCCCTTAAGCGCATTCTACTGTATGTATTGATGAATTTTACAGCTTAATTTGGTTCAGTGATAACCTTATAACCGTCTGGAAACTTTCACAGTAATGTAATAATTGGAATTGCATTGCGTCTTACAGAAATCGATGGACCTGTGAGATTCTGTTACCAGGGTTACCGTGTTGCATTATTTCATTGTAAATATACATGTTTTAAGGTATTTATTTAATTGTGAGGCATTTAAAGAGTAAGTGAGTGCATTTCGCTTACGCATTGGGTTATGCTGAACCTGTAGGTACCACATATGTGTAGGTTGGTGTTAATGGGACCTTATTTTCGGTACAAAACTGGAATGAGACCTTAGCAGAATAATATAGGGAGGGATGATTAAGTTCATATAATTACGTATTGTGAATTTCATTAGAAACATTAATAAGGTAATTTTGGACATTCTGGATATAAGTGGAGGTTGTAAGCTGCTTTGGGTCAAAAAGTGGAATTTTAGATTTTATGTTATTTTGATAGCCTGAAGTCCAATTTATAATGCACATATGCTTATTTGCTGAAAATGTTTGCTAAACACCATTTATAGGTCATTTAAAGCCACGCCCCCATTGAAGATCTGTTCCTTAGAACTGGCATATTTTATCCTCCTCGTCCTTCTCATTCTTTTGCTCCTCCTCCTTCTTCTTCTCTTTCTCCTTCTCCTACTTCTTCTCTTTCTCCTGCTCCTCCTCCTTTTTCTATTCTTCCTGCTCCTTCTTCTCCTTCTCCTCCTCCTGCTACGTCTTCTCTTTGTCCTTCTCCTCCTCCTTCTCCTGCTCCTGCTTCTACTCCTTCTTCTCCTCTCCTGCTCCTTCTTCCCTTTCTCCTTCTCCTCCTCCTTCGTCTCCTTCTCCTGCTTATTCTTCTCTTTCTCCTTCTCCTCCTTCTCGTGCCCTACTTCTCTATCTCCATCTCCTCCTTCTTCTCTTTCTCTTGCTCCTCCTTCTTCTCCTTCTCCTTCTCCTACTTCTCCTGCTCCTTCCTCTCTTTGTCCTACTCTTCCTTCTCCTTCTTCTCCTGCTCATTATCCTTCTCCTCCTGCTCCTTCTTCTCTTTCTCCTTCTCCTGTTCCTCCTTCTCCTCCTTCCTCTCTTTCTCCTTCTCCTGCTCCTTCTTATCTTTCTCTAAATAAGCTAGGAAGTTAAAAAGAAACCAGAAGAGGGGCAGAGAAGATGAAGAAAACCCAGATGATGCTGAATATGGGCCAGGTGCACTATAATGTAACACTTATCTTGAAGAGCATTTTTCTTCACTTTTTTTTTCGAGACAAATGTTCCCTTTTCTCATGAAATATTAACTATAGAGCTCTGATTTTCTTTAGTAATTCAATATGATCAACTAAAGGATTGTATGTTTTCTTGTTATTTTATCATAAATAGAAAAAAAAAAAAATTTTCGTAGAGAAATGAGTTGAAAAATTTAACATTTGAAAAAAAAAAATATTATTTACAAATACACACATTTCCAAAAATAACCATTTAAAAATAAATTATAGATCTAAATATCTGTAAGGTTTTGTTTCAATAGGTTAAATACTTAATGAGAAAAAGGAACATGAAGTTGGCAAATTTAACATGGCGGAGATAGGGCTTACATCCTCTCCTAGAGGAAATCTTTGATATAAGTTTAAATGCAGTAATTTTGAGTTATCATTTAATTCGACGATCAGTACTTTCAACTTGTGCATATATTAATTCTTGGGTAAATCACCTTTGACTGCCGAGCTGTTGGAGCAGGACCATTGATTACACCACTTGGCAGGTCAAGAGCATGTATGCCTCGGCTCCTTGCTGACTGATTGAATTAGGCGTAGTCGAGTGTTTGCAATTGCCTCATGGTGTTTGCCGCTTACTGTAATAGCAATAATAATAATAACAATATTGATAATAACTAGGGAACCTGTGCAAGAAATCTCGCATGTTCATAAACCATTTTACTCTTATGCGGGCTCCTTGTTTATTTGCTTAAACGCACTTTTTAAACAAATTGACGATATTCATGATATCATAGTACATTTCTTCACTGCTGAAGGTAATTTCTCTTTCTTTTGAATGCAGGATTGATGGGGCATTTGTATAGACCACCCGCCTAGCTTAACTGTTATCCGGGCTTGTCTCGACATACTTCTGGCAGGGGCTATTGCTTGGTTTACTGGTTTAAACGCCATTTTTAAACATATTAATATATTTTCGTTGACGTTTTTATATATGCAATATTTTTCTTGTACTATTAAGACGATTTTGAAGATTTTGGCCAAACCCCACCTCTGGATTAACAGCGTAAGTTTTGTGAAATATACACCTTAGCGTTTATATATATCATGAATGATGATATAGACTACGTATTTATATCTACCCCTTTATATCCTCATTTCCAGGGGATCAACATGCCATGTATTTCTATGTGACGAATGGTTTTTACGGCCAGATGCTCATCTTGACACCAAATTCAAAGGAGTTCATAAGAGATTGGTTGTCACCGTGGAGGTTAGGGTCCAATTCCGAACTCCGCCGAGAAATTTATATCTGATCTGAGGGCTGGAACGGGGTACACTCAGCCTTGATAGGCAAAACTGAGAAGCGGTGGGTTCGATTCCTACCTCAGCCTTCCTGGATGTGGTTTCCCCACTTCTACTCCTACGGGTCACCTCCGTGAGGACTGTTTAAACCACCCTCTATACGATGAACGGATTTGGTGAGGCTGCGTCCTGTTGAATAGTAAGTAACGGTAGGGCTGTATAATTTGCATGATTCATACGTCCACCATCTTGAAACTATTTGGCTGATGACCTTGTAATTTGAGCAAAAGACACTTCCCATATTAGGGTACATTTTTGTAAAATTTGGTAGAGATTGGATGATTAGGTTAGTCGTATTTTGATTTAAGCTTAGCGCCATTTATTTTTCGTAATGATGGCGGCGATATACAACATGACACTGAGTTGTCCCTTGCTAGTGCTACCTTTTACCAATGGTGGTTTGATTTGGTTTCGTTATATTTGAATCGATAGGGAGATCGATTTCCACATATACACGGCCGCCATCTTCAAACTATTTGACTGATGACGTTGTAGTTTGGTCAAAAGACGCTACCCACATGAAGGTACTACCCTACTAGTGAATTGTTACTGGTGTCGGAAATCGGAACTAATGGGCTCAGCCCAGCCACACCCCTGCGATAGACGTGCAGTTGTCGCCTGCGAAACCTCATCGCATGTCATTTGAGTCGTGCGCTGTGCGGTGTGTTCTCATTGTATGGCTGTACATGCGTTCCCCCTCTTGGCTGCTACCGCTCGCTACAGCCATAACGAGGCGAGATGATGTAATATATACACTACAGCTACGCTCCACAGCTAGCGGTAACGATTCCCTGGTAGGGTAGCATGTTGTTGAAAATGTGGTAGAGATCAGATGATTGGGTTAGTCGTAATTTGATTTAAGCTTTGAGCATTTGGGTGGCCGTCATTTCGTTTCCGTTAAGATGGCGGCGACATAGAAAATGACACTGAGGTGTCCTTTGGAAGTGCTACCTCTGTACCAAATTTCGTTCAATTCGGTTTCGTCGAGTTTGAATTGAAAGTGGAGGGGGGGGGGCGGGCAGATATAGACTACACACTCTCTCACACGCACAGACTGACAACTTTCGGTCCGTGTAGATCTCATAAGTCTACTTTCATTTAGTGCAAAAATCGAAAATAGTCTAAAAATAAGCATAACACGCAAAGGACCAATCGATAGCCACCACGCCTGTTTTACTCAGACACGACTGTTAATTTCAAGACCGTGAATTTGTGCAAGTCTTTCGCAACTGACAGGACCACATTTAACAGTAAGACCATGATATTCACTCTTTTAATCACGTAATGTAGCTAAAACTCAAGTAGTTTTAGTAGGCAGTGCAACCTAGACGACTATCATTAGTTGCGTGTTTCCTATTGTTGGAATACGATATACAGTACGTATTCTTTGATTGAAAAGGATGGAACCTGAAGCCAGCAAGAAACAGAAATTAACTTTTCGCATATTCTGCTTGTCAGCTTCTGCACATCGTACCGCACTATAACCTATATCAGGGCCATCCAGCCATTGCGCTCGGGGAGTACTGGGCAGTCATACTAGCGCTCCTTCCCCTACCACGGCTGAAAGCAACGGGAAACTACAGCCGTATGCTATTCCCGAGGATATGCACCTCTCTATGCATAATTACATGTGATGATGGCCTCCTCCCTTGTAAAATTTCAATCCGGAGGTAAACTAGTCCCCCGTTCGGATCTCCGGGTGGGGACTACTCGAGAGGAGGTTAACATCACAGAAGTGACAAAGAGGAAATCTGACATTCTACGGATCGGAGCGTGGAATGTTAGAAGTCTGCTAGGAAGTGGAAGGTTAGAAAACTTAGAAAGGGAAATGGATAGGTTGAGGTTGGATTTGGTTCGGATTAGTGAAATGCGCTGGCAGGAAGAACAGGATTTTTGGTCAGGAGACTATAGGGTCATTAGCACTAAATCAAACAATGGCCAAGCAGGGGTTGGCCTCATATTGAGTAGGAAACTTGGACAGCGGGTGGAATATTATGAGCAATATAGTGAACGGATTATTGTAGCAAAAATCAGTACTAAACCTACCTGCACCACAGTGGTACAAGTCTATATGCCTACCAGTCAAGCTGATGATGAGGATGTTGAAAAGGTCTATGAAGAAATAGACGAAATTCTGAGGTATATCAAGGGTGATGAAAATGTTATAGTAATGGGAGATTGGAATGCTGTGGTAGGAAAAGGGAGAGAAGGGAAGATAGTAGGAGATTTCGGATTAGGTGAAAGGAATGATCGAGGAAGCAGGCTGGTAGAATTCTGCACCGAGCATGAATTGGTCATAGCTAACACCTTATTCAATAACCACAATAGAAGAATATACACATGGATGAGACCAGGAGATACAGGGCGTTACCAAATCGACTTCATTATGGTCAAGCAGAGGTTTAGAAACCAGATTTTGGATTGTAAAACATATCCTGGTGCTGACATAAACTCTGATCACAATCTGTTTGTAATGAAATGCAGATTAAAGTTGAAGAAACTGAAGAAGAGTCAAAAGCCAAAAAGGTGGGCAATAGACAGACTGAAAGAAAAGGATGTAAACGAAAGATTCAAGAAGTGTATAAAGGAAGGACTAATGAAAAACCCTAAACAAACTTCAATTGCAGACGAATGGGCACTTTTGAAGAATGAAATAACAAAATCCGCAGAAGAAAACATTGGTAGGAAAGAAAGAATAGGTAGAAAACCGTGGATCACTCAGGATATACTAGAATTGATGGATGAAAGGCGGAAACACAAGAATCTAAGAGATGAAAAGGGGAAAGCAGAATACAGACGTCTGAGAAAAGAGGTTAACAAGAAGTGCAAGGAAGCGAAAGAAGAATGGTTGAAAGAGAAATGTGCAGGTATAGAAAATTGTCTGAAATTAGGAAAAGTAGACACAGCTTATCGAAGGATTAAGAATACTTTTGGGGAAAAGAAGACTAAGTGCTGTAATATTAAGGACACAAATGGAAAGCCTCTAACAGATAGGGAAGAAAAGGTTGAGAGATGGAAAGCTTACATAGAGAATTTGTATAAGGGAAAGGAGATTGAGAATCATGTAATGGAAAGGGTGGAGGAAATTGATGAGGATGCGAAAGGAGATTTAATATTGAGATCAGAATTTGATAGAGCTTTGGAAGACTTAAGCAGGAACAAAGCACCAGGCATAGATGATATACCGATTGAGTTGCTACGCTGCATAGGAGATGAAGGTCTGATCAGGTTATTTCACTTGGTGTGTAGGATTTATGAGACCGGTGTGGTACCCCCTGATTTCAAGAAGAATGTAATCATCCCTATACCAAAGAAAGTGGGAGCTGACAGATGTGAAGATTACCGTACAATCAGCTTGATTACTCATGCTTCAAAGATCCTGTCTAGAATAATTTACAAGAGGATTGAAAGCCAGATAGAAACGGAGTTGGGTGAAGACCAGTTTGGTTTCAGGAGAAATGTAGGAACAAGGGAAGCTGTACTAAGTCTTAGGCTGATTTTGGAAGCTAGAATGAGGAAAGATAAGAGAACGTTCATGGCTTTTGTAGACTTAGAAAAGGCTTTTGATAACGTTGATTGGACTAAATTGTTTGACATTTTGAAATCTATTGGAATAAAGTACAGGGATAGGAGGGTGATATACAATCTGTACAGAAACCAGACAGCAGTCATTCGAGTTGAAGGACATGAGAGAGAAGCTGGTATTCAGAAAGGTGTAAGGCAAGGCTGCAACTTATCACCCATACTTTTCAATCTTTACATTGAACAAGCAATGAAGGAAATTAGAGAAAAATTTAAAGTGGGAGTGAAGATTCAAGGAGAAATAATTTCAACTCTGAGATTTGCTGATGACATCGTCATCTTGGCCGACAAGCCTGAGGATTTGAATGAGTTTTTGAATGGTATGGACTCCGTCTTACGGAAAGAATTCATGATGAAAATAAATAAATGTAAAACAAAAATACTGGAATGCAGCCGAGATAAATCAGAAACCTCTATGGAGATCAAATTGGCAGGTGAAAAGCTGAAGGAAGTAGGAGACTTCTGTTACTTAGGAAGCAGAATAACCAGTGATGGACGAAGCAAATAGGATATTAAAAGTAGGTTGGCTCAGGCAAAGAAAGCATTTCTACAAAAGAGGAATCTGCTGACATCGAATATAGATTTAGGTATTAGGAAGTCATTTTTGAAAGCCTTTGTCTGGAGCGTGGCGCTCTATGGAAGTGAAACTTGGACTATTGGTGCAGCAGAAAAGAGGAGAATTGAGGCATTTGAAATGTGGTGTTACAGGAGAATGATGAAGATCAGATGGGTCGATAGGGTTACAAACAAAGAGGTATTAAGACGAGTGGGAGAGGAGAGATGTTTCTGGCGACTGCTAATGAAGAGAAGAGATAGGTTAGTAGGACACATACTAAGACACCCAGGAATAGCAAGCTTAGTTATGGAAGGAAGGGTCGAGGACAAAAACTGTAGGGGTAGACCAAGGTTAGAATATGTTAAACAGATTGCCTCGGATGTAGGGTGTCGGAGCTACGTAGAGATGAAACGATTAGCTCAGGACAGGGAGGCGTGGAGAGCTGCATCAAACCAGTCAAAAGACTGAAGACTCAAACAACAAACCCCTACCACCACGTCACTGTGGCAGCGAGGAGATGGACGATGTTCGGACCACGCTGACTAGATACAGTACGTACAGTCGTGCGGCCGACGGCTCTTGTGGGATTGTTGACATATTAATAGGGCTGTTTGGACATAACAAATACACCGTATATACAAATCGAATGGTACTCCGATGTATGGAATGTGCAGGAAACGAACACAAGTCTTAAGTAAAGAATATTTTTATTTATTCCAAACTGAATTATGAACATATTAGAGAGGAAAATTCAACAACAAATTGTGTTCTCTTTTACACATTACATCTCTGTTGCACACTAAACATTTGGCATTCCGTTTATAAGCTGTATATGAAATTTCCCATTCTCCTATAAAGACTGTTGCTTCACCACACCTTTTTTTTAGCCTATTTTCAATTTTGAAAAAATAGGCTTATGAGATCACCTTTTGTCCGTGTGTGTGTGTGTCCCCCTAATAAATTCTAAACGGCAGGAGCGATTTCAATGAAACTCGGTAAGTTCATAGCACTATTCCGGGCGACCTCGACCGTGCCCTTCAAATTTTGTTACGTCTCACCAATCCAACATGGCGGCTGTGCGAAATATTTCACCAGCATTCAATATCTCTGAAACTATTCCCGACATCACCCTGGAATTTATTACGGTGATAAAGGGAACTACAAGACGTTCACCTATGTAACTTTTGAAAAACTGGTAACTACAAAACCAACATGGCGGCCACGCGAATTTGCGACTTTTAAATAGACGTTTCTCGCGATTTAACCAACCAAACGCAATACAACTTGGTACAGTATATGTTTATACACATTGTAATGTACCGACATCTAACTTCGTTCAATTGTTTACATAACCACAAGATGGCGGCTGTGCAAGGTATTTCACCGGCATTCTATATCTCTGAAACTATTAGCGGTATCACCCTGAAATTTTGTACGGAGATAAAAGGCACTACTGGAAGTTCGTCTATAAGACTTTCAAGACCGGTTAACTACAAAACGAACATGGCGGCCAAGCGAATTAGAAAATTTTAAATGGACCTATCTCGCGATTTAATGTTCCAAACGCAATGAAATCTAGTGAAAGAAATGTTCATACACATTGTAATGCACTGGTATCTAATTTAGTTCAATTGTTTACATAACCTCAAGATGGCGGCTGTGCAAATTTTAAAAGTAAGTTTTTATTTCTTGTGTCGTATTCATGCGATCGAAGTGAAAGTTTGAATAATGAACATACGCAATAATTTTCCTTTAATGGTACATGACTCTATGGCCTATACATTTAACAATCCAACATGGCGACCATACGAAATATTTAGACGGCTCTGAATATCTACGAATCTATTATAGCAATCAAACTGAATATTTTGATGTTCATAGGGGCTATGAACTTAAGTTCACCTATAGGACTTTAAGTAACCTGGTGATCACAAATCCAACATGGCGGCGACGCGATTATAAATATTCACATGGACGTTTCTCGCAATTTAACCATCCGAGTACAGAGAAACTTGCTACAGTAAATCCTTATGCGAATGTTAATCCACTGGCATCTAATTTATTTCAATTGTTTCCATAACCACAAGATGGCAGCTGTGCGAAATTTTAAAATCTCCTTATTACGTCTTGTGTCCTAATCATGAAATTGAAGTTTGAATGCTACACGTACTCAATAATCTTCATGTAACAGTACATAACTCTAGGACCTACATATAAAATCCAACATGGTGACCATCCGAAATATTTAGTCGGTTCTCAATATCTACGAATCTATTACAGCTATCAAACTGAAATTTTGTATGTTGATATTGGTTGGATGTTGGATCCTAAGTTTAGGGGCCGCGACAACGCAGTCATGTAGCCCCGATTGATAGAGGCAATTAACATAAGTAGGATATATGAAAATAGGCTGTATAGTTCTTCACGGAACTACTTGTTTTGTATGCTATTCAGTCATGACCACTGCGAAACTGATTTACTGGATCATCTGCACACTTCAGCGCGCTCAGCCAGCCAAGCTCCTCCCACCACTTCTGAAATGCCTTTCTTGAGGAGAATGGTATTCACAGAATGGAATGGCCTACCTATTCTCCCGATCTCAATTGTGTAGAGCAGGCGTGGACACCGCTTAATGAATAAGTCCGTCCTCACTTTCATCCCCACTGTGCTCTATGGCAATATGCAAAACGTTTTTGATGTGTGTGGGGTTAACTTTCTCCTGAAATGTCTTAACTGTGTTCCTTTAATACTTTATCTAATTAAACATACCAGGGCTGTTTTTAAGTAAGGGCCGTTTTTTAAGCCCGTAGTTAGTCCGCATGCCGCAACAAGCGTGCGCGCTACCTCCCGGCATCCTTTTCGAACAAGCAGGCGTCAGTTGCAGCTGTGTAGCTAACCTGTACGCTGAAGTGTGCATCTTTACAATGTTCAAGATTATTGATTCGCCTGCCGCGTGTGAGGTACGATCTGTGATAAGTTTTTTGAGTGCAAGAAACATGTCGGCTGCAGACCTTCGTCATCAGCTTTGTGAGGTGTATGGCGATAATGCAATGACGGAAGGGAAAGTGCGAAAATGGGTACGCGAGTTCAACAGTGACCGTGAAAATGTTCATGACGATGAACGCTCAGGTCTCTGATCACAGATGACTTGGTAACTACAATTGACACGAAAATTCACGAGGACCGAAGATTCATGATAACCACTCTATCAATGGATTTTCCTCAAGTGTGAATTCTTGGTTGTGAGAGCAGGTGGCGAACTTTTATGCAGAGGGATTTCAGAACTTAGTTTTAAGGTATGACAAGTGCCTAAATAAACAAGGCAACTATGTAGAAAAATAGAGGAAGGCATGTAAAACCTAAAAATAAATGTGGTTTCAAAATAACATTTTCGGTTAATTTAAAAAAAAAAGGCCCTTACTTAAAAAACAGCCCTTGTATTACTGCAATGCCAGTAGATTCGGATAACAAACGTGCGGACGCGGGTAACAGTCGTGCGGATAAAGGTCGTGCAGATGCGGGGCGGATGTGGATAAAGGTCGTGCAGATGCGGGGCGGATGCGGATAACGTTTTGTTTATCCGCGCAGGGCTCTAGCTATAACCCGGAAACAACTATTAACAAGTTAGATATAGATGTAGCCAAATAACTGTGCCGCGCGGCTAGTGTATACCACTACAGGTGCATATTGCCCAGAGATGGTGATGGCTCACCATCCGACAACTGGACCCTATTCCTGGAGACAGAGCGGACAGCAAGGTGGAATGTAACGCGGGTCACGTGTGATGACGGACACGGGGTTCCCCCGGGACGGGCTCGCGCTAATCCTGGACGAGCCGCGCTGCCTGTAGGAAGGACTGGATATTAGCCACCACACCGCACATTCCAGGACACGAGCATGCGATATGTCGTGAGGCACGGCATTGCACATTATACACCTGCATGCATCACCTTCACCATGCGTCTAGCAACTTATGATTCTAATGTAGATTGTTAATAAAGTAGCCATAGTTCATTTTAGAGGCTAGGGACATCTTGGTCATTAGCCCCGTGTGCATAGCTGTGATGACTGTCGTACTGTGCGTAACTCTGATTATGTTGTTGTTTGAGTCATTAGTCTTTTGACTGGTTTCATACAGCCCTCCATTCTTCCCTGTCCTGAGCTAATCGTTTCATCTCTACATAAAGAAGGAAGGAAGCTTGTAGTTTAACGTGACCGTTAATCTTGAGATCATGAGCCACGGGACTTCCTTTTTACGTGGAATCCGGACCACAGGACATGGCATTTCACTTCGAAAATCTCACATGCATTGACCGGGAATCGAACCCGGACCGCCTTGGTGAGAGGCATACAGCTAGACCGCTTAGCCACCACGCCCCATCTCTACATAACTACCACCCCCTACATCCGAGGCAATCTGTTTAACATATTCTAATCTTGGTTTACCCATACAGTTCTTATCCTCGACCCTTCCTTCCATTACTAAGTTTTCTATTCCTGGGTGTCTTAGCATGTGTCCTACCAACCTATCTCTGTTCTTTATTAGCAGTCGCCACAAACATCTCTCCTCTCCCACTCCTCTTAATACCTCTTCATTTGTTACCCTATCTACCCATCTGATCTTCATCATTCTCCTCTTTTCTGCTACTCCAACAGTCCAAGTTTCATTTCCATAGAGTGCCACGCTCCAGACAATGGCTTTCAAAAATGACTTCCTAATTCCTAAATCTATATTCGATGTCAACAGATTCCTTTTCTGTAGAAATGCTTTCCTGGCCTGAGCTAACCTACTTTTTATATCCTCTTTGCTTCCTGCATCACTACTCTAGTGTTATTATGGTAGGGGATTGTGGCAGGTGCCCCGAGACTAGAAATAATCTACTCTCCAGTTATTTGCTGGAGGGACAGTCATGATGGTTTCCCAAAGCAGCCAAATGCATGCAGTGTGCAGACACCTAACCTATATGCCTCTGAAGCAAAGAGAGAGTAAACTAGGGCTAGCAATCAACATTTCCAACGGTTATTTGATTCAAAGAACGTGTTCCTTTTTAATTTTAAGTTCTGGTTTTTGTATTTTTGTTTGTTGTTATAAAGAGACTCTGAAAACCAAATTTTAAGGCCCTAAACCAACAGTTTCTCAAATATTCCCAGAAAACTAACTTCGCTCTAATAAAATGATGAACGAATGGCAAGCCCGTAACCATGCCAACAGTAGTTTAAGAGGTGACTTCTCCATCTATCTCTGTAAGAGGCAATGCCACGAGCTATGCACCATTACATGAAAATCATTGCGTAGGGTCATTATTAAAACGTTCACTTCGTTCGCATGATTAGGACACAAGAAATAAAAACTCATATCTAAAATTTCGCACAGCCGTCATCTTGGGGTTATGAAAACAATTGAATTAAATTCGATGCCAGCAGATTAAATTTTGTGTGAACATTTACCGCACCAAGTTTCACTGCTTTTGGATGATTAAATCGCGAGTAAATTCCATTTAAATGTTTTAACTTCGCTTGGCCGCCATGTTAGTATTGTGCTCACCAGGTTATTGAAAGCCCAATAGGTGAACTTATATCAACATACAAAATGTCAGTTTGATTGGCGCAATAGATTTATAGATATTGGGTACTGTCTAAATATTTTGGATGGTCGCCATATGCACACGCACACGGACAAAGGGTGATCTCATTAGCCTATTCTGTTTTCATAAATGAAAATAAGCTATTTTTTATTTATTAACCAAATCAAAAACTACAGCTATGCTAGCCATTCACGCTTGTACAAATAACAATCAAATAACAATTTAAAATAAAATATAAAATACATTTAACAAATCACCAAACAAAACAAGTCCAGATTAAATTACGTTATCCTTTCCCGGGACTGACTTATTGCTGGAGAAGAGCAAATAAATAGCACTGTGACTGTCATTAACAAGCCAACTAGGTGCGTGGAGAAGATTATAATTTCTTCTTCTGCGCACCCAGCTTTTCGTGACTACCAAGACGACCTTATTTCATTTTTGTAGAAAGTCCTTGGAAGTTGTCATAAAAGGAATGAATTACTAATAATCTACCTATTCTTCAACAAAATTACTTTCCATTATCGTTTTTTCAAAGGTTTTAAGAGACAAGCTGTCGAACCAGATAAGATTGACACTCCGGAATGTATACCTACTGTCGACCAAAATGTTATGTGCACTCGAGTTTGAAGGTTGTTTGTGAAGTAACCAACAGATCTACATAAAATCCAATAACATCATCATTGTCGTCGTTCTACTTTACGTTAGTTCATGTAGGTTTGGAATTTTTAATTTATATTTTAATATTTTTTTATCGCAGTTGAAACACAAAAAGTGCCCGTTTTTAAGCGTGTTTCAACCATGCGTCACATATAAGAATTATAATCTCACAAACCCGTCATCAGATCGAATCCAAATTTTAACACAATATACATTGGCATGTTGTATAACTGGTTTATTAATTTAAAAATGTTGTGTGTTCAAGAACGAAAGTTGTTATCATTTTTGTAAGGTAACTTTTTCTCGGCTCGGGGTCGTTGGAAAATGTAGTTCTTGGTTGCGTTGTAATCCTTATACATCAAAAAGTTATGCTGTATGACTGTGAAATACGTAAATTAATTCACTTATTTTATATCGGTTTGTATTTGTACGGGGAATTAAGACATGGTTCACCAGCTAGCCACTCCGGGAAATGCTGTACAGCGTTGCTGATATGGAGCCCATCACTTCCGAGCGAGGCGCGCCATGATGCGTGATGGAGCCCATCTTAACAACGCTGTACAGCTTTCACTGGAGCGGCTAACTGGTGAACCATGTCTTAATTCCCCGTACAAATACATACCGATATAAAATAAGTGAATTAATTTACGTATTTCACAATCATACAGCGTACCTTTTTGATGTATAAGGATTACAACGCCACCAAGAACTACATTTTCAAACCACCCCGAGCCGAGAAAAAGTTACCTTACAAAAATGATAACAACTTTGTTTCTTGGACACACAAAATTTTAAAATTAATAAACCAGTTATACAACATTCTAGTGTATATTGTGTTAAAATTTGGATTCGATCTGATGACGGGTTTGTGAGATAATAATTCTTAAATGTGACGCATGGTTGAAACACGCTTAAAAACGGGCACTTTTTGTGTTCCAACTGCGATAAAAAAAATATAAATTAAAAATTCCAAACCTACATGAACTAACGTAAAATAGAACGACGAAAATGATGATGTTATTGTATTTTATGTAGGTCTACTGGTTACTTCACAAACAACCTTCAAACTCGAGTGCACATAATATTTTGGTCGACAGTAGGTATAGCCTAAGCACTAAAAGAGGTGAAAATGAAAACAATGGGTAGCTACTGTCAGAGTTCAATTTGACCTCTCCATTTGCTGACTTCTATTATCCTCTTGACATTTTGGTGTTTAACAAAACACTTATGGCTACGTTAAAAGGTATAAAATAGTTCATTGCATAGGCTATTAAAGCATAGTTGTTACGTCAACAAAGCATAAGAAGATTTAATTAACCACCCATTTGGGGAACCTTAACATATTCAGTTACATTAACAAAACATTCAAATTTTTCACATGCGTGACAAACATTAAATAGCTGTCATACCTACCTCAGACTAATAACAATTAATTACCACACAAATTTGGTCAGTAAGTTAGCACCTATAGCGGCAATTTTATTGCACTTTATGACAACCACCCTACTCGTGGGTACAAACAATACAAAACAGTGATCTAAGTTACGATCTCTTAACTTTCACACAACAGCTATATTAAATATAATACATGTGACAATAAAGTTCGGTGAATAGTCCTGTACTATCAACATAGATGAACAATGCATGACAGTGACCCTATTGTCCTTCGAAATAGTCCCCTCCCGTAACTATGCAATGCTGAGATCGGCGATACATGTCCTGAAAACTTTGCAAGAAGGCGTCCTTTGGGATGGTGTTCAAACGGCTCGTCACGTGACCGAAAAGTTCGGAGAACGGGTCTATATTACGAACGGATTGTTGGCTTACCTGAAACAGCAGTTACTGTCCTTCCAAGTAATCCCCGTGGATGGTTAAGCACTTCTGAGAATGTCTGTACAAGTCCTGGAAACTCTTTAGGGATAGCCTTCAGTTGGGTCGTCACATTTCGTTGGATGTCCGAAATGTTCGAAAACCTCTGGCCCTTCAGGGCTTTTCGGTGACCCTGGAACTGGACCCCGCCACTCCATACTTTGACGCTTGACTTCGGGGTCGTACTTCAGACACCAGGTCTCGTCGCCAGTGATGATGGTTTTCAGATAGGTCATTCCAGTCAACAGAACATTCACCCTTCTCACTGCCACCCGCCAAACAGATGTGCATGGTAGATTGCATGAATTCATCCTTCTCACTGCAACCCGCCGAACAGGTGCGCATTGTAGGTTGCATATATTCATCCTTCTAAACACGCACTGTGTCAAATAGGTCTTACACGTTGCGTTGTGTGTCGCCAGATCGATCGTTTTGACTTTATTCACCGAACGCAACGTGACGAGCCTTTTGAACACCATCCCAAATGACGCTTTCTTGCAAAGTTTCCAGGACATGTATCGCCGAATTCAGCATTGCTTAGTTACGGGAGGGGACTATTTCGAAGGGCAGTAGGGTCACTGTCGTGTTGATAGTACAGGACTATTCACCGAACTTTATTGTTACAGGTTGTATTAAAACCATCAAGAAATTGGCATTACGGAAGAAATTTTACAAGATCGACTCCAGTTCAGAACAGTTAACAACAACCGTCATTTCTCGGTGAAAATCACTACTAGCACCAAGAAATCATGAACGGAATAACGGAGGAAGATATTCAGTGCCCAGATAAAGAGATTTTGAGAGAAGATAAAAACATCATTATCTAAATAAGTTCTATCGCGCTCCACCGATGGGCATAACGATGTAAAAGTTAAATAATAATAATAATAACAATAATAATAATAATCTTGAATAACCTACAGACGGCATTTCATGTATGTCAGGAGATCGCACAAAGGGGTTGGTTTCCTCTTCTAACGATTCAAAAAAATATGTACAAATAATTTGCTGGGGCCATCAAGGACCACGTTAAGTCTTGTTGCATTCGACACTGAACTTGGCCTACCTCAGAGCCCAGATTTCCCTCATTCTTTGTGAGTGGGTCTGCTTTCGCTCCTCTGTCCAAGGGACACCGTGTCTTCTCTTCGTTTGCTCGTCTCGGTTTAGCCCATTCGTCAATATTTTCTTGCGGAAGAGATCTGTGTTCAGGGCGTCTTCAGCTGAGATGTGTAGCATTTGCAGGTCTTCTTTGATATTTCCAAACCAGGGAATTGTGGTTTTGGGGTTTGAATCAAAAAAGTGAAAGATCTCTTTAGTTAACCTTCTTCCGTCCATTCTTTTCATGTGACCGTAAAATCGTGCCCGTCTTTTTCGGATTGTGTCGGTAATTTTTTATTTTTTTGCTGTAGACTTCCTTGTTGGATCTATTTTATTGGATTCCATTTTTGTACTTTGTGTCTTTGAAGGAGAGAATCTCGAAAATGCAGTGGTTGTGATGAGTTCCCATTCATAGATCCATGACAGGAAGTTTTTAAATGAGGTGAAAAACGAAAGTTCTATTTGCATAACTTTGTTGTGGAAAATAAGTTAATCTCTATTCTCAGTTTTAGCCAATATGCTCAGGTAGTGACTCCGTTTGATTTTGGAAACTGTAACGCAAAGCCTTGCCACTCAGGACTTCAGTCAGCTCTTGCTTTTTGAAAAGCTATGGTGCCCCGTCCCATGCTAAAAGTCACGATGCCCCTAGATAGGATAAGAACCCCTACGCTAGTTGATATAGTCTGAATGATAATGAAATGCTATGGCCGAAGACTCATTTATACGAGCCAATGATGAATGGACTGTGACGCTGTCAGATGAAAAGCAGATGATCGACGAGCTATTAGTTATGCAATTCCAATCATGACATGTCGCAGTAATCCAACACACATGTTAACGTTTGATCTAAAATACACGGCTTTATAATTATGATTAACAAGCAGGATTATTTTAATTAATATTAGATCTAAATTACTGCCTTGACTTTTATAGTTTAGTATATTAATTGCAATACAAATATAGTGTTTGTATGTTGCAGTTTATAATTATGTCCTCTTTCATTAATCTTAGTTAGTTAGTGTTGTTTTAATGGGTGGAACTACGAGGTCATCTGCCCCTCTTAACAGAGATTAAGGTATACAAATTTGGAATGGATTTTAAATTTTGAGGTGGATACGGTTGGCTACCTAAATTTGAAAAGACTGAAAATTAATTAAACAAAAAATTAAATAAAACTGTATAAATAAACAAAAGATACGGAAAAACAACAATTCACTATTCAAAAACGAGCATGAATTTTATTAATCTTACCATTACATTTTTCGAAATAGGAAACGGGAAATTGTAGCCTACTTTCCTAAAAAAAGAAAGAAGAGTTGTGTTATAAGTTTAACGTCATTTTTTTACTTCTGAAAATTTTAAAGATGTCGGGGTGCCGAAATTGTGTCCCGAATGCCAGTACGGCTTAACCATGTGTATGTGCGTGTTGGGTCTATGTGGTATTAAGTTAAGAACGACTGCTTCAACGCAGTTGGAACTTTGTGTATGAGAAGTATTGCCTCTTTAGGTTAGCTGGCTGCGTGGCTCAGCAGTAACGTTCTCGCCTACTGGGACCAAGGCTGCAGGATCGAATCCTGGTGTAGTAAACTGGCATTTGAGGGTGCGCAAATGCGAGGGAACCGTGTCAGTAGATTTACTGGTACGCTAAAGATCCCCTTCGAGGCAACCTTCCAGCACCCCGGCGTCTCTAAAAGCCACAGCATTTGAAAGGGACGTAAAACAAATCGCATTATTATTACTTCTTACTATTCGTTAAACTTAGAGCTTATTATCGCTCATGTGCAACATAATAATAATAACAATATTAATAATGTTATGGGTTTTACATTCCTTTTAACTACTGTGGCTTTTAGAGACACCGGGGTGCTGGAAGGTTGCCTCGGAGGGGATCTTTAACGTGCTAGGAAATCTACTGGCACTGCTCCCTCACATTTAAGCACCCTCAAATGTCAACTGACTGCACCAGGATTCGATCCTGGAACCTTGGGAACAGCAGGCGAGAATGTTACTCCTGAGCCACGCAGCCAGTGTGCAACAGTCACATATTATAAGCATTCAGGTTTGAATATTTTATTATAATGGTTTATTTTATGGTTTTAGATAGACTTTTTATTGTAGTTATTCCTGGCCTACGCTCTTTCCATGGTGTATTATTATTATTATTATTATTATTATTATTATTATTATTGATGTGCCATTAAATTTGTTATTGATGGTGGGGGCGTGGTGGCGCAGCGGTAAAGCCGTTGGCCTCTCACCAAGGTGGATCGGGTTAGACTCCCGGTCAATGTATGTGAGATTTTCGAAGTGAAATTCCATTTCCTGTGGTTCGAATTCCACGTAAAATGGAGGTCCCGTGGCTCATGATCGCATGATTAACGGTCACGTTAAACTAAAAGCTTCCTTTTGTTATTGATGGTACATTTGTACTTGCACCTCCAAGAATAATATTGTTCAGTGCCAGGTGTATATTTGGTCACATTTAGTTTACCACAGGCTTCTGAAAGAGAAGAGGGGTAAGGAGATGACCAGAACAGGACTTCGTCAAGATGAATCATTTGGTTCATATTGCACATCTGTATCTTCAGTGTCAAATGTCTTTCAATTTGAAGGAATGTAAATGAAAGGAATATATCTTAAAGAATTTGATATGCTTTTATACAGAGCGTCCGCAAAGTCTCTCCGCAGTGGTGAGCTACGCGGGTCTCACCTTGTGGGGCGTGTTAGGTTGACAACACATTCATGCCACTGCACAGTGGGTCAAAATCGAAATCTAGGGGGACAAAATTATTTTTACGTTTTAATCATGAATTTAGAGTGAAAGCAACGTATATAATTTGTTTACTTCATAATAAACATCAGTTAAGACCTTTTTAAGCTACGTCTACACATACAAGAAATTGCCTATGACTAGGAGTTGGATAGAGCATTCAGTTATCACTTCTGAACAATTTTCTACTCCTAATTTACTTTTAACAAAGTCACAAAGATCCACTTTTGACATAGTCGTTGAACCCAGTGCTTCAAACAGTTGTAAACGTGTGAGAACTGGTTGCGCGGCATCTTCTAAAACGTAAAATAACTAAGTAAGTTGCAAAAAGATGCAAAAATCTTATAACAGGCGTAAACTTCAAGACTTTATCTACATTTTAACATTAAGTAGAAAGTGACGCAGAGTGACGCGACATACTAAAAATCTAAGTGAAAATATAATTTTAAAAATAATAGTTAAATATTATAAAAGTCCTCTCGGCACGCCGGAAGGCGGAGGTAGATTTCACCGGACAAGCCTGGGGATAGGCGAAAATAGCCAGAATATGCAGGTTTTCGTAGAAGGATCAGACCTCATTTATTGCGAGAAAGTATTTTATAATCGTAGCTTAATTAACTTTGTTTTTCGTCATTTTATGCATATATTAAACATTTTATTGTCTTAAGGGGACTGTAATATTCTTGTCATTTGGGGTCCGTTTTTATACTTGTGGTCACACTGTCCTTACACAAGGTTTCGACACTGATGTGTAACTATGTAACGGTCTGTTACTTCTTCACGCAAAATTATATCTTCCGCAGAGATTTTGGTTGGTTCCTCAGTTTAGGGGCTGCGACAACGCGGTCATGTAACCCCGTGTACTTTGGGTGAGCGTAGAATCTGTCTGATAAACGGTGTGAATTGTGATGGCTGTATTAGTCTGTAATTGAGGTAAGGACTGCAGGCGGTCAATTTCAAGCAGTAGTTCCTAATGTTGCTAACAAATACTACCGTCAACGACACCTAGCTGTGAACTTGGCTACTAGATGCCACCGCAACCAACAACTCGAAACGAACGTTGGAACGTCCCCTGCAAAGGAAAGCATACTGAGGGATTTTAGCGCTGTTAGAAAATCCGACGACTTCGGCCGGCTTTGAACCCGCGACCTTGGGCATAGAAGTTCAGCATGCTACCAGTTAAATCACCGAAGCCGCTTCACACTTAGTCAGATAGAAAACTGAATGTGATCTCGTGCAAGTGCGTTGTCATGGCAACGTCTGATGGGTCATTCTTCATCAATTTAGTAGTGTTGTCATGGCAACCTCTGATAGCTCTTGGCATTTTCTTATAATTCCGAAATCATTTTTCTCATCCCTTGGCGTAATGTGGGTCATATCAAAAATTCTTTCAGACAAAAGTTTTAGGTAATTATTAGGGGAATATTGTCCATTTCGTACGGTTTTGATATTGTGCCTATTAAGAGAGATATGATTAATGTTTCCCGAAAAACCCACTTTTTCCCACCCCTTTGGTCAATGGTTAGTGCTATCAAAAATCTTTTCAAACATAAATTTTTGAGCCTTATCCGACACACAGTATGATCTTTGAATGGATTCGATATTTGAAATATTGAGAGAGTTATAGCGATATTTCTCTTTTTCGAAAAAAGCCCCCCATTTTCACCCCCGTCGACCGATTGTACCCGTTAACGAACTCGACCGAGATTTTATAGGGATACATATTATGAAAAAAGTTCAAAGTGATTGCTGCAAAATTGCGGTATTTATCGTGTCCACAAGAAAGTGATATATATATATACATAAATTATATATTATTTATTATTTAGCGTATGACATCATAAAAATGCAAAGAAATACAATAACAAATTAAATATACACTATGTACAGTAGGTTACAGTCTTAACTTCAAGCTCTCAATATAGTCTATGCAAGGCGGATTCAGATTTTGGAAGTCTTTTGAATTGCCCTGATATGCACTCAGGGGGCACTGTTCCACAATGTGATGGACTGTTTGTTTTGGGGCACCACAGCTACATTCCGGGGAGGAAAGTTTGCCCCATTTGTGGAGGGAGTCAGCGCACTTGCCATGGCCTGTCCTGATGCGATTGAGAGTTGTCCAGGTACTGCGGGGTAGATGAAATCCTGTTGGTGTTCTTGTGATGCAGGGAAAGTTCCGATACTCAGGTGGAGCTGTGGATGTCCATTCTTGCATCCAGTCCTGCTGTAGGTTGAAATTATCAACCAGGTTTCTGGCGGTCCTAACTGGTGGATTTCTGGAACGGAGCCTGCTGATCATGGCGTTGGGGATGTCTCCATGGATTGGCAGATTGGCATTTCTGGACAACTTCTAGTACTCTTGCAACAGGGCATTCTTTCTCCGTAAGTGTGGTGGAGGAATATGGCTAAGAACTGGCAGCCAAGAAGTGAGGGTAGATTTTATGGTTCCTGATACAATGCGCAAAGTATGGTTTAGCTGCGAGTCAACCAGTTTTGTATGACAGCTGTTCAGCCAGACTGGAGAGCAATATTCTGCAGCTGAGAAGGCAAGGGCAAGAGCTGAAGTTCTTAAGGTTGAAGCTGAAGAACCCCAGGTGGTACCACACAGTTTATGGAGGATGTTGTTCCGTGTCTGGAGTTTGGCTGTTGTCCTCTTCAGGTGTTCCTTGAAGGACAGAGTTCTGTCAAGGGTTACCCCGAGGTATTTTGGGTATCTGTTGTGGTGAAGTCTAGTGTCCTGGAATTTAACATTAAGTTCACGGTGGGCCAGTTTGTTGTTGAGGTGGAAACATGTGACTTCAGTTTTACTCAAACTTGGCCTAAGTCTCCATTTATGAAAATACTGATCTAAGATGTTGAGGTCAGCTGTCAACGTATCTTCGGTATTCTCCATAAATTTGTCCTGCACTGCAAATGCCCAGTCGTCTGCGTACCCAAATGGTGTGGAGGTTGTTTTCGGCAAATCTGATATATATAAGTTGAACAGCAGAGGTGCTAGTACCGATCCTTGAGGAAGACCGTTATTAAGAGTCCTTTCCTTACTGGTCTTGTTTCCCATAATTACACGGAACCTTCTGTCTGTAAGCATGTTTTCAATGAGCTTGGCAATTTTCTTGCAGGGTATTATTCGAAGTAGTTTGCAGATGAGTCCTTGCCTCCATACTGTGTCGTATGCTGCAGTTAGGTCCACAAACACAACTGAAGTCTTTAGTTGTTTTTGGAATCCAGCTTCGATGTGTGTAGTCAGAGAGAGAACCTGGTCTGTGCAACTTCGGTTTGGGCGAAAGCCCGCTTGTTCGATGGGTAGATGGTCAAGAACTACTGAGCCGATTCTGTTGTAGAGAAGCCTCTCCAGTAATTTGTAAACTACACTCAGAAGAGCAATTGGACGATAGCTTTGAGGATTTTTACTAGATTTACCTGGTTTGAGAATGGCGATGATCTTTGTTTGTTTCATAAGTCGGGGGATAGACCCTGCCTCTAAGATGTTGGAGTAGAACTTTGCTAGCCAGGTAATTGCATATTTCCCTGCATGCAATAAAAATTCTGGATGAATGCCATCAAAACCAGGGGCTTTCCCTGATTTGACATCTTTCAAAGCTGTTGCAACTTCCTCTGGGGTGAAGGGATAAGAAAATCTGCCGACCTCAAGACTGTCTGTTTTCATTGCTCTGAGTTCCCTTTTGATTGAAGAGGTGTGGTCACGATCTTTTGGAGCTTTCGAACTTGACACAATATGGGACGCAACCTTGTTGGGGTTTATAGGAATAATGTCTCGAGCTACTCGGCTTCCATCTCCTAATTTCCTTAATAGGGACCACGCCTTCCTGCTTGAATGTTTGAAGTCGAGGTTTTCCACAGTTTCTGTCCATTTCTGACGGCGAGCAGTGTCCAGGCTGTGTAATAGTTGATCAGCTGTATTCTTGTCCCCAGTTGTTTCGAATTCTTGATACAGTTTTTCACTAGCATCACTCCATCCAGGAATATACTCCTTCCGATATCCTCTAGGTATGAACTTCTTTGCTGTGCTTATTACAGCACCTGTGAGTCTCTCATAGTTTTCACTTGTTGGGGGAATCCAGCCCAGGACCTTATCAAGTTGTTCAGTAAAGGCAGGCCAGTTTGCCTTTCGGAAGTTCCAGCGTGGATGGGGAGTTGTTGACACAATAGGGACTTTTATTCCGATCTCTATTACAACTGGGCGATGCTGGCTGTGGGGAAAGTCGGAGAGAACTTTCCGTGTAACTGGCAGAGGTGTGCAGTTGTTGGTCGACATATAACACAGATCGGGATTGGACTCTCGTCTCCATAAACTTTTGAACTGACGGTGGTTTGGGGGTCTAGGGGATGTGAAACGCGAAGATATGTCGACATTTTCCGGAAGTCGAAACATGGTACCCATTGCAATAGTTAGCTTTCTAAAGTAATCTACCTAATAATGCAAATATAGCTAACATTACGTAACAATTACGCCCATTAATAACTGAAACATGTTACAAAGATCATACCTTCAGCTGCATGATCCATCTTAAAGCTTCACACTAACCACAAAGATAACCAATCCACAGCCACTTACATTCACCCTCCAATTCAGACTCCTCGAACAGTGGAGACAGATTTACACTAAGATGCGTTTATATCCCAGAATAGTGAGCGGCAACTATATAAGAATGCTATAGAAGAAATAAATTTTGATTTTTTTAATGATGAAAATAAATAATTTTGTCCTCCTAGATTTCGATTTTGACCCACTGTGCATTGTATACGCAAAGTCTCACCGCGGCGGTTGGCATAAGCATGCAATTGTTCGGTGTTGACCTTCAACTGGAGTGATAGGGTGGGAAATACTGGTTCATTATTGCCGACAGTGAGTGCCTGTGCGTCACAGGGTTGACGCCGTAAGTTAAGTTCTTGTGTAAGCTGCGTCTATAAGGCATCCAACGTTTGGAATGAACCATTGGTCTTACGGCGCGTTACGACAGTGTTGCCACTCCATGAGAGGAGGCAGTACAGAGCGCTTCGCGTACACTTTCCGCTGCCGCATATTCAGCAAGACTTGAAATGAGTACTGTATCCTATAATAATACTAACATAACGTATACAACGAAATTAAATGGATGCTCCTCCTCACAAAGTCATTGTAGGCTATTTAACATTCTTGCGAAGTGTATTACTTAGCGTCTTTTTGCGTGGCGACAGCACTGGACCCTGTCCACTCTTACTACGTATTTTAAAAACGGTAGTCTTTGATATTCCTGTAGCCTGAGCAGTTTCATTGGCTAAATTACTTATAATTTCGTTAGGTTTCACATTCTTAAAATAATATAACTGAACACGTTATTTTACAACCTGTTTTTTTCCTCCTTCTGAGCCCTTGACCGCGCTTTCTTTTAACAAAATTATCAATTTTTGTACGTGAAATAAGTAAAATACAACACTCAACATAGATACAGCTGAACTACTGAAATACAAGCTCGGAGGGCAAAGTAATAAAGCTGTGAGTAGCAAGCTGCACCCCGCCCTGTCCTTCGGAACTTCATTCTTATAATGCGCGGTCAGTGAACAGCCCGTCCTGTGTAAACAATTAAACCTACACTCTGGCTGGCTATACAGGTAGAAAACTTCTTCCTACTTTCTTCTACAACTCTCAAACTTACATGATATGGTTATCTTTAAATATAGAAAAGTTTGCAGCATACCAACTTTATCAATGCTGTTATGCGGTTATGAGAGAACATTCATAAGTTTTACCTACATGAAAATTTTAATATTGCCAGTATAAAATATTTCAAGAATCCATCATCGACGACACATTTAGCTACACTTGTGTGGAAAATAGGCGCCACAAAGCCATTGCAACGTGATAACAGATCGATTTTATTAAAAAGGGGACACAGTTTATCGTTTTTTTTTTTAAATATGGGTTCTGATTTTTCTAGTATTTCGAGCAGATTTACGTAGTTCTAATATAGGACAAAAAAGATCGGCAAAACATATCTCGACCCGAATATGCTGTTTTTTTTTTTGGACCAAGAAAAAAATTCGATTGATGTGGCAACAGTGGATTGCGAGAAAATGACAGCGTCATACATGTTTCACTTGCAACATAAAGAGAGAAGTATATCCCTATCTAACCAGTGCTTCATTCTAAACGTTGGATGCCTTATAGTGAGATGCTTACTACTGAAGAGCGTGTGGATTTAGTGGAAGTGGTTTTCCATGTTGGTGGAAACTTTACGGACCAAAGTGTGATAGTGGTGACCACCGTATTTATATAATTCCGTGTAATTGATTTCCTTGTAACTACAAAACATGAATGTACTGCCAACCCAACACGTCCTGGAAGGCAAGACACGCACTGCGGAGAGACTTTGCGGACACACTGTATAATTCAGATTTATTTTTAATGAGATTGGTTGGTTGGTTCCTCAGTTTAGGGGCTGCGACAACGTGGTCATGTAGCCCCGTGTACCTTAGGTGTGTGTAGAATCTGTCTGATAACCGGTGTAATTTGTGATGTCTGTATTAGTGTGTGTTATCTGTTTTCTTTAATTCATGTTAGGACTGCAGACATTCGATTTTCAAGTAGTTCCAACTTTTGCTACCAAACGCCACCGTCAACGACCAACTAGTTCTGAATTTTGTTACTATATGCCACCGCAGTTGGCTCCTGGTGACGAACGTTGGAACCTAAGAGCGTTAGTCAAAGATATCCTATAATTTAGCTTCACACACATGTAATTAGTGGAAGGTTGTTTATCATGCCATAAATCTATGACATGGGACCGCCGGCTTTACTTCCCCTCCGAAGGAAGGCATACTGAGGGATTTTTAACGTTCTTAAAAATCCGACGACTTCAGTCGGGTTTGAACCCGCGACCTTGGGCATAGAAGCTCAGCTTGCTACATTTAATGAGATTGTAAGCCGTATTTCAGTTTGTTCGGCGTATTACTAAAATTGTTTCATATTCCACGGTTGGCTCGCGTGCCGTAGATTGCCGACGCCTGTTGTGGCTACTAGAACTACCTTGTATCATCTATAGGTTTATTAAGTGTGAGTTTTGTGTTTGTGGAATACTGTTGTATTTTCAATCGCGTTTTATAGCTGTTTGCTAGTATTGAAATCATATTCTGCACTGCAGACGTGGTCTTGTTCCATAATTCCATTATCCGTTATGGACACGTTTTATACTCCAGCACGTAATGCGCTTATATAGGTCCTCTCTTGTTTCAGAAATATCCGACATGCTGTGCGTGAAAATTTGAGATTATATTTCACTAACAAACTAATAATTGTGTCAAAGAACGCAACGGCCTTTTAGGAACTACCGGTTTAGATAGCGAGAGAGCTGTGTCTATGAACTATTTCTTCGCTCTACTTTACCATCCTATCAATTCTTACATTTCCCGTGTTTCAATCTGCTGAGTGGCAGTAATTCTTCTTAGTAGTTAGTCTCCTCCCCTACTGTCGACCAAAATATTATGTGTACTCGAGTTTGAAGGTTGTTTGTGAAGTAACCAATAGACCTACATAAAATCCAAAACATCATCATTTTCGTCGTTCTATTTTACGTTAGTTCATGTAGGTTTGGAATTTTTATTTTATATTTTAATATTTTTTATCGCAGTTGGAACACAAAAAGTGGCCGTGTTTAGGTGTGTTTCAACCATGCGTCTCATTTAAGAGTTATTATCTCACAAACCCGTCATCAAATCGAATCCAAATTTTAACACAATATACATTGAAATGTTGTATAACTGGTTTATTAATTTTAAAATTTTGTGTGTCTAAGAAACAAAGTTGTTATCATTTTTGTAAAGTAACTTTTCCTCGGCTCGGCGTGGTTTGAAAATGTAGTTCTTGGTCGCGTTGTAATCTTTATACATCAAAAAGGTATGCTGTATGATTGTGAAATACGTAAATTAATTCACTTATTTTATATCGGTTTGTATTTGTACGGGGTATATGTTTTACGGTACTTTAAATAAACACTACATATTACATTAATGTATTAGTCTGATTTCTTTTCTCATTTACATTCATTTTTAGCCTATTTTCATTTTATGAAAAAAAAATAGGCTTATGAGATCTCATTTTCTCCATGTATGTGTATGTGTGTATGTGTGTGCGTATGTGTGTGTGTCCCCACCGAATTACTTCTAAACGGCTGGAGCAATTTTAATAAAACTTGGTAAGATCATAGTACTATTTTGGCCGACCCCAACCATGACGATAAAATTATAATACGTCTCACCAATCCATCATGGCGGCTGTGAGAAATATTTCACTGGCATTCAGTATCTCCGAAACGATTAATGATATCGCCCTGAAATTCTGTACGCTGATAAAGGGCACTACTAGAAGTTCACCTACGCAAATTTCAAAAACCTGTTAAGTACAAAACGAACATGGTGGCCAAGCAAAGTTCAAACATTTAAATAGACCTTCCATGCGATTTAACCATCCGACCGCAGTGAAACATGGTACTGCAAATATTTATACACTTTGTAATGCACTGGCATCTAATTTAGTTCAATTGTTTACATAACCTCAAGATGACGGCTGTGCGGAATTTTAAAATTACCTTTTTATTTCTTGTGTCCTAATCATGCGATTGAATAAACCTACGTAATAATCTTCATCTAATAGTATATAACTCTATGACCTACATATGTAAAAATCCAACATGGCAACCATCCGAAATATTTAGATGGTTCTCAATATCTACGAATGTACGTATTACGGCAATCAAACTGAATTTTTTATGTTGATAGAGGTAATTGACATAAGTAGGATATATGAAATAGACTATTTAGTTCTTCCCGGAAATTACTTGTTCCATTAATGTTTCAAACGAATAAAAGTGTAATGCATTTATCAAAGTCAATTTAACACGAATAAACTGTATATCATTAAGATATTGCTTTGTGTGTCTTATAAAGCATTCAGAATATTACTTGTAGCACGTGACCCTAATGCCATGATCACCCGCTGGATATTCAGAACAACAATGATGACTGTTGAAGGCTTTGAGCTACATTGCTTGCATTATTTGTTAATTACACGACATAATACGGAAACAATTTGTCATTTGTGATCGTTGCGGTGGAGAGGTGGGAATCGAACCCAACTCTTCTCAGTTCTACCTCACGAGTCTGAGTGAACACGGTTTCAGCACTCAGACGAGACTTAAATACTTGTCAGAGTGGGGATCGAACCTGGACCTCTAGGGTAACAGCAAAGATAGCTAGCCACTACACCACGAGATTGACCTTAAAAATGGGAGGTCTGTGTGTCTCTTCTGAATGATCTATTTAACTGCGAGTGTATTTGCATTATTAATATTGGTTGGCAATCGCTTGCAGTCAGTGCAAATAAATAATCACAAGTAGAATCTCATATATCCCGCCAACCTAATTCATGTAGACCAACTGAAAGTTATCAATCAAATGTTAATAAGGCAACACTGCAAAATAGGTGCAAAGCTTTCTAGAAGAATAATTTTAACTACTGCTTTAAGTGCAAGTCAAAAGGTTTCGTTTTAAAATACCTGGTTTTCTTGAATAACATTAATATTGATTACTGCTTTAAGTGCAAGATAAATGTTTCGTTTTAAAACACCTGGTTTTCTTCAATAACATTAATATTGATTACTGCTTTAAGTTTAAGTCAAATGTTTCGTTTTAAAACACATGGTTTTCTTGAATAACATTAATATTGATTACCGCTTTAAGTGCAAGTCAAATGTTTCGTTAGAAAACATCTGGGTTTCTTAAATAACAATAATATTCATCACTGCTTTAAGGCAAGTCAAATATTTCGTTTAAAATACTGGTTTTCTTAAATAACATTAATATTGATTACTGCTTTAAGTACAAGTCAAATGTTTCGTTCTAAACCTCCTGGTTTTCTTAAATAACAATAATGTTCATTGCTGCTTTAAGGCAAGTCAAATGTTTCGTTTTAAAGCACATGGTTTTCTTGAATAACATTAATATTGATTACCGCTTTAAGTGCAAGTCAAATGTTTCGTTAGAAAACACCTGGTTTTCTTAAATAACAATAATATTCATCACTGCTTTAATGCAAGTCAAATATTTCGTTTAAAATACCTGGTTTTCTTAAATAACATTAATATTGATTACTGCTTTAAGTGCAAGTCAAATGTTTCGTTATAAAACTCCTGGTTTTCTTAAATAACAATAATGTTCATTACTGCTTTAAGGCAAGTCAAATGTTTCGTTTTAAAACACCTGGTTTTCTTGAATAACATTAATATTGATTACCGCTTTAAGTGCAAGTCAAATGTTTCGTTAGAAAACACCTGGTTTTCTTGAATAACAATAATATTCATCACTGCTTAAAGGCAAGTCAAATATTTCGTTTAAAATACCTGGTTTTCTTAAATAACATTAATATTGATTACTGCTTTAAGTGCAAGTCAATTGTTTCGTTTTAAAATACCTCGTTTTCTTAAATAACAATAATATGGATTACTGCTTTAAGTGCAAGTCAAATGTTTCGTTTTAAAACACCTGGTTTTCTTAAATAACGTTAATATTGATTACTGCTTTAAGTGCAAGTCAAATGTTTCGTTTTAAAATACCTCGTTTTCTTAAATAACAATAATATGGATTACTGCTTTAAGTGCAAGTTGTATGTATCGTTTTAAAATACCTGGTTTTCTTAAATAACAATAATATTCATCACTGCTTTAAGGCAAGCCAAATATTTCGTTTAAAATGCCTGGTTTTCTTAAATAACAATAATATTCATCACTGCTTTATGGCAAGTCAAATATTTCGTTTAAAATACCTGGTTTTCTTAAATAACAATAATATTCATCGCTGCTTTAAGGCAAGTCAAATATTTCGTTTAAAATGCCTGGTTTTCTTAAATAACAATAATATTCATTACTGCTTTAAGGCAAGTCAAATATTTCGTTTAAAATGCCTGGTTTTCTTAAATAACAATAATATTCATCACTGCTTTAAGGCAAGTCAAATATTTCGTTTAAAATGCCTGGTTTTCTTAAATAACATTAGTATTGATTACTGCTTTAAGTGCAAGTCAAATGTTTCGTTCTAAAACTCCTGTTTTTTTTTTAATAACAATAATGTTCATTACTGCTTTAAGGCAAGTCAAATGTTTCGTTTTAAAACACCTGGTTTTCTTCAATAACATTAATATTGATTACTGCTTTAAGTGCAAGTCAATTGTTTCGTTTTAAAATACCTCGTTTTCTTAAATAACAATAATATGGATTACTGCTTTAAGTGCAAGTCGAATGTATCGTTTTAAAATACCTCGTTTTCTTAAATAACAATAATATGGATTACTGCTTTAAGTGCAAGTCGAATGTTTCGTTTTAAAATACCTGGTTTTCTTGAATGATAATAATAATAATAATAATAATAATAATAATAATAATAATAATAATATTGATTACTGCTTTAAGTGCAAATGGGAAGCGTGATGGCGCAGTGGCATAGCTGCTCGTCTTTCACCCGGACGGCCGGTGATCGAATCCCGGTGACAGCTGGGTGGAAATTTCACCCGAAAAATCACGTGGCATCAGGAAGGACATCCGGTCTTAAATCCCCGGCCAAAACCAAAATGAGTCAGGTTGGCACCGGCAACCCCAATCAATTGGCATAAGCCGAAGAAAGTTTTATTGCTTTAAGTGCAAATATTTTTTTTTAATTCCTTCTTTTCTTAAATAATAATATTGATTATTGCTTTAAGTGCAAATCAAATATTGTTTTATTATCCTAGTTTTCGTAAGTAATAATAATATTGATTACGGCTTTAAATGCAAGTCAAATGTTTTGTTTTTAATTTTGGATTTCTTAAATAATGATATTGATTTCTGCTTTTAAGTGCAAGTCAAATGTTATTATTTTAAATTCCTGATCGTGTTAAATAATAATATTGATTAATGCTTTAAGTGCAAGTCAAATGTATTTTAAGAGTACAGTTGTTGTTTAAGTCTTCAGTCTTTTGACTGGTTTGATGCAGCTCTCCATGCCTCCCTGTCCTGAGCTAATCGTTTCATCTCTACATAGTTACCACACCCTACATCCGAGGCAATCTGTTTAACATATTCTAACCTTGGTCTACCCCAACAGTTCTTGTCCTCGACCCTTCCCTCCATAACTAAGCTTGCTATTCCTGGGTGTCTTAGTATGTGTCCTACCAACCTATCTCTTCTCTTCATTAGCAGTCGCCAGAAACATCTCTCCTCTCCCACTCGTCTTAATACCTCTTTGTTTGTAACCCTATCTACCCATCTGATCTTCATCATTCTCCTGTAACACCACATTTCAAATGCTTCAATTCTCCTCTTTTCTGCTGCACCAATAGTCCAAGTTTCACTTCCATAGAGCGCCACGCTCCAGACAAAGGCTTTCAAAAATGACTTCCTAATACCTAAATCTATATTCGATGTCAGCAGATTCCTTTTTTGTAGAAATGCTTTCTTTGCCTGAGCCAACCTACTTTTTATATCCTCTTTGCTTCGTCCATCACTGGTTATTCTGCTTCCTAAGTAACAGAAGTCTCCTACTTCCTTCAGCTTTTCCCCTGCCAATTTGATCTCCATAGAGGTTTCTGATTTATTTCGGCTGCAAGAGTACAGTACATTTTTTTAAATTAATAATATTGATCACTGCTTTAAGTGCAAGTCAAATAGTGTTTTTTTAAAGTAGGCCTACATTGTTTTCTAAATTAATAATATTGATTACTGCTTTAAGTGCATGTCAAATGTTTCTTTTTAATAAACACCTGGCACGTGGGAATTCAGAACATTACTCGCACGCCGCATGTTTGAAGATAATCACTTCGCATAGGCGCCTCTCATCGAGTTTAGCAACATTGCTGTAAGTGCTGTTAGCAGTTATAATTCTAGTTATTTGGCCACGTGTGTGCAGTATGTTCCAAAAGCCAGGGCTTTCTTTGTTATTCGCTTTTAGCCAGAAGTTGTAATGTTCACGAGCACGCATGACCAAGTCGGGCCAAGACTCGTGTGTGATTGAGAATGATGTCAAAGTCGTGTAGCACATTCTTCCTCCCTTGTGTTTGTATTTTGTTGTGCGGTTGGCAACATTTGCGTATTCTGTTGGGAGGGATATTGATCCTGCGACCCTCTCCCCGTGCACCTCGCCCGGCCCGTCCGTCGGCAATACCCGGCAATGTTCGGCTATTTCCGGAAGGGTTGTTATCGCCAGACCATGGTACACACACGAGGCTAGGCGAGGTGCCACGCGCTCCCCGACACGCACCCTAACACACATCTTTAGACAGACACCGCTCGTGCCTGCCTGGCCCTGGTCCTCATAGACAGGGAGTGGGGGTGCTGTTTCAAGTCTTTCGACGTTAGGCCTGTTTTGGGTCATTGTTACCGGTGTGCGAGAACACTTATTCCTGATGAATGAACACAATCAGTGGCGTATCAGCCAGCCCTGCGATGCGGAGAAAGTCCGTTCTCTTAATCCTTTATAGCAGGGGTGCCCAATCTTTTTTAACTACGGGCCACATTGTAAATAGTTGGGGGACCTTGCGGGCCAATAACACTCCGGGAAGTTGGGGGGGGGGGGGGGTATAGATTTAAAAAAAAATATAGGTGCATTATGGTGACTTTTTGGCTGCCTGAGCTTAGTTTTCTTAGTATTGTTCCCGTTTTCTATATTTATTTATCTGTTAGGTAGTCAGCCCGAAGGCTGGTTGGATCCTCAAAAAGTACCGCCGTTAGGTTATGTGGGTAGATACCCACAAAACCCCAAGGCAGTGATATATTGAGGCGAACTAGGCAAGATGAGGAGTGAGGTAGTTTGCCATTGCTTTCCTCAATATTTATTTATAGTGGATCAAAAATAAAACACAAAAAACAATTAAATATTTTAATAATAATAATAATAATAATATCGTATGGCCTCGGGTGCCTGGTGCAAGCTTTGTTAATTGACACCCAGAGGGTAGCTTGCATGTCGAATTTCGTCGTTCCTTTGAACGCTATGAAAGTCAAGGAGGTTAGATATCTAAGCTCCTTGACACTACTACAGCGCTTTCAAGTAGAGAATGGAGGAACTTTGTGTTGGCGGAAAATCCCGAGATTAATTTTGCCATTGAGCACGGCCTACTGAATTCAAATGGGTTCTTTAACATGCCAACAACGTATGACATGAGTATCGTGATTTTTGTCGCCTTCAAAAATCACTTACCATGGCCAGGGGCGAACCTGCAATCCTGGGGTTGGTAGTCCGACACTATAACCACTCACCCACCGTGGCAAGCTAATATTTTAATAAATCCCTTTAAAAAGAAGTGCGATGATATTCAATACACTCACACAGCATGAATGACAAAGAGTGAGTAATTATCTTCATTAAACACAATTATTAATCAAATTATGAAATAAAGTTCTTAATAATTTAGTTTAGTGAGACGACTGGAAAAGCTTTGTACCGGTACTTAAAATTCTCTCCACTTAGGATCGAACTTACTTCTGCCAATCATTAATAAGGATTGTAAGTATTCATCAGTCAATGACCTTGGTTAGGGGTGCGCGCGCATTTCTTTGTTTAGTTGACTTTAATTGTTTCAAAGTTTTGGCGACACGGCGCGGACGCGGAGCGGCGGGCCTGACAAAATAGTCTCGCGGGCCGATCCGGCCGTAGTTTGGGCAGTCCTGCTTTATAGGGCCAAGTAGTATTACATAATATTTCAGTTGTATTTATTTACATTTAATGTTAATTATTCTAGCATAATTATAATTAATATTAATTTTAATTTTTGTCTTCTTTAACACATTACTTTGTGAGGTTTGAAGCCATTTTTCAGTGTTGCCTATGTAAACAAAAGTTTGGTGCTTTTCAGTCGGTCAACATGAATGTACCCAAAAAGAGCTGGGTTATGTCCTAATCCTGAAATAAATTACATGGGATTAATAAATACACTATGATGACCAGTTTCGATCGTCAAGCGATCATTACCAAATCCATTACACTTAGGCTATAACATCTAACAGGTGAAATATATTTACAATATGTACAATTATTTAGTTGCAGTATTGGTAATGCAACTGTCGGTGTATGCTAAATGTAGTACATCTAATGTTAGGTGAAATGCTAAAATGGTGATAAAAATCCGGTGTTTGTCTGTTTGGGGTGATTTGGTCGACCAAAACTGGTGCTAGTGAGAACACGCAACTGCTCGAAGTTCCAGTCAGGAAGACAACCGGATAAGTATTAGCCTGTATTATTACAGTATAACCATAGTTGATTTTGTATAACCATATAATCACCCCAAACAGACAAGCTCCGGATTTTTATCACCATTTTAGCATTTCGCCTAACATTAGATGTACTACATTTAGCATAACTTACACCGATAGTTGCATTACCAATACTACAACTAAATAATTGTACATATTGTAAATATCTTTCACCTGTATTCTCAAACATAGATGTTATAGCCTAAGTGTAATGGATCTGATGATGATCGCTTGACGATCGAAACTGGTCATCCTAGTTTATTTATTAATCTCATGTAATTTATTTCAGGATTAGGACATAACCCAGCTCTTTTTGGGTACATTCGTGTTGACCGACTGAAAAGCACCAAACTTTTGTTTACACATTACTGTTCATAATTACCTTTATAATCTTAAAATTAAGATGGTAAAATTATTAGAAATATCATTTGTATAAGCTTATTTACTTTTAATTTTAAAATCATATTAAATATTATTAAACAATTAAAATATCAAACAATTAAAATTACAAAAAATAAGGAATAAAATAAGACAATAAAAATTAGAATTAATAAATAATAATAATAATAATGTTATTGTTTTTACGTCCCTTTTAACTACTGTGGCTTTTAGAGGCACCGGGGTGTCGGAATTTTGCCCCGAAGGGAATCTCGAACGTGCGAGTAAATCTACTGACACGACACCCTCTCATTTGCGCATCCTCAAATGCCAACTGACTACGCCAGGATACGAACATGCAACCTTGGGCCCAGGAAGCTAGAACGTTACCGCTGAGCCACGCAGCCAGACAAAAAATTAGAATTAACAAGTGGTTCCGTGAAGAACTATATAGGTGTGCTTCCTAAAAAGGGAGGTAGCGTTTGCTACTCCCTTGGGGCGTCCGGGAACGGACGCCAAGAACCCGCTGATGAGCCAGCGTGGTATTCTTAGGCGAAACCCCAAATAAGACACGAAACCTATAAAAATTGCTGTGTTTTAATTATACAGTCAATTTTCATATATATTATCCTACTTATGATAATTGCTTCTATCAACATATAAAATCAGTTTGATTGCTGAAATAGATTCGTAGATATCGAGAACCGTCTAAATATTTCGGATGGTCGTCATGTTGGACTATTATATAATATGTAGGCCATAGAGTTATGTACTATTAGATGACGAGTATTGCGTAGGTTCATTATTCAAACATTGACTTCGATCGCATGATTAGGACACAAGAAATAGAAACTTAATTTTAATATTTCGCGCAGCCACCATCTTGAGGTTACGTAAACAATGCACTAAATTAGATGTCAGTACTTTACAATGTGTATAAACATTTTGTTCAGCTCTCATCAGTCACTCTTTAATATTTAGTTCCTTAGTTCACCACTAGATGGTATATCTTCGTTTGTGAACTGGCAATTTATCTCTGATATTTTTTTGTATTTTTTGTGTCTCATTAACAATGTGCAGCCATCATGTCGTGTGGTGTTTGTTTTCCTCTTTTTAATATAAATACATACATTGAATAATCTGCCTTCCGTATGAATTAAGCGCCTATACAGTCCGCTAGAAGGTACAGCAAACCACAACACATTTGAGTCGCCCAGTTGTAAATCTCGTTTAATCCACTTGTGAAAAAGGATCATGTCGTCAAATTATTTATTTTATTATTTTATTTTATTATATTTTATTCTGTTTTATTTTGTTTTGTTTAATTTTATTTTATTTCGTGTTTTTTGAATTGTTTTATTTAATTTTTTGTTTTGTTTTTTGTTTTGTTACATTTTATTTTGATTTTATTTTGTTTTATTTTGATTTTGATTTGATTATTTTGTTTTGTTTTATTTTGTTTTGTTTTGTTTTATTTTGATTTTCCAGAAAACAAACATAAAACCAAAAACAAAAAACACGAAGCAAAAAGAAAAATTCAAAACCAAAAGCAGAAAACAAAAAACAAGAAACACAAAGCAAAAAGAAAAATTCATAAAAAGCAAAAGCAGAAAACAAACACAAAACCAAAACCAGGAAAGAAAATCAAAAAGAAAAATTCAAAAGCAAAAGCACAAATGAAATACAAAACCAAAAACCAAAAACACAAAGCAAAAAGAAAAAAGTAGGAAACAACAAACACAAAAGATACGCGAGGCAAAGCCCAGAGAAACGTTTCTCGTGAAAATGATTCTAATTCACAAGTGGATTAAACGGGCTTTGCAACTGGACGACTCATTTGTTGTACCATGTTTCACTGCGTTCGGATGGTTAAATCGCGAGAAATGTCTATTTAAATGTTTCAACTTCGCCTGGCCGCTTAACAGCTTTTTGAAAGTCACATAGGTGAACTTTTAGTAGTGCCCTGTATCACCGTACAAAATTTAAGGGTGATATCAGTAATAGTTTCGGAGATCTAGCATGCAGGTGAAATATATCGCACAGCCGCCATGTTGGATTGGTGCAAAGTAATAAAATTTGAAGGGCACGATCGGGTCGGACATAATAGTACTAAGTCCTTACCGAGTTTCATTGAAATCGCTCCAGCTCTTTAGATTTTATTAGGGGGACATACACACGCACACGCACACATGCACACGCACATACACTCACACATGGACAAAAGGTGATCCCATAAGCCTATTTTTTTCATAAATGAAAATAGGCTAAAAATACAGTAGACTATTTTTAATGCGATTTATTAAAAGAATATCAAGCCCATTAAGTCAAGGAGATAAAACAAATAATACAGTATTTCGTTTACAGAAATATTAACACTTACACAATAATTTGTTGATATATGGGTGAAAGATTCAACCATCTGCATCTTTGATAATATAAATTGTCCTTGTAGTAGGTGGTTAATATTCATACAGCTAGCTTATAAAGGGTTAACAGGCAAAGTGGTTTCGGTGGCGTATTTGGCAGCATACTGAACTTCTATGCCCAAGATCGCGGGTTCAAACCCGGCCGAAGTCGTCGGATTTTTTAAAAGCGTTAAAAATCCCTCAGTATGCCTTCCCTCGGAGGGGAAGTAAAGCCGGCAGACCCATGTCATAGATTTATGGCATGAAAAAGAACCTTCCACTAATAACACTTGTGGAAGCTAAAATTTTTAGGTTAGTTTGATAAAGCTATATTACTTCCAACCGCAATGGCATTTAGTAGCCACGTCCGCAACTAGGAGTCGTGGACGGTAGCATTTGGTAGTTAAAGTAGGAACTACTTGAAAAAATTAATTGTCTGCAGTCCTTCTACCTGAATCACAGATAACACACACTAATACAGCCACCACAATTAACACCGATAATCAGACAGATTCTTCACACACCCAAAGTGCACGTGGCTTCATGACCGCGTTGATGCAGCCCCTAAACTAAGGAACCAACCAACCAACCGTTAACAAGCAAACCTGATGAAGACATATAAAATAAGGTTATTAGCCTATTTTCAATTTTGAAAAATTAGGCTTATGAGATCACCTTTTGTCCGTGTGTGTGTGCGTGTGTGTGTGTGTGTGTGTGTGTGATTCGTGTGTGTGTCCCCCCCTAATAAAATCTAAACGGCAGGAGCGATTTCAATCAAACTCGGGAAGTTCATAGCACTATTCCCGGCGACCTCGACCGTGCCCTTCAAATTTTGTTACGACTCACCAATCCAACATGGCGGCTGTGCGAAATATTTCACCAGCATTCAATATCTCCGAAACTATTACCGATATTACCATGAGATTTTCTATGGTGATAGAGGGAACTACTATAAGTTCACTTATGTGACTTTTGAAACCCTGGTAACTACAAAACCAACATGGAGGCCAAGCGAATTTGCGACTTTTAAATAGACGTTTCTCGTGATTTGACCAACCAAACGCAATGAAACTTGGTACAGTATATGTTTATATACAATGTAATGCACCGACATCTAACTTCGTTCAATTGTTTACATAATCACAAGATGGCGGATGTGCGAAATATTTCACCGGCATTATATATCTCTGAAACTATTAGCGGTATCTCCCTAAAATTTTGTACGGAGATAAAGGGCACTACTGGAAGTCCATCTATAAGACTTTCAAAAACCGGTTAACTACAAAACGAACATGGCGGCCAAGCAAATTTGAAAATTTTAAATAGACCTTTCTCGCGATTTAATGTTCCAAGCGCACTGAAACCTGGTACAGAAAATATTTATACACATTGTAATCCACTGGTATCTAATTTAGTTCAATTGTTTACATAACCTCAAGATGGCGGCAGTGCGAATTTTAAAATTAAGTTTTTATTTCTTGTGATGTAGCCATGCGATCGAAGTGAAAGTTTGAATAATGAACCTACGCAATAATTTTCCTTTAATGGTACATGACTCTATGGCCTATACATTTAACAATCCAACATGGCGACCAACCGAAATATTTAGACGATACTGAATATCTACGAATCTATTTTAGCAATCAAACTGCATTTTTTAATGTTCATAGGGGCTATGAACTTAAGTTCACCTATAAGACTTTAAATAACCTGGTGATCACAAATCCAACATGGCGGTGACGCGAATTATAAATATTCACATGGACATTTCTCGCAATTTAACCATCCGAGTGCAGTGAAACTTGGTACAGTAAATCCTTATACGAATGTTAATCCACTGGCATCTAATTTATTTCAATTGTTTCCATAACCTCAAGATGGCAGCTGTGAAAATTTTTTAAATCTCCTTGTTTTTTCTTGTGTCCTAATTATGCGATTGAAGTTTGAATACTACACGTTCACAATAATCTGCATGTAACAGTACATAACTCTTGGACCTAGATATATAAAATCCAACATGGCGACCATCCGAAATATTTAGTTGGTTCTTAATATCTACGAATCTATTACAGCAATCAAACGGAAATTGTGTATGTTGATAGTGGCAATTAACATAAGTAGGATATATGAAAATAGGCTGTATAGTTCTTCACGGAACTACTTGTTTTTTTACTGACATGTTTGTAATTTCGAAAAAAAGAACGAGGCTTGCAGTAGTCGCATATGATGAGTAACATCTGACATGTTATCCTACCTTGATGTTGTTACCGTTTTTATTATCCTTAACAATTCCAAGACTCTCTTTTTTTACTTCACTGCCTACTTGATATTTCTACTCTCGCACTGCCTTCTTGATACTCTGCTGTTACAAAGTAATCCGTATGTGATAAACATTCCACATGGTACCACTGCCAGCTAGATCACATCCCTTCTGGCTGCTAAAGCAGCCAGGAGGGATGCGATCCAACTGGCAGTGCGTCTTGCACACTTCCGTCCGATCCACTTCCGTCCCATTTTTCAAAATTCACTCCCAAAAAAAATATCCAGCAACCGAGTGGAAAGATGTTACACATCAATAAGTAATTATATACGAGGGATGATCAGAAACTAAGGTTACAAAGCCTGCAGTGAAACGTGTACATTATATTTCATACAACAAATGCGGCCAACTGATAGTAAATACAGTAAATTAGACATAGTCTCCATATCGATGTTGGCACTACTTGTCGCTTTGTGAGATGAGTTGGAATATTCCCTCCTGTCCTCGCGTGTTCAGCCCCGTTGTCCCCAAGTGTTTCACCTCCTCGTCTAAAGTGAATCGTCCACCTCCTAGGTGCTTCTTCACGTGACGAAACAAGTGAAAATCACTTGGAGCGAGGTCCGGGTTGTCAATGATTTCCCAGCGAAACCACTACAACATTGTGGTGGTCTTCTGGGCTGTATGAGGTCGCGCGTTGTCATGAAGGAAAATGACGCCCTCGGTGAGAAGTTCTGGCCTCGGTTACATGTTTCGTCCTTAAAAATCGAATAACTGAGCGGGTCTCTTCGCGAGACCAGTTTTCAAAACGATACGCCATTACTTGTTTACATACAACTAGCGCTGTAGGAGGCAGTTGGCTGAATCTCTGCACGATTTCCAACCTTTTGTATTCGAATTACTCCAGGAATATCGGCCTTGTAACCTTAGTTTCTGATCATCCCTCGTACAAAGTTTTGCAACCCGAGTGCGATGATTACCTAGTGAGTAGTCGATACGATTTTGCATCCTATTTAAAGCAACATTTAAACTAATACAGTTGGACTCCTATTTATAACAAAAGTTTGGTGCCTTTCACTCGGTCAACACGAATCCTATTCATAACACACGACAGTAGGCTAATTAAATGTTCACTACATATGTGTGTAGTATTCCTGACTGTTATTGTACATGTTAAGAATCCTAATTCAATTGGTTCGTCTAGAATCGACTATAATTTTAAAATACTGTATATACTGTAAAATCATTTTCATTTCGCGCACTTTTCTCGGCAACTATTCATGATAGAATTCTAATTATATCTATGTTTACTCTTGCAACCATTCTCAAAGTGTTGAAGAAACATTTATATTATACAAGAAGATATTAGGGTAATGTTATGGTAAAATAAATTAACTAATTATAAAGAAATACTTTTTTAAATAATAAAATATTATTTTAAAAATAACTATAAGTTCATTAAGTCACATTTATTGCACTTTATTCTCTCAAAAATATTGTACATGTAGGTTTGTAATTTTATGATTAAAGTGTATGCAAAGACAAACATTCATAAAATGAAATTAACTTGACATATTTTATGTTAGTTATGTATTGTAGTATTAAGGGGCGGAACAGTTAAGCTAGTTATTGTTGAAGGGGCGGAAGGGTAAGGTCATGTGCTCCAATGACCTCGCTGTTGCTCCCCTTAAGAAACAATAACTACTAACTAGCATAAAATATGTCAAATTAATTTAATTTTACGCATGTTTGTCTTTAGATACACTTTTATCATAACATTACAAACCTATATAATTAATTGTCTTCTTAGCCGATTCATCAGAGAATTTGAATGGTGAAAATCAATAAAGGTAAAACAAAAACAAGTAGTTCCGTGAAGAACTATACAGCCTATTTTCATATATCCTGCTCATGTTAATTGCCTCTATCAACATACAAAATTTCAGTTTAATTGCTGTAACAGATTCGTAGATATTGAGAACCGTCTAAATATTTCAGATGGTCGCCAGGTTGGATTTTTATTTTTGTACTATTACATTAAGATTATTGTGTACGTGTGGTATTCAAACTTCAATCGTATGATTAGAACACAAGAAGTAAAAACGAGATTTTAAAATTACGCACAGCAGCCATCTTGTGATTATGCAAACAATTGAAATAAATTAGATGCCAGTGGATCAACATTTGTATAAGCATTTAACGTGCAACGTTTCACGGCACTCGGATTGTTAATTCGCGAGAAACGTCCATTTAAATATTTATACTTCGCGTCGCCGCCATGTTGGATGTGCGCTCACCAGGTTACTCAAAGTCCTGTAGGTGAACATATGTTCATAGTCACTATGAACATAAAAATTTCAGTTTGGTTGCTGTAAAAGATTCATAGATATTGAGAACCGTCTAAATATTTCGGAAGCTCGCCATTTAGGATTGTTATATGTATAGGCCATAGAGTTATGTACCATTCAAGGACACTTATTGCCTAGGTTCATTATTCAAACTTTCACTTCGATCGCATGATTACGACACAAGAAATAAAAACTTAATTTTAAAATTTCGCACAGCCGCCATCTTGAGGTTATGTAAACAATTGAATTAAATTAGATGGCAGTGCATTAAAATCAAAATCATTTACTGTACTTCATTTCACTGCGCTCAGAGAGTTAACTCACGAGAAAAGTCTATTAAAATATTTCAAATTCGCTTGGTCGCCATGTTCGCTTTGTACTTAACAGGTTTATGAATTATACATAGGTTAACTTGTATTAGTACCCTTTATCACCGTACAAAATTGCAGGGTGATATCTGTAATAGTTTCGGAGATATATAATGTCAGTGAAATATTTCGCACAGCCGCCATTTTGAGGTTATGTAAACAATTGAACTAAATTAGACTCCAATGCATTGCAATGTGTATAAACATTTGCTGTACCAAGTTTCATTACGTTTGGATAGTTAAATCGCGAGAAAAGTCTATTTAAAAGTCTCAACTTCGCTTGGCCGCCATGTTGGTTTTGTAGTCACCAGGTTTTTGAAAGTCTCATAGGTGAACTTCTAGTAGCGCCCTTTAATACCGTACACAATTTCAGGGCGATATCGGTAATAGTTTCGGAGATATTGAATGCTAGTGAAATATTTCGCACTGCTGCCATGTTGGATTGGTGAGACGTAACAAAATTTGAAGGGCACGGTCGAGGTCGCCGGGAATAGTGCTATGAACTTACCGAGTTTCACTGAAATCGCTCCAGCCGTTTAGATTTTATTAGGGGTACACACACACACACACCTCACACACACACACACGCACACACACACGGACAAAAGGTGATCTCATAAGCCTATTTTTTCAAAATTGAAAATAGGCTAATAATGGAATGTACTCGAACGAAATCATAAACCCCTATTGACGTCAAATTCAGGGGCGTATATATAAATTAAGAAGGTTTTGCTTTGGTAAGAGCATAAAATAATTGTAAATTTGGTTGTACCCTAATCTTTACTTATTGGCTAAGTTATAAACAATATTGAGATTGAAATTAGACTAACTCATGGTGCAGTGGCTAACATTCTTGGCTGCTGCCACGGTGGTCCGAATTCGTTTCCCGGCTCTGCCAAGAAATTTTAATTCTAGCCTGAGGAATGGAACGGGGTACGCTCAGCCTTGTGAGGCAAAACTGTGCATTCCACAGTACGGTACTTTTGAGAAATAAATTATCAACTTGTAAAAAAATAAAATTAAAAAAAACTGTTTACTGTTTAGTAACTTGACAAATATTTAATTTAGATATTTGCCATTCATACTCCTTAGATCATAATAGAAAATTCGTTAAGTATAAAATTTTATTTCTGTGTTGTGTTGTATTTTACAACTTTTTCTTGTATTGTCGGTAATTGTAGGCCGTATAAACTTTGAATCTTATCTAAAATAATTACACAAAGTTATATGCTCTAAGATATTGGTTGATATTTCTGGGTATTTTGCGGTGACAATCCCCTGAGAATACTCACAATTTTCCAGGATAGCCAGCCCTCCCCGAAAAAAATTGTATATATGCCCCTGGTCAAATTGGCAGATGAAAAGCTAAGGAAAGTAGGAGACCTTTACTGTTTAGGAAGCAAAATAAGCAGTGATGGACGAAGCAAAGAGGATATAGCCCTAAAAAGTAGGTTAGCACAGGCAAGGAAAGCTTTTCTACAGAAAATGAATCTGTTGCCATCAAATATATAAATTTAGGCATTAGGAAGTCATTTTTTGAAAACCTTTGTCTGGAGCGTGGCGCTCTATGGAAGTGACCAAGATATCCCAATTCACTAAAACAAATAATAATAACAACAAAATATTAAACAGCCATAAAATGTTCTCTTTTAAAATACATCAAAATCCAGCTAAAATTCTAATGTTGTTCATGTTGTTGTTGTTTGATTCTTCAGTCTTTTGACTGGTTTGATCCAACCCTGCATGCCTCCCTGTTCTGAGCTAATCGTTTCATCTCTACATAGCTACCACACCCTACATTCGAGGCAATCTGTTTAACATATTCTAACCTTGGTCTACCCCTGCAGTTCTTGTCCTCAACCCTTCCTTCCATAACCAAGCTTGCTATTCCTGGGTGTCTTAGTATGTGTCCTACTAACCTATCTCTTCTCTTCATTAGCAATCGCCAGAAACATCTCTCCTCTCCCACTCGTCTTAATACCTCTTCGTTTGTAACCCTATCTACCCATCTGATCTTCATCATTCTCCTGTAACACCACATTTAAAATGCTTCAATTCTCCTCTTTTCTACTGCACCAATAGTCCACGTTTCACTTCCATAGAGCACCACGCTGCAGACAAAGGCTTTCAAAAATGCCTTGCTAATACCTAAATCTATATTCGATGTCAACAGATTCCTTTTCTGTAGAAATGCTTTCCTTGCCTAAGCCAACCTACACACATCAAAAAAAGTTTTGCATCACCTCGGTTCCCAGATCTCCGGCATATAGACGTTGACTGTGTATATTGTATCCAAGATACAGTCCCTTTGACTGTTCATAGATGTCACTAAAACTGCTCAAAGATGTAAACAACCATGCATGAGCAGGGCCTATTAGACGGAGGGGGTACGACAGCCGATCAGTTCCAGTCATTCCACCAGGACGAAGGTACGCTGCTCATGTTGTCTGTAGTTCTACCATGCCTAGAAGGTCAATACCGCAGTTCGATCGCGTCCGCATTGTTACTTTGTGTCAAGAAGGGCTCTCAACAAGGGAAGTTTCCAGGCGTCTCAGAGTGAACCAAAGCGATGTTGTTCGGACATGGAGGAGGTACAGAGATACAGGAACTGTCGATGACAGGCCTCGCTCAGGCCGCCCAAGGGCTACTACTGTAGTGGATGACCGCTACTTACGGATTGCCGCTCGGAGGAACCCTGACAGCAATGCCACCATGTTGAATAATGCGTTTCGTTCAGCCACAGGACGTCGTGTTTCAACTCAAACTGTGCGCAATAGGCTGCATGAGGCGCAACTTCACTCCCGACGTCCATGGCGAGGTCCAGCTTTGCAACCCCGACACCATGCAGCGCGGTACAGATGGGCCCAACAACATGCTGAATGGACCCCACGGAATTGGCATCACGTTCTCTTCACCGATGAGTGTCGCATATGCCTTCAACCAGACAATCGTCGGAGACGTGTTTGGAGGCACCCTGGTCAGGCTGAACGTCTTAGACACACTGTCCAGCGAGTGCAGCAAGGTGGTGGTTCCCTGATGTTTTGGGGTGGCATTATGTGGGGCCGACGTACGCCACTGGTGTCATGGAAGGCTCCGAAACGGCTTTACGATACCTGAATGACATCCTCCGACCCATAGTGCAACCATATCGGCAGAATATTGGAGAGGCATTTGTCTTCATGGACGACAATTCTCAACCTCATCGTGCACATCTTGTGAATGCGTTCCTTCAAGATAACGACATCGCTCGACTACAGTGGCCAGCATGTTCGCCAGACATGAACCCTATCGAACATGCCTGGGATATGTTGAAAAGGGCTGTTTATGGACGTCTTGACCCACCAACCACTCTGAGAGATTTACGCCGAATTGTCGTTGAGGAGTGGGACAATTTGGACCAACAGTGTCTTGATGAACTTGTGGATAGTATGCCACGGCGAATACAGGCATGCATCAATGCAAGAGGACGTGCTACTGGGTATTAGAGGTAGTGGTGTGTACTGCAATCTGGACCACAAATGCTGAAAGTCTAGCTGTATGATGGTACAACATGCAATGTGTGGGTCTCATGAGCAATAAAACGAGCTGAAATGTTGTTTGTGTTGATCTCTATTCCCTTTGTATTTAACGGTTCCGGAACTCTTGGAACCGAGGTGATGCAAAACTTTTTTTGATGTGTGTACTTTTTATATCCTCTTTGCTTATATAGATTGATATATTGCCCCGAAAGTACGAATATGTTTTCTCTATTCATTATGTCATAATTACTGAAGGTATGTAGAGTGACCGCATTAAAATTCAATTTGATTGATAGTGTGATTGATATTACTGATTGAAAATCTTCTTTGTTTCAGGTAAGAGATGACCCATTGACACTGAACACGCCAACATCATTGTGAGTAAGACATTATCATAATCGCAGTTCTTGAGTCACTTTAACGGCTGGGGACATATTGGTTATCAACCTCGTGCTCTTGAGCATTGTGGTGGTTTTAGCTGTGTTCAATTTTGCAATTATATGAGTATAGTTTTGAGCGATCATTGTATGTTAGGAGAAGGTGCCCTGGGACTTCAAATAAGATATCATCCTGGAATTTGGTTTGAGGAAGTGTGATAAAACGTAGGCTACACTCATGATGGCAGCTGGCAGAAACTTCGTTCTCCGGACTTACTGCCAGCTGCTGGTTATCACATTATTGTTTTTGTTGATTCATTTGAGGGGCTTAGACATCGTGGTCATTTAGCCCCGTTAACTTGGGTGTGTATATAGAATTTGTCTTATAACCTGTACTATTGATGATGATGATGATAATTGTTGTTTTAAGGGGCCTAACATCCAGGTTATCGGCCCCTAATGGTGTAGGTGATCGGGAAGATGAAAATGAAATGTAAACTATAACTAAAACTAACTTATATACTAGAAGAAGAAATGGTGAACAAAAAGGAGAATAAGGCAAATAAAGGACAGGAGGAAAAGAAATGCCCTCAAGTCTGGAATAATGCGGATTGAGGGACTTGGAAGGAAGGAGAGCCATGAAAGGCAGATAGGAAAGTGAAAGAGGAGAGGGTCCACCCCACAGGTAATGGATAAAAGGGGGAAAACCGAACCCAGCTCAGGAATCCCTCGGGGTCGCCACTCCCGAACTCACCAGCCGTGAGCCCCTGAGGGTGTAGCAATATCCAGGGTGCACCAGAAGTGGTGGGGCTTCATACACCCAGCCTCCTTGAGGGCCTTGAGCAGAAGGCAGGAGATAACATGAAAATAAAAAGAAGGCTGACCCCTCGCAGAAGGAGGGAATCAGAAAAGATGAGACAAGGGCCAATTAAGGCGGGAAAAGAAGACTCCCTAGGCCTCGGATTCCCTAATACCGTCGGGTCAGGAAGAGAACAAGAGTTGACCAAGGGAGGTCGACAGGAAAGAAGACAGAGAGGAGCCTGGCACAAGTAAGTGGAAGCAATGCCTGACTCAGTTGGGACCCCGTGGTCGCCAACCCACGTCCCACTAGATGTGAGCCCCTGGGGGTAACCTGTATTATTGTGGTGTCGATAGTAGTGTGTGGAGGATTGGGAAGGAGGTGACCGTGGCATTAGGTTAGGGACCATCCCAACATTTGCTTAGAGTAGAAGTGGGAAACCACGAAAAACCGCTTCCAAGATGGCTGTGGTTGGAATCAAGCCCACCTCTTTTCAGTTTTGTCTTACCAGGCTGAGCCACTCCGTTCCAGCCCACAGACCTGGATTACATTTCTTGTCAGAGCCGGGAATTTGCAGTATTGTTAATATAGTTAATATTATTATTATTATAAGGCTATTATTAATAAAAAGTAGGTTAGCTCAGGCAAGGAAAGCATTTCTACAGAAAAGGAATCTGTTGACATCGAATATAGATTTAGGTACTAGGAAGTCATTTTTGAAGGCCTTTGTCTGGAGCGTGGCACTCTATGGAAGTGAAACTTGGACTATTGGTGCAGCAGAAAAGAGGAGAATTGAAGCGTTTGAAGCGTTACAAGAGAATGATGATCAGATGGGTAGATAGGGTTACAAACGAAGATGTATTGAGACTAGTGGGAGAGGAGAGATGTTTCTGGCGACTGCTAATGGAGATAAGAGATAGGTTGGTAGGACACATACTAAGACACCCAGGAGTAGCAAGCTTAGTTATGGAAGGAAGGGTTGAGGACAAGAACTGTAAGGGTAGACCAAGGTTAGAATATGTTAAACAGATTGCCTCGGATGTAGGGTGTGGTAGCTATGTAGAGATGAAACGATTGGCTCAGGACAGGGAGGCATGGACAGCTGCATCAAACCAGTCAAAAGATTGAAGACTAAAACAACAACAACAACAACATTATTATTATTAACAGTAGTAATAGTTTAGTAGTAGAGCCGACCCCATTGTGCAGGTGTTGTACGCTTGACTCTCACCTAGGAGGCCTTGGCTCTGCCGGAGATTTATGATCTGACATGAGGGCTGCAACACAGCCTCGTGGGGGCAATTGATTAGGTGTTGATATGAGACGTAGCACCCCCAATGGCGTAAGGCCAAGGCAATGACGATGGCATCGCACTGTCCACGCAGACAGTTGGTAGTCGCCTTTGGATACTGGAACCCTATCGCGAAGTTTCCTCATAAGGACGCCACGTACTCTTGCGTGATGAAAAAAATCGATTTTTTGATTTTGGCGCCATACAATTCTTCATTCTTTTCTGAATCCAAATATATATATAGTTTGTTGGGGTTTTGATGTCTACAATTACCTTAAATTCGTTTTTTTAAATTAACGTCCCATGCTCCGAATAATACACTTTTAACTTTGCCAGCTGTTTTCCGTTAATACTCATTTTTCATGTTTAGGTACCAATAACTAGGAAACCATTTAAGATAGAGGGCTAATTTTTTGTACTTTAACTTGCCTAATGGAGTACTTGAATGTTAACCTATTTTCACTTCCAAAACATAGTAGGCATGGATTGGGAAGAAGAAAAAAAAGATACATATTTTTGAATAAATTTAAAAAGAAAGAGTTCGGATTTTTTTCTTGCATTCTGTCCCAATAATAATGAAACAAAGTGGTTACTTATCTGCCATGATCCATTCCAAGTATGTGAACAAAATTTGAGAATATATGATCGAAAAATAACTGAGAAATGTGTACCTGAAGCAACTTATACAACATTTTTTTGAAAATGTATCTGTCCAAATTTGTATTCATTTCACACATCCTATAAAAGCAAAGTAGCACTACATGGTCAAAAACAGCTCAGAATATACCGCTTCTTATATGTGACAAGAATCATAGCTGTACCTTTAGCATAAACCCAGAAAATACTTAGTAAAGTGATGCCACAAAAATAAAATTTTTAATCGTGTAAGAGTACGTGGTGACCTAAGATTTATTTAGGCGGCAGCACGATGGACTCTCATCGCTGGGCCCGTAGTTCAAATCCTGGTCACTCCATGTGAGATTTGTGCTGGACAAAGCGGAGGAAGACAGGTTTTTCTTCGGATACTCCGATTTTCCCTGTCAATATTTCATCCAGCGACACTTACCACTGTTATTTCATTTCATATGTCATTCATTTAATCATTGCCCCAGGGGAGTGCGACAGGCTTCGGCAGCCGGCACAGTTCATATCCTCGCCGCTAGATGGGGGCTTCATTTAATCCATTCCCTGACCCGGTCGGTCGACTGGATGCAGGCTGTGGATTTTTCATTATTATTATTATTATTATTATTATTATTATTATTATTACCTCGTTCGATATTTTTTAAAGAAAATACAAAATATCAAGCGGAAATATAGTTTTACTTTCTTAAATGGCAATAATAATAATAATATTGAAGACCTGTTCCATTGTTCGCTCATTTCTTAATGTGCTACTCTAATAGAAATTATCATACCGTCTTGCAAACAAGCCGACGATATGTTGATTTGTCCCACTTACGTGGTGAAATGAATATTATTGCAGTAACAATATAAGCAGGGATTTCCTATACAGCTTATAGGAATACCGTGAAACCAGTTCTCGCACTGTCTGTTTCTAGTATAAGTGATAGTCGATATATGTTTCGCTAATGTAGACGAGTATCGATATATTTTAATTATGAGCAATTAGTCGCTTTTAATCCGAACTAATCTCACTGTGGAGTGGGAATGAACTTGGTAAATTAAATGGTGCTACATTTAATCTATGGAATCAAACAGCAACGGTAATTGTTGCGGATTATTTACTTGCATATTAAAAGTAGATCATCTTGCTGTCTATTCTTTATCCTGTTTACTGGAGTAAGTGTTTTATCATCTGGGCGTGTCACTGGTAGGCCTATACACTAGATGTAATCCACATTCGTTAACTCAAAGATGGTATACAGTGGAACATGGCTAATTCAAACTTCTATAATTCGAAATCTCCTTTAATTCCAATTTTTCTCTTGGTCCCTTGCATTTTACATACAATCAATGCTAAAAATCGTGGTTAATTCGAATTATATTTTGAATAATTCCAAGTTTTTACGTTTAAAAAGCCCATCGGAAGCCAAACAGTTCGGTCAGGAATTCCCGAAAAACGACAAACCATATCACAGAACTTGGCGTTTCTTTTTAAAGTAGGAATGACGTAAGTGATTCTGTTTCCCGTTCCTTAAATTTGTTAGATTCTTTTGTGATGGCCGAGAGACTTCATTGTTGGAAACAGGTAAAAATCTCAACCTTTTTTGAAAAAAAGTAGATTTCTCTATTACTTAACTAGATTGCTGGTTTACTACTGTCGTTAAGTAGGTGAATAGTACATTTTGGTTTTATTTTATCATTTGAAACTTTTGATGTTATTCACGATACAGTCATTATACAGTACCGTTGTCTGTTAATCTGCTTTGTTGAACGTAAATCATTATGTAAACGTAATACAATATATTTTCTCTACCCTTTTCAAAGAACTTTCTTAATTCGAATTTTTGGATAATTTGAAATTTCTTACTGGTTCCTCGAGGTTCGAATTATCCAAGTTGCACTGTATTGGCTTTCACGGCCGGTGTTTCAAAGAGGATACTATAACCTATGTATGAGGGGTGTTCAAATGAAAAGGTACGAAACGATACTGTGGGTACAATTTATTCGTTATTCAAAAGTAATCACCTTGAGATGTTTTTTAAACGGACCAAACAGTTGGAAGTCCCAGGGTGACACGTCCGGTTGCTCCAACTTGAACGTTGTCAATACACCTTGTGTGACGTTAGAGACGTGTGGGCGAGCGTTATCATGGAGCAGAAAGACTTCCTTCGTGAGCAGTCCAGGCCGTTTGTTCTTGATGCACTTGCGTAGGCTACGGAGTGTTGCACAATACACGTCACTGTTAATGGTTCGTCACAAGGGAAAACGTTTCCAATCGGACGGCGAACTAAAGGATACCGTACAGGATTGGCTCCTGTCACAACCACAAGACCTCTGGGAACAGGGAATCCTGCGGCTAGTGAATCAATGGGACACCTGTGCACAGGCCTGTGGTAATTACATTTGAATAACGAATAAATTGTACCCACAGTATCGTTTCGTACCTTTTCATTTGAACACCTCTCATATATGTCATCGCCATAATTGTTTTCCAATTGTCATAGATAGAGTTCGTTGTTGATCTTTTAGGGAAAGAACAATATGTAGACCCTATTATTTATACGAAACAAGAGAGGTTTCAAGAAAAAATAAGAAAGAATCGTTAAGAAAGTTTAAGTTACTGCGCAACACTGAGAAACATCGAACCATCGATATTTTATTGTTATTATTATTATTATTATTATTATTATTATTATTATTATTATTATTATTATTATTATTCAAGATGAGTCACACTGGAACGACGTAGCTCATTACACTGAAGAAATTCTTCGAACGGAAGAAAATAAATCTTGACTATGTGCAAAATGTATTGAAGTGATTGATATATCGGATGGATATGGTGCAATGTTTTCGTTTCATTTACGGTTGGAATATCAATGTCCAAGTATTTCACACATCATATAATTATGTATTAATTCCTTTTTGTGACCTTTCATTTATTTAAATTAATGATTTATAAGGATATCCATTTTCTTTTTGTTTTTCGTTAAGATAGTTTCTAAGATTTTTTTCACGCTGACGAAGTTATCATTATAACGAAACAAGTTCGTGATAATTTAATTATTAAACTACTTTCTAGTGTTTGACAAGGCGGCTTTAATAATTTTAGATGAATAGTTGAGGACAAGGAAGTGTCTTAGTATACGATCCTAGCCTGAAGTAATGTGATACGTGGTTCCAGGCTTGGTTCCAGAAGTCACGGGGGGAATTTTAGTCTCAGGAGTTGGACACTAAGTGCGTAAATGCATTTCACCTCCTCCATAAAAAGAAGAGAAAAATATTCGTTATGCCCATTGACAGAGCGCGTTTGAACTTGTTAGTTGGCCTGATGGATTTCGTCTTCTTATCCTCCCAAAATATTTTCATGAATTATTAGGCCTAATTTTTAATAATCGTTTCGGTCGTCTATGGACCACGTTATTTCAACTGCCTTTTCCCTCTTTCTTTCACATTGCCCCAATATTCGCGCATTCTTCTTCGGTGAGCTTCCTTCCGTTCTTCGGTCCACTTCTTGCCGGTTTTCAATACAGGTTTTGGCTGAAAACTCTGTATCTCCCCAAGTTTCTTCTTCAAAGAGTCACGTTCCAAGATGTCCTCATGTGATATCCCCAGTTCTTGTACGTCCTTTTCCACCTCTGTAAACCAGATCCCTTTGGTTTTCTTTCCCACAAAGTAGATACAGATTCGATTGGACAATCTTCCAGAGTTCATTCGTGTTAAATGGCCATAAAAGAAGAGTCTTCTTTTGCGAATTGTGTCCGTTATTTTCTCCACATGTAGATAAAGTTCATCGTTATTTCGTCTTGTATACTCTCCTCGTTCCTTGACCGGGCCCAAGATCTTTCTGAATCTTCCTCTCTTTGGTTTCGAGTTGTTCTGCCAGGCCTTTCTTATTCATCGCCAGGCATTCTGATGCATATAACGCCACCGGGCGAATAACGGTAACGTAGTGCCTCACTTTGGCCTTGAAGGACATTGATCGTGTTTTGTAAATGTCTTTGGTTAAATGGTAAGCCATTTCCATTTTGTTAATCCGTGCCACGAAAGCTTCATTTTCACGAATGTTGGGCTCAATCCATTCACCCAGGTATTTGAATTTCTCTACCTGTGTTATTTGTCCTCCATTCACCAAAAGTTCTCTGGGTTCTGACTTGATGTTCGTTATAAACTGCGTTTTCTGAAACGAAATCTGAAGACCTGCCTTTGCTGCTTGCACCTGTAATTGATTGATTTGTTGTGTGGCCGTGTCAAGAGAATTAGTGAAAATCGCAACATCATCTGCGAAAGCTTAACAGTCGATTGTCAGGTTTTTATTATTAGGCCTATTATTATACTTTTTTTTAAAGTTTTCATTATCAATATACTACGCTAATATTTGAAGTGGTGTATTCGATGTTTGGTCAACAATGTTCGTATTTCCTATCTCTTGCATATAGGTAGTCGACCATTTAATTATTCCAAATGAATATATTATTATTATTATTATTATTATTATTATGAGGCAACTTTTGATGTAATTTATATTAACCAGCGGACCCTTGCGAGAACTCTCCCATAATGGGTTGTGTGCGCCCCATGTCTATAGACTATCCGCCCGGCTCTAGTGATATGCGGGCTGGACGCCACACAGTTCTGCCACGGACTATCGTTTTGTTTATTTGTTTAAAAGCACTTTATAAACAAAAGAATATATTTCCGTTGACTTTTCAAGAAATGCAAGATTTTTCCTGCACTATTGAGACGATTTGTAAGATGTTGGTACAAATCACACGTTCTAACTCCCTCTGGTTTAGGAGCTTGAGTTTTGTGAAACATACACCTTAGCGTTATAGTTAGTTATTGTTGTTTTAAGGGGCCGAACTACGACGTCATGTGCCGCAAAACCTTAGCGTATATATAATATGTATTTGTTTAAAATCACTTTATAAACAAATAAATATATTTCCGTTGACTTGTCAAGAAATTCAATATTTTTCCTGCACTATTGAGGCAATTTGTAAGATTTTGGTACAAACCACAACTTCTTACTCCCTCGGGTTTAGGAGCTTGAGTTTTGTGAAACATACACCTTAGCGTATTGTATAATAGACTATCAGAAGTACCCATTCTTCGAACGGTCTTTGGGATTAATAGCCAGACGTACCGGTAATCAATTGAGCTACTGTTGCAATGGTTAGAGGCTTGGAACCTCTGAAACTAAATTTACCAAACGTGTACTTCCTGACGTGAAAATAAAATTGAAAACCTCGTAGACGAAACGCAATACACGTCACATAAAAAAAATTACAGTCAGTCTGAAAGACTAGACGTTATATCATTTCAAATGACGCATGCTACAAATGCTACACATGTTAGAAAGGCTCAGGAGGGCTCCTCGCTTCGCTCGAAGCCCCAGGACTCTTTCAACAGACTCCATTACCCATTAACTTAGGCTTCCCGCGTGGGCACCTCGTTAAGTGTCACCCTGTAATTTTCTCTGACATCCTGCACACCTCTTTAGGAGGCACCCTGTATTCTTATCTGGCATCTTGTATATCTCTTTAGAAGTCACCCTGTATTCTTGTGTGACATCTTGTACACCTCTTTAGGAGTCACCCTGTATTCTTGTCTGACATCTTGTGCACCTCTTTAGGGGTCGCCCTGTATTCTTCTCTGCCATCTTGTACACCTCTTTAAGAGTCACCTTGTATTCTTATCTGGCATCTTGTATATCTCTTTATGAGTCACCCTGTATTCTTATCTGGCATATTGTACTGCATTTTGCTCTGACATCCTGCACAACTCTTTAGGAGGCACCCTGTATTCTTGTCGGACATCTTGTGCACCTCTTTAGGAGTCACCCTGTATTCTTCTCTGCCATTTTGTACACCTCTTTAAGAGTCACCTTGTATTCTTATCTGGCATCTTGTATATCTCTTTAGGAGTCACCCTGTATTGTTATCTGGCATCTTGTGCTGTATTTTGCTCTGACATCCTGCACACCTCTTTAGGAGGCACCCTGCATTCTTGTCTGACATCTTGTGCACCTCTTTAGGAGTCACCCTGTATTCTTCTCTGCCATTTTGTACACCTCTTTAAGAGTCACCTTGTATTCTTATCTGGCATCTTGTATATCTCTTTAGGAGTCACCCTGTATTGTTATCTGGCATCTTGTACTGTATTTTGCTCTGACATCCTGCACACCTCTTTAGGAGGCACCCTGTATTCTTATATGGCATCGTGTTTATCTCTTTAGAACTCACCCTGTATTCTTGTGTTCGCTACGCTCAAAGGCCCAGGTCGCTCGACGCCGCAGGACTCTTTCAACATAAAAAACTGACCTTGACTGTTGTGTCAAGTCCCCATCAAGAGGAAGACCCCTTTAATAAATTATAAAGGCTTGTGGTGCGTGAAAATTCAGGTTTTTTAGCCTCCAATGGCCCAAATTCCTAAAAGCAAGAAATAAAATACTGTTTCAATTCAGAAATTTTTGAAAATAATGTTGCTGTTTGGAGATATAATAGACCTTCTGTACGACATATCGCACATTTAAGTCGTGTGAAAAAAATCTATGGTAACCCCTGACCCCCTTAAGCGCATTGATGAATTTTACAGTTTTAGCCATTTACAAACGTTCACAGAAATTTGCATACGTTCACAGAAATTTAATAAATGGGATGGCATTACTTCATGCAGAAATAAATGGAAAGTTGGATGTCACCTTTTGAAATGCTTTTGTCATGGCTATTGGCGTGCATTCCTTCATTAGTTTATTAAATGAAATTAGTTTTCTGGGAATATCAGAAACTGTTGGTATTAGAGCCTTAAAATGTAGTTGTCGGGGACCCTTTACGGCTATTTAGGGTCCCCGAGTTTTCTTTCTGACACCAAGGGGCAGAAAATAAGCTTTGTCTCGTCGTTGTAGGCCGTAGTATAATAATAATAAAATAATTATAGTAATAATATAACAATATAGAGATAGAGACGTAATAGACCTTCCGTACCACACCCGCACGTGTAAATCGCGTGAAAAAATTCTAGAGCACCCCTTGAACCCCTTAAGCGCATTATATGTATTGATGAATTTTACAGCTTGATTTGGTTCCGTTATAACCTTATAGCCGTTTGCAAACGTAATAAATGGAATTGTATTGCGTCTTACAGCAATAGATGAACCTGCGAAGTTCTGTTGCCATGGTTACCGGATTGCATTCTTTCATTATTGTATTAATGAAATTAGTTTTCTGGGAATATCTCAAAAACTGTTGGTTTTAGGGCCTAAAAAGGTGGTTTTCCGAGTTTCGTTTCTCACATTGAGGGGCTAAAAATGAGCTTTGTCTCGCCCTTCTACGCCTATTTCAGCAAGTGTTTTAAGGGGTTAGGCCCCCTTTTATGAGAGCTACAGAGAAGAGTTACATCAATGATTAGTGTCGTGCCTCTGAAGGATATCTGTACCAAATTTTACGTTGATCCTCCCAGCCGTTCTCGAGTTATAAGGGAACATAGTTGTCCACAGACAGACAAAATGACAGACATACATACATACAGACAGACAAAAATGTTATTTTCGCGCGCATCCGTCATAAAACAGTCTGAAACGCGTAAATAACGCAAATTTCCGTAGAAATTCAGAAAAAACAGACAAACTTTCATTTTTATATACATGGGTTGGTTTTTTAGTTTTGGCACCTTAATTATAACTGGATTAATAACTCACTTAGATGGTTCCAAGTTTCACAGGCCCTCGATGTAGTCCCCACCGTTGCGTACAACGTGTTCCCAGCGATGCGGAAGTCGTTGGATCCCGTTGGCACTGCCCAATCTATTGATGGTACGAAGAGAGCGCTCGGCAGCCTGCTTAACGTCTTCAAAGGTACGGAAGCACTCCCCGCGCATTGTCATCTTCATCTTCGGGATGAGATCATAGTCGCAGGGACTGATGTCGGGAGAATATGGGGGGGTGATAGAGGACCTCCCAGTCCCAGCGATCCAACAATGCCGACACAACGCCTGCTGCTTGTGCCCTAGCATTGCCATGCAGAACGATGGGCGGTGTAACCATGTGGTGGCGCCGTTTCCTTCTCAGAGTTCCTCGGAGATGGTCTTGCAGAAACGAACAATAGTACGCCGCATTAACGGTTTGCTCTCGGGGAACAGTATGGTGAATGTCTGACTGAGATCTTTGTTGATGAGAATTTAAAAAGGGGGGAAATATTGTTCTCTATGGCTCAAACTTTTAGAGTAAGTATATGTGGAGGCAAATCACTTAATCGGAGATAGCTATAATCCTTTAACTTGATTTATCATCTTCCGATAAAACACTTCAATTTCCCTATGTCCAATACGCTTGGCGTACTTTATCACAATCAATAAAGCTCAAGGGGAAACTCTGGAACGTGTAGGTGTCTATTTGCCTCATCAAGGTTTCAGACTTAACCATTTATATGTTGCGGAGTCGATCTTTCGACGCCTTTAAGTTGCAACAGTGTCAAAAAGTAATCGTTCAAAAAGTAATCGTTCAAAAAGGCATACTTTATAAGAGAATCTTTCAGTAAATATTTGACCAATGACCGTCATGTTTTGACGGGTATCATCTAGTTATCATTAATTCTTCCGTTCACAATTCACAATATAGCGTCTGTGTAACACAAGTAATGCGTGCAACGATGCGTGACTTATGTGTAGACCACACTCTGCCAGCAATATGTCCCCTTCCTCATCCCTCAGGGTTCCTGGCGCTGTAAACAGCAAACGCTGGCACTCGTATCTTGAAAGGCTAATACCATCGGCTATAGGTCATACGGAAAAATAGTTCATGTTTTATTTTTCATGCCAATGGAATATTGACAACACCATTACCTCGGGGCTGATGAATAATTTATGATAGCTTGACATTTTTGTTATTTGTTTTCATTCGGTGTGCAGTTCCACAACATATTTTACTGCTATGTAGCCGAGAGAATTTGACTGGCAGCTGCAAGCATCTCCCTTTGTCCTCCAGCTACGCCTTTCATGTAATTGGTAGCGTGCTGAGCTTCTATGCCCAAGGCCGCGGGTCAACCCCGGCCGAAGTCTTCAGATATTTTAAGAGCGAAAAAATCCCTCAGTTGCTTTCCTACGGAGGGAAGTAAAGCCGGCGGTCCCATGTCATAGATTTATGGCATGATAAAGAACATTCCACTAATTACACCTGTGTTAAGCTAAATTATAGGTTATTTTTGACTAACGCTCTTAGGTTCCAACGCTCGTCGCCACGAGCTGACTGCGGTGGCATCTAGTAAAAAAGTGCAGAACTAGTTGGTCGTTGACGGTGGCGTTGGGTAGTAAACGTTGGAACTACTTAAAATCGAATATATACCATCCTTACTTGAATTGTCCGGCTCCATGGCTGAATGGTTAGCGTGCTAGGCTTTGGCCCGAAGTGCCCCGGGTTCGATTCCTGGCCGAGCCATCAGGGATTTTAATCTCCTGGGGTTAATTCCTGTGGCTCGGGGACTGGGTGTACGTGACGTCTTCATCATCACTTCATCCTCATTACGACGCGCAGATCGCCCACGGGCGTCAACTAGAAAGACCTGCACTCGGCCTCTCCGGAGGCCACACGATCATTATTACTTGAATTAACAAGCAGTTCTGTGAAGAACTATACAGCCTTTTTTCATATATCCTATTTATGTTAATTGCTTCTATCAACATATACAATTTCAGTTTAATTGCATGTTAAATGGCATGTTAAAGAACCTTTCACTAATTACACCTGTGTGAAGCTAAGTTGGATAGGTTAAGAATGTAAACAACGCTCTTAGGTTTCTACGTTCGTTGCAAGAGCCCACTGCGGTGATGTCTAGTAGCTAAGTTCTGAACTTGGCCTAGTAGTCGTTGACGTTGGCTCTTGGTGGCAAAAGTAGGAACTATTTGAAAAATTCTAAGTTACAGTGTGTACTTAAATTAAAAATCAGATAACACACACTAATACAGTCATCACAATTAACACCGGTTATCAGACAGATTATACACACACCTAAAGTACACGGGGCTACATGACCGCCTTGTCGCAGCCCCTAAACTTAAAACAAACCAACCAACCAACCAGATTCGTAGATATTGAAAACCGTCTAAATATTTCGGATGATCGTCATGTTGGATTTTTATATATGTTGGACTTAGAGTTATGTACTATTACGTGAAGATTATTGGGTAGGTGTGGTATTCAAACTTCAATCGCATGATTAGGACACAAGATATGAAGATCAGATTTTAATATTTCGCACCGCTGCCATCTTGTGGTTAAGAAAGCAATTGAAATAAATTAGAAGCCAGTGGCTTAAAATTTGTATAAGCATTTACCGTATCAAGTTTAACTGCGCTCGGATTGTTGAATCGTGAGTATTTTATAATTCGCGTTGCCGCCATGTTGGATTTGTACTCACCAGGTAATTGAAAGTCCCATAGGTGAACTTATGTTAATATCCTCTATCAACATAAAAACTTTCAGTTTGATTGTTATCTTAGATTACTGTAGTAGATATTGAGAAAAGTCTAAATATTTCGGTAGGTGGCCATGTTGGATTTTTATATATGTAGGCATGGAGTTATGTACTATTAGATGACGATTTCTGCGTGGATTCATTATTCAAACGTTCACTTCGATCGCATGATTAATACACAAGAAATAAAAACTTAATTTTAAAATTACGCACAGGCCCCATCTTGAGGTTGTGTGAACAATTGAACTAAATTAGATGCCAGTATGTTTACAATGTGTATTAACATTTACTGTACAATATTTCACTGCGCTCAGATGGTTAAATCGCGAGAAAGGTCTATTAAAATGTTTCACCTTCGCTTGGCCGCCATGTTCGTTTTGTATTTTACAGGTTTTTAGATTTCTCATAGATGAACTTCTAGTAGTACTCTTTTCCACCGTACAAAATTTCAGGTTGATATCGGTAATAGTTTCGGAGCTATAGAATGCCGGTGAAATATTTCGCACAGCGGCCATCTTTAGGTTATGTAGACAATTGAAATAAATTAGATGCCAGTGCATTACAATTTGTTTAAACATTTTCTGTACCAAGTTTCATTGCGTTAGAATGGTTAGATCGCGAGAAATGTCTATTTAAAAGTATGAATTTCGCTTGGCAGCCATGTTCGTTTTGTAGATAACGGTTTTTTGAAAGTCTCATAGATGACCTTTTCGTAGTGCTGTTTATCACCGTACAAAATTTCAGGGTGATATCTGTGATAGTTTCGGAGGTCTAGAATGCCGGTGAAATATTTCGCACAGCCGCCATCTTGAGATTATGTCAACAATAGAACTAAAGTAAATGTCGTTGCATTACAATGGACATAACCATTTGCTGTACCAAGTTTCACTGCGTTTGGATGGTTAAATCGCGAGAAAAGTATATTTAAAAGTTTCAACTTCGCTTGACCGCCATGTTCGTTTTGTTTTTGAAAGTCTCATAGGTGAACTTTTAGTAGTGCCCTTTATCATCATACGAAATTTCAGGGTGATATCAGTAATAGTATTGGAGATATAGAATGCCGGTGAAATGTTTCGCACAGCCTCCATATTGGATTGGTGAGACGTAATAAAATTTGATGGGCTCGGTAGGGGTTGGCTGAATTAGTTCTATGACCTTACCGAGTTTCATTGAAATTGCTCCAGCCGTTTAGAAGTTATTAGGGACACACACACACACACACACACACTCACACTCACGAATCACACACGCACACACAGACAGATTCACGGACAAAAGGTGATCTCGTAAGTCTTTTTTTTTTTCATAAAATGAAAATAGGCTAAAAACAGATAACACACACTAATACAGGTTCACAATTAACACCGGTTATCAGACAGATTCTACACACACCCAAAGTACACGGGGCTACATGACCGCGTTGTCGCAGCCCCTAAACTGAGGAACCAACCAACCAACCAACTACGCCTTTCATCTCGTGGTGTAGTGGCAAGCATCTTGGCTGTCCCCACTGAAGTCTAGGTTCGTCAGGAAATGTTCAATTCTGGTCTGAGGGCTGGAACGGGGTGCACTCAGCCTCGTGAAGCGAAACTGAGATGGAAATAAGGAAGGAAGTATGCAGTTTTAAGTGACCATTAGTCTCGCGATCTTTAGCAATGGGACCTTCGTTTTACGTAGAATCCTAACCACAGGACACGCCATTTCACTTCGAAAATCTCCCATGCATTGACCGGGAATCGAACCCGGTCCACCGTGATGAGAGGCAACAGCTTGACCGCTGCGGCACCATGCCCCCCAAAAAAGTGAGATAGGTGGATTCGACTCACACCTCAGCCATCCTGGAGGTGGTTTTACCGTGGTTCCCCCCACTTCTAATTCAGGCAAATGCTGGGATAGTCCCCAACTTAAGGCCACGGCCGTCTTCTTGCCAATCCTCACCTGATTTTCAAATGCACTCACTAATTACAAAAACGCTGCTTATCAGACAAAAGTTCTACACTCACCCAAGTACATGGGGATAAATGACCTCAATGCCCAGCCCCTCAAATGAAACAACAACAACAACAAACAACAACCATTTCACAGCAGTACATGTCGCATTCTTCAAAGATTTTTTAAAATTTTGCCGCGCCTTTAACGGTTTGGTGTTGGGAGCCGCGTCCGTTCGTTAGTGTTTTGTTGGTGTTATGTAGAGCAATTTTGTATTGTACTGTATATTTCGACCAGATGATGCTCGCTTGACGAGCGAAACATGTCATACATTTACACCCTCCCCATTTGTGTGTTAATAAGTGAATAATAGTAGTAGGGTGAAAAAATACGAGTACCGTAGCTGTTATTCCTCTTCAAATTTATTTGGTCCACTGACATGTAATTCTGTTAATAGTTAATAAAAGCCCCCCCCCCAAAAAAAAAATATATTAATGAGTCAGTGTTATAAAGCTAAATAATGTCAGTCCTATTTCAAAATGATTTTATTTAATGACGATATTTCATTCCACTCTAATTGTACACTCAAGAAAGTTTTGTATAATCTTCGATAAATAAATAAATAAATTAAAGATTTAAACAATATATTAATATAAATTCCATTTTTCGTAAGTTCCATTTTATGTGTTCATTCGAGTTAATTAGTAATTTGATTTTTCTTAGAAATGAAAGTAATTTGGTAATGAATACAGTGCAAACATTTTTTCAAATATTCAAAGCAACTTTTAATTAATCTCAGCAATTTTTCTTGTTCTAGGTTTATTGCCGTGTCTTGTGCTGGGTTTCATTTAGGAACACCAAGATAGGCTCATCAGCGGGCTCTAGGTGTCTGTGCCCAGACCCCCACAGGAGTAGCGAACTGTGCACTACCTCTCCCTTCTTATGAAAAAGTAAAAAAAAACCAACCCTTGGCACTATCCAGCCCATGACGGTCTAAGGCCGACCAAGCGACCGCTGCCCAGCCATTTGGCCTGCAGATATTGGGGTGACACGTGATCAGCACGTCGGGTCCCCGCGGCCGTAAATCTTGGTATTCGTGATCGGGGCGCTGTCTCACTGTCAGACAGCTACTCAATTGTCCTCACGAGGCTGAGTGCACCCCGTTCCAACCCTCACGTCAGTTTTAAAATCCCTGACGTAGCCAGGGATCGAACCCGGGGCCTCCGGGTGAGAGGCAGGCGCGCTACCCCAACACCACGGGGCCGGCTCCCTTCTTATGAAGCGCAAATAAACCTGGAAATATTGCTGAGTTTAATTCCTTGGCCGTGAAAGCCAACCATACCAACTTTTAATTAGTTTTATAGCATTTCTTTTTGCAAACATTTAAGAGCATTTGGGAGCATCAGCATTCGCCCCTTCACTATTCCGTATCATATGAGCTAAATTCAATAATACAGTAGGCTACTACTACTACTACTAATAATAATAATAACTCTCAGACAAGAATTAAATTTCTAGACATAGCCAGGAATCGAACCCGGACTAACAGCCAAGAATGCTAGCTGCTACACCACGAGGTGGTTTTGTGAAATACAAAAGAGTTAAGCCATCGTAAAAAGAACTACTTCACTCTTGTTAAGGCAAAAGGATATAAGTCAAAAGAATACTTCAACAAGGTTTATGTTCGTCCATGGCGAAATGTAAATCTTATATGTCAGAAAACTGTACTATACAGTAATGAGGCTCATTATAGTACAAGTTTTCATTTTGTGCTGTTTCTCCCACCAATCAGAGCTCAAGAAACAGTTGTGTGACCAATTAGGTGAGGATAGCATCGCACCTGCGCTGACATCCGCGGCCTCCAATTTTAAATTTCACTGCGTGGTTAGGCCATGGTCGAAAACAAGGCATTCTCCGGGTCCCATGTGCTCTATCCGGTACATAAAACTGGCGAAATATCAACAGATATGTACGAATATTTATGTTCGAAATTAAAATAGTTATAATTATCGTCAAACATAAACAGTCGTATGCAACTCGCCTATAATGGTAATTAAGAAACTCGTATGGAAATTATAAAAATCGCTTCGCTCGTTTTATAAACATACTCGTGTCTTAATTATTGCCATTATAGGCTTGCTGCATAATGTACTATATCACAATTCCCAACCAAACAATTGTATATTCTCAGTTGTATCTTTGATTTCTACCTTTCTGCTCTAGCAAGAGCTATTTATTTGAATATCTACAAGGCTGCAGGTTTGAGAAATCACAATCCCACCCATAAAGCCGATACACTAACAAGATCAAGACCAGGCGTTCTCAATCCATGAGCACCACCCTCAAACCATGTCAAGTACTTGAGCACCATTAAATTGAATATTATAATACATGTATTATATAATAATAATAATAATAATAATAATAGCGTGGTGCCTCCAAGGAAGTCGCCCGTGGGAGACCTAAACGTGGCGATACGGTTGAAATTATAATCCTCGAAGCAGGTGAATTGGCCACTTGGGATGAAACCAGCCACGAATCGAACCTGGAACCCTTCAAGTCAAGGCCTACAGTAGCTGACTTGCCACTTAACCACTAGGTCGAACGGAGCGGTGAATGAAATTCCTCCTCACAGCATCACAGGCCAGGGGATTGCCTCTCCTGGGAGTACTCCAAGAAACTTTTAACAAAGCAATCGACCGTCTCGACTGGGTTGTGACGCGCTGTCATGTTCAATACTCATATGAACCACACAAAGGATTCCTGTATAATTAAACTTACATTCTTACCACGTTGAATATTCGCTTTGAACTTTCCATTCAATTTGCTTTTATTGTCTCCCTTGCAGCGAAACTTCGCTCGGAGGGCTCTATTAAAGAATCATAGAACGTAAAGTGAGCTTATTCTCTTTTTGTTCTCAGGATGGGAGGGCTCAGTGCGTTAGAACATACACGCACAGGGTGCTCGAAAATATGCAGGCCTAAAAATAAGTGTTATATAATAAAATAATATAGAAATAATATAATTTAGAAAGGGTAGGTCATGTTCTGAACAAATACTTAACTTCAAAAACATTATGGCATACCAAAAATCAAGGGCAAAGACGTACGTAATCTCCTTCATTGATTTTAAAAAGGCTTATGATTCGCACGTTTGCGACAAAACTTACTTTTCTCTATTGTTAACATAGGAACCTAGTTACTTTTGACTGCTACTTGGCGATTTTTTTGAAAATCTGACTTGGCAACACTGCACTGGTTTGAACGGGTAAATATCTGATAGAGGGCAATGCAGACAGTAAGGAGTACGGCACGAAAAACAAAATTAAACGGAAGTGGAATTAGATAGTGAGGAGATCTGGAAAGCTATGAATCACATCATCACATGCTAGGAGATCCTAGAGTTGAAAATAATGTTTTGAATTCTTGGAACTGTTACGAAAAGAACATTTTAACAGGCCGGGCCTGCCTTAAAATTATGTGTACTACGTATTTTTTTACCAGCAAAGAATATGGGGAAAGAAAGAGCGCTCTGTAATTAATAACAGACACTGAGAGATATTTCGGGTCTTACAATGAAGTTAATTATATTACCTTAATGTTTGTTTTAGATGTGTGACCTCTGTGTTTGACGAAGCGCAAGCTACAGGAATTTGAGATAATAATGTAATGGTTGTCAAATGTCAATTATGTAAAATGTTATTATTTTCGTTATAGCGTGTTCTAGTCATGAAGAGCGTAGGGATAGACAATATGCAACGGTTTTTTAAAACTAATATTTCAATTTCAGAGTAGCTTATGTATTATTATTATTACGGTATTATTATTATTATTATTATTATTATTATTATTATTTAAGCCTCCGTGGCTTAGGCGGCAGCACGCCGGCCTCTCACCGCTGGGTCCGTGGTTCAAATCCCGGTCACTCCATGTGAGATCTGTGCTGGACAAAACGGAGGCAGGCAGGTTTTTCTCCGGGTACTCCGGTTTTCCCTGTCACGATTTCATTCCAGCAACACTCTCCACTATCATTTCATTTCATCTGTCATTCATTTAATCATTGCCCCAGAGGAGTGCGTCAGGCCTCGGCAGCCGGCACAGTTCCTAGCCGCTAGACGGGGGCTTCATTCATTCCATTCCTGACCCAGTCGGAGACTGGAAGCAGGCTGTGGATTTTCATTATTATTATTATTATTATTATTATTATTATTATCTTTAATTTCTCATAAATATGGTACAACACAGTCTACAAGATACGGATTTCCCAATCAAGTATCATTTCAATCTTACTGACATAAAAATAGCTTAACAAAATGAAAACTATCCAGGAACACTGCGTTCTGAATTCTGACAATCATGTGTTTCATTTGCAGTTCCTCCAAAGCCATTACCAACGCCTTTGGAACAACTCCCGTGGATGAGATCACCACTGGAAAAATTCTCACGCACTTTAGTCCCCATAGTTGTCTTATTTCCTCAACCAACGGTGCGTACTTGTATGTTTTTTGAGCCTGGGTAGTTGGCATATTTTGACTAAATGGGACAGCATCGTCTATCAAGTAGGCCTATTCGTTTCTTTTACTGAGATAGATAATATCGGGTCGTTTGGCCAAGATTTTCTAGTCGGTTAAAATAGGTCTATCCTAATACATTTTATGATATCTTATTATAATATCTTCTTTATTTACTCAACTTACAGTTGGTAACATTACTCATATCGGTACATTACGTACAAGAAAATGAGTCAAGTAACACTTAAGCCTATATCATACATTTTCAGACTATACGGTGTAACATAGACGTTTGACAAGTAATTTTCATTTCTCTTCTTATCTTCCACGTCTCCTTTGCACAACAGTGTCCAAGAAAATCCTAGTGTGTATTCAAAAATCCTCTAACGAAGCTGCAGGTTTTCAAAATTGCAGCCTTTTGTGCAATAGTTTGGGTGTATATGGGAAGATTTAGTGTGGCTAGATTTACTGAAAAAGATTTAGGTGTCAGGCCAGTGGGAGAAAGGAGGAAAGAGAGGATCGTCACAGTTTTTGTCTCCAGATTCTAGCCACCTCCATAGCTAGAGGAGTATATTTATCAATCTTCTCTCTGTACTTATTATTATTATTATTATTATTATTATTATTGATTTTATCCCAGTAAGAAACGCTTCTGAGTAGTTCTTCGATGCTCTCTTTCGTTCCCAATATCACTTAAACGCGGCTAATTATCTTGCCTTCCTCTCTTATAAGATGGGTCTCCAAGACTTAATCATTTTGGGTGGTGGGGACTAAGAGTTAACCATATCACAACATTTGGAACGAATTTGGGCATCAAGGGCAGGAATCCGTTATTGTTATTCTTCTTCTTTGTTCGTTGAGGCCCCTTGGGCCACGTGGTTCCTAACTCTCGCGAGCTTTCTTCTTAGCCCAGTATTCATTCATCTTTGCACTATGGGTTGCTTTCCTTTCCACTCCCACTCCAGGACGCAATGTTTCAAATGTCAATGACTGGAGAATGTCGGATGTTCTGATCAGCATTCTAAATTTATCCCCGTTGAATATATCCTTGGTACCAATTTCTAAAAATACGAGGTCTTTTCGAACAAGTCTCGTCAATTTGGCATTTGTGCCCTTCCCTCTAGAAATGATGTTGATGGTTCTTGAGGTCAGTCACTTGTTTTCCGTTCTCATTATGTGACCGTAGAAGATAAGTATCCTCTTTCTCATGGCTGATGTTATGCCCTCTAAATGTTGGTAAAGCTCATTGTTATGCCTGATTCTGTATTCACCTCCCTCATTAATGGGACCCATGATTTATCTCAAGATATTTTGTTCTTTCAATTCCAAATTCCTGAGTTGTGCCTTTTTGGCCATGTTCAAGGCATACAGTACCGAAGGTCCTACTACGGTCTCGTAGTGTCTAAATTTGAGACGAAGGGAAAAGCGTTTGGACTGGCAAATGTTCTTGCAGAGAACCTCTCTCCAGTTTGGTACACCTGACTTTCATGGCTAGATCCTCACTAACATTCGGGGTTATCCATTTTCCGAGGTTTTTGTATGAGTTATTCCTCTTTTTTACTGTATCCCCGTGTGGGATTGAGCTGGTTGTGTCTCTGATGCTAAAAATGATGAACTCCGTTTTGTTAATGGCAATACTTAACCCTACTTTAGCTGATATTTGCCCAAGGGAGGAGAGTTGGTGCTTAGCTTCCTCCATACTGGATGCTAGGAGTATGCGATCACCTGCGAAGACCAGGCAATTGATGTTTAGATTGTCCTTCTTAAATCCAATTCTCAACCCTGAGTTGCCAGATAGAAACATTGTCTGTCTAAGGAATTATAAGCCTTCTGGAAGTTAACGAAAATTGCCATGAAGGGTGCAGAGCTCAAATTATTGTAAGTGAGAATAGTTTTGAGGTTCAGGATTTGTTCGGCACATGCTATTGATTTCCTGAATCCGGCTAGTTACTTTCCAATGCAAGATTGAGCTTCTAATCTTGAGAGAAGTATCTTGGAAAAGATCTTGTAGGTTACTGAGAGAAGTGAGATTTCTCTGTCTCCCTTCTTGTGAAGTTGTTGGATGATAGCCGAGGTCCAATCACTAGGTTGTTTCTCTGTTACCGAGATGTCGGATATAATATGATACATACTTCGAATGGACGTCTCATCTGCATATTTCCACAATTCTGCGATGATACCATCTTCACCCGGTGCTTTGTTGGACTGAATCTCGGAAATAACATTCCGGATCTCCTCCTTCGTTGGAGGGAGGGAATCTGGGTTAGCAACACCCTTGAGTTTAAAAGGCAGTTTCTCTTTGGGTTACTCTGAATTGAGGAGATTGTTGAAATATTGTGCTAGGGCAGATGTGCAGTCCACATTGTTCAGATTCATCTTCCCATCTGGTCCCCGGAGGTGAAGTGTAGGGGATGAATACGGGGTTATTTGGGCTTTGAGGGTTTGGTAGAGGTCTCTCGTGTTGTTCATTTGAAAGTATTTTTCCGCCTGGTCAATAATGTCCTTATTGTATTGCCTCTTAGCGGTTCTGATGATTCTGGCGGTAGATTTTCCGGCTGTTAAGAAGTTTGTGTAGTTACATTGCTCTTATTACTGTTCCACTTGAGCCATGCTTGCCTTCTCTCTACAATTGCATTGCCACTTGCCGTGGTCCACCATGGATGTTTTTGTCTTCTGGTTGACGGGATGGTTTTTGTAGCTGCATCGACTAGTGCCTTCTGCAGTAGTGGTCAATCTTTTTTTTTTTTTCCTTATTGTCAGCTAAGGTCTTGGTGAAGTCATCGTTATCTTTCAGCATGGCCGTGTGAACTTTTGACCTTCTGCAACTATGACCTCTATGTCTTGTGAGAGGAATGGCATTAATTTTTACCATAGATACTCTAAGTAGTGGTCTGAGTCAATATTTGCACTTTTTAGTACTTTGACATTGAGCACTTCTTTGTTATTTCTTCTGCTAATGGCGACGTGGTCAAGTTGGAACTTCCCAACATGGGGTTCGAACACCTCTATGTCTTCGTCTTCCTGGGCAAGCGTTTAAAAGCAGTGGACTAGGACAAGATTGTAGTTTCTGCAAAGATCGATCAGTCGCTCTCCATATCTGTTGGTCCTTTTGAGGGCTGGGTATTCGCCAACTATGGCCTTGAATTTTCGCTCTTTCCCGATTTGGGCATTGAAGTCCCCCATTGGGATTGTTGTGTGGTGTTTCGGAATCCATTGCCTTTATTATTATTGATGTGTAACATCTTTCCGCTTGGTTGCTGGATAGTTTTGGGGGAGTGATTTTGAAAATTGGGGACGGAAGTGAATCGGGCGGAAGTGGATCGAACGGAAGTGGATCGGACGGAAGTGAAGACGCACTGCCAGAAAAATGGGACGGAAGTGAATCGGGCGGAAGTGGATCGAACGGAAGTGGATCGGACGGAAGTGAAGACGCACTGCCAGCTGGATGTACAATTGAAAATGTGTGCATTGGAAACAAGGCAGTGTGTGCTCTGTAGTGCGAGAATGTTATGGCAATACAGTAGGCTGTGCATTTAGCAGGCACTGGTTTGACGAGCACAGTGGCAAATGTTTCACCGACTTTCATTTGTCATTGAGCAGTTTATGAAGCTTCACGTTCAAGGTTGAATATCACATGGGGTAGGACAAAGACGACAAATGGCATTTAAGTAAGCTGCATTATTGTCAAGCTGTGGGTGAGTAGTCAAATATTAAATGCACAACAGAATGTTGTTATATGAGTGGAATAAAAGCTGTATTTTCATCATATGTGAGACTAGGTCATTTCACGATTGTAGGAAGCCTTGTTTTGATTGTTTACGACGAACTGCATGAGAGCCTTGAGAATAATGAATGTTATAGTTACTGAGGAATGTGCTCACAGTATTTGAGAGTACTGTCGACGTTGTGTGTCACTTTGTTATTATGAATTATTAATGTAAAAGGAAGGAAGGAAGCTTGTAGTTTTGCGTGTCAGTTAATCTCACGATCATGATGCACGGTACCTCCCATTTACGTGGAATTCGAACCACAGGACATGGCATTTCAATTCGAAAATCTCACATGTATTGACCGGGAATCAAACCCGGTCTACCTTTGTGAGAGACTAACAGCTTGACCGCTGCGCCACAAATGTGACAGTAGCATATCTCCAATTCAATCTATATATTCATCATAGTACCAGTACGAAAATGGAGTGTAAATTAACATTTTAAGAATGTCCAAGCTGTGTAGTAGGAAAACATGTCAGATGTTACACATCATATGCGACTACTGTAAGGCTCGTATCTTTTTTTTATATCATCAAATGACTTAATACTACTTTGTAGCATTCGTTTCCACGTTAGAACATGGAACTGTGCCGTTTACAAACGAAAGAAACGCCGGTGAGTGGTCGGTTGTCATGGACACGGACAGTGTGGCTGCCAGCCAAGTAAACACGAGCACTGGAGACGACCAGTCAGAAGGGCAAACACGGGTAGAGTGGGTCTGCCAACGAGCCAACTGGACAGCTCAGGCACAATAAGCCCATGATCACTGTAGACGGTAACAGGTAGGATTTTGTTCATGTTAAAGAATGCCTGCTAGCAGCACCGCACTGGGCTTCGTTAGGGGCAGCTACCCAGCTTATATTACCAAGCTCTGCTACACAGAAGTGCCGGCTAACGATCGTAATAATGGGCCCGAATATACCAACTTAAGGACACCGGCATCAATTCTACCAGAGTAGTTGAGTATATGGAAAATTAGAAAACACATTTTTTTCTTCATTGTCTACCTTATATTTTTCTGGTCTCATGACTGTCTCTTTGACTTTCTCAAGTATGTTCTCGGCATCTTATTGCAGCATAGAGATTCTAAAAAAATATCTTAATGATTGTTTTTTTAATATTTGAATATTTTTGTACAGATTGAAAACTTAAAAGTCTGGGCCTACACATTGTTAAGTTGTATTTCAAATAATAACACTTATCTTTCTCTCTCTCTATCTCTCTCTCACACACACACACACTTATTAGCCTACTTTCGATTTTTGCAAAAAATGAAAGTAGACTTATGAGATCAACACAGGGCGAAAAAAGTGTGTATGTCTGTGTGTGTGTATGTGTGTGTGTGAGTCTGTGTGTGTGTGTGTCTGTGTGTCTGTGTGTGTGTGTGTGTGTGTGAGTGTGTGTACTCTGAATGTCTGTCCCCCCCCCCCTATCAATTCGAACACGGTGAATGCGAATTGAACGAAATTTGGTACAAAGGTAGCACTAGCAAAGGACACCTCAGTGTCATGTTTTATATCGCCGCCATCTTGACGGAAACGTAATGGCGGCCACACAAATGTTCAAAGCTTAAATCAAATTACGATTAACCTAATCATCCGATCTCTACCAAATTTTGCAACAACATACCTTTATAGAGGAAGCATCTTTTGACCAAATAACTAGGTCATTAGCCTAATAGTTTGCGGATGGCGGCCATCTTTGTGTGAAAATCAATTCCCCCTATTAATTCAAACACGGTGAAACCAAATGGAACGAAATTTGGTACAGAGGTAGCACTAGCAAAGGGCACCTCAGTGTCATGTTTTATATCGCCGCCATCTTGACAGAAACGTAATGGCGGCCACACGAATGTTCAAAGCTTAAATCAAATTACGATTAACCTAATCATCCGATCTCTACCAAATTTTGCAACTACATACCTTTATGGAGGGAGCATCCTTTGACCAATCTAATAGGTTATTAGCCTAATAGTTTGCGGGTGGCGGCCATCTTTATGTCAAAATTGATTCCCCCTATTAATTCGAACACGGTGGAACCGAATGGAACGAAATTTGGTACAGAGGTAGCACTAGCAAAGGGCACCTCAGTGTCATGTTTTATATCGCCACCATCTTGACTGAAACGTAATGGCGGCCACACGAATGTTCAAAGCTTAAATCAAATTACGATTAACCTAATCATCCGATCTCTACCAAATTTTGCAACTACATACCTTTATGGAGGGAGCATCCTTTGACCAATCTAATAGGTCATTCGCCTAATAGTTTGCGGATGGCGGCCATCTTTGTGTCAAAATCGATTCTCCCTATTAATTCAAACACAGTGAAACCGAATGGAACGAAATTTGGTACAGAGATAGCACTAGCAAAGGGCATCTCAGTGTCATGATTTATATCGCCGCCATATTGACAGAAACGTAATGGCGGCCACACAAATGTTCAAAGCTTAAATCAAATTACGATTAGCCTAACCATCCGATCTCTAGCAAATTTAGCAACAACATACCTTTATGGAGGGAGCATCCTTTGACCAAACTAATAGGTCATCAGCCTAATATTTTGCGGATGGCGGCCATCTTTGTGTGAAAATCGATTCCCCTTATCAATTCGAACACGGTGAAACCGAATGGAACGAAATTTGGTACAGAGGTAGCACTAGCAAAGGGCACCTCAGTGTCATGTTTTATATCACCGCTATCTTGACGGAAACGTAATCGCGGCCACCCAAATGTTAAAAGCTAAAATGTAATTACGACCAACCTAATAATCTAGTCTCTACCAAATTTTGCAACACCATATCTTTATGTGGGAAACATATTCAGACCAAACTGCAAGAACATCAGCCCAATAGTTTGCAGATGGTGGCCAAGTATGTGTGCTAATCGATTCCCCCTATCAATTCAAACACGGTGAAACCGAATTGAACGAAATTTGGTACAGAGGTAGCACTAGCAAAGGGCACCTCATATTCATGTTTAATATCCCTATAGCACGTTGTATTTCAACAAGCTACTACAACCAACATTCAATCATACTCCTTGAAAAGGACAAAGAGTTATAACAATACCCATGCATTTAGGAGAAAGTAGGCTATATGTTCTTTACTGAACATCTTGTTTTAAAAATCTATTCAATAGCTATTATTGTGGAGTGCTGAATAGATGGGGTAAAATCGGGAACCGCCCGATCCTACCACACGCGTCATACCCGGTTTCACCCCACTGGTAGTTGTAGAGAAAAACATGGACTAGCCAAACAAAATCGATTTGAATGTTAATTACAGCCATACCATTGTAAGCCTAAAGAAATAAGCTACATACAATGCACTTACCTCTACACTTACTGTTGTAGTACTTTGGTAGTAATCGATGCAGTTTAATAGAAAGTTGAAACAAGAAATCACAAAAATTCAAAATCATTCGTCACAACTATACAAATCTCCACAGTGGAATGGCGAGCTCCCCGGAGCTTCACCTTGGCCTTGGCAGTTTTGTTTGGGTGTCAGCCGCCAGGAAGAAGCAATAACAGAGCCAGAATTGGGGTACCCGGTTTGAACCCGACTACCCGGTTATGCCCCACTTTCCCCTACATGAGATTAATAAATACACTTGGATGACTAGTTTCGATCATCAAGCGATCATCATCAGATCCATTACACTTAGGCTATTAAATCTATGTCTACAAGTATGGGTGATAGTATTTACAATATGCACACTTATTTAGTTGCTGTAAAACTAACACAATTAGTCAATATTTGTTAGTTTTTGTGATTCTTTGTTATGATACTGTTATGATAGGTCTTTCAAATACCTAGGGAGTACAGTCAATGCCAACAACAACATCGAGGTGGAAGTAATGAACCAGCTAAAATCTGCAGAGAGGTGTCTCTTTTCAATGAATAAACTATTTACCAGCAGGCTATTAACGAAAACAACAAAACTCCGCATTTACAAGACATTCGTGCGACCAGTATTAATGTATGGGGCGGAAACATGGACACTGAGCAAGAAAATGGAGAGAAAAATTATAACTTTTGGAAACAAGGTGTTGAGAAAAGATTTTGGGCCAGTGTCTGAAAATGGAATCTTTAGAAGAAGAAAAAATATTGAAATCCACACTCTGTTTAATGAACCCGATGTGACAGCTGCAATAAAGAGCAGAAGAATTGAATGGCTGGGACATGTCCTGAGAAGAGAGGAGAAAATGGTGAAGACAGTGCTAGAAGGGAAGCCACGAGATACAAGACCCCTGGGTAGACCAAAACTGAGGTGGATGGATGGAGTCAAGAAAGACCTGGAGACACTGGGAGCCAACGAGAACATGGCTAGCAACGGAAGAGGCTAAAGGGTGAGTTAATGAACCGACTTCGGTTCGTGTGGCCAACGAAGTAAGTAAGATACTGACAGTGGTGATTGGCCTTCAACTTTTCTTGTCTAGTGTGATTATGTGATTGTCGTTAAATGGTCAGGTCGGTTTTGATTCTTGAGAATGTCTCATTTTCATTTTATAATTAACAGATACAAGTAAAGTGGGTGTAAAACAAAATAGGAATTTTCTATTCTGATCTCATACAAGAAACTTTCAACAGGCTGTAAGTAGTATGACCTCCATTGGAGGTACTGAGGTGATTGATGTATCCAGTCATCTGATTTGCCTATCAATTCAGTTCCAAATGTGGTTTGTGGAATTAAATACCCGGTTCTGCCACGAAATTTAATTCTGGTCTGAGCGCTGGACCGGGGTTCACTCAGCTTCGTGAGGCAGAACTGAGAAGATGTGAGTTCGATTCCCACCTCAGTCATACTAGAAGTGGTTTCATTTGGTTTTCCTCTTCTACTCCACTCAAATGACAGTAAGGTACCTAACTTAAGGACTCGGCCGCCTCCTGCCCCAATCCTAGCCTCGAATACAATTTCACACACTGGTAAAGCCATCATAATGACACAGGTTAGCAGACAAACTCCACGCACACCCAAGTACACAGGACTACATGGCCAAGATGCCACAAATCCCCCAAGTTAATCAACAGCTCTGTGGAATTGAAGTCAGATGAGTTCGGAGGCCAATTAATACGGCGGAAGTCAGAACTAATTCACTGAACATTGTCAGAGTTAAAATAACTTACAGGGCTATTTTAATGGAGCTTCCGAGACATGAAAAAATGTATTGAGATTGAGGGAAAAGTTATGGAACGCAATATTTACAATCTCCACTTTTTCTTCTTCGTCTTCATCTTATCCCGCTTCAAACGGGGTCGATTTTCCTGGCCTTTCTTTTCCAATTTTTCCTGTCCCACGCATCTTCTTCCTCTAACCTTTTCTCCTTCAGGTCTTCTCGGATATTGTCAGTCCATCTTCTTCTGGGTCTGCCACCATTTCTCGTTCCACCTACAACCAGATCCATTACTCTCCATCCTACATAGCTTTAGCCTCTTCGCATAATATGCCCATACCACAACAGTCTTTTCTCGTGGATTTTCTTTGATGCTTCTATCACTTCAACAGTTCCTCTGATTTGCTCATTTTAGATGCGGTCCTTCTAATTATAGTGACACCACTCATCCATCTAATTATCTTCATCTCCGTCACATCCAGTTTATTACATTGTGACTTTGTTGTTGCCCACGTCTCTGCTCCGTATGACATCGCTGGCCTTACTGTTGTCTTGCAGGCTTTCCCTTTCACTTTTATGTTGAGGCTTTTGTCACAATCTCCTCCTGTGACGTAGAAATAGAAATAAACTGATATGCGCTGTGCATCTAGTAAACGCATGGTAAAACACTAAATTCAACTTTGTTTGTTAGCTAATCATCCCGGAGGCTGGTTGGATCCTCAAAAATGCCACCATAGGTTATGTGAACTGAAACTCACACATACTTAAGGGAGCACTATAATGAGGCGTATTAGGCAAGGTGAAGAGTGAGGTAGTTTGCCTTATATTTCCTCACTGAGCCACTGCACTCAACGAAAGCTGCAGAATCATTACTGGTTGCTTGAAGCCTACTCCAGTTGAGAAAGTCTACTGCTTAGCTGGTATTGCTCCTGGGGAGATACGCAGGGAGGTAGCAGCGAACAAGGAAAAATTTAAGGCATCCACATCACAAACACACCCACTATTTGGATATTCCCCCGCCCGAACACGCCTTAAATCTAGGAAAAGCTTCCTTCGGACTACAGTCAGCCTTGAAGTCAATGCTGACACTGTTAGGGCAAGAATGTGGAAGGAAAGAACTGGTCATCTGTCCGGCTGGATGGCCCCAAAAGAAAGCCTTCCTCCGGGCCATATGGAAGGCTGGGCAACATGGATGGCGCTCAACAGACTACGGACTGGAGTTGGAAGAATCAAGATGAACCTGCAGAAATGGTTTTTTTTCGAGTGACTCACTCCTCTGTGATTGTGGGGAACTACAGACAGTCCAACATCTTTACCAGTGCCCACTGTGTCCAGCAACATGCACAATGTAAGATTTAACACTTGCCAATCCGAATGCTATTGACGTTGCCCGTTACTGCACAAAGAACATTTAATTTGGTTGCGGGTTACCTGGCAGTCAGATCTTTGTGTGTTGTTCTTGTTTACCAAGTATTTTGTGTCTTTATTAACAATCCACTGTACCCTTATCGTTATTATTATTATTTGTATTTGATTCTCACTGTTTACCAGTTGTGACATATATTTGTGATTGGTGCTCCTGATACGAATAAAGAAGAAGACTGAGTCAGTACAACAGTAGCTGGCTGCGTGGCTCAGCTGGTAACGTTCTCACTTGCTGGACCCAAGTTTGCGGGATCGAATCCTGGCGCTGTCAGCTGGCGTTTGAGGGTGCGCAAATGCAAGGGAGTCGTGTCAGTAGATTTACTGGCACGTTAAAGAACCCCTTCGGGGCAAAATTACGGCACCCCGGCGTCTCTAAAAGCCGCAGTAGTTCAAAGGGACGTAACACAATTAACATTATTATTATTATCAGTACAGCAGTACAAACCCTACGAGTAGAACCTTTCACAGCATCCACGGGCACTAGCCGTGCCCTAAATGCCGTTACTCAGCTCCGTCCTTACCTCAGTAGCTTCCATATAATCGCTGCCATAATAATAATAATAATAATAGTCCAAACTGATCTCAATAACGCCAACATCACACCCACAGATATCGAAGACCGCAAAACTTTCAGACATAAGATCTACACTTGGGAAGCTGCATCAGAAGATAAGCCCAGCAGACCTAGGGGAAAATGGACTGACGAACGTCGAGCTAAACATAGCGACATGATGAAAGAATTCTGGAAGAACAAGAGGAATAACAGCAACAGATCATAACTTGCTTTATGTGATCCTGTATGGGTCGAAACATACTAAATAAATAATAATAATAATAATAATAATAATAATAATAATAATAATAATAATAACAATAATAATAATAATAATAATAATATCGTATGGCCTTGTGTGCCGGGAGCAAGCTTTATTTGACGCCCATAGGGCAGCTTGCATGTCAAATTTTGTCGTTCCTTGGAACGCTATGAAAGTCAAGGAGGTTAAATATCTAAGCCCCTTGACACTATAGCGATTTCTAGTAGAGAATGGAGGAACTTTGTGTTGGCGGAAAATCCTGAGAATAATTTTCTCATTATGAACACGGCCTACTGAATTCAAATGGGTTCTTTAACATGCCAACAAGGTACGACATGCGTGCCGTGATTTTTGTCGCATTTCAAAACATACTTACCACGGCCAGGAGCGAACCTGCAAGCTTGGGGTTGGTAGTCCGACACGATAACCACTCACCCGCCGTGGCAAGAATCACTGCCATGAATGAGTCTGAGACATTGGTGAAATGCCACATTCTACTCTAGCCTGTGCCAACAGACAATTGCAATAATACTGCATCCTTTATGAGATGGTTAAGAGGCAACTGATATCATGAAATACAATAGGCTTATTACTACCGGCTTCGATGGTAGCATGGTGAGTTTCTATACTCAAGATAGCGGGTTCAAACCCGACCGAAGCCGTCGGATTTTTTAAGAGCGTTAAAAATCCCTCAGTATGCCTTCCTTCGGAGGGAAGTAAAGCCGGCGGTCCCATGTCGTAGATTTATGGCGTGTTAAAGAACCTTCCACTAATTACACCTGTGTGAAGCTAAATTGGATAGGTTAAGAATGTAAACAACGCTCTTACGTTTCTACGTTCGTTGCCAAGAGCCGACTGTGGTGGCGTCTAGTAGCTAAGTTATGAACTTGGCCTAGTAGTCGTTGACGGTGGCGTTTGGCGGCAAAAGTAGGAACTATTTGAAAAATTCTAAGTTGCAGTCTGTACTTAAAATTAAAAAACAGATACACACTCTAATACAGCCATCACAATTAACACCGGTTATCAGACAGATTCCACACACACCCAAAGTACACGGGGCTACATGACCGCGTTGTCGCAGCCCCTAAACTGAGGAACCAACCAACCAACCAGGCTTATTACTCTGAAAGTTTCTAGATCGTTGTCCCGCCGCAAATATTGACGGCCATAATCCATCAGTCATCAAGTAACCGTGGTCCCACTGAAGTTAATTACAGGTAACACGACGATCCCCAGACGCCGACAGTTCACTCAAACAAATTGCGGGCAGACAGTGAAGATGCAGGTTTTTTCTTAACAGCAGAAACATAAAACAGGAAAAGTTTCTATTCAGAAGTTCAATCATTTCCAGTCCAACAAACTTTCTCTTTTTATTATAAGTTTTGAATTTTAAGTATAGTACTTTTAAACTTTAATTTTGAGAACTTGAATGGACGCACATATTTTAATGCTTGAAGTCGTTAACATATTTCCTTTTTTTTACAACTGCTTCCTCTGAATAGGAATAGAAACAAAGGATTTACGACCGACCGTTAACTGCTGCCCTTTCTTCTCAATTTCAGCTGCGGGATATGAACAAGTTGAAACTAAAACATTCTGAAGAACTAGATGATAAATTAAACTGTCTCTTCTACCCCCCCCCCTTTTTAAGCCCCCGGGGGACATAATATAAACGTAGAATTGATGGGGGCCGAGGGGGTTGAGAGAGTCCCAATTAATGTGGCTGGGGGCCAGTGCACTGCCAGTGTCAAACAGCATCGCCAACATCAAACATAATGGATATAAGGTTTATAATAATTTTATTGTTGTTGTTGTTATTATTACTAGCATTACCCGTCGCGGCTTCGCCCGCGAATATTCTAGTTGTAAAGAGTACACTTAGCAAAATCTCAATCATGAATGCTATGACTGATTTATCCTTGGTATGAATAATCAGACTTTATCAATTCAGCTACTGGTGCAGTGGTTAGGGGTTTGTCATTCCTTCACAGGTATATCAGAGCGAAGTTAGTTTTCTGGGAATATCACAGACACTGTTAATTTAAGGGCGTTTAAATGTGGTTTTCGGAGACCCTTTATTGTCGGGTGAAAAAGACCTTTCGTACCACACTCACACGTGAAAATTCCGTGAAAAAATTCTAGTGTACCCCTTGACCCCCTTAAGCGCATTATACTGTATGTATTGATGAATTTTACAGCTTAATTTGGTTCAGTGATAACCTTATAACCGTCTGGAAACTTTCACAGTCATGTAATAATTGGAATTGCATTGCGTCTTACAGGAATAGATGGACCTGTGTGATTCTGTTACCATGGTTACCGTGTTACATTCTTTCATTATTTCATTGTAAATATACATGTTTTAAGGTATTTATTTAATTGTGAGGCATTTAAAGAGTAAGTGAGTGCGTTTCGCTTACGCATTGGGTTATGCTGAACCTATAGGTACCCCATATGTGTAGGTTGGTGTTAATGGGACCTTATTTTCGGTACAGAACTGGAATGGGACCTTAGCAGAATAATATAGGGAGGGATTAGATTTTTAATATATATATATATTTATTGGGTTCATTCTCTGCATGCTCCACTACAAGGTAGTACTACATGCTTTCAACAATTTCACAACACTAAATCGATGTCCTTTGTAGTTTTTAAATGTTTACTTACTGGTGACTAATCTTAATTGTTTTTAAATCTCCAAGGCCTAAAGAGTTCACATATTTTGCAAAGGGTTTTGAGTATTTTTTAATGATAACAGACTTGTGTGTTGGCCAGTACTCATCTTGAATTAAACTGTTTCTAAGGATTTCTCTGTCGCTTTTCACTACATTACAATCGAAGATTAGGTGATCTACTGTTTGCGGTCCCTCGTTGCAGGAATAATTAGGACTGCGTACTATTTTTAGCCGATGCAGATAAGAATTAAAGGTTCCGTGACCAGTTAGTATTGTTGTCATGTTAGGCATGAGGTTGAATTTAATTGCTAATCTACTTTCTATTGTTGGAAAGAATTCCTTAATAATGATTCCTTTCGAAGTCTCTTCCCATTCTTGTTGCCATTCAATTTTGGATTGTTTGCAGAGTTGATCTTTTATTTTTTTGATAGGTATATTGTCGCAACAGATTTCATTTAATTTAGCAGCTTCCTTGGCTAGTTTATCAGCCAGTTCCTTACCTTCTACGCCGGTGTGTGCTTTAATCCATTCAAATTTTATATTCCAGTTGTTACTCCTAAGTGTTGCCGTGGTTTTCCTGATTCTTTCAATTAGGTGAGCGTGATTTTTGTAATCTGCTATAGAATCAATTGCCGTTCTGCTATCTCTTCGTATAGTTACTTTATTATTATTATTATTATTATTATTATTATTATTATTATTAATCTTGATTGGTCACATTGGACCACTTGAGTCGTTCCACAATCTCTTCTTCTTTGAAGGTAGTACTGCTTTGTTCTTGCGCTCTTTCCAGTATTTTTTCATTCTTTCAGATCGGGATTTTCTCAACTCTGAAATCTCCATAGGCTTTCTATGTGTCATTTCTGCAGAAAATTTGTTAGTTTTAAGAATGGTGTTAATTTTATTTTTCTCCTCGGCATCTGTTAACTTAAGTCCAACTGCTTTGAGATCTTGTTGGATTTCTTGGATCCATTTTCCTCCAGTTTTCTTTCCTAGATTTCTCGTCACTAGTTGGCATACAATTCTGTTTTCTGGAAGTCGTAAGATGTGAAAAAAAAATGGAATAATTTTCTTCTTCATTGTGCTGGTGATGGGGTCAATCTCACGATGGACAGTTTCATTTGGGAGAATCCTTCAGACTCCCTCATCCTGATACTTTTTATTTATGCACGTTCTAATGATTCTTCTTTCGTTTTGAGGAGCAGATCAGTTCTTTGTTCATTTTGAATTTAGAACAGTGTTTCACAAGCAAAGTGGTTTCAGGGAGAGTTACAGTTTTATAATGTTGGATCTTAGTAGCTATTACTTTTTTAATATTACCGTATATTATATTATTATAAAAAATAATAATGAACTCAATCGAAATTAATCAACTCAAAGAAGGTCAAAATATACTGCCTAGAAGAAACTAAAGCTGACCTCCAATAAATAAATACCACAAACGACTTCATAGAAAATCTTGGAGCCTTTAGTACAATAGTACGAAGGCACAAATTCATGGAGAAAACTAAAATGAAAACTGGTAGGGAGTGGTCCACAGAATACAAGATGCAATGCAGTGCATTCATGAAGAGATTTTGGGAGGATACGGAGGCGAAAACCATCAAGCCAACTAACAAGTTCAAACGAGCTCTTTGAATGGACATAACGAATTTTGAATTTTAATTTAATTATTAATTACTATTAATAATGCATTTGTGATATGTCTTACGAATCTGACGGCAAAACCAGTGTGACATATTAATTATTTTTTACAACATAATATAGGCTACACAGATTGTATTTCAATACATGCATTTTACAGACCTGATCACATTCAAACATGGAACTATGTAGTCTCCAGGCTGCTCGCGGATAGGACTGGATTTTCTATTGTATGCAACAACTGTCCTTTTTTCTATTTCTTTTGTTTTGGAGGCCTCGCGAGTTAGCTATGATTGGGAAGGAAGTAGTGGCGAGAGTAGACGTTGAAATCCTCGAAAACTACTCCTAGTATGGCTTAGGTCGGAATCGAATACGCATCTCCTCTCTGTTTTACCTCACGAGACTGAGTATACCTAGTTCCAACCCTCATACCAGAATTAAGTTCCTTGGCAGAGCGTGAAATTGAACCCAGGGCCTTTGGGATAGGGGTCTCAATACGTACCCCGAGACCACAGAAGGTGACCAAACAGCAGGATAAAATTCAGCAATTTATCTAGGTTTGTGCCGTGTCTTTTGTGGGGTTTCGCCTAGGACACCGAGCTGGCTCATCAGCGGGTTTTTGGGGGTTCCCCGCCCGGACATTTTAGCCTACCATCTTTTTGGAAGCCTTCATAGGGAGGTTAAGGCTGCTTGAGCTTTAGTTCTCGCAGTTTACTGGTGCAGAGGTACTTTATATAAAGGGAGGTAGCGCGCAGTTCGCTACTCCTGTGGGGGTCCGGGCGGGGACACCAAGAGCCCACTGATGAGCTAGCTTGGTGTCCTAGGCGAAACCCCACACAAGACACGGCACAAACCTAGAAAAATTACTGAGTTTTAAATCACCGGCCGTGAAAGCCATTATACCAGCAGGATAAAATGTAGTGAACAACTCTTGTTGTGATGGCTAGCATTCTTGGTTGTTACCCCTAAGGTCCTTGTTTCATTACCGCTATGCCAAGGTATTTAAGTTTTGCTTGAGGGCTGGAACAGGGTCTATTGAGGCGAAACTGAGAAGAGATGGGTTTGAGTGCCACCCCAGCAATCCTAGAAGGATTCTTGTGTGGTTTCCCAAATGCCTGGGCCATGGACACATCCTTCTGAATCTTAGTCTTAATTAGACGGCCGGCTTCGGTGGCGTAGTTGGTAGCATGCTGAGCTTCTATGCTCAAGATCGCGGGTTCAAACGCGGCCAAAGTCGTCGGATGTTTTAAGAGCGTTAAAAATCCCTCAGTATACCTTCCTTCGGAGGGAAAGTAAAGCCTTCCATTAACTACAATTGTGTGAAGCTAAATTTGTCTGTTAGATTTGATAGACGCTCAATTAAGTTCCAACATTCGGCACCAGGTGCCGGTTGCAGTGGCATCTAGTAGCAAAGTTCACAGCCACGTGTCGTTGACCTAGCATTTGGTAGTAAAAGTAGGAACTACTTGTAATTTATCGTCTTCAGTCCTTACCTGAATTACAGATAACACACACTAATACAGTCATCACAATTAACACCGGTTATCAGACAGATTCTACACATGCCCAAAGTACACGGGGCTACTTGACCGCGTTGTCGCTGCCCCTAAACTGAGGAACCAACCAACCTGATTCCCCTGAGGTCCTTGTTTCATTACCGTCCATGCCAATATTTTTTTATTTTAGTTTGAGGGCTGGAACAGTATATACTCAGTCTCTTGAGTCAAAACTGATTGTGAGAATAGATGAGTGGTTTTCCGTGGTTTCTCCACTTCTACTTATAGTTCATGTAAATGCCGGGATGATTCCTAACTTAAGGCCACAGCCGCCTTCTTCCCAAATTTCACGTGCATTACAAATGAACACACACTAGTACTACAGACACCACAATAACACAGGTTATCAGGAAAATTCTAGAGAGAGAGAGAGAGAGAGAGAGACACACACCTAAGTACACGAGGCTAAATGATCGCGATGTCGCAAAGCCCCTCAATGAATTAAAACAACAATCCTGCCAGTCTCCTGTAAAACCATCCCTGGCGGCGTCATTGTTTACCACTTGTCTGACATCTGGTAGCGAAAGTTGGAACTACTTGAAATTGAACGGAACTTGTAGCTCTCCCTATGGGTGTCCGCTTGAAGCAGCTACAGCCTCTAACGAGCCGAATATATCCTCGAACACTCCCGGCACTAAAATCCACACGCTAAATAATTAATAACTTGTCTGCAGCTCATCTAGTTAGGAGAACTAATTACCATGTTCTGTTATCCTTTCTGCAACATGTTAGTGTGCATACAATATGTTTGATTTGTAAAACATATATCATAGGTAATGTAGAGAAAGTTTTTGAACTTATCTAGTGGAGTACACGTAGCATTTATAGTGATTATTTGAGGAATAAACTGAAATAGATTTTTATCGCAGCCCTTTATATTCTCCTGTATTATAATCAAAAGCACCTTACTGTGTTTTCAATGTGTTGAGAAACATATGGCCTGTTGCTGCTCTTTGTCAACAAATGAGCATCGAAATGTGTTGCAGCGTAATCTTATAAAAACCTCCAATACTTTGTTAGTGTTCTTTGTAAACAAAAGAACGACGGAATGTGTTGCAGCTTATAAAAACCGCCAATACTTCGTTGGTGTTCTTTGTAAACAAAACAAAAAGGGCGGTAAATGTTGTGATCAGCAAAAGAAGGAAGGTGTGATTAAAGTTCAGTCATCACAGACATGGTGCTTTGTTATCAAAATAGAGCCCTGTAATAGGATGATTGAAATCAAATTGTCTGATTGGTAGTCAGCCCGAAGGCTTGTTGGATCCTCAAAAAGCACCGCCGCTGGGTTATGTGGGTAGATACCCACGAAAACCCAAGCAGACCTATATTGAGGCATACTAGGCAAGAAGAGGAGTGAGGTAGTTAGCCATTGTTTTCCTTACTGAGTCAGTATAGCAGTACTAACCCTATGAGGAGAACTATTCACAGCATTCACAGGCAATGACTGTGCCCTGATTGTCATTACTAAGCACCACCCATACCTCAGTAGCTTCCCACAGCCATGAGTGAGACTGAGACAGTGGTGAAAAGCCACATTTTACTCTAACCTGTGCCAACAGACAAATGCAAATGTACTGCATTCATCAAAAGATGGCAAACAGGCCAGGAAAATCAAATTATTATACGTTATTGATCCAAATTGAAATTGCAAAGTATGGGTGGAATACGGTAGTCAGGCCAGTAGACTATATGCTACCACCTCTTAAATTAAAGTACATTAACAGCAACAACAACAAGTACTACTTGGCCTAGCTCTACTACTACTACTTTTATCTTTTTAAAATAGTACTTCTAAGAATTAGTTTTTCATGACCGTTGGATGACAAATGAAGACTTCCAGCTATTAGGGTAGGTCGTCTAGTGTGTAAATACATAAACTACATCAAAAAGATAGAAAAAAAAAGGGTTTTGCATAACACTTGTTTGCCATGATGCAGAGTGTATGTGGGATTGTGGGCTAGGTTATTACGAAAGAGACGGCATTCTGACAAATATCCTCCAGAATGTATTCCAGTGCAAAAAGAAAATTACAAACTTATACGTACAGGAATACATTTGGCCTGTTAAACAAGGACTGATATATGTTGTAATCTTGCCATCCTGTGACGTTTCAATAAGGAACATGGCCACCACGGCGTCCAGCAGGGTTCTTACTCGCCGTGGCATACCACAGATAGAGTTGTCCAGGTCCTCTTGAGGCAGCCGATCCCACTCTTCCATGGTGGCCTCCATGATCGCTTGGCGGGTTATGAAAGGGCGTGGACGCTGAGCAATAGCACGCTTCAGCATATTCCATACATGTTCGATACACTTCATGTCAGGCGACATCGCAGGCCATTCCATTCGTGCAATTGCAGACTCCTGGAGGAAGTTTTATACACCGCTGCTCGATGTGGTCAGTATAGGTTTTTTTTAATGTGTATAGTACAGGGTCTTTATATTTGCTTGGCTAGGACATTCTCACTCACGCGCTCCACCAGTGACGCCTCAGTTACCGGCTACCACGCGCGCGTATGTACGACAGAATACTGTGCTTAAAATCAGTATGATGCATTTTTACTCACCATGCTTACAGTAGATGCTGAAAATGTTCCCCATCCGCTGCCAAACATAATCGGCATCTCCTTATGAAGATTTTGGTTACTCCGGTTGATTTAGCTTCAGTAAGGAAATAACGACCATTACGTCTATTTTTATTGTTTACTGAACCTGTACGTTTGATTCTCTTAGCCAGTTGTTTTATTGTCCGATGTATGGGAATGAGTCTCCTTGGAAATTTCACTCGAAACTTTTGTCTTGTTCTAACGCACGATTTCATGCACTTTGTGTACGTATTGTGCAGATATACACGTTCACGTAACGAATATTTCACACAAAGCATTACAGCACTATATGCAATCACAATAAAACACTATAGAATGCCATATACAGTACACATTAGGTTTATAAACCACCCAATTGGCTTGGAGCCCACACGTCTACCGCAGGAAGAACGTGGGAATACAGCCGGAGACCGCGCCCGCCAACCTTTAACAGCCGGCTATTGGCCGGGGACCGACGGCCAAGGTCGAGCGGAATCGCCTTGCCTAGCAAAAATAAAGACCCTGTATAAGCTATTGAGATAGAAGGTAGACAATATGTCCGACCCATATTGAACTCGAATCCGCAACATATGTATCCCTGCCAATGATAATTATACTGTCCACATTTAGCGCTGTGTTGGTGCAATGGCGTAGAAAGCCGAAGGTTACGGGTTTGAGTCCCGCCTACCTTCCATCTAAATGGCTTGTACCATCTTCACAATACACAACCTAATAGCTGAAAGCCTCTAATTGTTAAACTAGTAGTTGTTTGTTGTTGTTGCTGTTGTTACTTCGTTTAAGGAATAGAGACATATTGGTCATCATCCCTGTTAGTTGGGTGCGTATTATTTTTCTGATAAACTATGTTATTGTAGTGATTGTCGCAATGCGTATAATTAATTGTAATTGCTAGAGTCTAGAATTGGGGTGCATGTCCCGGAACTTGGCATACGGTAGGCTATATCCTGGTGTGTGTGACTTGTGGGGTTGGGACCCAGGTTAGGGGTAAGGGATATCACACTCAGAATTTCCATATATTTTGCCAACCGGTATTTTCGTTTGTCAAATGAATTTAATTTATCTTCTTCCCCCAGGGGCTCACATCTAGTGGGACTTGGGTTGGCGACCACGGGACCCCAGCTGAGTCCGGCATTGCTTCCACTTACTTGTGCCGGGCTCCTCTCTGTCTTCTTTTCTGTCGACCTCCCTTGGTCAACTCTTGTTCTTTTCCGACCCCGACGGTATTAGGGTATCCGGGGCCTAGGGAGTCTCTTCCTTTCCCGCCTTAATTGACCCTTGTCTCCTCTTTCCTGATCCCCTCCTTCTGGGAGGGGTCAGTCTTCTTTTCCTTTTCCTGTTATCCCCTGCCTTCTGCTCAAGGCCCTCAAGGAGGCAGGGTATATGTAGCCCCACCATTTCTGGTACACCCTAGAAAGTGCTACACCCTCACGGCTGGTGAGTTCGGGTGTTGGCGACCCCGAGAGATTCCTGAGCTGGGTCCTGTTTCCCCCTTTTGTCCCTTACCTGTGGGACGGACCCTCTCCTCTTTCACTTTCCTGTTGTTTTCCTTTTCCCTTTAAGATTCCCGCATTGTTTTTGCATCTCCACTCCATTTTGTGGGTGTTTTCAATCTCCGTTGCATTTTGTAAGTATTTTCGATCTACGTTGCATTTTGTAAGGATTGACAATCTAACTTGCTTTTTAGTAAGTCTTTCAATATAGGGGGCGGGCCTTTTGTGACTATTTTGAATTTCAATTGCATTTTGTATTTCCAACCTAAACCGCTTTTTTGCAAGTAGTTAATTATCAATTGCATTTTTGTGGGTATTTTGAATCTAAATTACATTTTGTAAGTATTTCCAATCTAAATTACATTTTGTAAGTATTTTGACTTCACTTGCATTTTGTAGGTATTTCTACTATACGTTGCATTTTGTACGTAATTTGAACTTAACCTACATTTTGTGCGTATTTTTCACTCTATTCCTTTTGTGAGCATTTTCGTTCGAAATTCCCTTTCGTAAGTATTACCGCTCTCCATTTTGTGAGTAGTTTCAATCTGAGTTCCTTTTTGTAAGTATTTTCCTGCTCACTTAATTTTCGTTCTGGTTTCCATTTCATTGACCTTTTTGCTTTCACACAGACCATTAGGGGCCGATAACCTGGATGTTAGGCCCCTTAAAACAACAATATCATCATCATCATCAATTTATCTTCTTTCCATAATTTATCGGGTGTCTAGCCGTCTACTGTTCTGTATTTCATTGAGGAGGGATTTGTTTGAGTTCTCTCTGTCCATCCGATTTTTGGCTAATCGTTCTTGTCCTAATATATGCAGTCTACTTATGAGTGTATTACACGGAGAGGTAAGTCAATTATATCCCAAGTCAGGAATGTAAATTCCTCAGTCTCCTCTTGCTACATTAACATCCAATGAATGTTTCCAACATTCCACAAGAAGTAATGAGATAATCTGTATGTCATCTTTAAGTGGAGAATGTTTTCCCACCCTATCTTTTTCACCCGCTTCTGGTTTAACTGGATGTAGCAATAAACCTCTTTCTATAAAGGCATCCAACGATTAGAATGAAGCACTGGTTTAAATAGGGATATGCTACTCTCTTTCTGCTGCATGTGAAATATGTATGAATATAATGTTCTAGCAATTCACTATTGTCATAACAGTAGAAAACTTTTCTTGGCCCAAAAACACCACATTCAGATAGAAATATGCTTTGCCGATATTGTTTTCCTATATTAGAACTACGTAAATTTGATAGAAATGCTAGAGTAATCAGATACCGTACCTATAATTTTAGAAGAAACTATAAACTGTGTCCCCTACTAAGTAAAATCGATCTTATATCATGTTGCAATGACTTTGTGGCGCCTATTTTACTCACAATTGTAGCTAAATGTGTCGTCTTGATGATGAATTCTTGGAATATTTTGTACAGTGCTTGCAATATTAACATTTTCATGTAGGCGAAACTTATAAATATTCTCTCATAACCGTGAAGAAACATTGAAAACGTTCGTGCGCTGCCAACTTTCTTTTCAAGATAACCATATCATGTCAGTTTGAGAGTTGTAGAGGAAAGTTGGAAGATGTTTTCTACCTGCATACCCAGAGTGTACGTTTATATGTTTACACAGGCCGGGCTGTGCATAGGGCATCCAAGAATGATTTCCATCTGACTCTGTTTGCTGCCAAATTCCTCACTTCCCTCCAAATCTTTCCAGCTTTCCCAACATCGTCTTCAATGGTACATTTCCAGGTCTTCCTTGGTCTTCCTCATCTCCGAGTCCCTTGAGGATTCCAGTCTAGAGCTCTCATTTCAACTGCATCATTCTGTTTCCGCAGAGTATGCCCGATCCAGCCCCATTTCCTCTGTTAAATTTGGACTTCTAATGGGATTGATGTTTCACATGCATACAATAGGACAGATTTCTTATTGGAATTAAAAACTCTGATTTTCGTGTCTCGGGATATGTTGGTTATCCCTTTGCCATCGTAGATCCAGAATTCGGCGCAGACAACAATTAATGAAAACTTGACGTTGGTGGCTAATTGGATTGATGTTTTACATGCATACAATAGGACAGATTTCTCATTGGTATTAAAAGCTCTGATTTTCGTCTCTCTGGATATGTTGTGGTTTCTCCAGACTGGATAGAGCAGTATAAAAACGCCATTGGCTTTTCGTATTGTGTTCTTGACGTACCATGACCCGCAAATCTTTATAGTTACCTCATTATGGCTGTTAAAGCTCCTCAGGGAATTCTTTGAGATGTGGTGTTACAGGAGAATGATGAAGATCAGATGGGTAGATAGGGTTACAAATGAAGAGGTATTAAGACGAGTTGGAGAGGAGAGATGTTTCTGGCGACTGCTAACGAAGAGAAGAGATAGGTTGGAAGGACACAAGACATACTAAGACATCCAGGAATAGCAAGCATAGTTATGGAAGGAAGGTTCGAGGACAATAACTGTAGGGGTATACCAAGGTTAGAATATGTTAAACAGAATTCCTCGGATGTAGGTTGTGGTAGCTGTGTAGAGATGAAACGATTAGCTCAGGACAGGGAGGCATGGAAAGCTGCATCAAATCAGTCAAAAGACTGAAGACTCTAACAACATCACGGAAAATAATGGGAATTCTCAGGGAAATCTGTTGGTTAGTTCTGGCAAACACTGTGAGTATGAACTTTCCTCCGATAGTGGGCTTGTTTTGTGCTCTGTCCCCCAGCCCAGGTCCCGTGGGAAGTCTGTTATACCACTCCCCCTGTAGTGTAATGTTTGTAAATCTCATAGAAACCACGCTAAACCTTTTGTATACACCCAGTATTCTTTTTTGGGACAATGGTATCTGTACATTGATAACCGAGAATGTTGTGTGCCCCATGGACCCCGAGTGCATTAGAATAATCACGTTGTGCATTGAATGTAGGGTGAACCAAGGCGGGTGAAGGATTGATAACACACACGGTGACAAATGCTGGAGCCTCCAAGCTTAGAATTATTTTCATCTACTGTTTTGTACAGTTAAAGTACATTTAAGCAGAAGTGCAGTAATGTTTCGTGTATTTTACTAATAATAATGATCGTGTGTCGACGCCCGTGGGCGATCTGCACGTCGTAATGAGGATGAAGTGATGATTAAGACGTCACATACACCCAGTCCCCGAGCCAAGGGAATTAACCCCAGGAGATTAAACTCCCTGATGGTTCGGCCAGGAATCGAACCCGGAGCACTTCGGGTGAAGGACTAGCGTGCCAACCATTTAGCCACGGAGCCGGACGTGTATTTTATTTACCTACAGAAAATCCTTCCTTCGACGGAAACGAAAGGGACTCGCAATTTTTTCCGTTAAACATAGGTTTCGGGTTAACGGAGGTAGGCCTACGCTAAAATAATTAAACCATGAACATCCATAGGTAGGTTGGTTCCTTAGTTTAGGGGCTGCGACAACGCGGCCATGTAGCCCCGTGTACTTTGGGTGTGTGTAGAATTTGTGTGATAACCGGTGTTAATTGTGATGGCTGTATTAGTGTGTGTTATCAGTAATTCAGGTAAGGACTGCAGACGATCAATTTCAAGCAGTACCTACTTTTGCTACCAAATGCTACCGTCCACGATACTTAGCTGCGGACTTGGCTACTAGATGACATCGCAGCCAGCACCTGGCCACGAACGTTGGAACTAACATAGCGTATCAAACTAACCTACACATTTTTGCTTCCACAATTGTGGTTAGTGGAAGGTTCTTTTTCAGGCCATAAATCTATGACATGGGACCGCCAGCTTTACTTTCCCTCCGAAGGAAAGCATACTGAGGGATTTTTAACGCTCTTAAAAATCCGACGGGTTTGAACCCGTGATCTTGGGCATAGAAGCTCAGCATGATGCCAACTACGTCACCGAAGCCGCCGAACGTCCATATAATGGACAAAGAAACAAAATTGTGTCTCCATTGGTTTGCACCCATACAGTTGGAGCATTCGCGACGAGTGGGAGAGAGATTTCACGAGCACTTCATCCAGGATCGCCACCAACAGCAAGGAGGTTCAGTCATGTTTTAGGGTGGGATCACCAAGTCATAACACAAGCCATACTCCAGCCCTCACAAGTATTCTACAGATACTCCAGCACTTAATCTCCGCTACCCTTTAAACCCACACTAACATTGCTCACTCCAGGTACTCATTCTAAACCCATCTTGCTCCGCTGCGCATCTGCTCGGAGGACCGGCCACGACCGGCCCCTTCCGGGATGGTGCTCAGTGGGCCGCGGGCCCTCTGCACGTCACTAGGTGTGATATTAACTGTCCTTCTGTTTCTTTCTTCTTGTCTATGCTTATTTAAGTACTCTACGAGCTCCGGCTCACCTTGACTTTTATGCCAGCTGCATTCCACCTATCCTCAACCTTATCCACTTCCAAAATTCCTAATCCTTCCCACCACCCTAACCTCAGGTCATATTCTGGCCAATTAATGACACAATTGTACCATTACCCACATCTTTATTCTATTAAGTTAAAGAGAAACCAGTCCCAACTCCTGATACAGCACTAAAGGCCCCTGGTAGGGCTGAGAGGCTAAGCCGGCTTCGCTTGCATGGGTCGGGCAAGGTAAGGTTGACGTACGCCTCTATCCACGCTAACATGACTGATCTGGCGTACAGAGACAACATCCTCTAACCTGTTGTTACAGATTTCGCTGCCGCAGTGAATGAGGGCTTTACACTAGTGGACGATAATGCTCACCCCGTCTCGCACACAACATAATTTAACTATAATTTGACAAATGGCGGTAATATAATAATAATAATAATAATATCGTATGGCCTCGGGTGCAAGCTTTGTTATGTGACGCCCATAGGTAGCTTGCATGCCGAATTTTGTCGTTGCTTGGAACACTATGAAAGTCAAGGAGATTAGATATCTAAGCTCCTTGGCACTACAGCGCTTTCAAGTAGAGAATGGAGGAACTTTGTGTTGGCGGAAAATCCCGAGATTAATTTTGCCATTATGAACACGGCCTACTGAATTCAAATGGGTTCTTTAACATGCCAACAACCTATGACATGTGTGCAAGGATTTTCTTCACCTTTCAAAAACCACTTATCACGGCCATGAGCGATTCTGTAAGCTTGAGGTTGGTAGTCTGACACGATAACTACTCACCCACCGTGGCAACCTACAAATGCTGGTCAATCAGTTCCTTTAGATGCATGACATACAGAGAATGGAGTGGCCTGCATATTATGTGGGCATGAACTGTATTGAACATGCAAGGAGGACAATTTCGCACCATTCAGCAACTGATTTAAGCTGCATTCAAAGAGTGGAATAATCTACCCAAACCAGGTTGGATCCGTTGGTTCTCAGTATGTCTGGTCGTCTGCAAGCGTGCCTTAGAGCTCGTGGTGACCATACACGGTATTGATATGCACCAACATGAGAAAGATGTAGGCCTATGTATCAAATCCCTCATTATCATTTTTGTGCGTTGCGAGTTTTATAATTTCCATACGAGTGTCTTAATTTACATTATAGGCGACTTGCATACGACTGTTGGTTGGTTGGTTCCTTAGTTTAGGGGTTGCGACAACGCGGTCATGTAGCCCCGTGTACTTTGCGTGTGTGTAGAATCTGTGTGATAACCGGTGTTAATTGTGATGACTGTATTAGTGTGTGTTATCTGTTTTCAATTCAAGTAAGGACTGCAGACTTTTAATTTCAAGTAGTTCCTACTTTTACCACCAAACGCCGCCGTCAACGACTAATAGTTCAGAACTTAGCTACCAGACGCCACCGCAGTCGGCTCTTGGCAACGAACGTAGGAACCTAAGAGCGTTGTTTACATTCTTAACCTATATAATTTAGCTTCACACAGGTGTAATTAGTGGAATGTTCTTTAACATGCCATAAATCTATGACATGGGTCCGCCGGCTTTACTTCCCCTCCGAAGGAAGGCATACTGAGGGATTTTTAACGCTCTTAAAAATCCGACGACTTCGGCGGGATTTCAACCCGCTATCTTGGGCATAGAAGCTCAGCATGCTACCGACTACGCCACCGAAGCCGCCTTACATACGACTGTAATCCGACTATAATTGTAATTTTATTATATGTTTTAACATAAAAATTCATAAATAACTGTCGAGAGTCTGTCAGCTGACTTAAGTGAAGAGCGCATGCACTGGATTCCTACTAAGGATCGAAGCTTGATTCTTCTTGGGAATTGTACGGGCTCAGCATTTGTTCTCTACCAGTAACAAATTCGAAAGCTTTGAAACATTGTTTATTCTGAACTAGCACCAACTAGATAGCACTCAGGTACTATGTGGGATCATTTTGTTACTTTGGTCAAATAACTCACAAGAGGCTGTTACAAACGCTTTAAAATTAAAATGTATCATATTATCAAATAGTTATTCTTCAAATTCGATGCGTAAGGAATGTCAACGGGAGGCAAATCAATGGAGTCTCAATTAGAAGAGTCATGACATCCGGCGGAAAAGTTTCGCATAAGAAATTCCTTAACTGAATGGATCTGGGTTATTGACTTCCGTGGATCTAATGTCATATGCCTGCTTCCTCCATGACGTTCTGGTGTGTTTATGTCAACAACAACATTCACTAAAATTGTCGGCGAAATCGTACGAATGCAATGCCCTGTGTAGAAATTGGAGTTGCGGATATTAAGATACAGTGCTATTTATTTTTCTATATTAGACAGTTTGTTTATGCAAACATTACGGACGCTACACACTTTCTATGTTGGTAATTAATAATATGTTAGGGTAGAAGGATGGTGTGTTGCCAACTCTGGACGTAGATTCCTAAATTTCTTGCATATTTCATAGTATTTTCTTGTTACCATAAAGGTTCGTGCTGACTTTGTCTTTGTGTTTGGGAATGTAACTACAATGGTTGATCCGATATCTGTTACATTGTCAACTTTCAAATCATGTAATTCATGTCCGACATGTTGCATTTTAAGAGCATGTGCGAAGCTATCCTTACCTAACTGATCAATGAATGAAAATCTTGAGCTCTGTTTGGTTGTATCGTAATGAAAACTAGTACTTTAATGACGCCCATTATAGTTCAGCTTTCTGACTTATAATAGTACATTGTGCAACGAGCCTATAATGGCAATAATTAAGACGAGTGTCCACACGAGTGTCTTAATTACCATTATAGGCGAGTTGCATACGACTGTTTATGTTCGACGACAATTGTAACTTTACTAGCAGTAGTGCCCGGCTTCGCCCGGTGGATTTATTTGTTTTACAGAACTGGAGCGCTCAAGGATAAGGATCGGAATAAATGAAAGTAAATTTGAAAGCACCAACGCTTATTGCAGCTGATAACCTCAGTATTCTGCACCAACACCATCGCCCTTATACAGAGGCATACTATTGTCATGATGATAACTGTTTTAAGGGGCCTAAGAAATCTTTTTGCACTAATTACTCCCCGTGACTGCAATTTATAAGCAGCTCGCAATTCTGCACCAGAACATTAGTAGGGGCGACGTGATGCAGCCCGCATTACATGGCAACAATAGACTTTGGTATTATTGAAGCAGTTCTGGAGCGCTTGTTCTTCCGACTTAATGAACAAAAAGCAATCTTTAAGGTTACCTGAGAGGTGTAGCCTAATGCCACATAGCCTAAACTATTCCTCTTGAATCAGGCTATCATATACAAAAAGAATGTTTCGAATCCGACTGGTAGTTCCAGAGATTAGCGCGTTTAATCACATAAACACACAAACAAACACACAAACTCTTCAGCTTTTTTATATTAGTATAGATTATATGTTCTAACATAAAATTTACAAAATTAAAAATGACTTATTTGAATATCATACAAAAGATTCACTTTTGATTGAAAGGATGTTCATCGAATCACATCAAAGCTGGCTGGTATATTTATGTTTCCGTCTAGCATTTCTTTTCGCTATATTCATGTTCCAACGTACTGACTCGCAGGCATCCTAACGTGACTTGCTTTGTTATTCAGAATGTTGTCTTAGGAAGTTTGTGTCTGTACCGGTAGTAATAGATAACTTGTGTATCCTTACATTGGTATTCCGAGGCGGCCGCCACAGACTGTTCAGAAACACGGAACTGAATGATGTCGCAACTTCTTGCTATTCTCAGATGTGAGGTGAATTCCTTTCCTGTTTTGTCAAGTTAACATCCAGAAAGTTTTGATCACTTAAAGATATTACAATTATAATTTACTCACGGTCAGTCTATTGTGAGTTTTCCTCACTCTTTGGTGGTGAATTCTGGGATTGATTCTTATTTTACGTCCCGGCGCACTTACTCTATTTTTTTTAGCGTATGGCTTTTAGTGCCGGGAGTGTCCGAGGACATGTTCGGCTCGCCAGTTTTGTAGCTGCTTCGAGACGGACACCCAATGGGTGAGCTACAAGTACCGTTGGGGAGGAAAGTGGGAATGGTGGACGAGGAGTTGGAAGGTATCGGCTGTGGCCTATAGTTAGGGACCAACCACGGCATTTGCCTGGAAGGAAGATGGGAAACCACAGAAGACCATCTTCAAGGTTGCCGGCGGGAGGATTCGAACCTCCTCTCCTCCCGGATGTGAGCGACTGCCAGCAGTCATGCCGTAACGACCACGGCTAACTCACCCGGTACTCTAATCCTAAACCCAAACTAGAACAGTTACACACAGTATTACAGCAATACTCTCTATCAGACATCAGCAAATTAATTAAATTCATCACGAGATAGTTGAACAATATGACAGATAGACAAAGCTTGTAGTTTTACGTCACCGTTAATCTCGCGATCACGAGCCACGGGACCTCCTGCTTACGTGGAATCCGAACCAAAGGACATGGCATTTCACTTTTAAAATCTCACATGTATTGACCGGGAATCGAACCCGGTCTACCTTGGTGTGAGGCAAATATCTTAACCGCTGCGCCACCTCGCCTCTTAAACAGATAGACAGGCAGAACCTTTATTTAATATAGAGAGAGATTGCGGTGTTTACTTCACAATATAGACATAGAACTATGAGCTATAACTTAATGAATTATAGAAGCCAGGGGCGTATATAAGGCCCCCCCCCCCCCGAAATTTTTGTCACATATATTATTTGTTTATGAATTAATACATTAAAAACTAATATTCTAGCAATTATCATGCACTATTGTTACTAAGCGACGTATGGCAACGTTGCAAAGCAAGGTGACGGTAGAGCGATGTGAACAGTGTGACAATCAGTTTGCTCTGATCTTATGTGTAACAACATAACCTCTAACTGTATTGCTCTCCAGTGCCTTCGCTCATATGAACGTACCAAGAACAGCAACAAGTGCCCTTGAATCGTGTGACAAAAGTGTTTTCCGTTACTTTTATACATTTATCAAACTTTTGGCGAATTTGCCTCTCTCTGTAGCTACCGGAACTGCCGAACGGAGTTTGAGTTGGTTGAAAACATACTTAAGAAATTCTACTTCTGAAAACAGACTCAACGGTCTAGTATTGTCATCTATTCACAGAGACATACATCTCACTGACGATGAAGTTATAAACCGATTTGGTAATGCTTCAAGAATCCTTAACTTTATATAATAGTGTAAGTTGTAAATCAAAACAGTAACATTAATTGTTTCCATGTAAATACTATCAAGTGAGCAAGATAATTGTATTAATAAAAAGTATCATAAAGTGGTCTTAGTTGTGTTTGACATTAACCAAACATAAAATATCACAACAAATTGGTTGAAAAAGTGATGCCTTATAGCCCTAAAACTCATCATTTTGCACCAAATTATACACAAGTTTCCCGGGGAGATCCTCGGGGCCTATACCATGCCCCCTAACCCCCGGTTGGGCACCCCCCGAAATAAAATTATATATACGCCCCTGATAGAAGCACATAACCTTCGAATTATATTATTATTATTATTAATCTTGATTGGTCACATTGGACCACTTGAGTCGTTCCACAATCACTTCTTCTTTGAAGGTAGTACTGCTTGGTTCTTGCGCTCTTTCCAGTACTTTTTCATTCTTTCAGATCGGGATTTTCTCAACTCATCTGAAATCTCCATAGGCTTTCTGTGTGTCATTTCTGCAGAAAATTTGTGAGTTTTAAGAATGGTGTTAATTTTATTTTTCTCCTCGGCATCTGTTATCTTGAGTCCAACTGCTTTGAGATCTTGTTGGATTTCTTGGATCCATTTTCCTCCAGTTTTCTTTCCTAGATTTCTCATCACCAGTTGGCGTACAATTCTGTTTTCTGGAAGCCGTAAGATGTGAAAAAAATATGAAATTCTTTTCTTCTTCATTGTGCTGGTGATTGGATCAATCTCACGATAGACAGTTTCATTTGGGAGAATCCTCCAGACTCCCTCAACCTGATACTTTTTATTTATGCACGTTCTAATGATTCTTCTTTCCGTTTTGAGGAGCTGATCAGTTCTTTGTTCATTTTTAATTTGGAACAGTGTTTCACAAGCATAAGTGGCTTCAGGGAGAGTTACAGTTTTATAATGTTGGATCTTAGTAGCTATTGATAGGCATTTTTTATTATATGTTGACCAGGTTAGAGATTGTGCCTTTTTCATTTTATTTGTTCTATTTATCCAAGTTACTTTTTCGTTTAAGTTATGTGTTATAATTTCTCCAAGATACTTAAATTGAGGAACTAGGTTAATTTTATGATCATTTATATAGACTTCATTTATATCTAAGGGTTTCATAGGCATGATCTCAGTTTTTTCAAAGGATATCTGTAATCCTATCCCTTGAGCAATTTCTTGGAGACTAGTGATCTGAGTACAAACCTCTTCCTTGTCTAGTGCTAAAAGAGCCAAGTCATCTGCAAATCCTAAGCAGTTTATTTTTATTGATGGTTTTGTTCCAATTTTGATCTTAGGAGGGTTTTACTTTTGCCAAACCTTCATGATATAATCAAGAGCCACATTGAAAAGCAGAGGGGATAATCCATCACCTTGTCTGAGACCAGTTTTTACTGTGAAAGCTGTTGATATTTCTCCCCTAAATTTAACTTTCGAATTTGTGTTTGTTAATGTTAATTGAATGATTTTTATCAATTTAGGATGGAGACCGTATGATCTGAGGATTTTGAGCAGTGTCAGTCTATGAATACTATCATAGGCTTTCTTGAAATCTATAAAAGAGATAAAGAGTTGCTTATTTCTGTTTTTGTAATATTCCATTATTAATTTCAGGCTAAGGATTTGGTCTGGACAACTTCTGTAAGGGCGAAATCCTCCTTGATATTCTCCAAGTTGTGGTTCCAGAATGTTTTTGATCCTGTTGTAAATTATACGAGAGAAAATTTTATATGTGCAGTCCAGAAGGGTAATTCCTCTGTAGTTATCTGGGTTCGTTTTGTCTCCTTTCTTAAATAATGGATGGATTATTCCTGTGGTCCAGTGTGCAGGAATTTCTTCAGTAATCCACATTTTAACTAGATGTTGATGAAGATTTATAATCGCAGGTTTACCAGCATTTTTCCAGATTTCAGCAAAGACTAAGTCTTCGCCACAAGTTTTGTAATTTTTTTGTTCTTTAATTGCGAGTTCTACTTCATTAATGTTTGGAGGATTTATTAAATCAGGTGAAGTTAAAATAGGTGTATCAGTGTTTACTTGCAGGGTTTCCAGTGGATCATCACAATTTAACAGTTTCTCGAATGCTTCTGCAAGGATCTCTGTATTTTCTTGGTTAGAATGTGCTAACTTTCCTGTTTGATTTTTCAACATTAACGTTGGAGCTTCAAATTTTTTTTAGATATTTACCAAATGTTTTGTAATAATCTCGAGATTGCTTTTTCTTGAAATCGTCTTCTATCTTTTCCAGTGTATTTTTAAGATGATTACGTTTCGTTTGTCTGATGATTTTATGGGTTAATTTTCTTTGTATAGTTAGTTCTAAATTTGATTCTTCTGACTTTAGAGCTTGATGTTTTATCCATTATTATTATTATTGTTATTATTATTAATTTTGCGCATGCGCTTACACATTCTCAGCATATTGGTTGGAAAGGAAACATTTACAATCCCAGACATACAACATAAGGAGCAAATTGTCGGTGACTGCATTCCGTAGTAGATTTGCACTTTTCCCTCTCTCCTTGAGGCTTGATCAGCCAAGAACAGCCTTAATATGCGACACACCGAAAGTATGACTGTTTTCTGCATAATATTAAAGGGCCTGGGCCTAATTTCAACTCTGTTAGAGATTCCATTAAGTTGTTGGGAATCACGCCAGTGCTGGAGATGATTATAGGAACTGTCCTGACTTGTGCCATGTGCCATTACTTCCTGATCAATTCAGAAAGCTCTTACTTTGACAGCTTTTCAACATGGTTTATTAGCATGTTGTTACTGTCTGGGATTGTCACATCTATGAAGGTGGTGTGCTTCATGCAATTGTCAACGAGGACCAGATCAGGTCTGTTGTGCTCGGCTGTCTGGTCTGTCAATACAGTGCGATCCCAGTACAAGGTAAAGTTGTCATTTTCCAGTACACTTTCATGGGAATATTTATAGTACGGCTCTATCTCTTGGTTCAGCAGTTATTATTAATATTATTATCATCATCATCATCATCATCTTACTTTCTTTTTATAGAAGTCGAGGTGAACAATCTATACAATACGCTAAGGTGTATGTTTCACAAAGCTCAAGCTCCTAAACCAGAGGGAGTTAGAAGGTGTGGTTTGTACCAAAATCTTCCAAATTGTCTCAATAGTACATGAAAAATCTTGCATTTCTTGAAAAGTCAACGCAAATATTTTTATTTGTTTATAAAGTGCTTTTAAACAAATAAATGAGACGATAGCCCCTGGCAGAACTGTATCGTGTACAGCCACATAGCACTAGTGATGGGCGGGTAATCTGTGCACATGGGGCGCACACTACCAGCAGCAGTGATGAATTGCACTCTGATTTCATAAATGTCGACAATTTGTTTAAAAAGTGCGTTTAAACAAATAAACTTATGTATAGAAGCCCGCATAACAGTAAAGCCAGGCAGGTGGCTTATACACATGCGAGAGTTCTCGTACGGGTCCGCTAGTAGTGTTTATGTTCGACCCTAACTATTATGTGTCAGAAAACTGTATCATAATGAGGCTCGTTATAGCACTATTTTTCATTATGAAACAGTTTCTCCCACCAATCAGGGCTCAAGAAACAGTTGTGTCACCAATTAGATAAGGATACCTTCGCGCATGCGCTCAAAATCCAACATGTCTATGTAAATTACCGAAAGTGCACCGTCCATAATATGTTCGCGTAAATAAACTCGTGAATATGAGACAAGAAATAGCACTGTACCTTAATATCCCCAAAACCAATTTCTACACAGCGCGTGGTTTTGAAACGACTTCGGTGACAGTTTTACTGAATACTGGAGCACAATCTGAACATATGGCATTGAAGCACACAGAGCGCATGCGTCGGTTGTCCAGAGAGCTTGGAAAACAGAGATATACTACCCACCGCAGCACCCGATCACAACATTCTAGTGACTGAACAGATATTTATGAATATTTATGTTAAAACATATAATAAAGTTATAATTATCGTCGAACATAAACAGTCGTATGCAACTCGCCTATAATGGTAATTAAGACACTCGTATGGAAATTATAAAACTCGCATACGCTCGTTTTATAAATATACTCGTGTCTTAATTATAGCCATTATAGGCTCGTTGCATAATGTACTATTATAATACCATTATCCTGACATGTTCCTGTCAATGATCGTAAGATACGATACCCATCGTCAAGAGTAGATCTATTGAACCCGAGTAACAATGCAGCCGACTTGGGCGGGCAGTCAGAGTATTTATTCATGAGCTATCGAGCTTACTGTATGCAAGTCAAACCAGGATCATACTTTCATTATGGATCTGATTCTTTTGTGTTCAGCTTCTCCAGAAATCCCCCCACCCTTTCCTCTCCTTCCTTCTCCATCTAATTCCACCGCTTTGCTCTCAAAGCGTCGCCATTAAAAATGTTGAATACGGATTGCTTGCAAACATCTTTCATTTATAATGAACACTTGAATAATTGATTACAATCAGTCGTCCGACAAACGGAGCTGCTGCCAGGGAGAACTTGCAGGTTCTGCTCCATAGAACTGTTTCAATCCTCACCTCATGAATGTCGTGCAGTAGTTGTGAGCGGTATTGTGTGGATGTTGTATGGGACGGTCGTTTGAGGAATGACCGTCTGAGGTAGAGGGAACGGGGGACGTATTCCTCCATTTCAAAGGTCACGGTACATTTCTTTGCTGTTCTATAGAAACAGTGAACCACTTCTCATTCAGTTGCTCGCTGGCAACCATATTCTGAGAAACAGAGGTAGTCTGCGTCATTGTCATCTATGTATCAATATAGAACAGTATTTGCCATGTACTCAAGCCGTTCAGTATTCTGCTCTCTAGTGGTGGCAGTTGACATTATTAGTCTAGGTTGCAGATAAAGAAGGAAAAGAGCACTAACTACGAGGGATGCTAAGAAACTAAGGTTACAAGGTCGATATTCTTCATTTACTGGCACGTTAAAGATCCCATTCGGGGCAAAATTCCGGCACCCCGGCGTCTCTAAAAGCCAGGGTAGTTAAAAGGGACGTAAAACCAATAACATTATTATTATCGATATTCTTGGAGTTTCGTCTGTTATAGAGAAATTAGTAGTGTGGGGTAATTCGAATACATAACCTACAGTTGGTAACTGTGCAGAGTTTCAGCCACCTGACACCTACAGCGCTAGTTGTAGGTAAACATCTAATGGCGACTCGTTTGGAAAACTGGTCTCGTGAAGAGATCCGCTCAGTTATTCGATTTCTGTGGATGAAACATGTAACTGCGGCCAGGACTTCTCACTGAGGGCATCATCTTCCTTCATGACAACGCGCGACCTCATATAGTCCAGAAGACCACCACGCTGTTCAAGCGGTTTCTCTGGGACATCATCGTCCACCCTCCCAACAGCCGGATCTAGCTCCAAACGACTTTCACCTGTTTCCTCACTTAGAGGAGCACCTAGGAGTTCAACGATTCGCTTCACTTTTGCATGTCCGTTAAATGATGTAGAATCTATCGTGATGAAATTTTTCTCTTGTCCAGAAAATCGTAGGATAATGCAATAATTACGTCTTATGAGCTGATTGGCGATCGACTGATTTAGATCCATCTCCAGCAACTCGTCAACAGCCTGTAATTCCTCTTCGCTGACACTAAGCCGCCCCGGTCGAGGTGCTGTATGTCTGTCACGCTTATTACGCACCCCTCATTAAAGATGTGCAGGTGTACCAACCCTTCCACTGTTTAATAAGATTCCTCACTTCCCTCACGAAGACCTTTACGTCACTGTCGTTCTGTATTGTCTCCAATTACATCGCTCCTGTGTAATTTGGACTAGGCAACGGGCAGTGATCGAGGACGAATATAACAGGTTCGTTCTTATCAGCTTAACCCTGGAACCGCTAAACGTCGCTATCGCGATCCATTTCTGCTCAGCTCCAGCGCTAAAGTCGCGATCGCGATGCATTACGTCAGCGCTTACTAAACTCGTCTTCGCGCCTTTATTGTTTGTTTATTTATCACATATTATACATAATTTAAAAGAGGAAAGGTGTATCCACATGTATATCTTTGGTTTTAAGAATTTTAGAGTAATGGAGACAGTTGGCACGCCTGAGAAAAACTATAACGTTTTGCAGTTGCTCAGCGTGATGTATATGGCGCGCTCCCAGGTAAGAAATTGCGGTTGTGTCCTGTCTGTTCAACCTCGGAGAAGAAATCCCGTAGCCACTTTTGGTGTCCAGGATGTAATTGTGGTGTCCATCAACAATGTTATCACAAATTACAACATTACTGGAGGCCTATGAAGGCAGGAAGAAAGAGAACCCATGAAGATGCTGAGGATGTGTCTGACTAAACACTAAGGCGTTGGAATGCTGTGTACATAATAATATATTTGGTAATTTTGTACATTTGCAGTAGTGACAAATAATGAAAAGTGTATATAATTAGAATCAGCATAAAATTGTGGAGATTTTATACATTACAACTAACACTGGGAAACCGATATTTTTGAACATTTTTTTGCCTAGAACTTTGAATTTTTTTACAATTTTTGTGTGCGTGTGTGTTTCTTTATCAATACTGCCTTACACTGCTGCATTGGTGAGTTTAATTTTTTATTGTCATATTCTTTGACTTTTTCTGAATAAAATGATGTATAACACTTCATTGTTAGTGAACAGAACACATTGTTTATGATTTTATGAAAATTTTGTGACAAAGCTCCCAGAAATTCTTAGCAGTTGAGGGTAATATAGTCAGCGGTTGCAGGGTTAAAGTCGGTTTTGGAATGAACATTCTAGCTGGGACGATGCTTAAGTTCACACTTTCATGGAGAGTTCACCCCTCTTCACTCTATTAGGAAACACACCCCGTCGGAAACGAGACACAACATAACGATGTAGCCAAGCTAGATAAGGGATCAATAAGGGAATCATGTTATTGAATGTACGATGTATCGTTTTCTTCAATAAACCTAGGCCGGTATAAATGACAGTATTAAAGGTGCCAGGACATTCTCATTAGTCCGTTTACGGTTAAAGAGGGCTTTTTACCTTATGCGTGGAGAGTTTGAATACTGATCTTTAATAGTTGAAGATTATCCTGAATATAGTAACATACACCACATTAGAGAGACTAGACTTGGCAACTCACAGGTACATTTGTACGAGGAACACATAGCACTTATGAATGCGAGAGGGGGAACAGCCCAACGAGATAAGGGACCCTCACACACAGGAATTTCCCCTCAGTCGAGTACATACAGTGACCAAGTGAACTGCTCTCAACAGGACTGCGCAAGACTCAACCAGATAAGTAGCCTGTACAACACAATCTGAATTGACCATTTACAATAACCACATATTTACTTCAAACAAGCAAATTCAGGAGGTCAATCACCACTTCCAGTATCTCAACAATACATCACATAGACCACAACTAACAAATATTGACGAGTTGCATTATCTCAACTAATACTGCAACTAAATAAGTGTACAGTATATATTGTAAATATTTTCAACCACATTTTCAGACATAGATTTTATAGCCTATGTGTAATGGATCTGATGATGATCGCTTGACGATCGAAACTGGTCATCCAAGTGTATTTATAATTCTCATGTAATTTTTTTCAGGATTAGGTAATAACCCATCTCATTTGGGTACAATCGTGTTGACCGACTGAAAAGCACCAAACTTTTGTTTTGTTCACCAGACTTAAAGTGTTTTAACTTATCTTATAGATTATCATGCAATGTTAACATTGCGCTATGCAGTAGATCGTTGTTGCTGTTGGTGGTGATTCATTTAGGGGTTTTGATACTTCGTGGCCATGTAGCCCCGTGTACTTGGGTCTGTATGCAAAATCTGTCTGATAACCTGTGTGATTGCGATGGCTGTACAAGTGTGTATTTGTGATTGGGTCTAAGAATTGGGTATGGGGCGGCCATGACCTTCATTTAGTTGCCATCAGAGCATTTTCCTGGAGTAGAAGTGGCAAACCACGGGAAACCTCTTCTAGGATTGCTGAGGTACTCCAGACAAATGCCGGAATGGTACCTAAATTAAGGCCACGATCACCTCCTACCGAAATCTCCTACACACTAGTGCAAGCATCTTAATAACTCAGACGATCATACAAAAGCTGAAGGAAGGAAGCTTTCAGTTTTACGTGACCATTAATCATGCGATCATGAGCCACGGGACCTCCCTTTTACGTGGAATCCGAACCACAGGACGTGGCATTTTACATCGAAAATCTCACATGCATTGACCGGGAATTGAACCCGGTCCACCTTGGTGAGAGATCAACAGCTTGACCACTGCGCTACCGCGCCCTCGACTATCAAACAGATTCCACACACATCCAAGTACGCGGGGCTACATGGCCGTGATATTGCTAAGGCCCTAATTGAATCAACAACAAGAATATGTCTCCTCATATGGCAGTTGACGATGTTTCATTTGTCACAATATACGGCCCATGGTGTAGTGGTTAGCATTGTTGGCTGCCACCACCGAGGCCCGGGTTCGAATCCCACTTCAGCCAGGAAGTTTCAGTTTGATTTACTGGAACGGTATCGTTCAAATGGAAGCCATCCTATTGGTGTGAATTGTCGATTTGTTTATGTTACTCTCAGCATTGCCCATGCTTCTTGTCATCATTAGTGTGCTGTCTCCTGCGGACGTTTGTTTGTGTAAATCCTTCCGCCATGGTATTGCACACTCACGCCTGAGGCTATTTTCATTCTAAAAGGGTGTGGCAGACGACTGTAAAAGAGTAGTATCACATTAGCAGTACTGCAGTACTGTGCAGGAGTATGTGATTGTGTGTAGGCTATATGTGTTTGTTAATCAGTCAGAGCACTGTACTTGTTTCAATAGTTCAGCGGTGGTTAAAGGCCAATTTTGCGAGCAGATGGCTGTGGTCTGAGGCTTTATCGCCATGCTCTAAACCGACATAAATACAACATAAAACGAATAACTTGCCCATATCAGAATGAAATTATTATGATCTCCCTTTTCACGTGTCAGAATATTCCGGGAATTAGAGAGCTGAAATTCCTCGCAAAGTACAAACAACAGGGGGTGAAAATAAATTGTCGTTTGAAAACATTTTTCAACGCTTGATAATGGACAAGTATTTTTTCCAAACATTTTCCCTCATAATTACATTTATTCTATTATATTCTATTGCACTGTATTGCATTGCATTGCATTGTATTTTGTCCATTTATATGGCATATGAAATGCCTGGTTACCTTTAATACGTAACGATACGAAATTAATCACATCAATAAATGCCCTTATTGACTGTTGAATTAATGAAATATTAAATTGGTATAAAATAAACCATTTATTCCACCTAAGTTAATAAAATGTTCAATAATTACTAACCATCAAAATGACCATGATAGCCAGATTCTTTATTGACGATGTAATTATAATAGAATTTATATAATCATAAGTCAATATGAGAAGCTTATTTCCAAAAGATACCAAATCCAAAACAAGTAGTACCGTGAAGAACTATACAGCCTATTTTCATATATCCTACTCATGTTAATTACCTCTATCAACATACAAAATTTCAGTTTGAAGGTTGTGATAGATAACAATAACAATAAAAATAATATTATTTCAATTTTATTTTATTAAATACCATAAAATTGTTATTCTACTAATTTGTGATGTCTCACGAATTTGACGGGAACTCCATTACAGAGAGACATATACATTTTTAATTTAAAACATATAGCCTATTTTGGATTTCAATAAAAGGGTGCATGCAAAAGAGATAGGAAGTTTTTGCATGAATATATAGTACGGTTCGGTATATTTAAGAAAACATTTTTATTTTATTTTTACGAGGGAAGTGGAAAATATTGCATAAGACTTTGAGAAGGGTCCGCACTCCTCAAATGTGTGGGATTCTTATCCACTAAAAACCACACCCTATCCTCTTGACAAAATCCATTCCGGGACCACTTATTACTTCAGGATGGGGCCATTTTCTTTGCTTCACAAGCACCTTCTTACTTCTCAATTAATGCTCAGTCCGCGGATCGCAGACTTAATCAACTAAATCATGCAAGTCCCCATCCGACTTCTTCTGGCGAAGGACCACCTCAACGAAGAAAGCGACCGTATCCAGCTGAGCTGGTTCCTCAGCATAATTCCAACTATATTGTCCGGCGTTATTGGACCAACCTCAGCTTCAAGTCGTCGTTTTTCCGCTGCCCAACGAGCGCAGATGAAGAACGTATGATAAACGTCATCTCGTTCATGCAGTAAATAATAATAATAATAATAATAATCATCGTATGGCCTCAGATGCCGTGGCGTAGATCATTTGAGTTGTAGCCATTGATCCGATCTACTCTTCAATTTCAACGTTCTGTTTAATACAGCCATCTGGCAGTTTATTTATTTATTTATCGTATGGCTTTTAGTGCCAGGAGTGTCCGAAGACATGTTCGGTTCACCTGAGTCTGTAGCTGCTTCCAGCGGACACCCTTACCTTAGGATGAGCTACAAGTTCCGTTCAATTTCAAGTAGTTCCAACTTTCGCTACCAGATATCAATCATACCTAGTGGTGAACGTCGGAACTTTGATAGAGCGTTACAACGATATCTAACCTAACAATTTAGCTGTAATTTAGCATAGTGAAGGATTTTTAACGCTCTTAAAAAATCCGACGACTTGGGCCGGGTTTGAACCCGCTATCTTGGGCACAGCAGTTCAGCATGCTACCGACTACGCCACCGAATAAATAAATAAATAATCTGGCCGTGACCATACCAGACGATTTGTGACTTTTAATGAAATTGGTCTTGTAATCACCAAATGTGATACTAGAGCTCTTTAACGAACTGACATCGTACGACTTTGAGTGCCGTGGATTTTTGCCATCCTTCATAAATCCTACCTCCGTGGCACTTGGTCTTGGAGTCTAACCCGCGATCTTGGGACAATGAGATGGACACTCTACTTCAGTAACAACACATGAAAATAAGTTATTGAGTTGCCATGAGGTACTATTCTCTGGCCATAACCGCTACAGTTACGTGCCTATTCATTCTCATATTAGAGACAGCTAATAGCTTCTATTATCCGTAATGGGTTTCGGTCAGACGTTCATTAATAGAATATCCACTTGGACTAATTTACACCGCAGTAACTGGAATTTTCTTTGAATGGAGTGCTAGCTATGTTAGCATGGCGTACACCTTCACAAACATTAGTCAAATTGTCTATGAATTACCTCTACAAATAAAACAAGCAGTTCCGTGAAGAACTAAAAAGCCTATTTTCATATATTCCACTGGTCTTTACCATTAAATCTCTCCCGCCTAATAAAACGATCTTCACTGCGATCACTTGATTAGGACACAAAAATGAAATAAAAATATTTCTAAATTTTGCACAGCGGCCAACTTGTGGTTATTAATGCAATTGAATAACATTAAATGCCAGTAGCTTAAATCATGTTTAATTATGTGCCGTACCAAATTGCACTGTGCTCGGATGATTAAATCGTGAAAAAATGTCATTATATTAACTTTGCTTGGCCACCATGTTAGTTTTGTAGATAAAAGGTTTTTCAGTGTCACATAGATGAACTTAGAGTAATATTCGCTAGCACCATACGAAATTTCAGGGTGATATCAGTAATAGTTTCGGAGATATAGAATGCCGGAGAAATATTTCATTCAGCCGCCATATTGGATTGCTATATATTTACGCCATAGAGTTTTGTACCATGTACATGTACCATGAAATTATTTTAACTATAGTTTATAGATTAATTTATTTTAAGTTCATTCATTTGTTGCTGAAGAACATTCCACTGGGGGTTGAAACATGTACAAGTTTTGTAACAATAATGGACTAATGGAGGATATCATTAATAGGACTATTGTTATTCTTTGAATGTACGTCAATACGGAAACCATTCTAATTTAACAAACATGGTTAATATTTTCGCTCTTTATAAAGAACTAGCGGGCCTGGGTGAGAAATCTCGCATGTGTTAAACCACCCGCCCAGCGCTATGGCGATTCTTGCGTTCAATAATGGACCTCACAGTATGTAGTATGGGCTTGTTGAAAAAGTCCAGTAGTTTTTAATATGTTGTAGTTTTGTAATTGATTATGTGTGTTTTATGTTGTTTTATTGAGGATTTCGAGTGTGTTTTATGATGTTTTAATACCAAAAGAGGGCTGAGGAAGGAGACAGAAGGTTTCCGAAACATGTATCCATAGAGTTTTCTATTACGTAAAGTTGATTCGGCGGGAAATTCAGGTTTTACTTATTGATGATTTCTCCACAAGTAATTAGAAGCAATGCTGGAATCAGCAAGAGCACCGTAGTCGTGAACCCACGTTCCACTGGGTGTGAGCCCCTAGGAGTACTGTCCACTTTGACCCAACATCTAGCAGAGAGGGTGAAGCGAATGATACGCCAATCATTGTGGCCATTTCGGGGCTGAAGTTACATTAAATACTTCTACATTTATCTTAGTTTATATTTTCTCCCATATCTAATTTTGTAATGGATGCATGTGACACAAGAGTATAAAAATGGGGAAAGATAAACATCAGAATACTAATGCGTACGTTTGAACGCAGTGTCACTAAGTCCTCATGGTGGAATGGATTTGATCTCCTGTTTCTACACGAGCATTGTATGCGCCGCATTGATAGGGGGAGCGTGAATGGGCACCAGTTCATTAGGTTACATCTCCAAAGCTCGTTATCAGAACCTCCTGAATGACTGATTGCTCTGCTCGTAGAGACCTCCAGCGGGAAGTGTCTCAAAGAGATACCACCAACTGTGGGGGCTGTAAATTGGTTTACCCTGGATTTTTTTGGAATTATAGGCTTGGTGTAACATCTCTTTCCATAGAAAGCGAGCAGATTATTTCCGGTCAATTATGCTGTTGGTGATAAAGATGAAAACTCTTGTATCGCACGAGTTGAAATGCATTGACAGTGAGGTATACATTCATGTAACAGGACTTGAAAACACAGATCACGCCATTTTGAACTTGGTCTGCCATCAGGGAGGGAACATCCATGGCCGCAGAAAGTGATCACGAGCCCTAGGACAATGTATGCAGGGCCCCTCCATTTTTATTTGTCGTGTAACACACATTTGGAATTACGGCAAATTTAACACCCCCTCCCACAAAGAAGGGCCGTAGAATTGAGCTTGCCGAACTGAATAATTATTTACTTCGTTTATAGTTATTCAGCCAATCTACGTTCTCTTCTTAATTTTTGATGTGTAACATCTTTCCACTCGGTAGCTGGATATTTTTTGTGGGACTGATTTTGGAAAAGAGACGGAAATGGGACGGAAACAATGAGCGCGCGCGGTGTCGGAGATTGGTACCACGACGTACTGTCGACCATGTGGCTATGTGGAATGTATATCGCATACGGTTTACTTCAAGGTTTGGAGGCCCCATTAAAGATATTCCTACAATAAATCATCTTCAAGTTGTCGTTTTTGGAGGGAAAAAAATTCATTATATCACTTGCTGAAATAATTACTGTATGATTTATTAAATCTTCATACTTTTGCTGTATTCTCATTTAATGTAAGCATTCGAGGTACTGTCGGCCAACATAGAGCCCTATGTGGAATGTATATCGCATACGGTTTACTTCGAGGTTTGGAGGCCCCATTAAAGATTCTTATTTAATGTAAGCATTCGAGGTACTGTCAGCCAACATACAGCCTTATGTGGAATGCATATCGCATACGGTTGACTTCAAGGTTTGGGAGACCCATTAAAGATATTACCACAATAAATCATTGGCACTGGAGTTTTACAAGTAGTTATTTCAATGATCAACAGAGTTCACTGTTAACAAGGGATTTGCGCTCCTGGTAGACACATAGTAGGATAACATGTCACATGTTACACATCATATGCGACTACAGTAAGGCTCGCAATTTTCTTTTCTCTAATTGGTTGTTCTCTTACTTCAAGGTTTTGAGTAGTTTGCATTAAAATTATGCTTTCATTGTATCTGAACGTGTTCAGGCAGCACAAGAATAAGCCATAACTTACTCCTTTCAGAAATGTAAGAAGTAAAGAGTTAATTTTTTCTGATGTTGAATTAGAAACTCTACGGCCCCCTATGAGCTCTTGAACTTGAGCACGTTACAAATTAAATGGACAACTCTGGCAAATTTGCCATTTTCCCGCAAGAAAAACGGAAACCACAATGGTTATTTATAAAATTAACTAGCAACCGGCCCCGGCTTCGTCCGGGAACAGTTATGAAAGGATTATGTGTTAAGCGCTTTTCTTTTCGATGTCAATGAACTACGACCTATATCCGTTTTACGTCTCGGCATGATGGGTTAAAATCACTGACTGGACTATCAATTATATTATCATGGAGATGCATGTGCAATGAATTCTTGTCAGACTTAATTTAAGAATGGGGAGATACATGAAACACAAATCCCTCTTCCATCTGTCTGTGTATTTTGCGGAATGAAAAGTTCACAGTTGAAATGAAAAGCTGAGTTGCACTTCCAGAGAAACTCCAAATACATCCACTCTTCTCTCAAGTAATAAGTCAACACGACTCGAGAGTTTGCTGCTGGCTGTATCTGGGTTAATATGCTCGCCCACTAGCTAGGCTGTAACTGGGGTGATAGGCTCGCCCCTAGCTAGCTCGTAAACTGTCGCCTCAGTAATTGAATGGGGATTGTTGGAAGAAATGAAAACGTAAAAACACTTATAGTGGGCGATGTATTGAAGGTAGAGATATGCTCCCTTGGACTTTTTGTATAACTTTTCATGCTGAACAATTCTTTCACTGATAGTATATTGATATTTTTAACGGGTTGCCCAGCGTAAGCTTAAAACTGCATGAACGCCAGGTTTTTTCGACATTTTCACTGAAATCGTTACTGCTTGGCTTCATTTGATAATAAATAAATAATTTTCTGCAGAAACCTTCCTCAAGATATCCTTTACAGAATGGTGAAAACCGCATTAAAATCCATCCAGTGCTTCTCGAGGTGACATCCGAGAATCGGGGACTTGGTTTTATACTAAGTAGAGATTTTAAGTATTCTTTGTGATGTTTTGGATACTATTCACTGGCTGTGTTTAAATCGAATAGAGTCATTTCAGAAAATTTAATAACATACATTAAATATAGTTGTCCACTCTAAGTCCTTCTACCAAATCGGACCCCTCAGCAAATCCTGGCCCCGGGGCTACAGCCCCACTTGCCCCTGCTTATCGTCGGGCGTGGGAATATCACTATCGCGAATCTTCTGATCTCTTGTTCTTCATTTTGCAAGAGGAACATATGTCGTCATATGTTGTCCCCAATTCACTTGGACGATCTCTATACATTACATTTATTACATCGTACAAAATAATAATCAAGATTTATTTATTTAATTATCGTATGGCATACATGAAGAATATTTATAAGTTCACATCAAGGTTAGAAACACATTGAAGTGCCTGTGGTGTCCCTGGGAAGAAGTCGCTGAATTCACCACTGTAAGATGTTTGTGGGCATTCTTCAACTAGGTGCCGAACAGTCTGTCTTTCAGCACCGCACTCGCAACATGATGAAGATCTTTTCCTCCACTTTTACAGGAGATCCCCGCTTACACCGTGATTCGTCCGGATTCTATTTAATTTTGACCAGGTCTTTCTAGGCAGAGTGAACCCTGGCACCTTCTCAGTTACGAATGTCATTACTGAACTGTCTGGAGAGGCGAACGAATTCCAATCAGAAGAATCAGTGAGGTTGAATATGTTGGTTGCAAGATTCTTCGCTGTGCAGATAGGTGGATGTCTTGAACGTAATTGTTTCACATGTAGATCAGCAATGTCCCCATGGATAGGTAGTTGTTTGTTGGTCTGGATCTTTCTATATTTTCTTGGGTTGCATCGCCGCACATGAGGTGATGGGATGTGGCTGAGAATAGGAAGCCATTGTGTAGGAGTTGGCATAATTGTTCCTGTTATCATGCGCATGGTGTTATTCAATTGTACATCTATTGATCTTACATGCGGATTATTTATCCATACCGGAGCACAATACGCAGCTACAGAATAAACCAAACCTTGAGCTGAGCAACGGAGAGTAGTTGCCACATAATTTCCGCAAGATGTTTCTTGTCTTCATTTTGGCAGAAGTCATTCGTAGGTCTGCTATGAATGACAATGTTCTATCCAGTGTTATACGCAAATTTAACGACCAATTAAGAAACACAATAACGGACATGCATAATGAAAGTGAACATTTTAACTGTAATAATTAATGTTATGAGATTTATGCTAAAAACTAACAAGAAGTGACATACATGGGTAATTCACATAATGTTGTTCTTGCGATATGATCAGCATTTGTGTCAAGTTTATGGAGATTCGGAGATACATATTCGCAATTTGTCCTGGTTAGTCTCACCCCCACATTCATGTTTGCAGAATTTCGTCCTGTGTGGCGGTCACCCAAGTGATGGTTGGTTGGTTCCTCAGTTTAGGGGCTGTGACAACGCGGTCATGTAGCCCCGTGTACTTGGGGTGGGTGTAGAATCTGTCTGATAACCGGTGCTAAATGTTATGGCTGTATTAGTGTGTGTTATCTGTTTTTAATTCAAGTAAGGATTGCAGACATTCAATTTTCAAGTAGTTCCTACTTTTGCTACCAAACGCCACTGTCAACAACTAGTTCTGAACTTGGTTACTCAATGCTACCGCAGTCTGCTCCTGGCGATGGACGTTGGAACCTAAGAGCGTTAGTCAAATCTAACCCTATAATTTAGCTTCACACAAGTGCAATTAATGGAAGGTTCTTTGACATACCATAAATCTATGACATGGGACCACCGGCTTTACTTACCCTCCGAAGGAAGGCATACTGAGGGATTTGTAACGCTCTTAAAAAATCCGACGACTTCGGCCGGGTTTGAACCCACGACCTTGGGCATAGAAGCAAAGCATGCTACCAACTACGCCACCGAAGCCGCCTCACCAAAGTTCATCGAGAATGAGAGCGTTGTGTTCGTGGTGGATATTATTCTTGCGATCTGGTCAATATTTCTGCAAAGTTCATGGAGATTGGTAGATTCACGTTCGCCATGTTTCCTTCTTATAGCCAGTAGACACCCCTTGTGAATTTTGATTTCTTGTATCTAATTCCTAACAGTTTTACGCTTTGTGGTGCACTGACATTAACTGTATTACACTCATGTAGATTACTGGAGTCTTAATTGTAAACTCCGTACACATTTCATTTCCAGAGCGCTGGTCACCGTCTCGGCTAGAATTTCTTCCCCTCTCTCGCAGTAAATCTTCTTTATCGGCGGGCGCGAAGGCTCTGATACGCATCGATCCCCCAAAGTCTGTAATGAGAGACTTTAGACCGGGAAGTACTAAGCTGGGCGCGACTTCAGCGGAATCATAACGCATTATAATGTCGAAATGATGCGCTCCCGGTAATTACTCGATAGCTCCATACTCCTTACTTGCTCAACAGGGGGCCATGTAATAAACTTGATTGGTTGGTTGTCTTAGATTAGTTTGCATAGCTTTGCTTGGTATGGTTTGGGTTCGTTAAATGCTTGGTATGGTTTGTTGTCTTGACTTCTGGATAGGCTTGGTTTGGTTTTGTTTGGTTTGGGTTGGATGGTTCGTCTTGGCATGGCTCGACTCGGCTCTGTTTGTGTTGGTTTGCTTTGATTTGGTTGGTTGTGAGTTAGATTTATAATTGTAATTCATGGACTCACTTTATTTACAGACGTTCAAAATGAATGTATTAATTGCTACTTTAGTAGAGTAAAAGATTCTTGATACATTTTATCAGTGACTGCTTGCCACGGTGGGTGAGTGGTTATCGTGTCGGACTACCAACCCCAAGCTTGCAGGTTCGCTTCTGGCTGTGGTAAGTGATTTTTGAAAGGCGACAAAAATCACGACATGCATGTCATACGTTGTTGGTAAGTTAAAGAACCCATTTGGATTCAGTAGACCGTGTTTATAATGGCAAACTTAATCCTGGGATTTTCCGCCAACACAAAGTTCCTCCATTCTCTACTAGAAAGCGCTACAGTGTTAATGAGCTTAGATATCTAACCTCCGTGTCTTTCATAGCGTTTCAAGGAACGACAAAATTCGACATGCAAGCTACCCTCTCTCTCTCTCTCTCTTAGGCGGCTTCGGTGGCGTAGTTGGTAGCATGCTGAGCTTCTATGCCCAAGATCGCGGGTTCAAATCCGGCCGAAGTCGTCGGATTTTTAAGAGCGTTAAAAATCTCTCAGTATGCCTTCCTTCGGAGGGGAAGTAAAGCCGGCGGACCCATGTCATAGATTTATGGCATGTTAAAGAACCTTCCACTAATTACACCTGTGTGAAGCTAAATGAGGTTAAAATGTAAACAACGCTCTTAGGTTCCTACGTTCATTGCCAAGAGCCGACTATGGTGGCGTCTAGTAGCTAAGTTCTGAACTAGTAGTCGTTGACGGTGGTGTTTGACGGCAAAAGTAGGAACTATTTGAAAAATTCAAAAGTCTTCAGTCCTTATATGAATTAAGAAACAGATAACACACGCTAATACAGTCATCACAATAAACACCTGTTATCAGACAGATTCTACACGCACCCAAAGTACACGGGGCTACATGACGGCGTTGTCGCAGACCATAAACTTAGGAACCAACTAACCAAGCTACCCTCTGAGCGTCAAATAACAAAGCTTCCACCTGCCACCCGAGGCCATACGATATTAACCAGAAACTGATGTTTTTATTAAAAAATACTTATAGTGCCTAGGACCGATATATCGGCCGAGGCTCTTCTGCTAAGAAGTACCATGAGCCGATCTGCCGACCACGTTCTATATACAATGTTTATTATTATTTCCAGTTGCGTAACTAAGATAGCGCGAGAATCGTTCACTCTCTCTCTAGATATATCGATATTCCGTGAATAATTGGATTCATAAAAAGTATTGTTTAAACATGCTGCAATCAGCTGACATCCCACGCTTGTTATATTTTGAAGTGGTGTTTATTTACGTTCTTGCTCTGAGCTAACTAAGATAGGTCCTATTTGAATGAAGAGAAAATAAGTTTTAAAAACGGATACTATTTAAGTTGCGTAGGCTGTCAAAATCAGGCTATCAATTAATATGATAAAATTGGTCCGGTCAACTCAAACATAAAATGCCAGCGTTTCGCCCCAGTGTGCCGTCGGTCTCGTCAGTTGGTACAGACACACCTCACCAATACGCGTGGCTAGCACATACTGAGAAGGCCATCGCAAGACACAAAATACAAGTAGTATTGACGTCACGAGCGATGCCAATGTGCTACGGAAGTCAAGCTCCCTTTCATAAAACAAAAACCTTACCTTGGCAATCCAAATAGGTTATGAATATTCTCGAATGGGATTATGATGTTATTTTATGTTTGAGTTGATCTGCTCAAGCGGAAATAACATCATATTCCCATTCGGGAATATTCATAACCTATTTAAAATCAGGCTATATGGAAATTTCCAATTTATATTTTAAAAAATATAAATATTTTGTATCAAAAATTTTTAATTTCACAAAACTTTGCTTGGGATTCTTAACATAACCTTTCATAATAGGAAGGGTTAATACCGTAGAATCTTAATAATCCAAGTGGCATTTTATTCATCAACAACTCTTCCCGAACTTTCCATCAACATTTCAATTCGTAACCACGAATTCCCCACGCTTTTTTTTTTCACCTCAGGAGAAAACCTTTGGTTATAATAAGGCATAGGCTCATGTCTTCCTTTCTTATTGGGGATTCTAACCTACGTTGCCAGATCTAGCATTTTGGAGTTAGTTGTAGTATAATTTAAATATATTTAGCAATCGATGTCTCAGTGTTTGCATAACGTTAAAATATAGCACAATTGTTATTCCTCCATGCCATTTAAATCTTGTCTGAGGGCTGGATCGGGATATTCTCAGACTCGTGAGGCAGAACTGAGAAGAGGAGGGTTTGATTCCCAAGACCAAGACAGTAGGCCATTCGACATGCTTCCTGGTGTGGTTGAAGACTGTGGGGCACCCTTTGGGCACACACTTTCCGCAAGTGCAGTCGTTCCTTCATGATGGTGTGCACACTTCCGACGCTCAATCCGACCACGGCGGCTATGGCGTTCACTGTCACTCGGCGGTCCTGGGTAATGAGTAGGGCCCGGATTTATATGCACTAAAAAAACTGAAAATATGCATGCAAATATGCACTAAAAAGTTAGAATATATGCACGGAAAATAATGAAATATGCACTTAAAACATGCAATTTTATTCACTTACCTATTTACAGGTATCATTTGTTGCAAAAAGAAGCATCACAATAGGTAACTAGTAGTCTTTCAATGTTTTATGGAGACAAACTATGTCTATTGTCCGTCAAAATGAGTTTATAGGCTGAGAATGATCGTTCTACATCAACTGACGGGATTGGACAGTACTTATACACGGGCACCAAAGTTTCGGAGCATACATCTGGCAAGGATACACTAGTTCCACTCAAGTATTGACTAATTAACTTAATCTTCTTCAGTCCTGGGTTCGAATTCAACACCTTTTCTAACTTGCATTTAATCTTCTCTCCAATTTCGCCTGGAGCGGAATTCAATGAAGATGCAGCTTTCTCAACGAGATCAAGTGATTCATGGAGGGGAGTACCAGAAGATTCTAAGCTCTCAATGGCTTTTGGAAGTTTAGAAAAATGTGCATGAATGAAATTCACGTCTTGATAAACAGTAGCGGTTTAAACACAACTTTTGCATCACGGACACATGCAATATGCTCATCTTCAAGTTTTGTAACCACTTCTTTCACTTCATTAAAATTCTCCTGATAAAATGATACTGCAGATAACCATGTCCCCCACCTAGTCAGGACAGGTTCAGGTGGCAAAGGAAATTCAGGTATACAATCTTTGTAGAACTGGACACGAGCTGGTGCTTTCAGAAACAGCTTCTTCCCACATCCAATTAAATTGTTAACAGCTGGAAACTGTGTACGTATTTCTTCTGCAATGCGGTGTAATCCGTGCGCTAAACAGGTTACGTGTATGAGTTTCGGATAAAATACTTGGAGGGCCTTTGCTGCTTTCAACATATACGAAGCTGCATCTGTGAGCAGTACTAGCACTTTACAACAATTATCCTCAATTTCAGATGGCCACAATAGTCGCAGAGAATCATTTACAAATCTTGCTACTGTGCTATGGTTATTTTTCTCTAGTACTTTACAAGCAAGAAGATGCGGCTTACCGGGTTCGTCTGGATGTAATTTACCAACCACAAAATTTGCTATGTAACGGCCACATGAATCCGTTGTCTCATCCACCGATATCCAGACATAGTTCCTTCCGATATCAGAACGGATCAATTCCAGGGTAGATTCATATAGCGAAGGTAGGTAATTTTTCCTAAGAGTTGATTCATCTGGTATTTTTTGATTTACACAATATTTCTCAAGAAATGATCACAGAACTGGATTGTTTAATTTATTCCATGGAATGTTGCTGCATACGAAAACCCTACAAAGATCATTTGAAAATGTATTAAGAATACCGGACTTAGGCTTTACCTGCGTAAGAAGTAGTTGTTGTGGTGTGCTGTTCTTCTCATCCTTTGCTTTAATATGTGCAGTTCTTTTTGAATGCTGTTCAAGCTGAAATTTCTTTTCACATTTTACTTCCTTTGAGCAAACTTGACAGTACACGATGACACCATCTGTTGAATAGTCCCTATTACCCGACACCCACTGATTTAGTAAATCTATTCTCCTGCTCTTTTCCTTAGGCATTTTTATAAAGTCACACTTGAGATGTAGGGCATTAAACTGGAACGTAACTAGTGAACTGAAGATACTTCTGTCCTGACCAATTGCCCAACCCACTGATATTATTATCTACTGTGGTAGAGAAAGGAATTTCGGGAAGTCCAGCCAGCCTGCCTACCCATACCTAAGCTATCTGTTGCCATTGTCAGTTGTGAATGTTAAGAGCCGTTACACAGAGAGTCGAAAACACCAATTAGTGAGGGATGCACATAATATAGGCACCCAGCTAGGGATGCACAAAACAGATTTATTTTAGTAGTTCTTGTAATTGTCCTTAAATTCAGACATATATACTGGAATATGCTGTTACGTCTAGAATATGCACTAAACCTCAAAATATGCATATGCATATGCGCACATGCATTTTTATACAATCCAGGCCCTAATAATGAGTGTATGACCAGCTGGACGTTGTCATCGGTAATGCAGGGAGGTGCCCCAGACCGGGCATCATCGGCTAACGACACCCGTCCTTCCCTGAAGCGCTTGTGCCACGCCTTGACCCTTGCAAGGGACATGCAGTGTTCGCCGTACACTTGTGACGTTCGGCGATGAATGTCCGATCCCCCTACTCCTTTTGCTGTCAGAAACCGAACAACATCTCTTTGCTCTTCGTTTGACGCCTCCATGTCACTGTTTGCAATGCTCCTGGCAGCGTTGGACGATTGATGCATGCTGCTGCTTGCTTTGTATCGTCACATGACGTGCACGCGTGCCCTCTAGCGACGGGCTGTGACCTTCGACGCTCTGGTCGGAACCACACATCGTTACACACACCACGATTAGCCGATGTCGTCACCGGTTTGCGCATTACAGCGGCTAGTTACTTTTTGAACGCACCTTATAGATTCTATTGCAAATACACACACAACTACAAACATCACAACAGCACAAGTTATCAGACAATATATACACACCTAAGTACTTGGGGGCTAATGACCACGATGCCAAAGACTCTTAAGTAAATCATCAACAACAAGGATCATGGACCATGGATCATGGGGTAACACACAAGCGACTCTCAGCAATGACGGCCAAGTTGACGAGTTGTACGAATGTAACTATTAATTATTATACTGTAGGCGTAAATCCTGTTTTTCTTTACCATTTAAAGGAATTAATTAAATGATCTCAATTTGAAGAAGACGCATGACGAACGAATCATCAGTTTCTCCTAAATATTATTTTTATGTAGTAAAAGAAGTTTATTCCGGCCCCGTGGTGTTGGGGTTGCGCGCCTGCCTCTCTCCCGGAGGCCCCGGGTTCGATTCCTGGCTCTGTCAGGGATTTTAGAAACTGACGTAAGGGCTGGAACGGGGTGCACTCAGCCTCGTGAGGACAATTGAGTAGATGTCTGACAGTGAGGCAGCGCTCCGGTCACGAAAACCAAGATTAACGGCTGAGGGGACACGTCGCGCTGACCACGCGTCGCCCAAATATCTGCAGGCCAAATGGCTGGGCAGCGGTCGCTTCGTAGGCCTTGGCCCTCATGGGGTGAAGTGCCAGGGGTTATTATTATTATACTGGGTATATAAGAAGTTTATATATCATATGTGTAGTCTATTTACGGTATTTTACTATAATTACTCCTTTGAGTACCGTAGATTAATATTAACTGCCCTAAATAAGTGGACTCCCGTTTACGTGTTGACCGACAGAAAAAATAAAAGTTACATTGGATGTGAACTCAATGTTTGAATTGTAACTGCTAGTCTGCTTCTACACACATGGTGTGGTGACTTTGGAATATGAGAAGCAACAGTGAACGCTACCTTGTTCGTAGCGACTGGGGACAACCCTTAGTTACTCTTCTCAGATGATTCGGACTGTACACTGCGCTGGGGTGGCGTGCACGCGACAGTGAGTCTGGCTAGGGCGGGGCGAAGACAGCAAGAAACCTCTCAGGACAATGAGAGTTGTCCGCTTAGGGCGTATCTTATGTGGGTTCCTTCGCTCTTGTCCCCCGCCGGAAACCTGTCAAGTAGCAACTTTCCTAGTGACCACAATACATCGGGCGTTTGAATAAGGTTAAGAAACAGATCAAAGGGTCAACTGCCATGCTTCACGCCTTAATGCGTTATTGTTTCATTAGGGTAGAAGTTTACTTTTCTTTCCCGCGGGTCACTTTTTGAAGTGGGGAAAACTAATAATTGGAGGTAGCATACACACTTTTAAGAATAATTGTAATTAATAACAGACTAATAATAATAAATAATAATAATAATACATTATGACAAGTAGTTCCGTGAAGAACTAAAGCCTATTTTCATATATCCTACTCATGTTAATTGTCTATATCAGCATACAAAATTTCATTTTGATTGCTGTAATAGATTCGCAGATATTGAGAACCGGCTAAATATTTCGGATGGTCGCCATGTTGGATTTTCATATATGTATGTCTTCGAATTAAGTACTGTTACATGAAGATTATTGTGTACGTGTAGTATTCAAATTTCAATCGCATGATGAGGACACAAGAAGTAAAAACGAGATTTTGAAATTTCGCACAGCTACCATCTTGTGGTTAAGGAAACAATTGAAAAAAGATGCCAGTGGATTAACATTTGTATAAGGATTCACTGTACCAAGTGTCACAGCACTCGGGTGGCTAAATTGAGACAAACGTCCATGTGAATATTTATACTTCGCGTCGGCGCCATGTTGTAATTGTGATAACCAGGTTATTGAAAGTCCTATAGGTGAACTTATGTTCATAGCCCCTATGAACATTAAAAAAGTCAGTTTGATTGCTGTACTAGATTCGTAGATATTGAGAACCGTCTAAATATTCGAATGGTCGTCATGTTGGATTGTCATATGTATCGGCCATAGAGTCATGTACCATTAAAGGAAAATTGTTGAGTAGGTTTATTATTCAAACTTTCAATACGAACGCATGATTACGACACAAGAAATAAAAAACTTAATTTTAAAATTAGCACAGCCACCATCTTGAGGTTATGTAAACAATTGAACTAAATTAGATACCAGTGCATTACAATGTGTTTAGACATTTGCTGTACCAAGTTTAATTGCGTTGGGATCATTAAATCGCGAGAAAAGTCTATTTAAATCATTCAACTTTGCTTGGCCGCCATGTTCGTTTTGTAGTTAACCGGTATTTTAAAGTCTCATAGATGAATTTTTGGTAGTGCCCTTTATCTCCGTACAAAATGTCAGGGTGATAGTGATAATAGTTTCTGAGATATAGAATGCCGGAGAAATATTTCGCACAGCCGCCATCTTGAGGTTATGTGAACAATTGAACGAAGTTAGATGTCGGTACATTACAATTTGTATAAACATATACTGTGCCAAGTTCCATTGCGTTTGGTTGATTAAATCGCGAGAAACGTCTATTTAAAAGTCGCCACTTCGCTTGGCCGCCATGTTGGTTTTGTAGTTACCAGGTTTTCAAAAGTCACATAGGTGAACTTCTAGTAGTTCCCTTTATTACCGTACAAAATTATAGGGTGAAATCGGTAATATTTTGGGAGATATTGAATGCTGGTGAATTATTTCGCACAGCCGCCATGTTGGATTGGTGAGACGTAACAAAATTTGAAGGGCACGGTCGGGGTCGTCCGAAACACTGCATTGAACGTACCCAGTTTCATTGAAATCGCTCCAGCCGTTTAAAAGCTATTAGGGGACACACACACGCACACGCAGACAGACACACGGACAAAAGGTGATCTCATAAGGCTATTTTATTCATAAATAAACAAGATGTTCAGTAAAGAACATATAGCCTACTTTCTCCTAAATGTATGAGTATAGTTATAACTCGTTGTTATTATCAAAGAGTATAATAGAACTATTCTTTGTTGAAGACCTTAGAAACGATTTACCTCTACCAAACGCCACAACCTAGATAAAAACTGCTACCATCATTGAAGAAAGAAAGAAAGAAAGATAAGAAGTATATCAAGAATGTTATGGATCTGGAGACATAATCGACCGGACTGGCGGCGTGGCTCAGCGGTAACGTTCTCGCTTGCTGGGCCCTAGGTTGCAGGTTCGTATCCTGGCGCAGTCAGCTGGCATTTGAGGGTGCACAAATGCGAGGGAGCCGTGTCAGTACATTTACTGGCACGTTAAAGATCCCCTTCGGGCCAAAATTCCGGCACCCCGGTGTCTCTAAAATCAGTAGTAGTTAAAAGGGATGTAAAACCAATAACATTATTATTATTATTATTATTATTACGACCTGCCGTGGGCAACATCCAACTTTGAGTTGAGGCATGTCTTTACACGTCTGGTTGTGCATGGCTTTCACAACCCTAATTGAATTAACAAATCTTTCCATGACCCTACAGAGACGTGTGTATACAAACTATGTGGATATTTTCGATAATATAATCCTAACGGAGCGAGTGCATTCTAGCGGCCAGAAGAAGAAACTTTTCAATAAAATCTGGAAGTTACCTTTTTGGCAGCTAGATGTCTCTAGTAAATCTGCTGGCGAATTATGTTTTAATTAAATATATATTTTACACCATAATGTGCACAATATAACGCTTAATAACATTTTCAAGTAACGCAAAATAGGCTGTTACAAACCCTTTAAAATAAAATAAAAATGTATCGTAGTATCATCTTGTCATTCTTCAAATTCGATGCGCATAGAATGATAATGGTATAGTAATCAATGGATCCCCACGTAGACTAGTCGTGACATCTATTGGTGAAATATCGAACAATATAATCCTAACAGAGCGAGTGCATTCTAGCGGCCAGAAGAAGAAACTTTTCAATAAAATCTGGAAGTTACCTTTTTGGCAGCTAGATGTCCCGAGTAAATCTGCTGGCGAATTATGTTTTAATTAAATATATATTTTACACCATAATGTGCACAATATAACGCTTAATTTTAAAACATCTGAGTCATTACAAAACAATAAACATATAACATTTCAAGCAAAAAAACCTAGCTCTGATCGGGTTTGAACCATAGGCATTTGAGCGATAGGCTAACGCTCTACCACTGAGCTAATTGTGTCAACGAATATCGTGCTATTTAAAATGACTTACATAGAACTTGTTAGCAAATAATGATTTATACTAAACGATTTCATCACAGGAGTATATTATTTACATATAAAGCATTTCATACAAAGTTTTTTTTTTATCAGTACGCTATATTGCATGCAATACTCAAATTAGTGAAATATAAGTCCGGCACATGATATCCGCTGCCATCTTGTCTTATTACTGAATCAGTTCAGCTTTTTAAAATCACGTCTGCACTATAGTATTACAAAATAAACTTTTAATTTCGAACGTGCCTCTTCCTTTAGAACAGTTAAAACGATTCTCGGCTCGATAATCGTAACTGGTGGGTCCCATGATATGGATTATAAAGTTTGCATAATTCGCACGGCCGCCATCCTGAAATGGTATGGCGGACGACCTTGTAATTTGGTCACAAGACGCATCCTATACGAAGGTATGTTGTTACCAAATTTGGTAGAGATCGGATGATTTGGTTAGTCGTTATTTGATTTTACGTTTTGAACGTTTGAGTGGCCGCCATTCAGTTTTAGTAAAGATGGCGGCGATATAAAACATGACACTGAAGTGTCCTTTGCTAGTGCTACCTTTGTACCAAATTTCGTTCAATTTGCATTCACCGTGTTCGAATTGATAGGGGGGGACAGACATTCAGAGTACACACACTCACACACACAGACACACACACACACACACACACACACACAGACTCACACACACACATACACACACACACACACAGACTCACACACACACATACACACACACAGACAGACACACTTTTTTCGCCCTGTGTTGATCTCATAAGTCTACTTTCATTTTTTGCAAAAATCGAAAGTAGGCTAAAAATAGGGTAAAAAATTAAGTCACCATACAACAGTAATTCTTCCGGAAGCAACTTACGCAGCCGAAGCAATGGTGATCGACGGTCATTCCTAAATTAAGGATATAGAAAAACAGGAGAGAAAAATTCCCAGAAAGATTTACGAGGCAGTTAATAATAACGGTATTTGGATGAAGAGACCGCAAAACGAACTCTAACAAAAGATCCACACGATAACGGACGTAATCAGAAAACGCCGAGCACAGGTTTATACACACATTTACAGGATGGAAAACTTCAGAACGGCATAGAAATTGCTCAACGTTATAACACAGAGTAAGTGTGGCTGATAGAGGTTCAGAGGGACCTACAACAGGTCAACATTGAAAATCTCGAGGACCGCACCGAGTTCCGGAATAAAATAAGAAATGTTAAAACTCAGGAATTCTTCTAGGTTTGGGCCGTGCCTTTGTGGGGTTTCGCTTAGGTCACCAAGCTGGCTCATCGGCGAGCTCTTGGTGTCCCCACCCGGATCCCCACAGGAGTAACGAACTCCGCGCTACATCCCTTTATATAGAGTACAACTGCACTACCTTACTGCGAGAACGAAAGGCTCAAGCAGCCTTAACCTCCCTATGAAGGCTTCCAATAAGATGGTATATTGGCTTTCACGGCCGGTAAACTAAAACTCAGCAATTCTTCTAGGTTTGTGCCGTGTCTTGTGTGGGGTTTCGCCTAGGACACCAAGCTGGCGCCAAGTTTGAGCATAGACCATCACGACAGCCTGGTAGAAAAAGGACAGCTGAGCGGAAGAAGGAGCATTCTGAGAGGATGAATAGATTTTGGGAAGAGAAGCGGGAAAAAGTCAGAAGAGGAAATCATGTATTCAAGTTCATACGCTCTCCTAAAGGGAAACAATCAAATAAATAATAAATAAATAATGATAATAATAATAATTCAGACACATTTTCACACTCAAGATCACTGTAGACGCGGTAGAAATAATTAAACATCCTAAGAACTTTAAGAGAGGTGATGGTTATCTTTTAAGAATTCATGGCTGCCACCTAGAGCTAGGTTACCGTCTTCTTCTTTGACTCGGGTCATGGAGTAAAGAATGATGTTCGACGTGGCCTCCTATCTGATATCAATTTATCTGTGAAAGAGACATACCATTGTTAGCTCATTTCGCCAATTAATTCTGACCTTGATATCGAGAAAAGCAAGCAGTTATCCCGAAACGCGTCGGTTCATTATTATTATCTTATTATATAATACGTTAAGGTGTATGTTTCACAAAACTCAAGCTCCTAAACCAGAAGGAGTTAGAAGGTGTGGTTTGTACCAAAATCTTCCAAATCGTCTCAATAGTACAGGAAAAAACTGGCATTTCTTGAAAAGTCAACGGAAATACATTTATTTGTTTATAAAGTGCTTTTAAACAAATAAACAAGATGATAGCCCCTGGCAGAACTCTGTCGCGTACAGTCCGCATAGCACTAGAGCCGGGCAGGTAGTCTGTACCCATGGGGCGCACACAACCCAAATAGCCTCTAGCAGAACTGTGCGCGTACAGACCGCATAGCACTAGAGCTGGACGGGTAGTCTTTACACATGGGGTGCACAAACCCATTATGCGAGAGTTCTCTGGCACGGGTACACTAGTTATTATTATTATCGTTGTTGTCGTTGTGGTTCTTGTTAAGCATTTTCTAGACCATAGAGGCTCAAAGCTACGTCACGATACAATTGATGGTGAGAGTTAAATAATAATAATAATAAGAAGAAGAAGAACTCAACACCTTTGTTAGAAGCATTTCGACAGGACCTCAAAAAAGCAAACATACGTTCAACAGACATTTCAGAAAGGGACCCTTTTCAGACACAAAGCATGACGAATAGAAATAAACAGTGTCATCACTCCGCTACTTAAGCATTGAAGTTCATGGTCCAGCCAGTGCGTGGCGCGGCAGTCGCGCCGAACCATAAGCACGTGTGACAGTAGCCCACGAGGTTAGTACTGTAATATTATGCGAGGGAATTTGTTTCTTTGTATTATAGATTATGAATGTCTGTGTAGTGCTTTGTGTGTGCGAACAACTAAATTTTCTGCTGTTTCGAGAACATGTCGTAATGTTTCGTTCCTGGATGTAAATCGGGTTAGGAAGAAAAATCTGATGGTAGACATTTTTCACACCGCCAAAAGAAACAAATCGGTTTGCGAAATGGGCGCGAGTTATTCCGCGGAAAGATGAGCAATTGTCAATGAAAAATAGAATCTGTGACGTGCGTTTTTCGGAAGATTTAATTATTATAAAGGCGGACTGTTTCGTAGTGAACTATGAGAATGTGGAAATTCCTCGCGTGAAGAGGAAATTAAAACCAGGATTACGGAATGAAGGCAGCCTTCCATGGTTACTTGTTCTAATTCGGGCCATCCTTGCCTGAAACGAAAAAATATATAATCCGTCTTAATAATAATAGGCCCAAAATAATAATAGTTGTTGATTCTTTAGAGACTTAACAACATCGTGGTCACGTAGCCCCGTCTGCTTGGGTGTGTTTAGAATTTGTCTGATAACCTGTGTCATTATGATGTCTGTAGCAGTGTGTGTATTTGGAATTGAGCTAGGATTTGGGTAGGAAACGGCCGTGGCCTTCAGTTAGGTACCATACCGGCATTTGCCTGGAGGAGAAATGGGAAACCACGGAAAACAGCCTCTTATTTGTTTTGCCTCTCGAGGCTGAGTGAACACCGTTCCAGCCCTCAGACCAGTATTACATTCATTGGCAGCGCTGGGATTCGAACCGGGATCTCCGCGGTGATAGCCAAGAATGAGACGGACATATTATAACAATAATAATAATGGCCAACCTGCCAATAAAATAAACGGCCATCCAATTCTTCGCTACCGTTACCGTCCTCCTGATCTTCATATCTTGTTTCAACTTTGTCTTCAGTGTCAGAGTCACAAATTCCTTTGAAATTAATGAATCGTGAACTATCTGTTCGTTATCTTTCAGCAGAAGGCGACACGCTTCATCTGCATCCTTAGGTTTTCGTAAGGCGCAGTCTCCTTACTGATATTATCTAAGGCAACGTACTAAGCCAAATAATCGGTATAACACTGACAGAATGTTACATAATTGGGAGCGCTGCGCTGGTACTATCAATCCCTCGCTGGCAAAATGTTAAACGTGTAGAGTTATTTTTAGGCACGTCATTTCACAACTCCATGAAAATGCTTACTATGGTTTGGTGTAAGATGTCCAGAGACGATAATATCATAACTTGAACTGTTGGCTTCATATTAAAACTAAAACGAACCATGGAACTGTCAGACCAATGCGCGACTAACGGAGGGTTTTAAAAGATAGTACTACATGGGGACTGAGAATATTAATAACAACCTTTTGACAGTAGCCTATTATTCATAAGTCTAAACAAACAATTTGTTGTAATCAACGTAACCGCAGCCTTCGTAAAGAGGTTTACATCGCCCAGCGCGTATCCCATTTTTGAATAGCTGACTATGTAGCGTTGGGGATCTGCGCCGCTAGCGCTAGCCGAGCGGGGCGCGGCTGAACTTGGTCAGTGATAACACTATTTATTTCTATTCGTCATGCACAAAGTAAACAAATGGGAAGTTACCACCCTGCCAGGGGATTGTTACCGCTAGACGTTATAGCTGCCGTGGGCGGGTGCGGTGCAAGAGGGGGAACGCATGTACAGTCATACAATGAGAACACACCGCACAGCGCACGACCCAGCACGAATCATGCACACACACGGCATGCGATGAGGTTTCGCTGGCGACGACTGCACGTCATTCCCAGGCGTGTGGCTGGGCGGAGCGCATTAGTTCCGATTTCCGCCATCGGTAACAATTCGCTGGTAGGGTAGTACATCAGAGCAACCTAAACAAAAACAGTACAGACCAGTGGTCGGAAGATGTAAACATGCTGAGCTTTTATGCCCAAGATCGGTCATGTAGCCACGTGTACTTTGGGTGTGTGTAGAATTTGTCTGATAACCGGTGTTAATTGTGATGGCTGTATTAGTGTGTGTATCTGTGATTCAGGTAGAAGGACTGCAAACGATTAATTTGTTCAAGTAGTTCCTACTTTTCCTACCAAATGCTACCGTCCACGACACATAGCCTCGAACTTGCCTACTAGATGCCATCACAACCAGCATCTGGCGGCGAACGTTGGAACTAATATAGCGTTATCAAATCTAACCTATGCATTTTAGCTTCACACAAGTGTAGTTAGTGGAAGGTTCTTTTACATACCAATAATCTATGACATGGGCCCATCGGCTTTACTTCACCTCCGACGGAAGGCATACTGTGGGATTTTTAACGCTCTTAAAAAATCGGACTAATTCTGCCAGGTTTCACCCCACGATCTTAGGCATAGAAGCTCAGCATGCTACCGACTACGCCATCGGAGCCGACTAACGATATTGGGAACGTGCCATATAGTGAGAAAAGTGCTGTCGGCGAACGAAACTATGTAACCTAGGTTAGCATGGACTCTATACACCCAAACTACAAATCAAATTGTAAACAAGTAGTTCCGTGAAGAACTAAACAGCCTATTTTCATATATCCTACTAATATTAATTGCCTCTATCAACATACAAATTGTCAGTTTGATTGCTGTAATAGATTCGTAGCTGTCTAAATATTTTGGATGGTCACCATGTTGGATTTTTATATTATAGGCCTTAGATGTATGTACTATTGCATGAAGATTATTGTGTAGGTGTTTTATTCAAACTTCAATCGCATGATTAGGACACAAAAATAAAAGTGGGATTTTAAAATTTCGCTCAGCCGATCTTGTGGTTATGAAAATAATTTAAATGGATTAGATGCTAGTCGATTACAATTTGTATAAGCATATACCGTATCAAGTTTCACTGCGCTCGGATGGTTAAAACGCAAGAAACGTCCATTTGAATTTTTAAATTTCACGTCGCCGTTGGATTTGTGCTCGCGCCGGGTTATTGAACGTCCCATAGGTAGAGGTGTTAGAAAGTGTTGTTATTTTTTTGAAGATTTGTTGATTTAAAATTCAAAAGGAGGTGTTTTGTGTTTTTATTATTTTTTCGGGGGATGACATGTTAAAATTTGGAAAGCGATAAGGTTTGTACAATAAGTGCATTTAAAAATATAAACAATTAATAAAACAAAGTAAAAAACAAAACAGCAGGGTAAAACGTTAAACATGGCTATGGAAGAATGAGATAATACTTATATGGAAGTCACATTTTTATTTTACATTCACCATCACGAAACACATTTCAGTGAATACCTTTTTCAGTTTTATCCAAATACTGCGGTGAAATCACTGGAAGTAGATCATGGTTAAAGTCTCAGCATTTGCAGCTGTCAATTTTCGCCTCCTATCACTTACTATGAGACTGTATTTCGAAAATGACCTTTCAGAATCCACATTTGAACAAGGATACCACACACACTTTAATGCAGCTGTTGCATAGTCTCGGTGAGCAGGCCTTAATCCCATGAGGATCTCTGGAACATTCACATTATCTTCAAGACGCAGTTGGTTCTTGATTGCAGTCAGGTAAATGCTGTGAGCCTCTAAAAACTGTTGAGACTCCTTCTTCGTAAGAAATGGGGCATTCTTCTTAAGTTGGAGCAGTTCTGTGGGAGATACGTTCTTAGGTGCATGCCGAGGATCAAACAATGACCCGATGGCTTCTACAGTCTTCCTGGCTGGATCCGTGGTCCTTAAAGTCCTGACTTTCACTAGAGCTGACTGGGCAACACACGTAAGCTTGGACTTAACCTTTATCTGCATCTTTTGAGGAAGCTGTTCCAAGTTCTGGAGGATCGTATGATTGAACATTCCACCATCGCCTAATAGCTTGAGTTTTACCTCAAGGTCATCTAGCTTCCCAGCCAGTAAGTGAATTGTTGGGTACTTAGATCCCTCCAAGAAATTAAGCAAGTCCATAAGAGAGGCACCAACAACAGAAACATACAATGCGTGTAATTGTATAAATTGTATTGTTGAAGTCGATGCTTGTTGGAAAAATTTGACCCCAGAATTTGAATCTTCCAAGGTTTTGAAAAATTATACCAGATCTTCCACATGCGTGGCCATATACATTGCAGCCTTAAACCATGAATTCCATCTTGTACATACAGGCATTGGGAAAGCTAGAATTTCATTCTCTTTTTCTGTGTTTTCATATTTCTCCCTTAGAAATGCAACGTAATTGCTTTTTCTTTTTCGCGTATTTAAAAAGGCATTCTTTGTCTTTACTATAGACATGTTCAATTCGTCCAGCTCGTTTTCAAATACGCAGCCGATAAGATTGACTTTATGAGCCCAGCACTGGACATGACTTAATTCTTCAATCAATCCTTGAAGAGTAGTTACACATTTTGTCATGTAGCGTGCTGAGTCCGTAACTACTGCCACTACACGCTCCCGTTCAATTTCATAGGAATTCATGAAAGAATTCATGGTGAAAATTAATAAATGTAAAACAAAAATAGTGGAATGCAGCCGAAATAAATCAGAAACCTCTATGGAGATCAAATTGACAGGTGAAAAGCTGAAGGAAGTAGGAGACTTCTGTTACTTAGGAAGCAGAATAACCAGTGATGGACGAAGCAAAGAGGATATAAAAAGTAGGTTGGCTCAGGCAAAGAAAGCATTTCTACAAAAAAGGAATCTGCTGACATCGAATATAGATTTAGGTATTAGGAAGTCATTTTTGAAGGCCTTTGTCTGGAGCGTGGCGCTCTATGGAAGTGAAACTTGGACTATTGTTGCAGCAGAAAAGAGGAGAATTGAGGCATTTGAAATGTTGTGTTACAGGAGAATGATGAAGATCAGATGGGTAGATAGGGTTACAAACAAAGAGGTATTAAGACGAGTGGGAGAGGAGAGATGTTTCTGGCGACTGCTAATGAAGAGAAGAGATAGGTTGGTAGGACACATACTAAGACACCCAGGAATAGCAAGCTTAGTTATGGAAGGAAGGGTCGAGGACAAGAACTGTAGGGGTAGACCAAGGTTAGAATATGTTAAACAGATTGCCTCGGATGTAGGGTGTGGTAGCTATGTAGAGATGAAACGATTAGCTCGGGACAGGGAGGCAGGGAGAGCTGCATCAAACCAGTCAAAAGACTGAAGACTCAAACAACAATATCGCATTGGAGCAATTTACGCTATTGGCAGAATCTAGAACAACAGAGGCAGCCAGATGGGTGTTCATTTCAGTTGATGGTACCGATGGACGAAAAAGAATGTTGAAAACACACCTACCATTCTTGTCAGTTGTTTCGTCACATAGCAGAAACACGTCTTTGTTTTTTATATCTTCCCTAATTTCTTCCCTCCTTTTTTCGCCAATCCAGGGGAAGTATTTCTGACGAATCTGATTTGCTGATGGTAAATCTCCACTTCCGCGAACGTACTTATTAAACCAAGTACGGATAGCAGGATTGTCTAGTTTCTCTACTGGTATATTAGCTTTCACAAACGCAGTAGTAGTGTCCAAAATAAACTCTTCTTTCATATCCTTCACACGACTAGCATTTGATAATGTTTCTTTCAAGGTGGCCACTCTAGGAACACTAACTTCAAGACGCGAATTTTCTCGGCGTTTTGAATGCTTCTCCGATTTGCAATGTTTGTCTAATGCATCTTTCCTGCGATAATCTAACCGACAATCACAATATTTGCACATAAGAATGCCACAAGAAATTATAAATCCATCATTCTTATATTCTTTAAGTCTGTCTGTGGCAGAAACAGCTACCTTCGGCATTTTTAAACTCAACTGAGCGATGCCCAGTAACAAACACTGTTATCACACGGTTGACTGTAGTCACACGCCAGTATAAATTCGTAACCACACGCAAAATTTATTTCTGAATTCGTGTCATAATATTTAAATTACGTCGCGTCTCATCTTCCTGTACTGCTAAGTTCGGAACTAATATGATGAACACGTGGTCGCCAACTGATTCACGCAAATAACACACTAGCTTCGATGATAACGCACAATTTGCGCACTTTTTTTTATTAAATCATATAGAATTCTCTACTATAATTTACACTCGCTACCGATGTAACAGGAGGCAAACGTAGTTTACATTATGAACAACTATCACATAACCTTTTGGAGGTAGTCGGCCAAACTATTCACGCCGCGATATAACAGCTGTTTACCACAGCGCTAAAATCCAACGAGTAACGAGAATATCGACAGTATATCGTAATATGACGTATATCGTAGTATTAACCCTCGCGAAACTATACAATCGATCATTCTCTCGAATTGAACACCAACCAAATTCGATTATCGGCTTGTGGACAAAAATGTTCGGATTGGTGTGGGGAAAAAATATGAAAATTTGTTTTTATTTCGCAGATTGTGGTATTTGTGGTGTTATTCACAAAATTCGCGTTATTTCGCGATTTAATTTCACTCCTGGGCGGCACGAAACATGTAAATACGTGGAAATAAAACATCCTAACCTCTAAATATGACTTTTCGTTTTATCGCGAATTAACAAAAACTAACACCTCTACCCATAGGTGAACTTATGCTCATAGCCTCTATACACTTACAAAATTTCAGTTTGATTGCTGTAGTAGATTAATAGATATTGAGACCCGTCTAAATATTTCGGATGGTCGCCATGTTGGATTTTAATATATGTAGGCCATACAGTTATATACTATTAGATGATGATTATTGTGTACGTTAATTATGCAAATGTTGATTTCGATCGCATGATTAGAACACAAGAAATAAAAACTTAATTTTTCGAAATTCACACAGCCGCCATCTTGAGATTACGTAAGCAATTGAACTAAATTAGATACCAGTGCATTACAATGTGTATATACATTTGTTGTACGAAGTTTCATTGCATTTGGATCATTAAATCGCGAGAAAAGTCAATTTAAAACTTTCAAATTCGTTTCGCCGCCATGTTTGTTTTGTAGTTAACCGGTATTTGAAAGTCTCATAGATGAACTTCCAGTAGTGCCCTTTATATCTGTACAAAATATCATGGTGATACCGGTAATAGTTTCAGAGATATAGAATGCCGGTGAAATATTTCGCACAGCCACCATCTTGAGGTTATGTCAACAATTGAAGGAAGTTAGATGTGTATGAACATATACTGTACCAAGTTTCATTGCGTTTGGTTGGTTAAATCGCGAGAAACGTCTATTTAAAAGTTGCAACTTCGCTTGGCCACCATGTTGGTGTTTTAGTTACCAGGTTTTCAAAAGTCACATAGGTGAACTTCTAGTAGTTCCCTTTATCACCGTACAAACTTCCAGGGTGATATCGGTAATAGTTTCGGAGATATTGAATGCTGGTGAAATATTTCGCACAGCCGCCATGTTGGATTGGTGAGACGTAACAAAATTTGAAGGGCACGGTCGGGGTCGCTGGGAATAGTGCTATGAACTTACTGAGTTTCATTGAAATCGCTCCAGCCGTTTAGAAGTTATTAGGGGGGGAGGGCGCACACAAAAATCCTCTCGCACACAAACAGACACACAGACAAAAGGTCATCTCATGAGCCTTTTTTTTTTTCTTAAATGAAAATAGGCTAAAAATAGTTTTTCAGCGACTGAACCTTGCTCATAGAAGTCGGTCATTGGTTATTCACCAGGGAAAAGCTGAATGAGAATAATAGGCTAACAAATAATAATGCCGTGTTTTTTAAGGCTCTTTCTAAAATGATGTGGCTTCAGAGACGTCAAGATGCTGTAGTTTCAGCGTGATCTGAAGATTCACGCTTCCTCGTCAGCAGGATATCTATTGCTGAACCACTGGAATGTACAGACACGCTGGATAATGGGTGTGACGTACACGAACATTCCCGTGTTCTGATGCAGAGAGGAGAGAGTTTTCGCACTTGAAATCAGTGCTATTTGTTTTCTTCCATCTCTCATATCGCTCCGAACCACTCCATCTCCATTCTTCTGGATATGAAGAGCTCATACTCAAATCTATTTTTCGTTTTTATATTTCACTCGATTTTCTGGAACATACCTCCGTGTATGCATGCAGGGGAATACGTCAACAATAATACCCTTCATCTCACTAGACGATGGATAGTTAGGTAAAATAGGCTACTGTTTGTTACCAGGAACGGGGAGGTACATTATTATGTATGCATATGTTTCGCCAGGGGGAGAGGGGGGTGTTATGTTTGTTTCATATTAAAGATTGTTTTATATTTGGCACTAGCAACCCGCCCCGGCTTCGCCCGGGAACAGTTATGAATGCATTATGTAATAAATGCTATTTTTAGCCTATTTTCAATTTTGAAAAAAATAGGCTTATGAGATCACCTTTTGTCCGTGTGTGTGTGCGTGTGTGTGTGTGTGTGTGATTCGTGTGTGTGTGTCCCCCCCTAATAAAATCTAAACGGCACGAGCGATTTCAATAAAACTCGGAAAGTTCATAGCACTATTCCGGGCGACCTCGACCATGCCCTTCAAATTTTGTTACTACTCACCAATCCAACATGGCGGCTGTGCGAAATATTTCACCAGCATTCAATATCTCCGAAACTATTACCGATATTACCCTGACATTTTCTATGGTGATAGAGGGAACTATTATAAGTTCACTTATGTGACTTTTGAAAACCTGGTAACTACAAAACCAACATGGCGGCCAAGCGAATTTGCGACTTTTAAATAGACGTTTCTCGCGATTAGACCAACCAAACACAATGAAACTTGGTACAGTAAATGTTTATACACATTGTAATGCACCGACATCTAACTTCGTTCAATTGTTTACATAATCACAAGATGGCGGATGTGCGAAATATTTCACCGGCATTCTATATCTCTGAAACTATTAGCGGTATCTCCCTAACATTTTGTACGGAGATAAAGGGCACTACTGGAAGTCCATCTATAAGACTTTCAAAAACCGGTTAACTGCAAAACGAACATGGCGGCCAAGCGATTTTGAAAATATTAAATAGACCTTTCTCGCGATTTAATGTTCCAAGCGCACTGAAACCTGGTACAGGAAATATTTTTACACATTGTAATCCACTGGTATCTAATTTAGTTCAATTGTTTACATAACCTCAAGATGGCGGCAGTGCGAATTTTAAAATTAAGTTTTTATTTCTTGTGATATAGTCATGCGATCGAAGTGAAAGTTTGAATAATGAACCTACGCAATAATTTTCCTTTATTGGTACATGACTCTATGGCCTATACATTTAACAATCCAACATGGCGACCATCCGAAATATTTAGACGATACTGAATATCTACGAATCTATTTTAGCAATCAAACTGCATTCTTTAATGTTCATAGGGGCTATGAACTTAAGTTCACCTATAGGACATTAAATAACCTGGTGATCACAAATCCAACATGGCGGCGACGCGAATTATAAATATTCACATGGACGTTTCTCGCAATTTAACCATCCGCGTGCAGTAAAACTTGGTACAGTAAATCCTTATACGAATGTTAATCCACTGGCATCTAATTTATTTCAATTGTTTCCATAACCTCAAGATGGCAGCTGTGAAAAATTTTAAAATCTCCTTGTTAATTCTTGTGTCCTAATTATGCGATTGAAGTTTGAATACTACACGTTCACAATAATCTGCATGTAACAGTACATAACTCTAGGACCTACATATATAAAATCCAACATGGCGACCATCCGAAATATTTAGTCGGTTCTCAATATCTACGAATCTATTACAGCAATCAAACTGAAATTGTGTATGTTGATAGTGGCAATTAACATAAGTAGGATATATGAAAATAGGCTGTATAGTTCTTCACGGAACTACTTGTTTTTTTCGATGTCAATGAACTGCGACCTATATCCGTTTTACGTCTCGCATGATGGGTTAAAATCACTGACTGGACTATTAATTATATTATCATAGGGATGCATGTGCAACGATTTCTTGTCAAACGTAATTTAAGAATGGTGAGGTGCATGAAACACAAATCCTCCTTCCGTTCAATCTTAACTTGACTGTGTATTTTGCGGAACGAAAAGTTAACAGGCGAAATGAAGAAAAGCCGAGTTGCATTTCCAGGGAAACTCCTCTGAAGTATTAACTAAACACGACTCGACAGTTTTCTGCAGGCTGTATTTGGGGTAATAGGCTCGCCCGCTAGCTAGGCTGTAACTGGGGTGATAGGCTCGCCCATAGTTAGCTCGTAAACTGTCGCCTCAGTAATTGACTGGAGATAGTTGGAAGAAATGAAACCGTAAAAACACTTATTTTGAAGATAAAGATATGCTCTAGCGGACGTTTTTGTAGAACTTTTCCTGCTGTACAATTCTTACACTCATAGTAGACTATATTGATATTTTGAACGGTTTGCCCAGCTTAAGCTTAAAATGCACTTGGACGCGAGGTTTTCTTTCAACCTTTTTACTGAAATCATTACCGCTTGGCTTCCTTTGATCATAAATAAATTATTTTCTACAGAAACCTTCCTCGAGATATCCTTTACAGAATGGTGAAAACCGGATCAAGATCCATCCAGTGGATCTCGAGATTGCCCGTGATATCCAAGAATCGGGGACTTTGTTTTATAGTAAGTAGAGATTTAATGTTGTCAATATTGCTATTATCATCATTCCACACAACACAACTTTTGAAACAAATTTTAATAAATAGTTCATGCATTAAGAACTGTTCTCACATGGCCCCTTATTTGTAAATATAGTCTCCACTCCTGTGCTTGGATGAAGCAAATTTATATATCAGCTTGGTCGATGAGATTCAATTTTTTTAAAAGATGGTACATTGTTGGCTTTTACGGCCAGTGAATTAAAACTCAGCAATTTTTCTAGGTTTGTGCCGTGTCTTGTATGGGGTTTCGCCTAGGACACCGAGCTGGCTCATAAGCGGGCTCTTGGTGTCCCCACCCGGACCCCCACAGGAGTAGTGAACTGCGCGCTACCTCCCTTTTTACGAAGCGTACCTGAGCATCAAGCAGTTCTCGCAGATAAGAGGCGGTTCTCAATATCTCCGAATCGATTACATCAATCAAACTGAAATGTTGTATGTTGATAGAGGCAATTAACCTAAGTAGGATATATGAAAATAGGCCGTATAGTTCTTCACGGAACTACATTTTCTATTTCTAAAATATTATTATAATTTGTTTAAAAAACTGGTCGTAGTGCAACACTGGAACATTATTACTGGACGCCTGCATAGTGTATGGATGGAAGTGCAGGTCATGGAAGTCATGAAATTCCTTGCACGAAGGAATGTCTGATTGCGGAACATCCAGGACTTAAATGCCCGTTGCTCACGGTAAAATTTTCCTTCAAATATATTGTAAAATAATTTAATTTTATAAAATTTCTGTTGCTCACGGTCTAATTCAAGTTTTATAAAACCTTTGATAACACTTTCAATAAAATAGGACATGTTCTATTCCGTAAAATTAATTTTACGAAACAAACCAATCAGGGAAGCTGACATGAAGATGATGCTGGCGCCACGTGGTGAGAAGATTGTGAAGCTCGCTTTTAAACAAACACTTCGAAAATGGCAGGCTCCGGCTGGACTAAGAAAGCTGTTACTGTTTTACTGGACGAGTACCAGAAATATCAGTGTTTGTATGAAGTTAAACCGCCCATATAGGCCTACCACAATAGAAATGCAAGAAGGGAGGCAGAAATCTCAATCGCCGAATATGTTTCACAAATTCGACCGAACACAAGCCAGGCTGATGTGAAGGCGAAGATAAACGGGCTTCGAACTCACTTGCAGTCTCATTTCAGGAGAAATGGCTTGCCTCATGTTAGTGTCCTGTCGAATAATTTTTGGGACCAACAAGATCTAAGAGTTTTTTAAAACTGCTTTCCTCCATTCTTAGAAAATTCCTATATGAATTCTGATCTTCTAACCTCAACTCATTTTCGACCAAGGACAGCATTCCTCTACTCTTCTCTTCTATCCATTCCCGAGTCCAGGACTTCCTAGCATTTCTTTTCTTCCTTTTTACCACTGTACGACGTATAATTGTAGCTAAAGCAGCAATTTTTGCTTTGTTTTGTTGGAGCCATACTCTCAAACCAATGTGTGTTGAACAGCTGATTCTTGGTTCAGAAGTTTATCTGTAGATGGCGATCCTGATACATCCACGGATTTTATAAAATAATTTTACCATGAACAACACAGCTTGCTTTCGTCAAATTTTTATAAAATTAGTTGTAAAATAAATTTTAAGAAACATTTTACCGTGAGCAACGGGCATAGTGAATGCTTGGCGGGCCTCCTGAATGCGCGCAGGGGTTCTCTGTGCCTTGCGCTTTGGGCAAGAAGCAGTTGTACGAAATTGCTCCCCTCATCTTATGATCGCTAAGCGAACAGGAACTTGGTCGTGTCGTCCAACCGCGAAAACTATCCACACTGTGATTCGTGACCCATTGCTTGCAAAGTAAGTCTCCACAGCGAAAAAGTCGTGCTTTGAACATTGTTACCAACCTGTGTTGAATAAAAAAATGTGGTGATGGTCACTCAGAAAAGGAGATTAAGCGGGGAGATACAATTTTAAGAGTTATTTTTTAAAATTTACATTTATCCTATTAGACCACATTGGTCGTCCAGCCAGCAAAATACAAATCTCGTGTAGGATTCAAATACAGTGAGTCCGGGAATGTTCTCCGCAGCGCCTACATGCGTCTGCGAGAGCTTTCTACAGCAGTTACGTTGGTAGCCGGGCTTCCGCTTGCATCATAACAAATAAACAGTAAACTTTGTACTCACCACAGCTGTTCATAACAGATGCTGGAACCATTCACAGTACATCACTCTTTTTCCGTAATCAGTTTGTTTTAATTCATGAACCACGGTAACTTTATAAGGGAACAACTGAAGCTTGTCTCTTACAGCTTTATGTGCTGTCGACTTAGAGATTCCTGTTTGTTGAGCTAATTTTCGTGTTGATTTACTTGGACTACGCAGCATTATATCGGAGATTTCATCAAGTTTTTCGTCTGTTAAAAGCGTAGGCCTGTCTGTTCCCGGTATATCGTGAACTGAGCCAGTCACACGAAATTTACTTACCAAATCCCGACCGGTATCACGGTTTGGACACTTTGAATTAGGAAACCGCGCCTGAAATCTTAATTTTACATTTTCTGTAAACCGATCGCTTTCGCGAAAAACGTATTCCACCAAAAAACTATCTCTTCAGTAGTAAACATTACCGCCTATATACTGTTGCACTCTTCCAATAATAATCTATCTGAACGCTCGCTGACTGTAATACACACTGAAGACATGCAGGCTCGCTCGCATATCGCAATACACACTGACAGCCCACACAGGGGAGTCCTGCTTTCAAGGACACAGTGCAGCCAACTAAACTTATGACTCAACCTTTCGCAGCTGCACGTATCCACTGCGGAGAACATTCTCGGGCGCCCTGTACTTGAAATAGACAGAGGACTAGGAGAACAAACAAACTTATGTTTCAGGCAAGCAAATCTTTGTTGAAAACATCCTATAATGTCATAGAGTAGAGCTTCCATGAACACTATTACTTTTTTGGTGCACTTGTAATTAATTTTCATTGTTTTCTCCACTTTTCCAAACGTAGAGGACACACTGAATGCTTTAATGAGGTGCCGGCATGATGACTCGTGGTAGACCGTTGATTGTTCACCGGAAACTCAACCATATCCGGTTATTTATTTATCGTATGGCTTTTAATGCCGGGAGTGTCCGAGGACATGTTTGGCTCGCCTGAGTCTGTAGCTGCTTCCAACTTTCGATACCAGATATCAATGATACCTAGTTGTGAACGGTGGGACTTTGATAGAGAGTTCCGATGAAATCTAACCTAACAATTTAGCTGCACACAAGTTTAGTCTGTGGAAGGATCTTTTATATGCCATAAATCTATTACATGGGACCGTCGCCTTTACTTCCCCTCCGAAGGAAGGCTTACTGAAGGATTTTTAACGCTCTTATAAATCCGACGACTTCGGCCGGGTTTGACCCCGCGATCTTGGGCACAGCAGTTCCGCATGCTACCAACTACGCCACCGAAGCCACTATAAGTGCTGGTGTGAGTCAATGCAGAGTTTCATTGAAGCCCTTATAACTATTTCCGGTGTGAAGATTTATCAAAAAATAAACAAGTAGATCCGTGAAGAACTATACAACCTATTTTCATATATCCTACTTATATTAATTGCCACTATCAACATACAAAATTTCAGTTTGATTGCTGTAATAGATTCGTAGATATTGAGAACCGACTAAATATTTCGGATGGTCGCCATGTTGGATTTTATATATGTAGGTCCTAGAGTTATGTACTGTTACATAAAGATTATTGTGTACGTGTAGCATTCAAAATTCAATCGCGTGATTAGGACACAAGAAGTAACAAGGAGATTTTAAAATTTCGCACAGCTGCCATCTTGTGGTTATGGAAACAATTGATATAAATTAGATGCCTGTGGATTAACATTCGTATAAGGATTTACTGTGCCAAGTTTCACTGCACTCGGATGGTTAAATTGCGAGAAACGTCTATGTGAATATTTATACTTCGCGTCGCCGCCATGTTGGATTTGGGATCACCAGGTTATTTAAAGTCCTATAGGCGAACTTAAGTTCATAGCCCTTATGAACATAAAAAAAATCAGTTTGATTGCTATAATAGATTGGTAGATATTCAGAGCCGTCTAAATATTTCGGATGGTCGCCATGTTGGATTGTTATATGTATAGGCCATAGAGTCATGTGCCATTAAAGTAATTTTATTGCGTAGGTTTATTATTCAAGCTTTCACTTCGATCGCATGATCACAACACAAGAAATAAAAACTTAATTTTCGAAATTCGCACAGCCGCCATCTTGAAGTTATGTGAACAATTGAACAAAATTAGATACCAGTGCATTAAAATGTGTATAAACATTTCCTGTACCGGATTTAATTGCGTTTGGAACATTAAATCGCGAGAAAGGTCTATTTAAAATGTTCAAATTCGCTTGGCCGCCATGTTCGTTTTGTAGTTAACTGGTTTTTTAAGTTCTTATAGATGAACTTCCAGTAGTGCCCTTTATCTCCGTACAAAATTTCAGGTTGAAACCGCTAATAGTTTCAGAGATATAGAATGCCGGGGAAATATTTCGCACAGCCGCCATCTTGTGGTTATGTAAACAATTGAACCAAGTTAGATGTCGGTGCATGACAATGTATATAAACATATACTGTACCACGTTTTATTGCGTTTGGTTCTTTAAATCGCGAGAAACGTCTATTTAAAAGTCGCAAATTCGCGTGGCCGCCATGTTGGTTTTGTAGTTACCAGTTTTTTTCAAAAGTCACATAGGTGAACTTCTAGTAGTTCCCTTTATCAGCGTAAAAAAATTCCAGGGTGATATTGAGAATAGTTTCAGAGATATTGAATGCTGGTGAAATATTTCGCACAGCCGCCATGTTGGATTGGTGAGACGTAACAAGAATTGAAGGGCACGGCCGGGGTCATCCGGAATAGTACTATGAACTTACCGAGTTTGGTTGAAATCGCTCCAGCCCTTTAGATGTTATTAGGGGGAGACACACACATCACACTCTCTCTCTCTCTCTCTCACACACACACACACACACACACACACACACCCACACATGCACTCACACACGGACAAAATGTGATCTCATAAGCCTATATTTTCAAAATTGAAAATAGGCTAAAATTACCCAAAGGTATTGAACCAAGGAACACATTAATGAAAGAATTATGTAATAGTACATTATGCAACGAGCCTGTAATGGAAATTATAAAACGAGCGTACGTGAGTTTTATAAACATACTCGTGTCTTAATTACCATTATAGGCGAGTTGCATACGACTGTTTATGTTCGACGATAATTATTATAACTATTTTATGTTCGAACATACATATTCATAAATATCTGTCGAGATTTCGCCAGTTTTATGTACGGAACAGAGCGCATGAGACGCAGAGAATGCCTTGTAATTGACCATGGCCTTCTCGATTACCCTACTGTGACACTAGGCCAGGCAGTGAAATTTAAATTAGAAGGCCGTAGAACTCAGCGCATCTAATTATCTAATTTTTCAAGCAACTGTTTCTTGAGCTCTGATTGGTGGGAGAAACTGTTCCATAATGAAAAATAGTGTTATAATAATAATAATAATAATATCGTATGGCCTCGGGTGCCTGGTCCAAGCTTTGTTAATTGACACCCAGAGGGTAGCTTGCATGTCGAATTTCGTCGTTCCTTTGAATGCTATGAAAGTCAAGGACACTACAGCGCTTTCAAGTAGAGAATGGAGGAACTTTGTGTTGGCGGAAAATCCCGAGATTGATTTTGCCTACTGAATTCAAATGGGTTCTTTAACATGCCAACAACGTATGACATGATTGTCGTGATTTTTGTCGCCTTCAAAAATCACCTACCATGGCCAGGGGCGAACCTGCAATCTTGGGGTTGGTAGTCCGACACTATAACCACTCACCCATCGTGGCAAGTATAGTGTTATAATGAGCCTCATTATAGTACAGTTTTCTGACATATAATAGTCAGGGTCGAACATAAATAAGTTAATTTGGCTAGGATTTGAATCAAAAGGAAAACTAGTAAAGAAACAAGTGATTTTATGCCGTTTTTCTGGAGCTGCATTTAGGCGTGTGTGTTAGCGAATTCCATTACGGATGTTGAAGGCGTAAAGGCACTTTGCGAGTCTGAAATAATATGAAATTTCTTGAATTGTTTGGAAATGCCGAATTCGATTGCTGATTTTATGGTGAATTTCAAGATGTAACAACATGTAACAATTTTTTGGCTCTTCAAGCCGTGCATACCCGCTTGAAGTATATTTTAAAAGTTCTATGAGTATCACATTTCTTCTTAAATATTCACGGAAAACTGTAATCATTTACAAGAATATAACATGAAATCCTACCAAAATGTCTGAAAAAATAATTCCCTTAATTTCTAATGAACTCGGCTATAGACTGTATCTCGTCACTCACAAAGCTGTATCACAGGGTTTTCATGTGCGATGCACGTACTATAATCACCGTGATGTCTCACAAGGAATGGGAGTTGGAGGTGCGCGAACATTTGATTGACCGGGGAAAGTTTCCCTGATGTAAGACAGCATTCATTTATGAAAAATGATCGCGATTGTTAACTAATGTTCTTAGCCATGGATGATTCCTCCATGTCTTAGCACCGAACTAAACTCTGACTTACAGCACTTTTTAGCCTCAGTTTACTTTTGGTTGCTTGGTTGGTTCTTAAGTTCAGGGGCTGCGACAACGCGGTTATGTAGCCCCGTGTACTTTGGGTGTGTGTAGCATAACCGGTGTTAATTGCGATGACTGTATTAGTGTGTGTTATCTGTTTTTTTAATTCAAGTAAGAACTGCAGACTTTTGAATGTTTCAAATAGTTCCTACTTTTGCTGCCAAACGCCACCTTCAACGACTACTAGTTCAGAACTTAGCTACCAGACGCCACCACAGTCGGCTCTTGGCAACGAACGTAGGGACCTAAGAGCGTTGTTTATACTCTTAACTATACAATTTAGCTTCTCACAGGTGTAATTAGCGGAAGGTTCTTTAAACATGCCATAAATCTATGACATGGGACCACCGGCTTTACTTCCCCTCCGAAGGAAGGCATACTGAGGGATTTTTAACGCTCTTATAAACAGGCCAACTACATTCCTAGCATACGGTGTTATAAAATGGCGAGATATAAATTCGAGAAAAGAAATAAAATACATTTTAAAGAAGCATTTCATAAATACTAAGGAAAGGAAATCTCCTTCAAAATCAGTCAATATGGCAACACTGGGCCTTTGAATACCCCCGAAGCCATAATTATTTATGGCAGTCCTTTCTCTGTCCAGCATGCATTGTTATAATGCGCAGGTGCAGATAGTTAGGCCATACAACATGAATCAGGATAATAATTCTGCTCAACCTTGTACCTTGATGCAGGGGCGTTTATAAGGGGGGCGCTGTGGGGGCTCCAGCCTCCCTCACCCCACCCCCAAACTCTGAAAAAGCCAATAAAAATTAAGAGTGTGTTGCTTTGGTAAAAGCATAAAATAATTGTAAATTTGGTTGTACCCTAATCTTTACTTATTGGCTAAATTATAAACAATATTAAGAATGAAATTAGACTGGCATTCTTAGCTGCCACCCAAAAAGGTCTGTATTCAATTCCTGGGTCTGCCAAGGAATTTTAATTCTGATCTAAGGGTTAGAACGGGGTACACTCGGCCTTCTGAGGCAAAACAGAGAAGTTTAAGTATACATTTTATTTGTGTGTTGTGTTGTATTTTACAACATTTTTGTATTGCCAGTAATTGTGGGTTGTAGGCTATATTAACTTAGAATTTTTCAATTATCCCTTATCTAAAATAATTACACAAAGTTATATGCTTTATGATATCGGATGATTGCGGTGACAATCCCCTGAGAATACTCACAATTTTCCAGGAAAGTCACCCCTCCCCCCGAAAATAAATTGTATATACGCCCCTGCCTTCGGGCCCCCTCCCCCCTCAAAAGATAAACATGAACTCGAGTGCCTAATTTCTAAGGACCGAATGTTTGGCCAATACATAAGACACTACCACTCCCACATTATGATGCTCTTTGACAGAAATATTTTAAGAGATACCATTTGAGCATATTTAACATATCAATAAGTCCATATAAAAGTGACAAATGAAGAAGAGAAATACACAAGACATTAGTTTCAGCCTCTTGAGCATTATCGGATGCATTCTAATGAATACGAAATTTTGTATCGGGGGTTGGCAAGCCATGTTTAGGCTCTAGCAGCCTGAGTCTTGACTTTTAAACAATGGAAAGCAATGCAGCTCGCGTAACCACGCCTCATGGAGGGAAGGCTGAGAAGCCTAAGGCGCAGCCTAACGTGCTCCTACAGGACTGTTACAGGTCACGGAAGTCAGGGGGGAAAATCCGGTCAGGGAAGTCAGGGAAATGTCAGGGAAATTTTCTGCAAGGTCAGGGAACTTCTTAAATTTTATTTCTATCTTACCTTAGCAATAATTTTGAAAGAATCCGTGCCATGTACGTTACTTACCCATCGTATTATTTGACTATTAGATCAAAGTTTTTATGCCATTAGTTATAACAATTGCAATAACTTTTTGAATGTAAGAAGTTAGATTGTGAAATGAGTGTACTGACAAAGAAAGAAGTTAAAAATAAAGTTCTTTGAATCAATTTTTTATGTATTGCTTTTTTGTTGTTATTTGTCCGTGTTATTTTTTTAGCATAACCGATTAATTTATTAAAAAAGTCAGATGAAGCCAGTTTTTTTCATGCCTTCTGAGGTGCTCATGGCATCTGAAACTGGGCTAATTCTTAAAATTAGCTCTTTGTTAAAATTCTTTCTTTAAGCCTCTTCTTTACAATCTCTGAAAAGAAACTCTTTTTGTTTGTATGAAATAGCTTACAAATCTCGTGCAATACAGTAGCTGAAAAAAAAAAAACAACAACGAAGAAAGGTTAGCATGGACGTGTGAAAATGAAAATCCACAGCCTGCTTCCAGTCTCTGACCGGGTCAGGAATGGAATGAATGAAGCCCCCATCTAGCGGCGAGGATATAGACTGTGCCGGCTGCCGAGGCCTGACGCACTCCTCTGGGGCAATGATTAAATGAATGACAGATGAAATGAAATGATAGTGGAGAGTGTTGCTGGAATGAAATGTTGACAGGGGAAAACCGGAGTACCCGGAGAAAAACCTGTCTGCATCCGTTTTGTCCAGCACAGATCTCACATGGAGTGACCGGGATTTGAACCACGGATCCAGCGGTGAGAGGCCGGCGTGCTGCCGCCTAAGCCACGGAGGCTTTTAGCATGGACGTGTATTTAAAAAAAATAATAAAATAATCAGTGTATGTCGTGGGATTCGGAAGATGTAAATCAGTAACAATCAATCGTTTGATCAATTTGACGGCTTTTATTAGCCTATTTTCAATTTTGAAAAAATAGGCTTATGAGATCACCTTTTGTCCGTGTATGTGTGTGTGTGTGTGTGTGTGTGTGTGAGTGTGTGTGTGTGCCTCTCCCCCCCCCCCCCCCTAATAAAATCTAAGCGGCTGGAGCAATTTCAATGAGACTCGGTAAGTTCATAGCACTACTCCGGGCGACCTCGACCGTGCCCTTCAAATTTTGTTACGTCTCATCAATCCAACATGGCGGCTGTGCGAAATATTTCACCAGCATTCAATTTCTACGAAACTATTACCGAAATCACCCTGGAATTCTCTACGATGATAAAGGGAACTACTAGAAGTTCACCTATGTGACTATTGAATAACTGGTAACTAAAAAACCTACATGGCGGCCACGCGAATTTGCGACTTTTAAATAGACGTTTCTCGCGATTTAACCAACCAAACGCAATAAAACTTGGTACAGTATATGTTTATATACATTGTAATGCACTGACATCTAACTTCGTTCAATTGTTTACATAACCACAAGATGGCGGATGTGGGATATATTTCACCGGCATTCTATATTTCTGAAACTAGTAGCGGTATCACCCTGAAATTTTGTACGGAGATAAACGACCCTACTGGAAGTTCATCTATAAGACTTTCAAAAACTTGTTAACTACAAAACGAACATGGCGAATTTGAAAATTTTAATAGACCTTTCTCGCTATTTAATGCTCCAAACGCAATGCAATCTGGTACAGGAAATGTTTATACACACTGTAATGTACTGGTATCTAATTTAGTTCAATTGTTTACATAACCTCAAGATGGCGGTTGTGCGAATTTTAAAATTAAGTTTTTAATTCATGTTTCTTTATCATACGATGGAAGTGAAAGATTGAATAATGAACCTACGCAATAATTTTCCTTTAATGGTACATGACTCTATGGCCTATACATTCAACAATCCAACATGGCGACCATCGACATATTTAGACGGCTCTGAATATCTACGAATCTATTATAGCAATCAAACTGAATTTTTTATGTTCATAGGGGCTATGAACATAAGTTCACCTATAGGACTTTAAATAACCGGGTGATCACAAATTCAACATGGCGGCGACGCGAAGTATAAATATTCACATAGACGTTTCTCGCAATTTAACCATCCGAGTGCAGTAAAACTTGGTACAGTAAATCCATATACGAATGTTAATCCACTGGCATTTAATTTATTTCAATTGTTTTCATAACCACAAGATGGCAGCTGTGCGAAATTTTAAAATCTCCTTGTTACTTCTTGTGTCCTAATCATGCGATTGAAGTTTGAATGCTACACGTACACAATAATCTTTATGTAACAGTACATAACTCTAGGACCTACATATATAAAATCCAACATGGCGACCATCCGAAATATTTAGTCGGTTCTCAATATCTACGAATCTATTACAGCAATCAAACAGAAATTTTGTATGTTGACAGTGGCAGTTAACATAAGTAGGATAAATGAAAATAGTCTGTATAGTTCTTCACGTAACTATTAGCCTATTTTCAATTTTGAAAAAATAGGCTTATGAGATCACCTTTTGTCCGTGTGTGTGTGTGTGTGTGATGTGTGTCCCCCCCTAATAAAGTCTAAGCGGCTGGAGCAATTTCAATGAGACTCGGTAAGTTCATAGCACTACTCCGGGCGACCTCGACAGTGCCCTTCAAATTTTGTTACGTCTCATCAATCCAACATGGCGGCTGTGCGAAATATTTCACCAGCATTCAATTTCTACGAAACTATTACCGAAATCACCCTGGAATTCTCTACGATGATAAAGGAAACTACTAGAAGTTCACCTATGTGACTATTGAAAAACTGGTAACTAAAACACCAACATGGCGGCCACGCGAATTTGCGACTTTTAAATAGACGTTTCTCGCGATTTAACCAACCAAACGCAATAAAACTTGGTACAGTATATGTTTATACACACTGTAATGCACTGACATCTAACGTCGTTCAATTGTTTACATAACCACAAGATGGCGGATGTGCGATATATTTCACCGGCATTCTATATTTCTGAAACTAGTAGCGGTATCACCCTGATTTTTTTTACGGAGATAAACGACACTACTGGAAGCTAATCTATAAGACTTTCAAAAACTGGTTAACTACAAAACGAACATGGCGGCCAAGCGAATTTGAAAATTTTAATAGACCTTTCTCGCTATTTAATGTTCCAAACGCAATGAAATCTGGTACAGGACATGGTTATACACATTGTAATGCACAGGTATCTAATTTAGTTCAATTGTTTACATAACCTCAAGATGGCGGCTGTGCGAATTTTAAAATTAAGTTTTTAATTCATGTTTCTTAATCATGCGATCGAAGTGAAAGATTGAATAATGAACCTACGCAATAATTTTCCTTTAATGGTACATGACTCTATGGCCTATACATTTAACAATCCAACATGGCGACCATCGAAATATTTAGACGGCTCTGAATATCTACGAATCTATTATAGCAATCAAACTGATTTTTTATATTCATAGGGGCTATGAACATAAGTTCACCTACAGGACTTTAAATAACCTGGTGATCACAAATTCAACATGGCGGCGACGCGAAGTATAAATATTCACATGGACGTTTCTCGCAATTTAACCATCCGAGTGCAGTGAAACTTGGTACATTAAATCCTTATACGAATGTTAATCCACTGGCATCTAATTTATTTCAATTGTTTTCATAACCACAAGACTGGGTGAGTTAGCCGTGGTGGTTACGGCATGACTGATTGCAGTCGCTCACATCCGGGAGGCAAGGAGGTTCGAATCCCCCCGCCGGCAACCTTGAAGATGGTCTTCTGTGGTTTCCCATCTTCCTTCCAGGCAAATGCCGGGGTTGGTCCCTAACTATAGGCCACAGCCGCTACCTTCCAACTCCTCGTCCTTACATTCCAACTTCACTCCTTCCCTCCCCAACGGTACTTGTAGCTCACCCATTGGGTGTCCGTCTCGAAGCAGCTACAAAAACTGGCGAGCCGAACATGTCCTCGGACACTCCCGGCACTAAAAAAAAAAGCCATACGCTAAAAAAAAACCACAAGATGGCAGCTGTGCGAAATTTTAAAATCTCCTTGTTACTTCTTGTGTCCTAATCATGCGATTGAAGTTTGAATGCTACACGTACACAAACATCTTTATGTAACAGTGCATAACTCTAGGACCTACATATATAAAATCCAACATGGCGACCATCCGAAATATTTAGTCGGTTCTCAATATCTACGAATCTATTACAGCAATCAAACTGAAATTTTGTATGTTGACAGTGGCAGTTAACATAAGTAGGATAAATGAAAATAGGCTGTATATTTCTTCACGGAACTACTTGTTTTTAAAATATGTTCATACGGTGATCAGAATAAAGTATTGGTGGTCAGGGAAAATGGGATCTTAAGTTAGGGAAAAGTCAGGGGAAATGCAATTCTTGGTCTTGTAAATACCCTGTTCTACTACCTGTCTTAAAAATATTTATTGACGGTTACAAAGACATTGACTGTGACGGCAGAATATACAATAGAATTTCAAAATATTTACAGCCATTTTCATTTTAAACTAAATGAAATACCAATGGATATTTAATAAATGTATTACACCTTAGTCAATAAAAATAAATTAATGTTCATTAGTTATTAATGAAATGTACCAGTTGTTTTTATTACCAACCTTGATGCTAAATACACTTATTGAATTTATTTATTATGCGTATAGCTTTTAGTGCCGGGAGTGTCCGAGGACACGTTCGACTCGCCAGAGGCTGTAGCTGATTCAACGCGGATACCCATGGGGTGAGCTACAAGTTCCGTTCAATTTCAGGTAGTTCCAACTTTCGCTACCAAATATCACTGACACCTACTGGTGAACGTTGGAACTTTGATAGCGTTTCAACGAAATCTAACCTGCAAATTTAGCTTCACACAAGATTAATTAGTGAAAGGCTCTTTTAGATGCCATAATAATAATAATAATAATAAAATATCAAAAATATCGTATGGCCTCTGGTGCCGGGTGCAAGCTTTGTTATTTGACACCCAAAGTGTAGCTTGCATGTCAAATTTCGTTGTTCCTTGAGCACTATGAAAGTCAAGGAGGTTAGATATCTAAGCTCCTTGAGCACGATAGCGCTTTCTAGTAGAGAAATGAGGAACTTTTTGTTGGCGGAAGCTCCAGATTAATTTTGTCATTATGAACACGGCCTACTGAATTCAATTGGGTTCTTTGACATGCTAACATCGTATGACATTGTGTCATAATTTTTGCCGCCTTTCAAAAATCACTTACCACGGCCAGGAGCGAAAGCTTGGGGTTAGTAGACCGACACGTTGACCACTCATCCACCGTGGCAACCCATAAATCAATGACATGGGATCGCCGGCTTTACTTCCCCTCTGAAGGAAGGCATACTGAAGGATTTTAACGCTCTTAAAAATCTGATGACTTCGGCCGGGTTTGAACCCGCGATCTTGGGTATAGAGCCTCAGCATGCTACCGACTATGCCACCGAAGCCGCTACAGTTATTGAAGATACATATTTATAGAAACTTTCCGAGAAATATCCCACCTAAGAGGCTTTAATCATGAGTTGCTTATGATTTTTTAAAGTTCTGTGCACTTGGGAGACGTTTTGTCACGTATGAATGTGATCTGTGAGATGGAAATTTATTATAATAATTGATATTGTGCGATGTTCCGCGCAAAATGAGACCCAAGGTGCAGTGGGAGCCAAATACTGATGTAACTTGTGCTGAATTCCTCGCCAGATGCTAATCACGGCCGTATTTTAGTCGCCTCAATGGAGACTCGGCTCCAGCCAGATTAATATATTGTTGCTGCAGCGAGCTCGTCAGGCCACACGGGATTGTAATCCAGGTACCACAATGCATTTGTCTGAGCAGCTTGTTTAATGCACGAAATTCTATCTTAAAATTAGACTTGTACAGGACCCAAAATTCTGAATTTCGATTTTTTACTGCCGTAGGTTATTCTAAATTTGTGTTTGGTTTGGGTTTCAGAAGTTGTGATCTGAAAATAATTTCCTTAACGGTACTTACTTACTGGTCGGCGCTACAGTCCCTGAAGAACCTTGGCCTCCTTTACCATCTACCTCCATTCATCTCTATCTTCCGCCTTCCTTCTCCAATTCCTGATTTTCAGACTTTCATGCTTAACAACATTTATTTCGGTACTTTTTTCAATCCCATGACTGTAAAAGGTGAAAAATTGACATTGAACATCAAGATGGCTTTTTAACGCTACCCTATGAGAGTTGGTTTAAGTGATTTATAATTACTATTTCGATTGTTATCTAAGTTAAGTAGTATCAAAATGATATCCTGCAATCTGGTAAGTTATCCTGACCAAACCACATGTCCCTATCACCCTTAAGTACCGAGTTATGACGTTCAATGCGATGCTGGATACGAAATCCATGATGGCGGCCATTTTTCCAACATGGCGGCATGTTCCCCAAGAGAGATTTTTTGGGACTTTTAGTAATTTGATCCAAGCTATTCAAGGAACCTCTCCACCAATTTTTAGCTTGATAAACTAATTTTCCTCACTTTGCCCAAATGCTGTCTAATATTCCTGCACTATACGGTCGTCTTCCAATATCCGCTTTCGTTCTCATTAACCTTTTTCCTTTGCCGGTTCGTCATCGGGTGATCAGCATTCCGAGGCATTTTTAAGGTATCCGTAACATTTAATTTTTTTACAAGGTAGGGTTTTTAGCCTTACGCCAAACCTCCAACCTGAAAGACCAGGGTATCCCTCTTAGTCTGGCGCATCACCTTTGACCTGTCTGGCATGGGTGGCCCTACCAGGAGCTTACGCTCCCGCCGGCATAGCTCGCAGGACCATTCGGACTCTCAAGCCCTCACATCAAGTCAGGCTGAGGATACCATCGTGAGGGGAAAATAATTTAAAACAAGAAGTTCCGTGACGAAAATTTAAGAGTCATGCCAATGATTAATCTTATGGATCTATCTAGAATAATGACGAAATTAAGTTGGTAATATAGAAAATTCAAATTAGTTCGAATTACTGTATACCTGGCATAATGTAGCCTAATAGAGCACTGCAGTTGGCAGCCCTGGTGACTGACTATATTCTTAGTTCCATCTCTTAAGGTACATAATACAAAATTTGGATAGCATGGACGTTACATGCAGTTAGACAATGGATCTAACATCGCGCGTAAAATCATGTTGGCAACAATGTCATGCATATATTGGTCAGAAATAATCTGAAATAATACGATCTATTTCTGTGCCAATTTTGAATGAAATCCATTAGTTAGTATAGAAGTTACATGCATTTTAAAATTGGACCTATCAGCAGGCTTAGAATCATGATCGCAGCACTGACGTATATTAGTTACTCCAAATTAATCTAGAATGCCAGGTACTATACGTGTGCATACTTGAAAGCTGTCGGCTTGCGTACTTTCTGACATATTGGTATTTGGATAAAAGAAATTGAGAGAATTTATTAACAGTTGGCACCCCTGGTGGATCTTAAGAATACGCTCAGTCATATCTGTTTATGTACACATAGCACATACAAAATTTGGTTGGAATCCAACAATTTTTAAATACATACAACTTCTACACTATCAATTTATAGTTATACATTGATAGTGTAGAAGTTATAAGTATTTAAAAATTGGACCTATTAGCAGACTTAGAATTATTTTGGCAACACTCTCTTGTATGGCCTCCTGGAAATTAAACTGAAATATTATTATCGATACGTGTGCCAATTTTGAAATAGCTCCCATTCATACCTTCCAAGATATTCAACATGGAGCTCAAATTTCAATTGCAATTTTTCAGCAGTTGGTAACACTGCCATCATTTTCAAATACGGCATTGAGATGTTCAGGTATAGATATTTACTCATACCAAATTTTGCTTCGATTGCTGCAGCCGTTTAGGAGTTGATAGGGGGGGACACACACAGCCAGACAGACAGAAGGACAGACAGACAGACAGACAGACACACATTTGCCTGGATCGATCTCATAAGTCTACTTTCTCCTCATTTTTGCAAAATGTGAAAAGTAGGCTAAAAATACAAAACTATACCTCTACTATTACAAAGTTGTTGTAGTTGCTTTTTTTAGGAGCGGCGACATCACGGTCATATAGGCTCATGTATTTTGTGTGTGTGTGTGAGGGGGCAGGGATTTGTGTGATAACCTGTGCTATTGTGATGGCAGTACTAGTACATGTATTTGTAAATTGGGGACAGGATTGGGAAGGAGGCGGCCGTGGGCTTACGTTAGGAAGCATTTGCCTGGAGTAGAAGTGGGGAAACCACGGAAAGCTACTTCCAGGATGGCCGAGGTGAGAATTGAAGTCTTCTCTTCACAGTTTTGACTCACGAGGCTGAGTGTACCACATTCCAGCCCTCAGACCAAAATGACATTTCTTGACAGCCTGGAATCGAAGCCGGACCTCCGGATGACAACCGAGAATGCTAGCCGCTACACCACGAAGTGGACACTACTGTTTTAAAGATATCCCATGTACTTCTTCGCATAGGCTATATTGCTACGACCAACAAGATAGTACTGTATCATTTCCTGCTATATCAAGTGATGTTTTCATATTAAAACCATTTTTATTCTATTTTGGAATAGTTGTGTAAGAAGACGTACAAATCTTATTTGACACATAAACAATATGAGCAAACTAACGGCTTTGGTGGCGTAGTTGGTAGACTAACATGCTGAACTGCTTTGCCCAAGATCGCGGGTTCAAACCCGGCAAAAGTAGTCGGATTTTTTAAGAGCGTTAGAATCCTTCAGTATGCCTTCTTTCGGAGGGGAAGTAAGGCCGGTGGTCCCACGTCATAGATTTATGGCATGTGAAAGATATTTCCACTAACTAAACTTCTGTGAAGCTACATTTCTAGGATAAATTTCGTTGTAATGCTCTATCAAAGCTCCAACATTCACCACTAGAGATGTCAGTGACATCTGGCAGCGAAAGTTGGAACTACTTGAAATTGAACGGAACTTGTAGCTCACCCCATGGGTGTCCGCTTGAAGCAGCTACAGCCCCTGGCGAGCCAAACATGTCCTCGAACACTCCCGGCACTAAAATCCATACCCTACATAATTAATAATGAACAACTTTACACTCTCGACTACATTTGTATACAGTATGTGTGTTCGAGACCTCAGTCTTTAGACTGGTTTGATGTAGCCCTTCATTTTCGCCTGTCCTGAACTAATCGTTTCATCTGTACATAACTATCTTAACCTGCATCCGTTGAGCATATTATTGCAACCTTGACTTAAGTTTGCTATACCTGGATATCTTAGAATGTGCAGTTCAATGTCTACTACAAAACCGACGGTTCTTTGTCACCTTGAATAGCAAGAAAAGCCGATGGAGAGTCCAGAAGAACGGCCTTCCTCAAGGCAGTGTGCTGACACCGTTGCTGTACAATATCTACAACAATGACCAACCTGTCGGAACGAACACAAGATCATTCTCTTATACCGACGATACAGCAGTTGCAGCCCGAGGAAGTACGTTTGATGAGGTGGAAACGAAGCTGACTACAGCCCTCGAAGTCCTGGCAGAGTACTATGACAATAACCACATAAAACCTAATCCAACCAAAACACAGGTCTGTGCGTTTCACCTGAGAAATAGACTAGGAAGAAACTGGAAGTAACTTGGAGGGGAAAACAACTACAACACTGTGACACCCCTACATACCTCGGAGTAAAGCTCGACCGCTCACTCACGTTCAAAGACCATTGCGAGAATATGAAGCTCAAAGTCTGCAGCCGAAATAATATCATATGCAAGCTCACTAACAGCACATGGGGGGCTCAACCAAGAGTACTACGTACGTCTGCTCTAGCTCTATGTTTCTCCACTGCAGAATATGCAGCACCAGTGTGGCAGAACTCCGCACACGCGAGGAAGGTTGACACCGTCAACGAGACAGGCCGCATTATGACAGGTTGTCTACGACCAACTCCAATTGACAAAATCTACCATCTTGTAGGCATAGCACCTCCGGATATTAGAGGAAGAACAGCGGCAGAGGTTGAGAAGAAAAAACCGGAACATGATCCTAGGCATCCCAGGTTTGTAGTGAAGCATCACGTCCCAGGCTGAAGTCAAGAAAAGAGCTTGAAGCAATTGCAACATCTTCCGCTCGCCGTATAGAACTATGGCGAAACAGGACACCTGGAAGTAATGGCCAAAACCCAAAGGAAGAGCCGGCTGCTGGTTTTCAACTACTGTGGAAGACTTTGAACAGACTGCGAACTAGAGTGACGCGGTGCAAACAAAATTTGAAGTGGTGGGGCTACATTACTGAAGATGCAGCCTGCAAATGTGGAGAAATTCAAGATGTTGAATACCACTTGGTCTGCTCGAAATTGCCTGAAGCCTGCACGCTGGATGACCTGGTTTCAGCAAAAGCTTCTGCAATCCAGAGTTGACAAACTCTCAAACCTCTAAATCCCAACTTCCCACTCAGAATGTCCCTTTTCACTAGAAAATATCCGACGTAAATATTTATTTTGTTCAATACAAATGTATAATGAATAAAAATGTGCTCCAGAATCTCGATAATGTGTTTCTAATTGCGCTAAAATTGATTTTAACGAATCACAAAACTGCCTTGTAAACTATCATTATCATACACTTAATACACGTTTTTATTCATTTAAAGATTGAGATGTTTATCTTTCCCTGTATAAGTCTTTGAATTAAGATTTCACACAAACACAAAACATAATGTTACGAATGCTAGACAGTTTCGTCCCCGCGTGTGACTCAGGCCGTCCCAGGCTATTCCAGACTGTGTGCTACCAGCGCCTTACGCAACGTGACTGTAAGAGCAAAAGGGCACGGTCTAGACCCTACGCAGCCCACCCAGAAATGGAACTCTCGAGAAACCGTGAACCCTGGTCCGCTCTAGAAGCATCCATTGAGTCATCAGCTCCGATATATAAGAGCGACCCTGGCCGGTGAGGACGAACTGTGTGTTTGAGGAGTGTGTGTGTTTGACTGTGCGACAGAAATATTGAGGCGAATTACCGAGCGAGTGTGTTTTCCAGTGCGATGGAGGTTATTGTGGTGGATTGCGAAATGCAGTGGACTGTTCCCTAGCCTGCGGACGGCAAGACTGTGGCTTGTTTACAAGATGAAGAGTGCAGTTATTTCTAGCCAGCACACGGGTCTACCTCATTAATAAGAGATTAACTTATGTGAGTGAGTGAAAGGAGGTGAGTGAACTCTATAAGGGAGGAACTTGACTGAGACTGCTAATTGGTTTCCAAGTGTTTATTGTGTGGTGTAACTTTCTTGACCTGCAATAAAGCTATATTTCTTTAAAGGACCAAACTGTGTTGTGCTTCTAACCACTGTAATCCAATTAACGAACGTGCTACCAGGGGTAACACGTAACAATAATTTTTAATCTCCAAAAACACACAAAACTGTCTGTTATCGCACAAGCAGCAGTTGGCGATTGTAATCTATTACTATACTTTCGTTGAAGGTTTATTTTTATTATATCAGCATGTATGAATCGTACCTTTTATGTATTAATGGTAGCTCAGCCGATGATAGGTTGGTTATATGACATCGGCTAAATATGCCAAATTTAACCCCCTTTTGCAAAAGAAATCCCTTTATCCCTTTCCTAAAAATATTGTCTGAATGTGACAAATCCCACGGGTTGGCATCACTGCTGCAATCTTTCCTGAATATAAATATATACAGTATTAGGTAGCCTATATGTAATTGACTTGAACGGAGGCCATTTCATTCTCTCCCTTCTTCCAGCCCGTTACGCAAGGGGATAGACAATGAGTTTTCTGCGATAATTAGCTCAGAATTATAAAGATGAACGCCAATAACACACCCAAATTCCTCTCTGCTCATAAGTATGTGTGCTGATGTTCCCTACTCCTCGCTGCAGGTAAGGCAGGAGAGCGCCATCTGGCTCCGGAACTTGTGGCGTCAACCACAAACCACCAACAAGCGCGGTCGCAGCTTCCGCCTAACGGAGTTAATATCAGCGCAGCCAGGATTACACGCTAATAGGATTCCTTATCTCCCAAACATACAGTATTTCCATCGAATAATATGTACAGTGGAAATAAGGTATTCCCTAATCGAATGAATATGGACACGTGTCAATCGTGTACAGGATGAACTTCAACAGTGCCCAGTCCTCCGCAGATCAATCAATATACACCCGACTTTTGGGTAATAAGACGGCCTCAAAACGTCCATACCAACATCAAGTAAGATTTTGAAACTCGTACCTGTCGTTGATAGGTGCGTCAAGTAAAGGAAGACAGTTTAACCCTTTATCGAGCAAAACTATTTCTTAATTATATGTGTTTTTACTTTTTAATTTATTTTAATTGTTATAATTAATTATTAATAATGTTATTTTTTGTTTCTTTAATTTTAATGTGTATACATTCTAATTTTCAATGTATGTTCTTATAGATTTAATTTTGATATTTTTATTGAATTAATTTATTAATTAACTAATTTCGTATTGATTTTTACAATTATTTTCATAATTTCTTCTTGCATCGTTATGCCCGACTCAGGAGCACGGTTGAACCTGTTTAGCTGATGTGTTGGCCTTCTTTTCCTTCCAAAATCACTTCATCCTCTCGCTGAGCGCCTTTCTTCGGTCTTCTGTCCAAGTTATGGTGGCCCTGGTGTTAGGTTTGTCTTCAAATTGGTGATTGTCGATTAGGGTTCTGAATTTGCATCTGTCCTGTATAATATTGCCTGAAATGTTGATTTCCTGGAGATCTGTTTCAATTTCACGTACCAGCTGTTCTTGGTATTTAAGAAGAAGGAAGATTGTAGTTTTACGTGACCGTGAATCTTGTGATTATGAGCCACGGGACCTCCTTTTTACGTGGAATCCGAACCACAGGACATGGCATTTCACTTTGAAAATCTCACATGCTGTGACCGGGAATCGAACCCGGACCGCCTTGGTGAGAGGCATACAGCTAGACCGCTGAGCCACCACGCCCCTCTTGGTATTTAGTGAGAGGGCCAAGTTGAGAATTCTGTTAGTCAATCTGCCATTGTTCATTCTGATAATGTGCCCGTAAAATTTCAATCGTCTTTTCCGAAAAGTATGAGACATTTTTTCACATTGGCGATATATTTCCTGGGATGACTTTTTCCTCCAGATTCCCTCTATAAAATCTGGGCCAAAAATTTTTCGTAAAATTTTCCTTTCTTGTTTTTCAATCTCTTTGGTTAAAGATTTGCCACCAATGATTAAGGTTTCTGATGCATATAACGCCTCCGGTTTGATTACTGTATTATAATGTCTAAGTTTTGCTTTCCGAGATATTGATTTTTTGTTATACCTATTCCAAGTGATTTTCAAAATTTATATATAGTTATGTTTATTATTTTATTTTTTTATATTTCCTTTATTATTGTAATTTTATTTTCATGATTTATTTTCTATATTTATATCTTATTCTTAACCTTATATTGTTAAGTTTTTTTTATATTTTATTTTATCCAACGCATTACCTCGAGTAGATACGTATATAATCCTTGATTTTTAGCACTTTGGCATGAAAATTCTCCGAAATTTGGCTTAAAGATTCAACTATCAGCATCTTTGAAAGTATAAACTGTCCCTATGACAGGTGGTAAATAGAGAGCGCACTATCCCGGGTTAAGAGAATATTTAGGTCATATCCCGTCACTGAGGAAAAATAAAGGAAAGTCCTATGACAGACGGCCTTGGCCTCTAAATTGTGCCCACTTCGTGGTGCAGCGAATGGCATTCTTGGCTGTCGCCCCGGAGGTCCGGGTTTGATACCAGGCTCTGCAAATAAATGTAATTCTGGTCTCTGGCCTGGAACGGGGTCCACTGAGTCTCGTGAGACAAAACTGAGAAGAGTTAGGTACGATTCTCACCTCAGCCATCCTGGAAGTGGCTCTCCGTGGTTTCCCCACTTCTACTCCAGGGAAATGCTGAGATGGTTGCTAACGTAAGGCTATTGCTGCTTCATTCCCAATCCTCACCTGCATTACAAACACACACACACATACTGGTAAAGCCATCGCAATGACACAGGTTATCAGACAAAATTCCACACTCACCCAAGTACACGGGGCTAAATGTCCTCAATGTCTAAGCCCCTCAAATGAAACAACAATAACATCAATTTTTGTTAATAGTGGAGTAAATTAGCCTATAATAGCACAATGTTCCTTGATAAAGTGTGAACTTGGTAACATTTGAATATCTAGCAAAAATCAGTGTTGCCACATCCTTTGTTGAGAAAAACCCAGTGGAGTTTTGTTGAAGCAGATATAAACGTAAAAGAGCTGTAAAGAGAATCCATCATCCCTACTCCTGGTAGGAGACAGAGACAGAGTTTAGATAACATGCGTATGGACACTCCACGGTCCGTGTTGCTTGATTGGGATATAAGGATGTGCTTCTTGCTTTACCGCCGAAGTGCTAAGTGATTTGCAGCCGTCTCGATGCCATTCCACGGATCCTAGGGCTTTGTATCAAGAGATGGATTGTTGTTGTTGCTGACGGATTTAGGGGATTTGCGACATCCCGTCCATGTAGGCCTGTGTACTTGGGTGTCTGTCGAAGTTGTCTGATAACCTGAATTATTGTGATGACTGTATTAGTATATGTATTTGTAATTTAGGTTCAGTTTAGAGTGGGGGAGGGGGCAATGAAACACGTCACAGGCAACTTTCCCTGTTAGGGTTTTCCTAATTGATCCCCGTGGAGCGAACCCCTTGCGGCAGCTCAGTATCGCCCACTGCTCTTTCCCGCATCTTGCTGGTTGTTCATCCAGCTTTAAGTAGGCCTATGCAGGCTGTCACTGAAGGCGGATCCTACTTAGTGTCATGGCGGCCGTAGCTTAACTTAATCTAGCCTAACCTAACAAGATGGTGACTGTAGTTTAACTTAACCTAACCTAATGTCACCTACGAGGAGAGATTAAAAACTTTTAAGATGGCGCTTTTTTAATGATTATTTATTGGTTGTTTATTATTTATTTATTATTTATTATTTAATATTTATTATTTATCATTTATCATTTATATTATTTATTATTTATTATTTATTATTTATTTATTTATTTATTTATTTATTTACAGTTATTTGTTATTATTACTATTGTTATTTATATATTTATTTAATTTGTTTTATTTTAATATTTAATGTATTATTTATAAAAATTGTATTTATAATTTTTTATTTTCCCAATTTTAGTACAGTTCTATCCCTTCAGGCAATGTTGAAAACATCCTTTAATGTCATAGACTAGACCTTCCATGAACACCATTTCTTTAGAAGACATAGACTTGGTATTTTTTTTTATTCCTAAAAATTACAATCCTTTTGTTAATCATTGAATGTGTATTTAGGCATTTTGTTTTCTTCACTTTTCCAAACGTAAAGGACACACTAAACGTTTCTTACGAGGTGCCGGCATGATAACAGGCGGTAGACTGATAATAATAATTGTTCACAGGAAACTCAACCATATCAGGTCGATTAGATTAGCACTTTGCCTTTTCTACCACTACGAGCGCTAGTATGAGTGAATGCAGAGTTCCTCTTAAGCCCTTATAACTACTTCGGGCGTAAAGATTTTTGAAGAATCAAGAAACGCCCTATGGTATTGAACCGAGGAATACATTAAAGAAACAATTATGTAAATAAGTTACTTTTGCTAGGATTTGAATGTAAAATAAAAAGGAGTAAAGAAACAAACGATTGTAGGCTGTTTTTCTGGAACTGTATTTAGGGTGGAAGTGATTTTCGAAATGTGGGTTTATGTTTGCTAGAGCTCTCCAACTGGCTAATTTAAGCTTCAAACGTACAGGTTCAGTAAACAATAAAAATAGACGTTTAGGTCGTTATTTCCTTACTGAAGCTAAATTAACCGGAGTAACCGGAAACTTCCTAAGAAGATGCCGATTATGTTTGGCAGCGGATGGAGAACATTTTCAGCATCTACTGTAAGCATGGTGAGTAAAAATGCATGATACTGATTTTGTATTCTATCGTACATACGCGCGCGCGGCAGCCGGCAACTGAGGCGTCACTGGCAGAGCGCGTGAGCGAGAATGTCCTTGCCAAGCAAATATAAATACCCTGTATAAACATAGACTATTTTAAAGAAATTTAATTTTTTCATAGCATATACAGTAACGTAAGCTTATATGATTTTTGATATATAATATTCTATATTAAACACCTTTCTCATAGATACAAAACTTGATGTTCCAATTCAATGACTGCTATGGGCTTGGCGATAACAAATCAGCTTTATATCGGGTCGGATGCAGGACACACACATTTCCTCATCTAACATTCTCAAACTTCCACGTTTAACTGTTTTTGTATTAGCCATTACAGAAAACGCTCTTTCACACGAATATGTCGTAGAAAACTGCAACAAAACGATGAGGGCTCTTTTACTCAGGTGAGGAAAATCATGTTTAATAGAAACCCAGAAGCTGTCTAATTCTTACTCTTGGTAATTACATTTTAAAGTCTGGTTATTTTTAAGTTCCGCCAGTTCCTCCTCTTCGATAAGTTGAAGTTCACAAGAGCTGGAGTGGGCAAACGGATTTCTTATCCACTCATATTGGTTTACATTTAGTGTTGGAAAATATCCATCCAGGCCGAACGAGATTGGTTGGTTGGTTCCTTTGTTTAGGGGCTGTGACAACGTGGTCATGTAGCCCCGTGTACTTTGGGTGTGTGTAGAATCTCTCTGATAACTAGTGTTAATTGTGATGGCTGTATTAGTGTGTGTTATCTGTCTTAATTCAAGTAAGAACTGCAGACAGTAATTTCAAGTAGTTCCTAATTTTGCTACCAAATGCTACCGTCCACGACACCTAGCTTATGGACTTGGCTACTAGATAGCATCGCAGTCAGCACCTGGTGGCGAACGTTGGAACTAATAGAGCGTTATCAAATCCAACCTACAAATTTTGACTTCACACAAGTGTAGTAAGTGGAAGTTTCTTTTTCATGCCAAAAATCTTTGACATGGGACCGCCGGCTTTACTTCCCCTCCGAAGGAAGGCATACTGAGGGATTTTTTCACTCTTAAAAAATCCGACGACATGGCCGAACGAGGAGAAGCAAGTTTACTCAGAGGTTCTTTATTAGTTTTCTATCCAGATTTATAATTTCGACGAATGTCACGATACCCTTGATGGTAGCACGCGATACCCTGATGGAAAGCACTGCTCTAATGTTTCATTTGAGACCGTCATAGACTCGTGTTGCCTCGCTTTATTTAGAACATACAACGTGAATAAAAAGTGACTCCTTCCATAAAAACGAAATTGAACTTTAACTTGATAATATGAAAGGAAATGACGGGGTGTAGGTGACATTGTTCTGTCTGTGATGCAGTTCTATGTTTTTATTACGAAAAGTTAACATGTAACATAAAACCATACAGCAGCAGACAAATGAATGGAGTAACGACATGGGTTGGTCTAGTTAATACGAGATCTGTATATGTTTAGCAGTTAATAGTTCATCAAGTCAGACGTAGCTAGGATGCAAGTGTGAGTGCCGGGAACAACTAAATATCAAATCTCATCTCTACCTAGGGGACAAAATGAGGTAGCCTAGTAGTTGCGTTATGAGAGGTATATTGTTCTTTATCTCTCATCTTAATGTACGAAACTGTAAAAGACTTTATGTTCAACCATCCTGAAATATACATACATGCCAGAAAACTGCATCTTAATGAGGCTCATTATAGTTCAGGTTTGATTATGATGCGGGTTCTCCACCAATCAGTGCTCAAGATTTTCATTACGATACAGCTGTCTGACCAATATTTACATTTCGACATCGTCGAACATAAAGACAAAATCAGCACGAACCTTTATAGTACGGTAACTGGAAAATACTATTAAATATGCACGAAAATTATGAATCTATGACCAGAAGTTTGCAACACTCCATCCTTCTTGATAAATTACTGACATGGAAAGTGCACCACCCTAAATGTTGGCATAACTAATCTGGGGAATATGGGAAAAGAAATAGCACTGTACCTTAATCTCCCCAACTCCAAATTGTACACAGGGCATTGCATTCGTAGGAGCTCGGCGACAATTTTAGTGAATGCCGGTGGTGATATAACGACACTAAAACGTCATAGAGGCTGGAGATCCACTACTGTGGCCGAAGGATAGCCTACATTGAAAAATCAATCAAAGTTAAAATTAATGTCTCCAACACAATATTGAACTCAGTAGGAAAACAAGAGATAAAACGATCAGTTCTGGACAGGGAATCATTGAGGGCTGCATCAAACCAGTCGAAAGACTGAATACTCAATCAACAACAACAATTCCTAGGTATTTTTGTGTCGAAGTACTATTTATAAAGGTGTTACATTTGCAACATCCAAGGATGTTGTGGTGTATGCATGATATGCTGTGGTGTGTTAGTTTGTATTTTTCATGTGTAGAGTGATCAACTCTGATGTGCATTATTTTAGATTTGGTTGTATTTGTATACAAATTATTGTATTGTTATTGTTTTGTTAATAATAATAATAAATAATAATATTTTCATGAAGAATTCAGCCAATTATAGACAGTGTTTTTCTTCTTTTCTTCTAAGACCTTCTTCATACCCAGGCTCTATTTCTCTTACATCATTATCGTAGGCTGACGTTCAACTTTCAAAATTGAAAAATCTGGAGTATCACTATATCGTCGGATTTCCTCCCTGTTTGTAGACCCCATCTTGTCTCGTCTAGTCATCCTGTGGGGTGTAATCAAAACTCCTATTAGTTAATATGTAGTTCTTCATTCGTTGAAGATGTCCATAAAATTGTTGTGTCATCTTTTAATTGTGTGTAATTTTCTCTATATTCCGGTACAGATCTTCATTTCTCCTCTTCATCCAGATATCATAATTCTTTTCAGTCTTAACATTTATTCTAAGTATTTTCCTTCCTTTCTTCTCCAGGACCCTCTTGTTCACCCCTTTTGTCCAAAAGTTGAGCATTCTGATCCATATACAGTAAAATCTGGTTTCGGTGGACCCTGTGTTAAACGGAAACTTGCCTTAAACGGACGGTTCCGTGAACGTAGGGGTGATAAACCTTTCATTTTTTTTAATATTTATTTTTATCGTGTGACCTCCTCAGAGGCCGAGTGCAGGTCTTTCTATTCGACGCCCGTGGGCGACCTGCGCGTCGGGATGAGAGATGGAATGGATGAAGATGAATGAAACTGGGCAAGGATGTGGAAGGAAGCGGCCGTGGCCTCTCAGAAGGTACCGTCCCAGCATTAAATTGGTCTTGAAAATGGGAAACCACGGAAAACCATTTCAAGGACGGCCGATGGTGGGGTTCGAACCCACGCGTCTATAGAGTCAGCAGAGAGCTTGGCCCCATGACCTATCGCTGCGCTATAGCCAGCGTAGCCACTGCTGTCGGTAATAATAATTAATAATGATGTTAATAATACTATATATGCCGACCCCGTGGTATTAGGGTAGCGCGCCTGCCTCTCACCCGGAGGCCCCGGGTTCGATTCCCGGCTCCGTCAGGGATTTTAGAAACTGACGTGAGGGCTGGAACGGGGTGCACTCAGCCTCGTGAGGACAATTGAGTAGCTGTCTGACAGTGAGGCAACGCCCCGGTCACGAAAAGCAAGATTAACGGCCGAGGGGATCCGATGCGCTGACCACGCGTCACCCCAATATCTGCAGGCCAAATGGCTGGGCAGCGGTCACTTGGTAGGCGTAGGTCCTTCATAGACTGTAGTGCCAGGGGTTAAATAATACTATGTAATAATAACAATAATGAAAATGAAAATCCACAGCCTGCTTCCAGTCTCCGACCGGGTCAGGAATGGAATGAATGAAGCCCCCATCCAGCGGCGGGGATATGGACTGTGCCGGCTGCCGAGGCCTGACGCACTCCTCTGGGGCAATGATTAAATGAATGACAGATTAAATGAAATGATAGTGGAGAGTGTTGCTGGAATGAAATATTGACAGGGAAAACCGGAGTACCCGGAGAAAAACCTGTCTGCCTCCGTTTTGTCCAGCACAGATCTCACATGGAGTGACCGGGATTTGAACCACGGACCCAGCGGTGAGAGGCCGGCGTGCTGCCGCCTAATAATAATAATAATAATAATAAATTATTAACCTTCGAGAGATGTGGAAGATACAACCTGCATGGCTTCTGGAGGTATATCAAGACTTTAAAAGGACAAATATTGGACTGGTTGAAGTGTGGGACAGGACAAGATTCAGAACTAAACGTTGCAAGTGTGAAGGATCCCTCAAAAGAAGACTCACACTTTCAATGGAAGGAAGATCGAGAAGGAGTGACGATAGCTTGTTACACCTAAGGTAAGAGTGTGTAGGTTTACTTGTTACACACACTGCTACTAAAGCCTGGCGCACATTGCATCCCCGTTTACTTTGGCGTGTGTAGAAATCTCTGACAGAAAGCTAAACGGCATGGAGAAAAACACCTTGGAGACGAAGACCTGAATAATTGTTGTGTGTTGGTAGTCCATAGATGGCTGTATTGAATTAATAATAAAACAAGAAGTTCCGTGAAGAATTAAAGAGCCTACTTTTCTTAAAATTTAACATTCATGCCAATCTATGTAGACCTATCTAGAATAATGACGAAATTAATTGGTAATGTCGAAATTTCTAATTAGTTCGAAATATATATGGTATAATGTAGCCTAATAGATCACTACAGTTGGCAGCCCTGGTGACTAAATATATTGTTAGTTCCATATCTTAAGGTACAGAATACAAAATTTGGTTGAAGTCTAATGGATAGCATGGGCGTTACATGCAGTTAGACATTGGATCTATCAGCGCGCGTAAAATCATGTTGGCAACAATGTCATGTATGTGTTGGTCAGATATAATCTGAAATAATATTATCTATTGTTGTGCCAATTTTGAATGAAATCCATTAGTTAGTATACATGTTACATGCATTTTAAATTTGGGCCTATCAGCAGGCTTAGAATCATGTTGGCAGCGCTGACGTATATTAGTTACTCCATATTAATCTAGAATACCAGGTACTATACGTGTGCAAAGTTTAGAGCTTTTGATCTGCATACTTTCTGATATATTGATATTAGGGTAACAAAAATAGAGACAGCATTTATTAACAGTTGGCAGCCCTGGTTGTTCTTAAGAATACGCATAGCCATATCTGTTATGGTACACATAGCACATACCAATTTGGTGGAAATCCAAATGCTAGTATAGAAGTTGCATGTATTTAAAGTTGGACCTCTCAGCAGGCTTAGAATCATGTTGGTAGCACTGACGTATATAAGTTACTCCAAATTAATATAGAATGTCAGGTACTATACGTGTGCAAAGTTTAAAGCTGTCGGCTTGCATACTTTCTGATATATGGGTGTTAGGATAAAAATGAATTGAGAGCATTTATTAACAGTTGGCAGCCCTGGTGGCTCTTAAGAATACGCTCAGTCATATCTGTTTATGTACTCATAGCACATACGAAATTTGGTTGAAATCCAATTGAAAGTGTAGAAGTTATATGCATTTAAAAATTGGACCTATCAGCAGGCATCATTTTGGCAACACTGCCATGTGTGGCCACCTGGAAATTTAACTGAAGTATTATTATCTATACGTGTGCCAATTTTGAAATAGCTCATATTCATACCTTCCATGATATCCAACCTGGAGCTCAAATTTCAATTGTTATTTTTCATCAGTTGGTAGCACTGACATCATTTTCAAATGCGGCATTGAGATATCCAGGTATAGATCTTTACTCCTACCAAATTTTGTTTTGATTGCTGCAGCCGTTTATGAGTTGATAGGGGGACAGACAGACAGAAGGACAGACAGACACACTTGCCCGATCTCATAAGTCTACTTTTTCCTCATTTTTGCAAAATGTGAAAAGTAGGCTAAAAATACTAATTGTTATTCTCTGTCTGTTTCAGGTAAGGATCACTGTCATATGTACTGCGTGGTGACGAGAGTATGTTACACCTAAGGTAAGAGTGTGTGAGTTTACTTGTTCACACACTGCTACTAAAGCCTGGCGCACATTGCAAGCATTGCAGTGTAGAAGAGAGAATGCTAAGATCCAGTGCCAAACACTGAAAACCGGACTCTTTAGAGCTGTGATACTATTCTCTCCTATGCCCCGCATTCAGAGGTAGTGGAGTTTCTCGCGTACTAGAGTTGCTACACATATGAGAAAGGACGTAATGTCATCCTCGTATTCAAAAAATACAAGTTTTGGTTATATTCTCTGAAGACTAGGTAAACCCATCCACCATTTCGGTTATTTGCTCATTCTTTTTTAGTTGCCGATTTTTTAAACATTTTTTTAGGGGTTTTGAGACATCGTGATAACGCATCCTCATGCACTTTGGTGTGTGTATAATTCCGTCTGATACTGTGTCACTGATGTGTATAATTGAGCTAGGATTTGGGTAGGAAGCGTCCGTGGCTTTAAGTTAGGTACCATACCGCCATTTGCCTGGAGTAGAAGTGGGAAACTACGGAAAACCACTTTCAGGATGGCTGAGGTGAGAACTGAATCTGTCTCTTCTCAGTTTTGTCACACGAGGCTGAGTGTACACCGTTCCAACCCTCAGAACAGAATTAAATTTCTTGGCAGAGCCAGGAATCGAACCCAGGCCTCTGCGATGATACATTCGTTTTCTAGGAAGCCAGTTAATTATTTTTAATTGTTAATGAATCGCGTTCTAATTTTGCACAGAGCATTCTTTCATATAATATCGGATCGGAGATTCCAATCCCGGCGCCATTAACGGCGGCCACGGTGGCCGAGAGCGCTTCGTGCTATCTCGTTCATCGCTGGCATCGGGAGAGCGTGGGTTTGAATCCCACCTTGACCGTCCTAAAAATGGTTATCGTGGTTTCCCATTTTCACCACCAGGCAAATGCCAGGACGGTTCCACGGCCAATTTCCTTCCAATATCCCTTTCCCGACCCGTCCTCAAAAGAAAAGTACATTGTCATTGGCTGTAGTAATAACATTATTATTATAACGGCTAGCCTGAGTGTGTTTCTCTTCGGGTTTTTCCTCACTCTCTCCAGGCAAGTCCTGGGCACCTTCTTTCTTTCTTTCTTTCTTTCTTTCTTTCTTTCTTCGGCTTATCCCAATTAATTGGGGTCGCCGGAGCCAACCTGACTCATTTTGGTTTTGGCCGGGGATTTAAGACCGGATGCCCTTCCTGACGCCAAGTGATTTTTCAGGTGAAAATTTCGCCCAGCTGTCACCGGGATTCGATCCCCGTCCGTCCGGGTGAAAGACGAACAGCTAAGCCACTGCGCCATCACGCTTTTTGGGCACGTAACCCAATAGAAATAATGTAATATTTCTTTAAGGCTAGGCTGTATAAATGCCTGTTTTCCTGCCTAATGTAGCCTAATTGGACACAATTTGTGTTGACCAACTGAAAATCTTATCATTTCAAATGATCCTGTCGACTTCATCGTTATGCTTTGCTCTCCCGTTATGCGTTACGGTTACGGCGTGTATGACGTCATCATGATGTTCAGTGCATATGCACCGAGTCTGAGTTTACTCCTGGGGTCTGGCGTTATGCGATACGGAGACGGCGAGTGCGTGACGTCATGCAGCAGAGTGCACCTCCCGCTCTCCGTTCCCCGCGCGGGAAGCCTAAGTTAAAGGGTATTGGAGTCTGTTGAGTTTGAGTTTACTCCTGAGGTCTAGCGTTATGCGATACGGAGACGGCGAGTGCGTGACGTCATGCAACAGAGTGCATCTCCCGCTCTACGTTCCCCGCGTAGGAAGCCGAAGTTAAAAGGTATATGAGTCTGTTGAGTCTGAGTTTACTCCTGGGGTCTGGCGTTATGCGATACGGAGACGGCGAGTGCGTGACGTCATGCAGCAGAGAGCACCTCCCGCTCTCCGTTCCCCGCGCGAGAAGCCTACGTTAAAGGGTATTGGAGTCTGTTGAGTCTGAGTTTACTCCTGGGGTCTAGCGTTATGCGATGCGGAGACGGCGAGTGCGTGACGTCATGCAGCAGAGTGCATCTCCCGCTCTCCGTTCCCCGCGCGGGAAGCCGAAGTTAAAGGGTATAGGAGTCTGTTGAGTCTGGGTTTACTCCTGGGGTCTGGCGTTATGCGATACGGAGACGGCGAGTGCGTGACGTCATGCAGCCCCTGCGAGGGAAGCCTAAGTTAATGGGTAATGGAGTCTGTTGAAAGAGTCCTGGGGCTTCGAGCGAAGCGAGACGCCCTCCTGAGCCTTTCTAACATGAGTAGCATTTGTAGCATGCGCCATTTGAAATGATATAAAGTCTAGTCTCTCAGACTGACTGTATCTTTTTAATAGAACTAGACAACACTGAAAAATGGCTTCTAAGACATCCGAACGGTTGATTCGAGGTTTCGTAGAAAAGCTTCCAAAGGAATTCCTAAAATTAAAATGACTTTCTAGCCAGGTCTGAAATAGTAAGGATATTATCTTCAGTAGTTCCATCACAAAGGAAGGTATGATAATAACCATGACGTGTTACTTGTACTGTTCTCGCTTTGCACGAGACAGAGTTATCCCCAAGATAGCCCACTATGGCCATGTAATTTAGCAGTGTTGTGCATATCGTGTGGCTAATATTCAATTGGCTAGCAAGTTGTGCCCCTCGCAATTTGCATGTCCTCCCCCGGGGGTTTCCCGTGTCCAAGACAATCGTACCGTGGCGTCGCGTGATGCATGTCTTTGCCGGCTCCAAGCCTAGACAAGTACTGCAATACATCATGTTTATTTTTCTACACTGACTTCATTCGCTTAGACGTTTTGTGTTTCTTCTTCTATAAAGTATTACGTTCTTTTATAAAGAGAGATAGAAACGTAAATATGAATAATGGCTTTGTGGTCGTCTGTCTTAAGCTTGACCTGGTTTGGTTGGTTGGTTGGTTCCTTAGTTTAGGGGCTGTGACAACGCGGTCATGTAGCCCCGTTTACTTTGTGTGTGTAGAATTTGTCTCACAACCGGTGTTAATTTTGATGGCTGTATTGGTGTGTGTTATCTGTTGTTGAGGTAGAAGGACTGCAGACGATTTTTTTTTCAAGTAGTTCCTACTTTTGCTTCCAAATGCTACCGTCCACGAAACCTAGCTGCGGACGTGGCCATGCCAGTCAGCACCTGGCGGCGAACGTTGGAACTAATATAGCGTTATCAAACTAACCTACAAATTTTAGCTTCCACATGTGTAGTTAGTGGAAGATTCTTTTTCATGCCATAAATCTGTGACATAGGACCGCCGCGCCGGCTTTACTTCCCCTCCCAAGGGAGGCATACTGGGGGATTTTTAACGCTCTTAAAAAATCCGACGACTTCGGCTGGATTTGAACCTGCGATCTTGGGCATAGAAGCTCAGCATGCTACCAACTACGCCACCGAAGCCGCTTTGACCTGGATTGCCTCGTAAGATAACAGTTATTGAGAATCGCGTGTTTGTTGAATTTAATGTAGCATCTGTTCGACTGTAGAGCTGCCAATTCCTCAGATCTGAGGCATTAAACCCCGTGTTACTAATTTAGCGATTTTGTTGCAGGATGTAGCCAATTTTCCAAATATATTAAGGGAAGATGTGGGCTACGTCAAATGTTTCCGAAAAATAATTTTCCTTTCTTTGGCTGTAAATATATTGAAAAGGATTGCAATAAACTACAGCGATAGGAGGGTGATCTACAAGCTATACAGAAAAAAGATCAGTTATTCATGCCAAATGAGAGAAGCTGGTATTCAGTAAGGTGTAAGGCAAGACTGCAACATATCATCGATACTTTTCAATCCATACATTGAACAAGAAAATAAGGAATTAGAGAAAGAATTAAAGTAGGAGTAAAGATTCAAAGAGAAATAATCTCAATTCTGAGATTTTCCGATGACATCGTCATATTAGCCAATTCACCACAGGATTTGAATGGATTTCTAAGTGGTATGGATTTTGTCTTGAGGAAAGAATTCATGATGAAAACCAATACACATAAAACAGAACTAATGGAATGCAGCTGAAAGACATCAGAAAACAAAAGGAAGCAAAATAACCAATGATGGACGAAGTAAAGATATAAAAATTCGCAAATATTTTTACAGAATAGAAATCTGTTGCCATCAAATGTAGATTTAAGTACTAGAAAGTCATTTTTAAAGCCCTTGCCTGGAGCATGGTATTCTATCGAAGTGAAACTTGGACTGTTGGAGCAGCAGAAAAACAAGAGGAGAATAGAAGGATTTGGAATGTGGTATCACAGGAGAACGATGAACTGTACTAATACAGACACCGAAATACCACACGTTATAAGACACACAACCAAGTACACGGGGCTGAATTACCACCTTGTCCTAGCCCCTTAAATATAAACAACATCAACAACAACTACTACCACTACTACAGTGACCATAATAACACAGGTTATGAGATACATTTTATATATATATATATATCCACACCCAAGTACATGGGGATGAACGACCACGATGTCCAAGTCCCTCAAATGAAACAACAACAACAACAACCTCTTCTGAGGGGGCCTATCGTATAGGTTTTTATATCTGCGTTTATACTCAATTTTTTCTTTCTCAAAATCACGGCTTCGGTGGCGTAGTTGGTAGCATGCTTAGCTTCTATGCCCAAGATCGCTGGTTCAAACCCGGAAGAAGTCGTCGGATTTTTAAGAGCGTTAATATCCCTCAGTATGCCTTCCTTCGGAGGGGAAGTAAAGTTGGCGGGTCCATGTCATAAATTTTGGCATGGAAAAGAACCTTCCACTAACTACAATTGTGTGAAGCTAAATTTGTAGGTTAGATTTGATTAACGCTCTATAAATTCTGACGTTCGTTGTCAGGTGCTGATTGTGGTGGCATACAGTAGCCAAGTCCGCGGCTAGATGTCGTTGATGGTAGCATTTGGTAGCAACAGTAGGAACTACTTGAATTTGATCGTCCGCAGTCATTACCTGAATTAAAGATAACACACACTAATACAGCATCACTATTAACACCGGTTATCCGACAAATTCTACACACACACAAATTACACGGGGCTACATGACCGCGTTGTCGCATACCTCAACTGAGGAACCAACCAACTATCTTAGATTCTTTCTTTCTTTCTTTCTTTCTTTCTTTCTTTCTTTTACCCCTTCGTTCTTTCTTTCTCCCTTCCTTTTTTTCTCTTTCATTCTTTCTTTTACCCCTTCGTCCTTTTTTTCTCCCTTCCTTTTTTTCTCTTCCATTCTTTCTTTTACCCCTTCGTTCTTTCTTTCTCCCTTCTTGTTTCTCTTCCATTATTTCTTTCTTTCTTTCTTTCTTTCTTTCTTTTACCCCTTCGTTCTTTCTTTCTCCCTTCTTGTTTCTCTTCCATTCTTTCTTTCTTTCTTTCTTTCTTTCTTTTACCCCTTCGTTCTTTCTTTTTCCCTTCCTTTTATTCTCTTCCATTCTTTCTTTCTTTTACCCCTTCGTTCTTTCTTTCCCCCTTCCTTTTTTCTGTTCCATTCTTTCTTTCTTTCTTTCTTTCTTTCTTTCTTTCTTTTACCCCTTCGTTCTTTCTTTCTCCCTTCTTTTTTTCTCTTCCTTTCTTTCTTTCTTTCTTTCTTTCTTTCTTTTACCCCTTCGTTCTTTCTTTCTCCCTTCCTTTCTTTCTTTCTTTCTTTCTTTCTTTCTTTTACCCCTTCGTTCTTTCTTTCTCCCTTCCTTTTTTCTCTTCCATTTTTTCTTTCTTTCTTTTAGCCCTTCATATTTTCTTTCTCCCTTCCTTTTTCTCTTCCATTCTTTCTTTCTTTTGCCCCTTCGTTCTTTCTTTGTCCCTTCCTTTTTCTCTTCCATTCTTTCTTTCTTTCTTTCTTTCTTTCTTTCTTTTATCCCTTCGTTCTTTCATTCTCCCTTCCTTTTTATCTTTTCCATTCTTTCTTTCTTTCTTTCTTTCTTTCTTTCCCTTTCTTTTTCTTCCCTTCTTTCTTTCTCTCTTCCTTTCCTTCATTTCATTCATTCTTTCTTTCTTTCTTAGCTAACATATTAGTCCTCTGATTCTGCGGTTCCTTGAAAATGCACCCCACATCTTCTTCTTCAAAGAGCTTGATCCTAAGAAGGCGACATAAGGATCATTGCCGGTATTCGAACGGTAATTCTCTGAAGCAGGCTTGGACCCCACGTCTAGCTTTCTTCCAGACTAAGCCTTGGCGGTGAGCTGGCTCTCATAAATATTAGAGACACAGCCGTCAACTTGGAGCGTATAAAAAGCTGTGGGCGCAGAGCTCATCACCAACTTTTAAGGGCAACGCCCAACATATAGGACGCATATAAAGAACTCTCTTACGCCAGTAAATAGACTTCCATCAATTTTTTAAAGTTCCGTATCACTCAATTAATTCATAATCTAATTAAAATCCAGTCACTCTTAAGTTTTGCCGCACATTTTACATTTAACTTTTAACGAAGTTTAAAGAATTAAGAAGGATGACGCTCAGGGTTGGTCTCACCGTAACTGAGTTTTTGTGCTTGCACTGAATTTGCAACTAACAGTTTCATCTCTCGGTTCCACTAGGGAGGTTTCGAAAATATATTTTATGTTCGACCCTGGCGAAATGTAAATATTATATGTCAGAAAACTGTACTATAATGAGGCTCATTATAGTACAAGTTTTCATTATGATACAGTTCCTCCCACCAATCAGAGCTCAAGAAACTGTTTTGTGACCGATTAGGTGAGGATAGCATCGCACTGCGCTCACTTCCATGGCCCCCTATTTTAAATTTCACTGCGTGGCGAGTGTCATAGTGAGGTATTCCAAGAGGCCATGGACAAATACAAGGTATTCTCTGCGTCCCATGCGCTCTGTTCAGTACATTAAACTGGCGAAATCTCGACAGATATTTATGAATATTTATGTTCGAACAGAAAATAGTTATAATAATCGTCGAACATAAACAGTCGTATGCAACTCGCCTATAATGGTAATTACGACACTCGTATGGAAATTATAAAACTCGCTTCGCTTGTTTTATGAACATACTCGTGTCTTAATTATTGCCATTATAGGCTCGTTGCATTATGTACTAATATCATTTTTCCCAGGGACCCTTTATTGCTAAACTGAAATACACCATCATGAACTATACATTTTTCACTATTTCTCGACATAGTCGCCACCGACATTGAGACACTTGTCGTAGCGTGCAATCAGTTTAAACAAGATTGCCGCGGTGGCTGAGTAGTTATCGTGTCAGTTTACCGACCGCAAGCTTGCAGGTTCGCTCCTGGCCATGGTAAGTGATTTTTTTTGGAAGGCGACAAAAATCTCGACACGGATGTCATACGTCGTTAGCATGTTAAAAGAACATATTTGAATTGAGTAGGCCGTGTTCATAATGGCAAAATTAATCTTGGGGTTTTCCGCCAACACAAAAGTTTCTCCTTTCTCTACTAGAAAGCGCTATAGTGTCAAGGAGCTTAGATATCTAACCTCCTTGACTTTCATAGCACTCCAAGGAACAACAAATGTCGGCATGCCAGCTGCCCTCTGGTTGTCAAATAACAAAACTTGCATCTGGCTGCCGAGGCCATACGATATTATTATTCGTTTTGAAACACATTTCTGGTAAAACTCGGTGCCCTGCGATGCAAGGAATTGTCGCACAGCCTGCTCCAGGGTCAGGTTACTCGGTACTCATCTTGCGGATACTTTTCGGTAGAGTAACCCAACACATCACAGAGCATGTGATGGTCCCGGGCACGACCAATACGTAGTGTAGACTCCACGTCTGCCTCAGTTATGCTCATGTCTGCCAACACCATCATCATATCATCATCCCTCCCTATATTATTCTGCTAAGGCCCCATTCCAGTTTTGTACCGAAAATAAGGTCCCATTAACGCCAACCTACACATATGGAGTACCTACAGGTTCAGCATAACTCAATGCGTAAGCGAAACGCACTCACTAACTCTTTAAATGCCTCACAATTAAATAAATACCTTAAAACATGTATATTTACAATGAAAGAATGCAACACGGTAACCATGGTAACTGAATCTCACAGGCCCATCTATTTCTGTAAGACGCAATGCAATTCCAATCATTACATTACTCTGAAAGTTTCCAGACGGTTATAAGGTTATCACTGAACCAAATTAAACTGTAAAATTCATCAATACACAGAGTATAACTTAATGGGCTTAAGGGGGTCAAGGGGCACTCTAGATTTTTTTCACGTGTGAGTGTGGTACGAAAAGTATTTTTCACCCGACTATAAAGGGTCTCCGAAAACCACATTTAAAGGCCCTTGAATTAACAGTGTCTGTGATATTCCCAGAAAACGAACTTCGCTCTGATATACCTATTAAGGAATGACAAACCCCTAACCACTGCACCAGTAGCTGAATTGATAAAGTCTGAATATTCATACCAAGGATAAATCACTCATAGCATTCATGATTGAGATTTTGCTAGGTGTACTCTTTACAACTAGAATATTCGCGGGCGAAGCCGCGACGGGTAATGCTAGTATATATTACGGTATTTCAGTAGTGTAGATCCCTCCTGCGGCACTCACAAGCGACCGATCCTGACAAATGAGCATTAAAATGAAAGAGAATAGATATTAACACTGACAAATTGCACTCTAATTTCATAAATATCTATAATTTCTTTAAAAAAGTGACTTTGAAAAAAATGTACGAAGTGTGCGATTTTCAGATACTGTTGCTGTAGGAAAATACGCGCCATAATTGCTGTCCACTTCACATTGTGACCGCAGTGACGCCTGTTTCATGTCATTTGAACATTCTGAGGCCTTACCTTTATCATTTTGCATGGATTTCAGAAACAGTAAATCAAAGGAATGAGCACGGTACTCAAATCGTATAATTTCATAAATATCGAATAAGCGGTGAGTTATGATGATCCAATTTTCAATGTTTGCCTTCTTAAGTTAGGGAACGTAGAACTTGGAATTCTAACTTAAATGTAAATAGTGTTCTATAATCATTTGGTTGAAATAAAATCATAACAACCTTTCTCCTTAAGCCTCTCATCATAAACCTATTGGGGAAAGTGTCGTTTATGAACATGCGAGATTTCTCGCCCGTGCCCGCTAGTGTCCTATACTCGAGCAATGTTGTGTTCATGCGTGGATGTGGAGGGATAACCACTTCGATTTCATCCTCCACACTCTGTCGCCCTTCGCCGAACATGCAACGCGACCGACCGACCGACCGACGGGCAAGCCACTCTGTTGCTCCTCTTTCTTCATCGGCGCTGTGCGCATGCGTCATTCCCCCTCTGCTGACGCTCCTTCCGTCGTTGAACCAGCCACGGGTGTAGATTCTTATGCCGATTGTTTGTGTCGTATGGTGTATGTCCATCTGCTCGTGCAATAAAATGACGAAACTTACTTTCGGAACATCCCTCGTACAGAACTGAGCGTGCTGACCCAATGCTGGCAAATTTCTCTTCACTCCAAGGAACAAGCTAGCCACATTTTTGCCTACGAAACACTAATGTAATTTGATCGCATTCTTGATTGCCGTTAGCCACTTTCAGCGACAGTTTTACCTCCTGTTCCTAATTTGGTATTGACTGCTTTGTAAAGTATACCGTGCATGTTCACATTTGGAACTGATGAACCAAGTTACTCAAGTCCCGCTCCATGACAAAATGATGATAATTGATGTTTTAAGGGGCCTAACATCGAGGTTATCGGCCCGTGTATGACAAGAGTTTCACGTTATGGCGTGCTCTGAAATTATACTTGTACTTTTCGAGTGGCCGAGCGCTTTGACTCACACTTCGCGACTGCAGTGAGGTACTATAAGTTCACAGATCTGAGGTTCTAACCCCGACGATTACAGCCTCCATCCTGAGTGAGGTTCAAAACTCAATCCAGGCAAATGCTGCTTTGGTACTTAAATTCAAGTTCTGGGGTTCTTACCCCCAGCCCTAAAAACAAATAATGACAGTTACTCATGCTATCAGACATACTCTATACAGAAAATTTCACATACTCAAGGACACAGGGCAGTTGACCATAATATCCCAAGCCCCTAAATTAGGGCCATCCAGTGATTCCGCTCCGGAAGCACTGGGCAGTCAGACTAGCGCTCCTTCCCCTACCACCACTACACTGTGGCAGCGAGGAGACGGACAATGTTCGGACCACGCTGACTAGATACAGTACGTACAGTCGTGCGGCCGACGGCTCTTGTGGGATTGTTGACATATTAATAGGGCTGTTTTGCCATAACAAATATACCGCATATACAAATCGAATGGTACTCCGATGTATGGAATGTGCAGGAAACGTACACAAGCGTTATGTAAAGAATATTGTGATTTATTACAAACTGAAATGAGAATATATTAGAGAGGAAAATTCAACAACAAATTGTATTCTTTTTAACACATTACATCTCTGTTGGACACTAAACATTTTGGCATGCCCTTCATAAACTGTACAGAAAAATGAAATTTCCCATTCTGCTTTAAAGACTGCGGCTTCACCACTCCTTTTTTTATGCTGTTCAGTCATGACCACTGCGAAACTGATTTACTTACACGCTGTCAACAAAGCGCATTGGACTAGACTAGCGACTGATGGATCTGCTGCACATTTCAGCGTGCTCAGCCAGCCAAGGTCCTCCCACCACTTCTGAAACTACCTTCCAACGAAGCGCTCGGAGCACTGGCTTAGAGCGCGGCCGGAGCGCTGTCTGGATAGTCCTGTCCTAAATGAAACCACCACCACCACCACCACGTAGGAAAATAAGTACCTACGGACTGCTCCAGGTCTGTTTAGAGTGATACCGGTGCGATTCGGACATCGTGGAGTAATATGAATCAAATACAACAACAACAACCAGTTTATCATGTTAAGACAGAGTTGTTGTTGATTGATTTAGGGGTTTTGCGAAATCGTAGCCTCATGTAGTTGGGTGTGTGAGGAATTTGTCTCATAACCTTCGTTATTGTCATGGCTGTATTAGTGTGTGTTTTTGTAATTTTTGTAATTTTATTAATGTAGTCAATTTTATTTTCAGGGCAGGTCAGGAAAGGGATTTTGGAAGGACATCGACCGTTGACCTGTTGAAAGGAACCGTTCCGGTATTTGTATCGTGGTGATATATGGAAACCACGGTGGGTTTCGAACCCACGCTTTCCCGATGCCAGCGAGGCACTAGTTAGCGCTGTCGCCCACCGTTGCCTGTGTATTTGTGATTAAGGTGAGGTTTGGGAAGGATTTGGCCGTGGCTTTAAGGTACAGTAGAAACCATCCCGGCATTTTCTTCGAATAGAAGTGGGTAACCACGGAGAACCACTTCCTAGATGGCTGAGATTGGATTCGAACCCTCCTCTTGTCAGTTTTGCCTCACGAGGCTGAGTGTACTCCGTTCCAGCCCTCAGTTCGCGAGCAGACTGCGACAATGTCATAAGAGACTAGCCGACCAGGAATAAATGTCTTGGCAGAGCCGGGAATCGAACTCGAAGCTCCGAGGCGACAGCCAAGAATGCTAGCCGCTACACCGTGAGGTGGTATGCGGTCTGTATGTGGGGTTTTGTAGTGAACTACTTATTCACAATCGATGGACTGATTCGAATTTCTGCTAGACTCCGTTTGTGTTCTAGGGATGATCCTAAGTCAATTATCCGTACAGCTATCACAATAACCACAGGCTATCAGATAGGTTCCAAGCCGCTGATCGAATTTTACCATCAAAAGGAAGTGTGGTGTAGAGAAGTCCTTGTTTCGAGCCCCGTTCAAATAGAAGCAATTAGTGCAATGCTGTGGCCACAGGAATTAATAATACCTCCAGTCGCTCCATTATTTACCATTTATAAAAGGAGAACGCATGCGCCTAGTGGTCTAACAATGACCACATTCATGTGACAATGACAAACATCCTATGTAAGAACAGCTCGGCTACACACCGTTCCCGTATCTAATGCAAAGATAATGCCTTTTTGTAGGATACATCAATTTGTCCACGCGTTAACGGGTGCCCAAACATACATTGGGTGGTCAATATTAATATGGGGGGTATTTTATGCCCACAATTTCGATTTTTTAAAACTTTCAGTGTAATATATGTTTCCTATGCATCCTGAAAGAGAAGTAATTGTCCATAATTAACTCTGTCATTGTACCATTCAATTGCTTTATTAATTTTTTATCATCTGTAAAGAGATACACGTGTGGAAAGCATAGGAACAAGACAATCATTTGTGCAAAGTGCAATGATGATCCAGAAGGAAGTGATGAGTGAAAAAATCCAAGAACTGAACATTATTGCTTAATGTAAAAACAAGATGTTCAGTAAAGAACATATAGCCTACTTTCTCCTAAATGTATGGGTATTGTTATAACTCTTTGTCCTTTTCAAGGAGTATAATTGAATGTTGGTTGTAGTAGCTTGTTGAAATACAACGTGCTATAGGGATATTAAACATGAATATGAGGTGCCCTTTGCTAGTGCTACCTCTGTAAAAAAATTCATTCAATTCGGTTTCACCGTGTTCGAATTAATAGGGGGAATCGATTTTCACACAAAGATGGCCGCCATCCGCAAAATATTAGGCTAATGACCTATTAGTTTGGCCAAAGGATGCTTCCCTCCATAATGGTATGTTGATGCAAAATTTGGTAGAGATCGGATGATTAGGTTAGTCGTAATTTGATTTAAGCGTTGAACATTTGTGTGGCCGCCATTACGTTTCCGTCAAGATGGCGGCGATATAAAACATGACACTGGGGTGCCCTTTGCTAGTGCTACCTCTGTACCAAATTTCATTCCATTCGGTTTCACCGTGTTCGAATTAATAGGGGTAATCGATTTTGACACAAAGATGGCCGCCATCCGCGAACTATTAGGCTAATGACCTATTAGATTTGTCAAAGGATGCTCCCTCCATAAAGGTATGTTGTTGCAAAATTTGGTAGACGTCGGATGATTAGGTTAGTCGTAATTTGATTTAAGCTTTGAACATTTGTGTGGCCGCCATTACGTTTTCGTCAAGATGGCGGCGATATAAAACATGACACTGAGGTGTCCTTTGCTAGTGCTACCTTTGTACCAAATTTCGTTCAATTTGCGCTCACCGTGTTCGAATTGATAGGGGGGACAGACATTCAGAGTACACACACACATCGAAAGTAGGCTAACAATCCATGAGGCATACCAAAGCAGACAAATTTGTGTGTGAATTTGATTTAACTTAGATTACTCTTGTTGCTGTTTGAGGTCCATATGATAACTTAACTCAAAATAAAAATAATGTCAAATAGAACAAATTAGTTCGGTGGTCACAAAATACCCCTCCCGACGGTAGTTCGCGTTTCAAAAAATGGCTTGGTACTGCTAGGGTTAAAAATTTTGATCGGTTAACTAACCCCAAATATCTTGGAGTTACTCTTGATCGAACGTTATCGTACAGGAAACATCCAACCAACCTAGCAGCCAAATTAAGGACACGTAACAATATCATCCAGTCACCATGGGAGATGCGGATCAATGATGTTTAAGTGGGGTATACGATCTTCCGCAACCTGCGATTGTGGTGCAGTTGAACAGACTATGAACCATATTGTCACTGAGTGTATTAGTAGGGCATTCACTGGATCAACACAGGACTTTGTAATAGCCTCTACTGAAGTCATAAATGAAAAATGAAAATCCACAGCCTGCTTCCAGTCTCCGACCGGGTCAGGAATGGAATGAATGAAGCCCCCATCTAGCGGCGAGGATATGAACTGTGCCGGCTGCCGAGGCCTGACGCACTCCTCCGGGGCATTGATTAAATGAATGACAGATGAAACGAAATGATAGTGGAGAGTGTTGCTGGAATGAAATGTTGACAGGGAAAACCGGAGTACCTGGAGAAAAACCTGTCTGCCTCCGTTTTGTCCAGCACAGATCTCACGTGGAGTGACCGGGATTTGAACCACGGACCCAGCGGTGAGAGGCCGGCGTGCTGCCGCCTAAGCCACGGAGGCTTCTACTGAAGTCATAAGATGGCTAGAAAGTTTAGACATTAATATTTGAACACCCTTTCCCTTGCATGATTGTTCCAGTTGTAATGTGTTACCTATTGTATGTATGTACTGTATATTGTTTATGTTGATTGTTTTGTGTTGTACCATACACTAATAATAATAATACGACTAATCGGTTAACTGAATGCCTTTAATCGGTCGATTACCGGGTAATCGAATTTTAGTCGGTTTCACACAATATCAGTTCGAGAAAAATAAACCTTTGAATAATAGACTATATTTTAAAATGTTTACAATTCCATTTGCTATGAGGAAGATATAATTTTAAATTTTTATTGCAGTGGTAGCGAGCAAGTAAAAATATATATTTTTTTAACGCAGTTAAGTTATTAATACTATTTGAAATATATTTCAATATTGATTATTTAATGAAACAAGAGTTTGAAGTTGAAGTTCACAGTTACTTGCAGTCACACTTCTTTGCTCCAGGACTTCAGACATGTCAGTAAGTTGACATTGCTCCGAACTAAGGGCTGCCCGTCTCTTAGTAACAATATTATTTCCAGTGTCACTGAACACACTCACATGGAACTGCAGTAGCTTGAATGCAGATAAATTTTTTTAGCCTATTTTTCACATTTTACAAAAATGAGGAAAAAGTAGACTTATGAGATCGATCCGGGAAAATGTGTGTCTGTCTGTCTGTCTGTCAGTCTGTCTGTCTGTCCTTCTATCTGTCTGTCTGTCTGTGTGTGTGTGTGTGTGTCCCCCCTATCAACTCCTAAATGGCTGCAGCTATCGAAACCAAATTTGGTAAGAGCAAAGATCTATACCTGAATATCTCACGGCCATATTTTAAATTGACGTCAGTGCTACCAACTGCTGAAAAATCGCAATTGTAATTTGAGCTCTATGCTGGATATCTCAGAAGTTATGCAAACGAACTATTCCAAAATTGGCACACACATAGACAATAACATTCCAGATTAATTTTCAGAAGACCATACGTGCCAGTATTGCCAACATGACTCTAAGCCTGCCGATAGGTCCTATTTCTAAATGTATGTAACTTCTATACTATCGATTGGATTTCAACCAGATTTCGTATGTACTATGTGTACTACAGCAGATATGACTGAGCGTATTCTAATGAGCCACCAGGGCTACCAACTGTTAATAAATACTCTCACTATGTTTTTACCCTAATGTCAATATATCAGAAAGTATGAAAGCCAACAGCTCTAAACTTTGCACTCGTATAGTACCTGATATTCTATCTTAGTTCGATGTAACTTATATACATCAGTGCTGCAAACATGATTCATATAACTTCTAAACTAACAAATAGATTTCAACCAAATTTCGTATGTGCTTTGTGTATCACAACAGTTATGACTATGCGTATTCGTAGGAACAAGCAGGGCTGCCAACTGTTAATAAATACTCTCTCTATTTTTTAAATCCTAATATCAATATATCAGAAAGTATGCAAGTCACCAAAGCTAAACTTTGCACACGTATAGTACCTGACATTCTAAATAAATTTGGAGTAACTAATATACCTCAGTGCTGCCAACATGATTCTAAGCTTTCTGATAGTTTCAATTTTTATTTACATGTAACATCTATACTAACAAATGGATTTTATCCAAAATTGGCACTGTAATAGATCGTAATATTTCAGATTAATTCTGAGCATCACATACATGCCATGGTTACCAACATGATTTTACGCGCACTGATAAATCCAATATCAAACAGCATGTTACGTCCATACTATCCATTAGACTTCAGCCAAATTGTGTATGTGCATTCTATACCTAAGTCAGACTATTCAGAGTCACCAGGGCTGCCTACTGTAGTAATTTACTCTATTACTCTATTACATGATTTCGTCACTATTCTAGATAGGTCTATATAGATTGGCATCAATCTGAAATTTTAAGGAAAGTAGGCTGTTTAGTTCGTCACGGAACTACTTGTTCGCTATGCGTTCAAGATGTGGAAGTTGGACTGAATATATTTTCCACCATTGTAGAGGGTCTGCGAAGTCATCTTCTAGTTCCCCAAACGACTTGTAAACTTCAGTAATAAGACAATAATAGCCTGTCCGGTATTTCCTTTCCTATTGTTTGTAAAAGCGGTGGGCAAATCCCTCAGTTTAGAAGAAAGTAATTAACCCTCTTAGTGCCATGCCATTTCCTGAAATACTTCCCAAGAATGCCAAGCCATTTTCAATGATCGTGCAGACTATTCGAAAAACAATCATAAATACCACATTTTCAACGATAGAATCATTACTTTTGCTTTGTTTTATAATTAATACCTCATTCTTTCATACATTATGTTCGTAAAAGTAAATACTGCATCTAAACCTTTTTAATGGAGATTATTCTGAAAATCACCCCATTTGTACAGTTTATACAACAGCATAGGGAAAAATGGAAATAACATGCGGACAGGATGAGTTCTAGCCGAGTCCATAAACAGATTCTTCCGTATGCTCCAAGTGGTCCAAGAAACCTGGGAAGACCAAAGAAACCGTAACAGGCCACTAGGCCTAATACGTAAAAGTTAATGATGATGACGACCTTTAATTACGTTTCGAAGTTATTTCTGCTTTCCTTGACAAAGTTTTGAGGAGTAGAGGAATATTTTTTTTAAGAATGAATGTCTGACATGATAGAAGCGGATGTTTCGCTAAAAGGTTTACCCGATGTTCCTGCTCTTTATTGCTTGATAGATATTATAACTTCCCATCATTCTGTGTTTACGTACTCTGCTCCTGGCTCCATTCCGCTACATTTCCTCGAACCCCTTTATTTGTTACACGGTTCATCCATTTAACGTGTAATGTGCCCCTGCTTTATTTACCCCTCGCCGCCCAACTTACTCGCCCACGTACATCTTCCTTCAGAACTAAACAAGCGTGCTCTTGTGTAGCCTATTCGTTAACTGCCGCTTTTTGGACACTCTCATTTAATTTTTAGCGAAACATCCGCTTCAATCATGTCAGATATTCATTCTTACAAAAATATTCCTCTACTCCTCAAGTTTACTTGTAAACTTGTCTCTTGCTGTGTTTCTTCTTTCTTCGTTTAGGCCAGCTATGGACCACGTTATTTCAACTGCTTCCGTCTTTGGGCCTTGATCTTAGCCCAGTGTTCACGCATTCGCTGCCTGTGAAACTCCTTTCTTTCATCAGACCTCTTCTTGCCGGTTTTTAATTTCGCCTTTTCTTGGAATTGGTGGTGTGCTCCAAGCTTTTCCTTCAAAACATCACGTTCCATGATGTGTGCGTGGGTGATCCCCACTTCTTGCAAATCCTTGTCTACCTCACAAAACCAGGGGCCCTTGGTTTTCTTGTTGAGAAAATAGGTAACTATCCGATTGGCGATTCTCTCGGGTTTCATGCGAGTTAAGTGGCCATAGAAAGACATTCTTCTCCTCCGAATTACTTGAGATATCCTTTCTACATGATGGTACAGCTCATTGTTATGCCATCTCCTGTATTCACCATCGTCTCTCAACGGCTCGAAGATCTTCCTCAGGATCTTCCTCTCCTTGGCTTCCAATTTTTCAACCAGACCCTTCCAATTCATTGCCCGGCATTCTGCTGCGTACTGCGCCTCAGGTTGGATAACTGTGTGATAGCGTCTTAGTTTGGCTTTAAGGGACACTGTTCGCTTGTTGTATACTCCTTTCGTTAGCTGGTAGGCTGTGTTTATTATTGATTGATTGATTGACTTTTGTGTGCTTTGTTTCTAATCGATATGTGTTCATTGCCATAAGATAGATACGATAGGCTAAGAAGACCGCCTTCTAAGGGCGAGCGGAACGTATTTGGATGGTTGTTGTTTCATTTGAGGGGTTTGGGCATCGTGGTCATTTAGCCCTGTGCACTTGGGTGTGTAAAGAGTTTGTCTGAGACCTCTGTAATTGTGGTGTTTGTAGTAATGTGTGTATTTGTAATTTAGGTGAGGATTGTGAAGGTTTTAAGGTAGAACCCATTACGGGATTTGCGTGGAGTAAAAGTGGGAAATCCCGGAAAACCACTTCGAGAATAGGTGGGTGGGATTCAAATCTACCTCTTTTTAGTTTTGCCTCTTGAGGCTGAGTGTACCCCGTTTCAACCCTTAAACCAGAGTTAAATGTCTTGGCAGAGCCATGAATCGAACTCGGATCTCCAGGGCGACAGCCAAGACTACTAGCCGCTATAAGTTCACCACGAATTGGTCCATGTTCAAAACTCCTTCCTTCCCTTCTTTCCTTCTATCCTTCCTTCCCTCCTTCCTTCCATCCTTCCTTCCTTCCTTCCTTCCCTCCTTCCTTCCCTCCTTCCCTCTTTCTTTCTTTCTTTCTTTCCTTCTTTCCTTCCTTCCTTCCTTCCCTCCTTCCCTCTTTCTTTCTTTCTTTCTTTCCTTCTTTCCTTCCTTCCTTCCTTCCTTCCCTCCTTCCCTCTTTCTTTCTTTCTTTCTTTCTCTCTTTCCTTCTTTCCTTCCTTCCTTCCTTCCCTCCTTCCTTCCCTCCTTCCCTCTTTCTTTCTTTCCTTCATTCCTTCCTTCCTTCATTCATTCCTTCACTCCTTCCTTCCCTCCTTCCCTCCTTCCCTCCTTCCCTCTTTCTTTCTTTCTTTCTTTCTTTCTTTCTTTCCTTCTTTCCTTCCTTCCTTCCTTCCTTCCCTCCTTCCTTCCTTCCTTCCCTCCTTCCCTCTTTCTTTCTTTCCTTCTTTCCTTCCTTCCTTCCTTCCCTCCTTCCTTCCCTCCTTCCCTCTTTCTTTCTTTCTTTCTTTCTTTCCTTCTTTCCTTCTTTCCTTCCTTACTTTCTTCCCTCTTTCTTCCCTCCCTTCCTTCCCAGATCCCTCTATCCCTCCTTCCCTCCGTCCTTCTATTTTCCTGCCTTCCCTCCTACTCTCCTTCCTTCCCTTCTTTCTTTTTGTGTTTCTTCCTTTTATGCTTGCCTGATCTCTTCCTCCCGTCGCTGCTATTTCATTTTATGAAACTAATTTGTGGTTTGGTTCCTCGCCTGTTTCCCTGGCTCACCCTGTACTGTATCAGAAAGTGATTAATATTATGCACCCTTTGTACTCACCCCTATTGATTGCTCTACGGGCCGGGTTCAAGGGAGCTCATACTAGTATTCTCTCGATTCAAATTTGGGGGCCTTGGACATCGTGGTTATTTAGCCATATATGTGTGGGGTGAGGGAATTTTGTCTGATAACCTGTGTTATTGTGATGCTGTGTTAGTTAATAAATTATATTGGTTTCACGTCCCTGTTAACAACTGCGGCTTTTAGACACGCTGGGGTGCTGGAATTTTTCCCCGAAGGGCAATCTACTGACACGGCTCCCTCACATTTGCGCACCCTCAAATGCCAACTGGCTGCGCTAGGATTCGATCCTGCAACCTTGGGAACAGCAGGCCCTGGCTGTATTTGAGTGTTGGTTGGTTCCTCAGTTTAGGGGCTGCGACAACGCGGTCATGTAGCCCCGGGTACTTTGGGTGTGTGTAGAATCTGTCTGATAACCGGTGTTAATGGTGATGACTGTATTGGTGTGTGTTATCGGCTTTTAATTCAAGCAAGGACTGCATACATTCGATTTCAAGTAGTTCCTACTTTTGCTACCAACGCCACCGTCAACGACCAATAGGTCTGAACGTTGTTACTAGATGCCACCGCAGTCGGCTCCTGGCGACGAACGTTGGAACCTAAGAGAGTTAGTAAAATTTACCTATAATTTAGATTCACACAAGTGTAATTAGTGGAAGGTTCTTTATCATACCATAAATCTATGACATGGGACGCCGGCTTTTCTTCCCCACCGAAGGAGGGCTTACTGAGGGATTTTAACGCTCTTAAAAAACCGATGACTTTCGGCGGGGTTTGAACTCGCAACCTTGGGCATAGAAGCTCAGCATGCTACCAACTACGCCACCGAAGCCGCTTGTATTAGTGTGTGAACTTTTATTTCAGTTGGGAAGGAGGCAGCCGTAGCCTTAAGTTAGGAACTATCCCGGGATTTTCCTGGAGGAGATGTGGGAAGCCACGGAAAACCACTTCCAGGTTGGCTGAGGTGTGAATCAAATCCACCTCTTCTCAGGTTTGCCTCACAAGATTGAGTGAACCCTGTTCCAACCATCAGAAGAAATAGGCTATGTAGTAATTTAATTTCTAGATATTTTTTTTTGAAACCATTTCCCTTAATTTATCATGTTTACCGTTTATTGCAGATTTAGCTGAGACTCTCCTATAGTTGGAAAGATAAACGTATGAACTGAGAAGAGGTGGGTTTGATTCACACCTCAACCAACCTGGCAAATGCGAGTACATTTAGTAGCACGTTAAAGAACCCTTTCGGGGCAAAATCTGGCACACCGGATTCTCTCTAAGCCACATTAGCTAAAAGGGACGAAAAACCAATAACATTAATAAATTTAATGAAAAATTAAAGCTGTTTTTCCAGTATACCTTACCTAACTCATTGTTTCAAAAACCACCTTCAGTATTGTTTAGAACCAGGAAAGAACCTTCCATTGAAATAAAATAATTAACATATAAAAAACTGGACATAACACTTTCTTCCTCTGCGCCCTTCATTTAGAAAAACTATTAGAAAATTCGGGTAGTTAGTTTTAGGAAAAGAATAGAAAGCACGCAACTGTTTGGACATTTAAAAGAAGGAAAGACTACATTCTAAGGGAAATCGAAGAAAGAAAAAGATCCAATAATTATTAAATGAAACCGGTTTCTATGAATAGTGATACTGACATTTAAACCATCCACAAGTAGTCCCGGGCAATAATTTAAGGTAACATGTTCCTGAAATTTGAGAATTTAACATTGCCTTGCGTTCGGTGACTCTCTTCAGGGAAGGTAATCGTGCACCAGTAGGAATTGCCTACCTGACTCACGATACTTGGAGGCTTCAGCCAATCTGCTTGTTTTCTTGTTCCTTTGAAGCCAAAGTTGAGACACCACAAGACCTTTGCATTATTTTCCCTCCCACTGCGACTTTAAAGCCCAGTATGCAAAAACAGCGCCGTTTCAACTTTCTATGTACAGGAAACTTATTTTACTGTGAGAGAGTTTGGAACTAAGTCGTGCCACTTCCAATATCGCTCCGTTGTTGTTTCTGTTTCTCCATGTCAGCCGCTCAAGCGCCAGGTTTATTTATTTCGGTCAGATCCCACAGCTGGATTTATGGTCCGTCCGATAGTGCCCTCTCACTACACTGTTATTATCTGATGTCTTGGAAGGCGTTCTCAGTGGCGCTTTCTTAATACTAGCCGCAGTCTTATCTGTAATTGCATTCCTAGACCACTCCAGGGGCTCACATTGTCATATAGCTACATGTACTTGGGGTTTTGGTATATAGGTTAAACAAAATGCTCTCCGCATCCGCCCCACATCTGCACATTTCTCATCCGAATCTACTGGCATTACAATAATATGTTTAACTAGCATTACCCGTCGTGGCTTCGCCCACGAATCATCTAGTTGTAAATAGTACACTTAGCAAAATCTCAATCATGAATGCTATGACTGATTTATCCTTGGTATGAATGATCAGACTTTATCAATTCAGCTACTGGTGCAGTGGTTAAGGGTTTGTCATTCCTTCATAGGTATATCAGAGCGAAGTTAGTATTCTGGGAATATCACAGACACTGTTAATTTAAGGGCCTTTAAATGTGGTTTTCGCAGACCCTTTATAGTCTAGTCTGGTGAAAAAGACCTTTCGTATCACACTCACACGTGAAAATTGCGTGAAAAAATTCTAGAGTGCCCCTTGACCCCCTTAAGCGCATTATACTGTATGTATTGATGAATTTTACAGCTTAATTTGGTTCAGTGATAACCTTATAACCGTCTGGAAACTTTCACAGTAATGTAATAATTGAAATTGCATTACGTCTTACAGAAATAGATGGACCTGTGAGATTCTGTTACCATGGTTACCGTGTTGCATTCTTCCATTATTTCATTGTAAATATACATGTTTGAAGGTATTTAATTAATTGTGAGGCATTTAAAGAGTAAGTGAGTGCGTTTCGCTTACGCATTGGGTTATGCTGAACCTGTAGGTACTCCATATGTGTAGGTTGGTGTTAATGGGGCCTTATTTTCGGTACAAAACTGGAATGGGACCTTAGCAGAATAATATAGGGAGGGATTAGATAAGGCATAAAGTTGTATTAAAGCAACACATTTAGACATTTGAGGATAAAGTCGTTCCCCTAGGCTTTGTATTGCATATGCTATGTTTAAACTGAATGTTACACAGCCAGAATTGCAACCCTTTTCAGTTCGGAGTGTTAATTATGCTTAATGACATAATTTGAATGAGATTATCTTAAATCATCATCCTACATCTGTCATGAACACATCTGGGTCCTAGTAATTATATTAAACAAGTTCGGATTGTATTCTAAAAACAATCCGCAAATTTACTCCAAACATTATCCGCAGCTTATCCGCTATCCGCACAGCCATGCAAAATATATCCGCATGGCGAAAAATTCTGCGGAGATCCGCGGGTACAACCACGGATATCTGCATCCGCGCAGAGCTCTATATATAGGTACGATTTGCATGATAAAGTGTATTATTGTGATGTCTGTGATGGTATGTTTACATTTTGTAATATTGGGACTAGGATTGGGAAGGAGTTGGCCTTGATTTTACGTTAGGAACAATCCTGGCATTGGCCTTAAGTAAAAGAAATATACCACGGAAAACCACTTCTAGGATGGGTGAGCTGGGATCCGAAGCCACCTATTTTCAGTCCGCTTCACGAGGCTGTGTGTACTCCGTTCCAGCCCTCAGACCAGAAGTAAATGTCTTGGCATGGCCAGGAACCAAAACTTTAGTGCCAGCCAAGAATGCTAGCCACTACACCACAAGGAGGTGACAGTAGTGGTGGTTCTAGAACTCATTTTCATCCTATCATTAGGAGTAGATGACCTAGATGTTATGGCCGTCAATACAACAATCACCACCACCATCACCACATTCTGAGATAAGTCAGGCCAGACTGCTGCCATGTTGGCAATATTGATTTCACTCTAATGTGCTTGTAATAGTTGGGTTGGGGGAGCAAAGATTTCACGCTCAGCTGGGGTAAGCAAAGTTATTCGTGGTAACAGCGTGGTTGTTGTTTCATTAAGGGGCTAGGACGTCGTGGTCATCAGCTCGATGTTCTACAACAGTGATTTCCAACTGGTGGCCCGCGGGCCAACACCGGTCCCCAAGCTCCACCAATCTGGCCCGCCGTAGTTTATTTAGACAATGTAAGAAAATCAAACAAAATAATAATCACGTGTTTTTATTTTGACTTAACAACCAATTAAGAAAACAATAACTCGACAATTTAACTGTAATTAATGACATGAGAATCATCCTAAACTTACAGCAAGTGAGACACTGAACATAGGTGATTTCACATAATGAAATTGAACATAATAATTAAGGCCCGGAAGTTCATCCACCATTAAATGGATAAATGTGCATGCAAATATGCCTCACGTTTCAAAAAATATTCACAATAAATAACTACGGCAATAACGATCATTCGGTATTCTTTGGCGTCTCTATTTGAATATAAAGAAAATATGAACAGACGGGTACACCTTTCCTTAAATATTTCAACTAAGAAACAGTTCTAAATAGTAGGAAATGTTATTTTATGGAACTTCAAGCTTCGATGACAATCAATAATCATTTTATGATGTTAATTTATAAGTGTAACTGATGAACAATTTAAATGGCCATTGCATTTTTAACAAGAAGTTCCGTGACAAACTAAAGAGCCTACGTTTCATGCCATTGATTATTGTACAGTATATGAACCTAACTAGAATAATGATGAAATTAAGTTGGTAATATCGAAATGTCTAATTAGTTCGAAATATTCCTGGTATAATGTAGCCTAATAGAGCACTACAGTTGGCAGCCCTGGTGACTGAATATATTCTTAGTTCCATCTCTTAAGGTACAGAATACAAAATTTGGTTGAAGTCCAATGGACGTTACATGCAGTTAGACATTGGATCTATCAGCACGCGTAAATGCATGTTGGCAACAATGTCATGCGTGTGCTGGTTAGAAATAATCGGAAATATTATGATATCTTGTTGTGCCAATTTTGGATGAAATCCATTTGTTAGTATAGAAGTTACATGTATTTTAAAATTGGACCTATCAGCAAGCATAGAATCATGTTGGCAGCACTGACTTATATTAATTACTCCAAATTAATCTAGAATGTCAGGTGCTATACGTGTGCAAAGTATAGAGCTGTTGGCTTGCATACTTTCAGATATATTGATATTAGGGTAAAACAAATATAGACAGCATTTATTAACAGTTGGCAGCCCTCATTGTTCTTAAGAATACTTATAGTCACATATGTTATGTTACACATAGCACATACGAAATTTGGTTGAAATCCAACTGATAGTATAGAAGTTACATGTATTTAAAAATTGGTCCTATCAGCAGGCTTAGAATCATGTTGGTAGAACTGAAGTATATAAGTTACTCCAAATTAATCTAAAATGTCAGGTACTATGCGTGTGCATAGTTTAAAGCTGACGGCTTGCATACTTTCAGATATATTGGTATTTGGATAAAGAAAATAGAAAGAGCAATTAATAACAGTTGGCAGCCCTGGTGGCTCTTAAGAATACACTCAGTTATATGTTTATGTACACATATTACATACAAAATTTGGTTGAAATCCAATTCCTAGTGTAAACGTTATATGTATTTAAAAATTGGACCTATCAGAAGGCTTAACATTATTTTGGCAACACTGTCGTGTATGGCCTCCTTGAAATTAAACTGAAATAGTATTATCTACATGTGTGCCAATTTTGGAATAGCTCCCATGCATACCTTCCATGATATCCAACATGGAGCTCAAATTTCTAGTGCGTTTTTTCTGCAGTTGGTATTTAAATATGGGCTTGAGATATTACGGTATACATCTTTACTCGTTCTAAATTTGGTTACGATTGCTGCAGCCGTTTAGGAGTTGATAGGGGGAGGACACACACACACAGCCATACAGATAGAAGGACAGACAGACATTTTCCCGGATCGATCTCATAAGTCTACTTTTTCCTCATTTTTGCAAAATGTGAAAAGTAGGCTAATAATTGATACTAACTGGCAAAATGGACTGAACCGTACTAGGTATTAAAATAATTTCAGTGTTATTCTGTGATGAGCTCTCGGAGTCCGAATCGTAATATACGACTTTAAGAAAATGAAATAACAAAAAGCGCTTCAAAACAATAGGAAATTAGAATATACACCCTTCTCAAGCAGAGATATGCACTTAAACTGCAGTGAAACTTGGTAAAATAAATGCATATACAAATGCTAATCCACTGGCTTCTAATTTATTTCAATTGTTTGCATAACCACAAGATGGCAGGTGTGTGAAATTTTAAAATCTCGTTTTTACTTCTTGTGTCCTAATCATGCGATTGAAGTTTGAATACTACACGTACTCAATAATCTTCATGTAATAGTACTTAACTATGAAACCTACATATATAAAAATCCAACAAGTTGACCATCTGAAATATTTAGACGGTTCTCAATATCTACGAATCTATTACAGCAATCAAACTGATATTTTGTATGTAGATAGAGACAATTATCATAAGTAGGATATATAAAATAGACTCTAGTTCTTCACGGAACTACTTGTTAATTTTATTCGTGTATACATCCATATAGAGTTGTTATTCATTATCATTCTCAGTCATACACAGCGTTCTCGCTTGCTGAGCTCAAGGTTGCAGGTTCGAAACCTGGCGCAGTCAGCTGGCATTTGAGGGTGCGCTAATGCGAGGGAGCCGTGTCAGTACATTTACTGGCATGTTAAAGATCCCCTTCGGGGCAAAATTCCGGCACCCCGGCGTCTCTAAAAGCCAGGGTAGTTAAAAGGGACGTAAAACCAATAACATTATTATTATTATCATCAGTCATACACAGAAGTGCTTTGCGAATGTTTCATGTTATCTTTAACGGTTTACCCAGCGTAAGCTTAAAAGGCGCACGGACGGCAGGTCCCAGACGCAATTCAGAAAAGCCGAGGTGAACAGTGAAACTCCAAAAACACATATACTCTTCTCTGAAGTCGAAACTCGACATGACTCGACAGTTTTATGCTGGCCGAAGCAGGGGTGATAGTCTCACTTGCTAGTTCGTAAACTCGCTCCGAAGCTAGTAATTTCAATTTCCATTGAATGGAGATTGTTGGAAGAAATGAAAACGTAAAAACATTTATAGTAGGCGATGTATTAAGGACAGAGATATGCTGTCTGTGACTGCTTTGTGGAACTGTTCATGTTAAACAATTCTTACACTCATAGTATATAGATAACGTTAACAGTTTGCCAAGCGTAAACTTAAAAGGACAGCAGGATTTTCATCGACTCAATTAACTGACATCGTTACTGCTCGGCTTCCTTTGGTCATAAATGAATGTTTTTCTACGGAAACCGACTTCGAGAAATCCTTTACACAATGGTGAATACCGCATCAAAGTCCACCAGTGGTTCTCGAGATTACCCGTTACATCCAAGAATCGGGGACTCCGTTTTATACTGTGTAGAGTTTAATCAGCTAAAACCAAACTAACCCCGTGGCACCACAGCCCATGAAGGGCCTAGTCCTACCAAGCAACCCCTGCCCAGCCAATTGGCCTGCAGATATTGGGGTGACACGTGGTCAGCGCGTCTGGCCCCCTCGGCCGTTTATCTTGGTTTTCGTGACCGGGGCGCTGCCTCACAGTCAGACAGTTACTCGGATTTTTATAGAGCGTTAAAAATCCCTCAGTATGTCTTCCTTCGGAGGGGAAGTAAAGCCGGCGGTCCCATGTCATAGATTTATGGCATGTTAAACAACCTTCCACTAATTACACCTGTGTGAAGCTAAATTGTCAAGGTTAAGAATGTAAACAACGCTCTTAGGTTCCTACGTTCGTTGCCAAGAGCCGACTGCGGTGGCGTCTGGGAGCTAAGTTCTGAACTAGTAGTCGTTGATGGTGACGTTTGGCGGCAAAAGTAGGATCTATTTGAAAAATTCAAAAGTCTGCAGTCCTTACTTGAATTTAAAAAAAAAACAGATAACACACACTAATACAGTCATCACAATTAACACCTGTTAGACTATCAGACAGATTCTTAACACACCCAAAGTACACGGGGCTACATGACCGCGTTGTCGCAGCCCCTAAACTGAGGAACCAACGAACCAACCAGACAGCTACTCAATTTACATCACGAGGCTGAATGCACCTCGTTCCAGCCCTCAAGTCAGTTTCTAAAAACCCTGATGGAGCCGGGGATCGAACCCGGGGCCTCTGGGTGAGAGGCAGGCACGTTATCCCAACACCACGGGGCCGGCGATTAATCAGTTACTTTATATATTTATTAATCTGTTAATTAATCAGTTTAAAATTGACACTCGACTAAAGCAAGGAAGAGTGTTGTCACCCTTATTGTTCTTAATGGTGATGGATGACATCATGAAGACAGCAATGAAAGAATATAGTAGGGCAAAGATGGAGGTAATGTTATTTGCAGACGATGTTGTGATCTGGGGCGATGATGAGATGGACGTACAAGAACAGTTAGATGTAATAAATGAAAAGATTGAGCAATGGGGATTAAAGATAAATGTGGAGAAGAGTAAAACAGTGGTGATGAGTAGAGCTAAGAAAGAAGGAAAAGGAGTAATCAAAGTAGGAGATAAGGAATTGGAAGTGGTGAAACACTTCAAATACTTGGGAAGTGAACTGACTGAAGATGGAAGATTAGATTTGGAAATTAGCAGAAGAATACAACTCGGGAGTGATTTCTACCAACAGGTACGGGGACTAGTATGGAACAAGGATATACCAATTAAGGCTAAAGAAGTTATGTACAAAGCATATTATGTTCCTATAATGACATATGCAGCAGAAACTTGGACAATGACTAAGAGGGATGAGAGCAGAGTACAAGCAGCTGAGATGAGATTCCTGAGAAGTATGGTCCAGAAAACGAGGAGGGACAGAGTGAGAAATGAAGATATACGGAAAGAACTGGGAGTACAGAAACTCAATGACATACTGGAGCAAAACATATTGAGATGGTTTGAACATGTCAAAAGGATGAATGAAGTAGAGCTACCAAGACGAGCACTGGAACGACGGATGACAGGGAGGAGAGGACGAGGAAGAACAAGAATGCGTTGGATGGACTCGGTGGAGAATAGTATTAGAAAACGGAACCTGGATTGGAACACTGTGTCGGAAGAGGAATGGTGGAACGACAGAACAAAGTGGAGAGGAACCATATTTGCCCCCACCCAGTGTCAACTGGAAGGGGGGAAATGAAGATGATGATTTATTTATGTATTTATTTATTTATTTATTTATTTTATTTTTTATTTATTAATTCATGCATTCATTCATTCAATCATTCATTCATTTATTCTTCTCCTCCCTCTTTTCTTTTAATGCCGGCACGTGTATTTAAAAAATACTGTATCAAATCACATTCTCCCATAGAGGTTCCGTGTGTATGTTATTAGTAAGGAGTGCTTTTGCAGGGTGTATTTACTTTAAACGAGAGCCGTTATAAAATGCAGTAGGAGGGTCATCTGGGGTTTGGTCTGTAATTGCAGGCTGCGAGCGATATCGAGGCCACATCTTGCTATGACAGCCGAAATGACTACGGCACACGCACAGACAAGACTTGATATTCCGTGCGTGCCTACAATTATATTCCTATCCTACTCTGATATTTTACAATTAGTAGCAATATGGGACATGTAATATTCTTAATTCTGAAATTTATAATCCTAGTTAAGATAAAGCACCATTATAAATCTGTCACATAACATTGCATTTGACCAAGGTGCTACGAAGTAATAAATGTCTCTTTCTGCCTGACAGTAAATTTTATGGAACGTTGGTCTTTCTTCCTTTCTTTCTTTCTTTCTTTCTTTCTTTCTTTCTTTCTTCAAATCCCTTCTTCTGTGCGCAGTTCCCCTCAAGGAAGTGCTTTGTTATCTTTCCCAAGACCATAAAGATTTCTTAACGTTTTTAAATTCAGTACTAATATATGCGAACATTTATAAGTTACACTACACTCATTCAGCTTGAATGAAGCGGTCAACTTTCATTCGTGACGCCGTGCCATATGACATTAGGCGATGAAGACATTTATTTTCTGAAAGGCAGAACAGGTATTAGAATTTTTTTCTTATTGTCATATCCCGTAAACTTCCATGCAAACCACAGTTTTGAAAATATCTTGATAATCTTATATATTATTTCAGTAGTATAGATCCCTCCTGCGGCGCTCACGAGCGACCGATCGTTACAAATGAGCATTCACATGAAAGAGAATAGACATTAGCAGTGACGAATTGCACTCTCTAATTTCATAAATATCTATAATTTCTTTAAAGAAATACTTTAAAAATGTACGATATGCAGATACTGTTGCTGTAGGAAAATACGCTCTATAATTGCTGTCCAACTCACATTTTGGCCGCTGTGACGCCTGTTTCATGTCATTTTAACATTCTGTGGTCTTTCCTTTATCATTTTGCATGGATTTCAGAATCTGTAAATCAAAGGAATGAGTACTCAAATCGTATAATTTCATAAATATCGAATAACCGGTGAGTGTTACAGCTAAGCTGTCAATCAATGGACTCGGCACACAAATGACATTAGCAGTGACGAATTGCATCTATTTTCATGAATATAATTTTTTGTAAGAAGTGGTCGATTTGCAAATACTGTTGCTATAGGAAAATACGCGACATCATTGCTGTTCTGTTCGCATTTTGGCCGTAGGAACGCCTTTTTCATGTACATATAACCTTAAGTCTCTCATTATAAACCTATTGGGGAAAGTGTGGTTTATGAATATGCGATATTTCTCGCACGGGTCCGCTAGTAATATAATTATAAAGCAGCCAAATAGCCAAATAGGGTAACAATATTACAATCGCAATATTTACGTTACTGATCTCGCTCACATTTTGACATATTCACTTAATGATAGAGTTCTCTGGAAACATAATTTTAAGTGATACCGATCACAGGCTTGCTTACATAGCTTACATTTGCACTTCTCATTTGGGTCGTGAAAGGATGTATTTTCGCAGGTAAGGTGGTGGAAGTCATGAACAGCCAGTCTCGTGAAGACATGTCTCATGTTGATATTTTATTTCGTCCAAGTTCGGTCAATCATGGCCCCTGTGCCGTAGAAGTCTTGGCATAATTCTTCTCTTTAGTGTTCTTAGTAAGGTTTGTGATGCGCTCGTATTTGGTACTGTCAATAAATTCCTCAAATCTTCTATTAGAAAGGTCTCTTTCGCTAATATATATAGCCTACTAATCTTGATAATTGGAGCAATATAAATGCCAAGTTTGCTTTACCCAGACGATTCCCTGCAATCGTCGATCTTAAAATAATTGGAACAACGTGAAATCTATCAATACACTACTTTACATTTATTATTATTATTATTATTATTATTATTATTATTATTATTATTATTATAATGGTCGTGAGAAACTACAGATCGGAAATGCAGATATTCAAACAGTCACTAAATTTAAATACACAAGTTCATCTGAAATTGAGAAAAGAGTAAGTGAGGCTAGGAGGACAATTTGAGCATTACATTCCGTATTATGGAACAGAAATATTTTAAACAACATTAAGAAACGTATTTACGGTTCATTGGTACAAAGTATTTTGTTATATGGAGCAGAAACTTGGACGTTAAACAGACAGCAAGCAAACAAATTATTAGTAACAGAGATGGCTTATTGGAGGAGGGCGGCAAGGAAATCAAGATGGATAAAATTTGAAATACGAGAATCGGAGAAATTATGCAGGTAAAAAAAGAATGTACTAGAAGTGATTGAAGAAACAAGATTACAATGGTTTGGACATGTGAAAAGGATGCAGAATAGTAGAATTCCAAATTTAATGTTACATTGGCAAGCTGAAGGCAAACGGAAACGGGGTAAACCTAGGGAACAATGGATGGTTGGTGTAAAGAGAAGCTTGGCTACCAGAGGCTTAACCGAGGAAGATGCTGAAGACCGAAATTTATGGAGGAGTAGAATATTTTTGGGTTGAAGGAAAACTACTGTATTGTAGAATATTCCTAATAAAGAAGAAGAAGAAGAAGACGGAGAAGAATTGATGCCTTTAAGGTGGCGAAGTTAGGGCTAGTTTGTCCTTTTCTGTTCCAGGCAAATGAAGAGTAAATGCCGAACTTAAGGCCGCGGCCGAATTCTACCCAGTCATAGTACAAAAATACACACACACACACAGTAAGTTAGTAACCGGGTGATTTAGCCGTGGTCGTTACGGCATGACTGCTGGCAGTCGCTCACATCCGGGAGGCGAGGAGGAGGTTCGAATCCCCCCGCCGGCAACCTTGAAGATGGTCTTCTGTAGTTTCCCATCTTCCTTCCAGGCAAATGCCGGGGTTGGTCCCTAACTATAGGCCACAGCCGTTACCTTCCAACTCCTCGTCCTTACATCCAAATCTTCCTCCCCAACGGTAGATGTAGCTCACCCATTGGGTGTCCGTCTCGAAGAAGCTACAAAACTGGCGAGCCGAACATGTTCTCGGACACTCCTGGCACTAAAAGCCATACGCCAAAAAAAGTAAGTTAGTAGTGGTAGTTTAGTTTACAGTTTCTTTATTTAAGCCAATTTTGACAATTTGTGGTCCTGTGTAGCTTACGCATGTCGGCAGGTGCCAATTATAATTACAATATGCATGTTAACAAGAACAATTGAAAATCCATAGCCCGCTTCCAGTCTCCGACCGGGTCAGGAATGGAATTAATGAAGCCCCCATCTAGCGGCGAGGATATAAACTGTGCCGGCTGCCGAGGCCTGACGCACTCCTCTGGGGCAATGATTAAATGAATGACATATGAAATGAAGTGATAGTGGAGAGTGTTGCTGGAATGAAATTATGACAGGGAAAACCGGAGTACCCGGAGAAAAACCTGTCTGCCTCCGTTGTGTCCAGCACAGATCTCACATGGAGTGACCGGGATTTGAACCACGGACCCAGCGGTGAGAGGCCGGCGTGCTGCCGCCTAAGCCACGGAGGCTTCAACAAGAACAATTAAGATGGTATATTGGCTTTCACGGCCAGTGAATTAAAACTCAGCAAATCTTCTAGGTTTGTGCCGTGTCTTGTGCGGGGTTTCGCCTAGGACACCAAGTTGGCTCATCGGCGGGCTCTTGGTGTCCCCGTCCGGACCCCCACTGGAGTAGCGAACTGCGCGCCACCTCCCATTATATAAGGTGCAACTGCACCTCTTGACTGCGAGAACTAAAAGCTCAAGCAGCCTCAACCTCCCTATGAAGGCTTCCAAAAAGATGGTATATTGGCTTTCACGGCCAGTGAATTAAAACTCAGCAAATCTTCTAGGTTTGTCAAGAGGTGCAGTTGCACCTTATATAATGGGAGGTGGCGCGCAGTTCGCTACTCCAGTGGGGGTCCGGGCGGGGACACCAAGAGCCCGCCGATGAGCCAACTTGGTGTCCTAGGCGAAACCCCGCACAAGACACGGCACAAACCTAGAAGATTTGCTGAGTTTTAAGAACAATTAAATTTACATCCATACCGACCAATCTCTCACCTTCCACTCTCGTATACAGTGCCGCTAATAATAATCCACAAAAATATTCAATCACCGCATAACAATTAATTATTATGATTATAATAATATGTTAATATCAATACAATAAATCAATTGTAGTATACCTTGGCATTATAATATATTTTCTTCCTACCTTAATACAAAGGTTATGTCGTTACTATTTTAAAACTTAACTTAAAACTTAAAATACAAATTTTACTATCATTTCCAATTAATTTCTCTTTTCACATTACCACAGTCTATGAATAGGACTCTCTATTATACACTAGTGTCCAAAAGTTAAGCATAATCACTAAACGAGGCCATACCGCCTGATAGGAATGTCAGACGGATTGCTGAACAAACGGAAGCTGAATCACACACCGTAATATGTCACACAACTAGTCCAAAAACAGTGTCAGAAAGTTTCTGATAGCTAAGGTACACCTTTGACAACAACTAACAAAACTTGGCAATGTCTTTCACAACAAAATATGCTGTTAATGGGGGTGAATGGTTACCCTAACGCACACACATGCTTCGCAGCGACGTGGCATGCTCTCTATAAGATGGTCCAAGAGCTCTTGTGGCAGTCGATCCCAGTCCTCCGAATGGGCAATGCGAAGGTCTTGGAGGGTCCTTGGAGGAGGCTGACGGGATGCAATTTGCGTCCCCAATGCATTCCAGGCATGTTCTATAGGATTCCGTTTGGCACACCTCGCTGGCTAGTCCATGCTATGAATGTCTTCCCCAGCCAGAAATTCATCCACCAGAGCAGCGCGGTGCGGTCGGGCATTATCGTCCATTAAGAGGAAGTCTGGATCAACCGCACCTCTGAAGAGTCGAATATGTGGTCTGAGTACCTCATCCCTGTATCTCCGAGCGTTCATAGTGTTCCTCGGACCACCTATGAAGATCTGCAGGTCCGTACGGCCATTCAATATGATGCCACCACCACCATAATGGTCCCGTTCCACGGTGTTCGTGTGGTTGTATCGGCTACCCGGTTCTCTCCAGATTAATGTGCGACGGGAATCGTTCTGCAAAACTGAAGCGGGATTCATCTGTGAAGAGTATATGCTTCCATTCATTCATGGTCCATCTTCGACGTTAACGGCTCCACAGTAAACGGGCCCGTCTTTGTGCTGGAGTGAGTGGGACGCACACCGCTGGACGTCCGGCAAACAGCCCTGCTGTTCTGAGCCTCCGGTACACAGTTTGCCAGGAAACGGCAACCCTTGAGACGGCTGCAAGCTCCACCGACAATGTCTTGCAGGTGCACTCCGATTTCGTCGGGCGGTTAAGGCCAGATATCGGTCCTGCTGGTGGGTGGTTACTCTTGGTCGACCTGGTACTGGCCTACGACTAACAACTGTGTCTCGAAATCGTCTCCAAAGCCTGGAAATGACACATTGTGGCACATTCAAGGATACGGCGACTCGGTCTGTGTCTGGCCTGCTTCCAGGTGGCCGAGTATTCTACCCTGCAAAACGGGATCTAAATAGCGTCGTTGTGCCATTATGTTGTTACGTTCACCACGAGGCTACACTCCGCACACTATAAAGGCGGGTACACACTTGCGAGCTGAGCGGCTCATAAGCCGCTCACACTACCAACCTCGTCAGTGAGTACGGGCCTTTGAGCCTAGTTCGAGCCGACCATGAGCCGCTCAATCTGTCGGTTTTTACAGCGAGCACAAAGGAATCCTCAGTGTCAGTGTGGACGGCAGAAATACGTGCTCGCAAGTCTGTACCAACTTCTGTGAGCCTTTCTAGAACCGAAATCGGAGAGCGAAGATATGTTTCCCGTTTCGAGATTTTGTGACCTATTCTGCTTAGTAAAGTCTCAAAGTCAGTAGGCGAAATCCGTGTAACAATTTTATACTGACCACTAATGATCTGGAACTTAATGTCCAACAATAATTCCGACCCACTTCGTCTTTTGTACAGTTCATTGCGCCAACACCGACGGGGTTTCTTTTCATTTTCATTTAAATTGGCCATCATCATAGCTGCGCCACTCGCAACCATCATAGCAAGCAGAGTTTCTTGCTCAGATGACATCCGTTTTGCACGTGGAAACAACACACAATGACTGATTCTGCTCGCGAGCATTATGGCTCAAATAATGCTCATAGAAGCCACGGGCATTTACTTTTTCCTCGCGAGCCGCTCGGCTCGCCAGTCGCTCTCAGGAGGTGTCAACCAGATAGGGATCATTTGGCACCATCGGTGTAGTAGCGCGTGCCAGTCGTATGGAGCGCTGTATATCGTCTTGCCAACATATGAATGATATACGTTGTAATTAAATTGCAAACATATCCCTATATTTAGTCAATAAATATACACATAATTCCTAATTGACATTTCATTGCAATTATCTTGCTCACAGACGATAATTACGGCACTTATCATTAAATAAACATTATTTCTACTGGGTTGGCGGCACTGACCATGCCATGGCGGCTCTGTTTATGTGTTGTATGTAATAATATTGGCCGTATATAAATAAGCTAAATAAGCTAATGTTGTGTTCTATCTCATCTTTCTTACATCAAATCTTCTTCGTGGTAATGAGAAGTGAACAGTTCTTCTTCTGCTTCGACAAGTAAGTACGCTTATTTTAAGAATTTAAGTTAAAACGTGTTTCTGTATTGCGTGTGAAAAATATTGTTTTGAATTGATATTTGAAGCAGTATACAGGTGACTTTCTACTTGACATATCAATTAACTTTCACTTTTATTTATCCCATGGGTAGGCCTACCAATGCTGTGAACAAATCCTAAATTGCTGTTCTCGAAATAGCAGAGGAATGGGGCAAATACTTTCCTGACAAATGACCAGGTAAGAAGTCTATGTTTGGGTTGCACCAATCAATTCAAGTGCAATAACTCCTACTGCAGATGGTAATCTGCAACATAATGTAGATTTTACATGAGGCTAAGAACTCAGGAACTCACTGCTGTTGAGTATGGTATGGAAAATGGCAAAACAAGATAATTTGAGCTAGCCTGTACCATTTTACCCCAATAACTTAAGTTTAAACAGTGTTGCATGCCTTGCTTTTCTTGATGTTATTGATTTCAAAACCTAATGTCCTCATCTTTTGAACAGAGTGACATGAGACAAGTAAACTGCTTGCATTTTTTCCCAGGCAAAACAGTTTAACAAGGAGTGCACAAAATATTTACAGTAGGCCTATATTTATTTAAAATAATTGCATGTTTATAATTGGATTTATAACAAAGTGGAGAAACATGACTAACTGGTGATTCACAATAGCTGTACGTATGCTCTGTGGAATGCTGAAATTTAGCACAAGTTGGCAAAAGCCATGGACCTATGAATGCCAGTGTACCATTGAATATATTATCGACAAGCATTTTATGCTTACGTGGTTGCTACTTTCCACGTGTACCTGCATGCATCCTTCAGTGTGGCTTTTCAAATTGTTACAAATTCTACAGTTCCTGTCAAAAGATGAATCCACCACCCAAATAGACCTACTGTTAAAGCCAGCTACTGGACACAGAGACACCCGTCCAGAAATGTAAACCTTATCGATAACATAGGTCGTTCTGCAGGCAATATTAAAAGCGAAGTAAAGATACTCTTGCTACAAAAATTGCAGTATCGTGTGGAAATATACCGGTATAACACTTAACATATTTTTTTAACTGTTCATTTGCAAATTTTCTTTGCCTGTGTGACTCTCCCACTGTGCGTGACAAAAACCAGGGGAGCATATATGGCTAACGCGGTCCTACCTAGTAATTATATTAATAGTGAAATGAAACTCACAACTTCGTTAATATGGATAATACATGATTTTCATACCTTATATTCATAATCTAGGGGACAATACCAATTGAAATTGCTGTCGATTATCACTAGTGCGCTGGAAATTTGTGCTTTTGTTTCTTGCTCATTGAACGGTGGCAGCCATGTTCCTCAAGCGCATGAGGTCTCTTCAACTGTTACCTAGGTGCATACATTGACGTCACGTTCGTGTTGCCAACATGTAAGATAGGCCTACAAATTACACCTGTCATGAAGTCGGTCATATGATTGACTAATTCCACTGTGTGTGACAAAAGCGAGTGGTACCTAGTAATTATCGCTCCAGGCAAAACCCATTGGTCTAGAAAAGATTAACAAAAATAAATAAATAAATAGAAGAGATTATGCGTTACAAAAACCGGGGTTGCATACATGGCCAACGCAGTCCGTGCTATCTAGTAATTATTGATACCATATACGTGGGGTTGGCAATACTGTACTTGTGCATAATTCATGCGGATAATGGCTGACACAGATGGAATATATATAAGTTGTGATCTTAAAAGAGAAAGGTGGGTGGGTTATAGACTGCGGAGGATATTAGCCAAAATAACTACCTTCTGTAATGATACAGATTGAATCTGGAAATTATGTACGGTAACTTAGTTTACTCCTCCGCTATCTATAACCCACCATACCCTTTATTAGATCACGACTTATATAGTAAAATTCCAGCTGTGTCGACCATTATAGCCTACGTGTGAATTATGGACAAATACAGTATTAGAATGCGTATATATTTACCATTTTATTGTGATAATAGTTAACCATATTGGCTGGTGATACATTTGATGAACCACTGCCTTGTCAATACTATGATGTAATATTTATTAAACGATGTAGGCTACATGTTTTGGCATTACATTGATACCGGTACTGTACCTTCTTCAGCGAGACCAGTATCTATGAACTTATGATATGTGCACTTACAAATAATGCACATATTGGTTGTAGTATTATGATATAACTAGAAAACTTTCGTGTGCTTTATTTTTGAGATACTCGCATTCAATTTCACAACGTTCTAATCACAGTACAATGTCCATATGCTACAACCAAAATGTGCATTTGTATGTAGTACACATAACATGATAAGTTACTAGATAACCTAATGGTCACAACCACGTTATACATAGTAATACAACCAGCAACAGGTGATTCTCAAGATAGAATTAACGTTGGAACAATTTCATTTTTCAACTCCGATGCAGATGAAACCTGCCGGACACGAGAGCATTAATTCGATTGAAACTTTATACAAGGAATCATTCCTAAAACTACACGAAATGATAAACATGTCAAGACTTTGTGCAGAATATAAATATTTCTTTTGAAGCTATTCGAACAACTACAACGAGAATAAGCCAGCAAATAGTTTAGCAATGGCAGATATTGAACGTAGAAATCCCAATCCCTCTCCCTCTATCATGTTAACGATTTCACCACAGTCCATCGCAACTCCAATGACGGTCTAGATGCAACAACTTTTAAGTATTTGCCTCGACCAAATATTACTAACTTAGATAGTGCAGCCTATGCAACCCAAGTTCTTGTCACACACAGTGCGAATAGTCACACATCAATAAGTCTTTCTCTAGACCAATGGGTTTGGCCTGGAAGAATAATTAATTAATAGGTAGCGTGATAGCCATATATGCAACCCTGAATTTTGTCACGCAAAGTGGGGATAGTCACGCATCCGTATTAACCAAGTTGTGAGGGTCAAATGAAGGTTCTCGTCTCAATCAGTTTTAATAAACAGAATTTTCTCTTCGAATAACATTCCAAATAATAGGCATAATACAGATGAAGTTCGTTCGCTTCACTGAGAAACATGATGTTTTTAGGCCTAGATCAGGTGTTCTCAACCTTTTTCAACCATCGTACCCCTTTAAAAAATTTAACATCCTGCTTACCCCCTACTAACCTTTCTTAGGCAGTAATAATGGTTATTAAAATGTAAAAGGTATTTAGTTAGTATGGTTTAACCTTTGTAATTTTATAAGGAAAGATATTTTAATAAAACAAAATATAGTTGTTGTTTTTCAGTTCCTTTACCCAAAGGGTGATTTTTGCAATCATTGCGTTAGTTTTCATTTCAACATAGAACATATCAGAAACACTATCTTGCATACACTTATTCTAAATGTTCAGTTTTTCAAAAATATCACTTAAAAGCCAAACAAAGTCAGTGAGTACTGATGATTAATTAGAATTGTGCTCGGTAAAGAAAATATGCAATTCTTTGTGGAAGTCAAATACACGCGCCGTAAATAACTCACACAGTAGTCACGGCACGAAGCTCACTGCACATGTGGATCGAGTAGAAGGATGGCCTGCCGCATACCCCCTGAAATGTTTCGCATACCCCTAGGTTGAGAACCCCTGGCCTAGATGATGAATATTTGTTGCCTAGGTAACCGTATAGGAGGTCTAGATAACAAACTCTTATTGGCATGGTAACTAACAGTATGAAATTTATCTCTAATGAATTATAAGTATAAAGTATAAATAAGTAAGTTATAAATCCTACACTAATAAGTAATTAACCAATTAAATCAAACAATTATAACTCATAAAAACAACAGACTATGAAACGCAGCAAGGTGAGTGTGCACTGGAGGCAACCAAACAAGCGACTGATCGACGACAAGCACGTGGTCAAATAGCATCACTCAAATTGGCAGCGTTGTATAGTTTCCATGGCAACAAGCTATGCGAGCGATCTAGTCGTCAACTGTTTTTGCCCAGTGGTGCTGAACTGTCAGATTCCAACTCTGGAAAATACACCTATAGGTAGTGAGTTATTGTTGTTTCAAGGGACAGAACTACAAGGTCATCTACCCCTTATAGAGAATGTTATCACTCGTTCTACTTTCATTCAGTGCTACTATAATACCACCTTGTGGTGTGGTAGCTGCCACTCCTGAGGTCCTGGGCTAGTTTCCAAGTAATTTAATTCTGGTCTGAGGGTTGGAATGACTCACATTCAGCTTCTTGAGCCAGAAATGAGAAGGGGTAGGTTCGATTCTCACCTCGGCCATCCAAGAAGTGATTTTCCGTGGTTTCCCTACTTCCACTCCAGGCTAGTGCTGGGATTGATCCTGACTTAAGACTATGGCTGCCTTTCCAGTCGTCACCTGAATTACAAAAAGTAGGCTATACTGCTCGGGTCCAAGCTCTGTGAAATTGCGGGGTGAGGGGAGAGAGCAAGGAAGGGTCAGGCGAGAAGAGAAGGGTCTGTCAACAGCCCGCCGTGATATCTGGTATTCCTTTCTATTCCAATAATGCTTACATTGGGCCGTTGCTCAAACCACTGTGGTGTTAAGAATGAATGAGTGAGTCACCGACCAATGTATTTGGTTCTGTACTATGCACGGACTGAGGAACCTCATCACTCGTCAACACCACTTCGCATAGTCCAGGGGCGGCTGGCTCTAACGGGCCAATGGGCCAGGGCCCTCCTTACCATTAACCTACATTAGTAATTCATTTTTTAATCCTTAACGCCCGAAATACTGGCCGAGTTGTGCAATCCTCACTATGAAAATGTACCAGCATGTTTTAATAACGCGCTCCATATCTTGTCACGTAATTCGCCTTGCTGCGGGCTACTCGGGGCCCAGGCCTTACTGGGCCCAAGAATCCATTCAACTACAAACAAGGATAGGTATATTGCGCGTGCGCGCAGACGCTCTTCAAACGTCGGCTATGGGCCCAGAGATTGCGAGCCCACGGTTACAAGGAGGAATAACAATTGGAGCAGTTGTATGATCTCTGGAGAGAACGTTGGAATGCAGCGGAAATGCTGAACTGCTACGTTCAACTCGAACTTACAACATCTATGGCCATATCCTGCCCCTTTCCCCTTTCCTCTCTTTCTTTCGATGCTGTTTGAAATGATTCGCAAGACGACCACTAGATGGCAAACGGGACACCACCCTGGTGTCATTAGTTCCAAGGTTACGTAAAACGAAAACGAATGGAAGAATACTTTAAATGGTGCAGTGACAAAATCATTCATACCTACTGTCGACCAAAGTATTATGTGCACTCGAGTTTGAAGGTTGTTTGTGAAGTAACCAATAGACCTACATAAAATCCAATAACATTATCATTTTCGTCGTTCTATTTTACGTTAGTTCATGTAGGTTTGGAATTTTTAATTTATATTTTTTTTTTTTTTGCAGTTGGAACACAAAAAGTGCACGTTTTTAAGCGTGTTTCAACCATGCGTCACATTTAAGAATTATTATCGCAAAAGCCCGTCATCAGATCGAATCCAAATTTTAACACAATATACATTGGAGTGTTGTATAACTGGTTTATTAATTTCAAAATTTTGTGTGTCCAAGGAACAAAGTTGTTATCATTTTTGTAAGGTAACTTTTTCTCGGCTCGGGGTGGTTGGGAAATGTAGTTCTTGGTCGCGTTGGAATCCTTATACATCGAAAAGTTATGCTGTATGACTGTAAAATACGTAAATTAATTCACTTATTTTATATCAGTTTGTATTTGTAGGGGGAAATAAGACATGGTTCACCAGCTAGCCGCTCCGGTAAAAGCTGTACAGCGTTGCCGAAATGGAGCCCATCACGCATCTTGGCTCGCCTCGCTCGGAAGTGATGGGCTCCATCTCAGCAACGCTTTACAGCTTTTCCCGGAGCGGCTAGCTGGTGAACCATGTGTTATTTCCCCCTACACATACAAACCGATATAAAATAAGTGAATTAATTTACGTATTTCACAGTCATACAGCATAACATTTTGATGTATAAGGATTCCAACGCGATCAAAAACTACATTTTCCAACCACCCCGAGCCGAGAAAAAGTTACCTTACAAAAATGATAACAACTTTGTTTCTTGGACACAGAAATTTTTTAAATTAATAAACCAGTTATACAACATTCCAATGTATATTGTGTTAAAATTTGGATTCGATCTGATGACAGGTTTTTGAGATAAATCTTAAATGTGACGCATGGTTGAAACACGCTTAAAACCGTGCACTTTTTTTGTTCCAACTGTGATAAAAAAAATATTGAAATATAAATTAAACATTCCAAACCTACATGAACTAACCTAAAATAGAACGACGAAAATGATGATGTTATTGGATTTTATGTAGGTCTATTGGTTACTTCACAAACGACCTTCAAACACGAACGCACATACTACTTTGGTCGACAGTAGTGTCAAGGATAGGTTAAAAATAAACTTCCCATTAACTAGCAATGTAACTACTTTTTAACAGGACATGGTAAGATAAATTCGTATTATTTTCGTTTCAAATTAAAAGACAGTCCATTGTGTGCGTGTGGCAATGAAGAACAAACAGTTGATCATTTATTATTTACATGCGTGAAACTGGAAAAAGTAAGACAGTTGTTTAAGGACAATAGGCCTATGGTAAATGAACATGGGAAATGGACGTTCGAAAAAATTAAGCTAATGAAGCATTATATAATTAATTTTATATTTTAATTTAATAGATTTAGAAAGAATGTCAAGTAGTTGAACAGATTCTTAATATTGGTGTAGCTCATAAAAACAATAAGTTAATAGATTTAGACAGTTCCTAGAACAATATATCACCAAAGAAATAGCCATAGAACAATAATGAATAATACATAAGTAAATGTATGTTATTAAAATTGTAAACATTTTGTAAACATAGCATTTCATTATAATGGAACATGCTGTTAAAAATAAATAAATAAATAAATAAATAAATAAATAAATAACTACGGTTATGTAAAGAGGTCTCTTTTGGAGTTCTGTGACAAGCGTTACCAATTAATTTTTTTCCATCTAGGTGTAGAGTTTTTGACAAATGTCTTAGTGATAGGCTATTATAAATTTGGAATTAAATAGCGTTTTAGAGGGTCATTTAAATTATATTAAATGTAGAACATAACATTTTCCCTAATGAGACACAATTTAATGGATGTTGGCAAACACCTAGCGTGCTAGCTAGTAATTTATACTGTGCATGATAATTTATTTTGTGTTGCCTCCCTAGCTCTAAGACCACCAGCCGCCGCTGGCATAGTCTGCGATGCACATTCCTCTTAGGTTCACGCAGCTTAGACCCGAGCAGTACACACTACTACAGATACTACAATAACACAGATTATCATACAAATCCTACACACTTCCAAGTACACGGGGCTAAATGAATGGTATCAAAAGCCCTAAATGAATTAATATCAACAACACTATGATTGTACAAGACGAGATTCTTTTAAAATTTAGTTATGGTAGATGCAACCATACACGAATCAGCAAATTGAAGTTCTCCATTTGAAGCATTACATATTTTATTAAGTTTACTGTTTCAACATACAAACTTGCATGTGTTGTAGGAATTTTCTGTTCATCAGTTTTAGCCATGGCATAAAGGAGGGAAGAGGTTCATTATCCTGTGCTATTGCCTACTGTTATGCCTTGGCAAGAAATAAGAAAGGAACATGCCTCATCACGTACTTTTAGGAGGACCAGATTTGATTACTATATTTTTCCTAAGTGTGATCTTGACTCTCGCTGTTATTTTTCTTCGTTGACAACTTTTTAAATAAAACATGATGATTTCTAGCAGTATTGAGTGTTTTTCTTGTTTTTCATTGAAAGTCCTATTTCTCCTTTCCCCTTCACAGCATGTCATAGAATTTACTGTATTAGTGTTCGATGATTTTTTGATGTACTTACTGTATTTCACCCTGCAAAAATTGGTGAACTGGATATATTTTAAAGGGAATATGAAATTAACTACTGTATAGAAATTTTGTAATATCCAATTATTTTTCTGAAATTTCAGTCTCTTAATGAATTTGGCACTAATTGCACTAACAATTTTAGTGTGATCTGGTTACACCACCTGTTTCCATAGCATTCTCTCTTAACATTTTACTGTTATTCCTAACAGCATCAAGCATTTTACGATATGAATATTCTCCCTTCCCAGTACTTTTCCTTTGCAGTTTATTCTAATAACTAATTGGTTATAGGCCTAAATGGGCCTACTGTGGTTAATTGGAAGGGACCATTTTTTTAAGGTGAGTAATAATATGCTGCAGGCCTTTTAGTAGCCTAATTCTTGTCACCAATGCAATATGCTCCAATCGCAACTGAAAGAAATGTAAACATGTAAATTATTGATGAGGTCATGTCCTAAAATAGGGGCAGGTGAGCTCGTAGTTCCGCCCCTTAAAACAACAATAACTAACTAACATGTCCTAAATGCTGTGATTGTTCATTTCAGAGTTCTGGAATTCACAATTTCCCACTTTGGTATTATTTAAAAAAAACTGTTATTGGTATTTTGAATGTGATTTATTTCGTGTAGATCATATTATTATCTCCACACTTAAAAACGTGTGCTATAAGTATTGGGAAGATTGTGATTTTCGGAACATTGAAGTGGGCAGAGCATTTAGGACGACAATATTTAGCGGAACGAGGGGAAGGGGTGGGGTAGGCTACCCGCATGGCCGTGCTACACGTCAACTAGTACCGCAGTCAATCACCAGTCAGCGCTGAAGTCGTAGGTGCCAAGAATTAGCGTGGCTGTCGGCTATCTGTAGTAGTAGGTAATCTGTGGTCGCTCTCAAATGTGTACCTGCCTTAGCAGGGCAAACACGACTGAGAGAATATGGGACGCAGGCACTGGCTGTGTTTGCCGTGCGGTTACGCAGGGAATACTCCTTTCCTATACAGAGCGAACACGTAAGGTTGGTAGATGCATATGTCTTGCGATTTGCGGTCTATTTCCTGTTGCCCTGCTTATTCGTAACTTATGCTTAACTTTTGGACAATGGTGCAGTAGTAGTTGTTCGGGTGATCTCAGCACTGCACGTCCAACTAGTTGAGTCCCTGTGGCGAAGAGGAAGTCTTAATGGCACCACAGTGAGAATGTGTCTGACAACAGTATTGAGGAAGTCACGTACACAAGACAGCTGCGATACGAAGTGGGCATTATGGAACCAAAACATGAACAAGAACAATGGAGGGAATACACGTCTGCTTCAGCCCCAATGAGGTGCACTCCGGAATATAACTGTTTAATGAGTTATTACTTGTATCCGTGGACTCACGTGGTATAACGTGGATCGGAACAAAGGTTCTTGAAACTTCTCAAAGATTATTTATCATCTATAAGAGGTCTCGGTGCTACGATAGGTTATTTCCCTGTCGTCGAAGACATAAATCGCTCATTCAATCAATCCTCTAGTCAATGCAGTTTTAACCCTAGAACTGCTGCAGGTTTATCTGTCAAATGCTGCAGTAAATTCCCATAAAATACACACTAAAGGACTTTGGTATCTGTAAGCAAACTGTGTTCATGAATATAACTTAAATCCTACATCAATAGAAAGGTGAAAGACTGTTCTATATTATTTTTATAGAGGTGAATCATTCAGACTCATCAGTTTGAATTAATCATAAAAAGTATTTTATAAAAATAAAAATAAAAATTGACTTTTCTGCTCTAGAAAACCATATTGCCAAGTTAAATGTTTGTCAGACACATCATAAATGAAAATTTCACAGTTTGGTTGGTTGGTTCCTTAGTTTAGGGGCTGCGACAACGCGGTCATGTAGCCCCGTATACTTTGGGTGTGTAGAATCTGTCTGATAACCGGTGTTAATTGTGATGACTGTATTAGTGTGTGTATCGTTTTTTAATTCAAGTAAGGACTGCAACTTTGAATTTTTCAAATAGTTCCTACTTTTGCCGCCAAACGCCACCGTCAACGACTACTAGGCCTAGTTTAGAACTTAGCTTTTCACAGTTTTTGTTACTATTTCAGGAACCAGTTTTAAATAATTCCTGTTATTTACTAAAAAAAAAGCGCTCAATTTCTGAATCATCTACATAGGCTAGTTGGCTCATTGGCAGCCATTTTGCTCAATGCAACTTCAAGTCAACATGAAAGTACTTCCACTTCTCCAGCCAAATAATAGCCTGCTTATTGTCATTTGTTTGCCAAAGAATAACATAGCGAAAGATACAATCATCGGGAACCAGCTTGACTTGAAATTAGTGCCATCTGATGGCTAACAGTAGTACTATATTTGAATACCGAGACCGTCTTTCAGAGAGACGGTCGCACTTGATTAAACAACACACCGTCTTCCTGGAAGACGGTCCGCAGTTCTAGGGCGCATTCAATCAATCCTCTAGTCAATGCAGTTTCAACGTGCTATTATGGTAGTCAAGACGTTGGCTCACCATTGTTTCTGAATGTCATTACCAGATGTTTGGACGGTAAACCCCTGTAGTAATAATACTAATAATAACAATAAGAATAGTGAAATAAATGACTGACGAACGGAGGAAGATATTCAGTGCCCAGATGAAGAGATTTTGGGCCAAGAATAAAACGTCATGATCTAAATAAGTTATATCGCGCACCACAGATGTTCATAACGATGTAAAAAAATATATAATAATACTCTAATAATTTTATTTATTTATTTATCGTATGGCTTTTAGTGCCTGGAAGCGACTTCGGTGGCGTAGTTCGTAGCATGCTGAGCTTCTATGCCCAAGATCGCGGGTTCAAACCCGGCCGATATCGGATTTTTTAAGAGCGTTAAAATCCCTCAGTTTGTCTTCCTTCGGAGGGGAAGTAAAGCCGGTGGTCCCTTGTCATAGATTTATGGCATGTTAAAGAACCTTCCAATAATTACACCTGTGCGAAGCTAAATTGTATAGGTTAAGAATGTAAACAACGCTCGTAGGTTCTTTCGTTCGTCGCCAGGAGCCGGCTGCGATGGCATCTGATAACCAAGTTCTGAACTAGTAGTCGTTGATGGTGGCGTTTGGCGGCAAAAGTAGGAACTACTTGAAAACATTCAATGTATTCTGCCCTTACTTGAATTGAAAACGGATAACACACACAAATACAGACATCACAATTTTCCAGAGTGGAAACTTATCTTCTCAAGAGACGTCTTACAGTAAATGTGTTCGTAAGTTCCAACGCCGTGGGATTTTTACTTGTGGGGGAATGTCAAACAAAAGGTATACAGAAACAATCCGCGTACTCTGGAGGCTCTCGAGAACAATATAACTACACTGATACCTAATGTCAGAATGAATGACAGTGACCGTACAAAGTCTTACTACGTCGGTGCAACGTGTATCTGGAAAATGAAGAGCAGCATTTGCTGCTACTACTCTGAAACTCATGTAAGTAACGATGATTATTCAATACGTTAAAAAAGTGTAGATATGTTGAACTAGTTGGGCGCTACGCTGCTGCTAGCACGAGTGGCTTGTTCGACACAATCCTACACACTGTAGCCCGTCCATCACGAGGCCTCTGCGAGGTTCCGTCATTTAGAGAAATGTATAACTGTATCACGTACCGTTTTCACAATTTAACTTTAAATAGACTATTTATATTGTTGTGGTAATGAGTAAGGTTGGAGGAATAAGAGTCTAATATAGACATGGAAGCTTTTAGGGTGGCACAGCTGTTTCTTTTAGTTGTTATTTTGTAACCTTGGAAGTACCGTGCTGTTCTAACTTAATTTCTCTATTGTGATTACAGGCATTGCAATGTGATCTGTTGCCGAAAACTTTCTAGGAAATAACAAAGATCCTAATTCCTGTCCCGCAATCATTCTGCGCATTGGCTGAAGGTCACGGGCGGAGTAACGTCACGTCTAAAACTAAAACTCGATGAGTTCCTGATTAGTTTTCAGGTTTGATTATTAATTTATCTCACTTACAACGGGAGATATGAATTTTTGAAATTGCTGCTACCTTGTTCGATGACCCCATATTTTAAGAATAAATAACTCTTCTCAGGTTATTTTCATGCCACTGGGGAGTGACATGTCACTGCCCCCCAAAGCCGCCACTGCTCCTTTTATCATTTTAAATGATCTTGTGGACTTCGTCGTTACGCTGGGGTCTGGCGTTACGTTACGTTGACGGGACGAAATGTACCTAGATGCACTGAGGTGTGTGACGTCATAGTACCGCTTGGTGCATGTGTTCCCCGACAATCTCTACTTCATTAGTATAAGAAAAATCCCCGATTCTGGATGTCACGGGTAATCTCGAGAACCACTGGATGGATTTTGATGTGGTTTTCACCATTCTGTAAAGGATATCTCGAGGAAAGATTCTATAGAAAATAATTTATGTATGATCAAAGGAAGCCAACCAGTAACGATTTCAGTGAAAAAGTCGAAAAAAACTTGGCGTCCGTGCGCTTCTTAAGTTTACACTGGGCAAACCGTTAAAAATATCAATATACTATGAGCGTAAGAATTGGTCAGCATGAAAAGTTCTACAAAACAAGTCAGCGAGAGCATATCTCTATCATCAATACATCGCCCACTATAAGTGTTTTTAGAGTGGATGGAAGGGGCACATCATCCAGCCATCTCCCACCGCGCGCTTAACCTTGCTTTGCCCTTGCTGATCGCGAGTAATTTGAAACAAGGTAAAGTATTATAAAGCAAGATAAGTATTATGCAGATAATTTTCTAACATGTCTTTCTAGCATTTTTCAGCATTTGTAGCATTTGAAATGATACAAAGTCTTGTCTTTCAGACTGACTGTCAGGTTTTACTATACGTTTCTCTTGTCTTTCGGTGCTTCCTGACCTGGAGAATTTTATGTTTCCCATTCATCCTGTATTATGATTCTTGTCATAAAGATACTCCCTTTACAAGTTGGAAAAATGCAACACGAGTTCTTGTTTTACTGAGAACATTCTCCAAGCGAAGTAGCATCTCGTCCGGACATGGGAAGATTTAGTAGCAAGAGGCTTGGAGACAGAGGTAGCCAGTCGCAAGTCTTCCCGAAACGAATACACGAACTTGAGGCCAATCTGTTAAAAACAAAACTGAAGACTCTAACTTGGAATGAGCGTTTCACGGAGCGTTGGCGAGAGAGTTATAAGGTGGGCTGGGAAAGTTTTTAAGTGCTTGCCTATATATCTGTCCGCAACACTCCGCCAAACTACTCCCTATAAAGGTAGAGCGATTTCGAGGGTACCTTCAAGATCGCAAGTCACATGTAACGTGTGAGGGTGTGATTCAAGCAAAATAGCTTGGGGCAATTTATAATGAGGGCCATGTTTAATTCCAGCTCATCAGAATCTAAGAGTTGTTACAAAATTAGGCACAAGATCGGCACCCAGTTTTCCCACGTGACTCCAAATATTCTCGTGACATCCTTTGAGTACCTGTCAGTGGCGGCCCGTGAATTCTGAGACTGGAGGTTCAACAGGAAAGAACACTTAATTCAAATAGCGGGCCTTGATACTCTTAAATGTTACTCAGCTCACCAAAACGTCACGTTTCGTAGCAATATAAATTAACTTCACAACGAGCGTTTTCCAAATATTCTTTTTACCTAGAAATCGAACGCTGGAACAGCAGAATCACTGATGGTTGAATTTCATATGGATTAATGTTTCTGATCTTGACAATGAAGAAATGTGGAACTAGTCAGTCGGGAACTCGATCAGGACACCTTTTAACATGAATATGGGGGTCTACTGAATTTGTGATTGCGGCTTCGGTGGCGTAGTTCGTAGCATGCTGAGCTTCTATGCCCAAGATCGCGGGTTCAAATCCAGCCGAAGTCGTCGGATTTTTAAGAGCGTTAAAATCCCTCAGTATGCCTTCCTTCGGAGGGGAAGTAAAGCCGGCGGTCCCATGTCATATATTTATGGCATGTTAAAGAACCTTCCCCTATTTACACCTATGTGAAGCTAAATTGTATATGTTAAGAATGTAAACAACGCTCGTAGATTTCTACGAAAAATTGAAAAATTCAAAAGTCTGCAGTCCTTAATTGAATTAAAAAAACAGATATCACACACTAATACAGTGATCACAATTAACACCGGTTATCACACAGATTTAACACACACCCAAAGTTCACGGGGCTACATGAACCCGTTGTCGCAGCCCCTTAACTTAGGAACCAACCAACCGAATTTGTGATTAGCGTGAAAAAAATTCCAACGCGGTGGTTACCATGGCAACTATTGTTCGTCATCTGGGCGGTTACGTCTCAAAACTCACAAACTAACAAGATGTTCAGTAAAGAACATATAGCCTACTTTCTCCTAAATGCATGGGTATTGTTATAACTCTTTGTCCTTTTCAAGGAGTATGATTGAATGTTGGTTGTAGTAGCTTGTTGAAATACAACGTGCTATAGGGATATTAAACATGAATATGAGGTGCCCTTTGCTAGTGCTACCTCTGTACCAAATTTCGTTCAATTCGGTTTCGCCGTGTTTGAATTGATAGGGGGAATCGATTTGCACACATACTTGGCCACCATCTGCAAACTATTGGGCTGATGTTCTTGCAGTTTGGTCAGAATATGTTTCCCACATAAAGATATGGTGTTGCAAAATTTGGTAGAGACTAGATTATTAGGTTGGTCGTAATTACATTTTAGCTTTTAACATTTGGGTGGCCGCGATTACGTTTCCGTCAAGATAGCGGTGATATAAAACATGACACTGAGGTGCCTCTTGCTAGTGCTACCTCTGTACCAAATTTCGTTCATTCGATTCCACCGTGTTCGAATTAATAGGGGGAATCAATTTTGACATAAAGATGGCCGCCATCCGCAAACTCTTAGGCTAATGACCTATTAGATTGGTCAAAGGATGCTCCCTCCATAAAGGTATGTTGTTGCAAAGTTTGGTAGAGATCGAATGGTTATGTTAGTCGTAATTTGATTTAAGCTTTAAACATTTGTGTGGCCGCTATTACGTTTCTGTCAATATGGCGGCGATATTAATCATGACACTGAGATGCCCTTTGCTAGTGCTATCTCTGTACCAAATTTCGTTCCATTCTGTTTCATCGTGTTTGAATTAATAGGGGGAATCGATTCTGACACAAAGATGGCCGCCATCCGCAAACTATTAGGCGAATGACCTATTAGATTGGTCAAAGGATGCTCCCTCCATAAAGGTATGTAGTTGCAAAATTTGGTTGAGATCGGATGATTAGGTTAATCGTAATTTGATTTAAGCTTTGAACATTCGTGTGGCCGCCATTACGTTTCAGTCAAGACGGCGGCGATATAAAACATGACACTGAGGTGCTCTTTGCTAGTGCTACCTCTGTACCAAATTTCGTTCCATTAGGTTCCTCCGTGTTCGAATTAATAGGGGGAATCAATTTTGACATAAAGATGGCCGCCATCCGCAAACTATTAGGCTAATAACCTATTAGATTGGTCAAAGGATGCTCCCTCCAAAAAGGTATGTTGTTGCAAAGTTTGGTAGAGATCGGATGGTTATGTTAGTCGTAATTTAACTTAAGCTTTGAACATTTGTGTGGCAGCCATTACGTTTCTGTCAATATGGCGGCGATATAAAGCATGACACTGAGATGCCCTTTGCTAGTGCTACCTCTGTACCAAATTTCGTTCCATTCGGTTTCACCGTGTTTGAATTAATAGGGGGAATTGATTTTCACACAAAGATGGCCGCCATTCGCAAACTATTAGGCTAATGACCTATTCATTTGGTCAAAGGATGCTTCCTCTATAAGGGTATGTTGTTGCAAAATTTGGTAGAGATAGGATGATTAGGTTAGTCGTAATTTGATTTAAGCTTTGAACATTTGTGTGGCTGCCATTACGTTTCCGTCAAGATGGCGGCGATATAAAACATGACACTGAGGTGCCTTTCGTTAGTACTACTTCCGTACCAAATTTCGTTCCATTCGGTTGCACCGTGTTCGAATTAATAGGGGGAATCGATTTTCACTCAAAGATGGCCGCCATCCGTAAACTATTACGCTGATGACCTATTGGTTTGGTCAAAGGATGCTCCCCCCATAAAGGTATGTTGTTGCAAAATTTGGTAGAGATCGGATGATTAGGATAGTCGTAATTTGATTTAAGCTTTGAACATTTGTGAGGCCGCCATTACGTTTCCGTCAAGATGGCGGCGATATAAAACATGACACTGAGGTGTCCTTTGCTAGTGCTACCTTTGTACCAAATTTCGTTCAATTCGCATTCACCGTGTTCGAATTGATAGGGGGGGACAGACATTCAGAGTACACACACTCACACACACACACACACAGACACACACACACACACACACATACACAGACTCACACACACATACACACACACACACACACACACACAGACACACTTTTTTCGCCCTGTGTTGATCTCATAAGTCTACTTTCATTTTTTGCAAAAATCGAAAGTAGGCTAAAAATAGTACCAAATAATATCAAAACTCACGACTACAAACTAGTAGTAGATGAATTAACATTCTAATAATCTCAAAACTCATGACCCCGGAGAGCACGTGCCTGCGTTGACCGCAGGACTCACACTGCCCTTCAACCCATGTTTGTCCAACCAGTTTCAGAATGGGATTTCGTTTGTACCACAGACCAAATTCTCCATGTATAACTCAGTCATTCTGCTTGGTGACATCAAGCAGGTCTTTAAAACTTCATTGGACTCGTTGTTTTGTGTTTGGATACAAAGCGACAGCCAATGGTCATTAGCAAAGCAATTGAAAGTTGCCTAGTAAGCACGTGGAATGCTCATATCTGCCAACCCGATCAAGTGACTTAGGTGTCTATTGTGTCGGTACTGTACAGAAACAAATGACTAGCGGCTTATTCGACAATATTAGAATAATAATAGGAGCAATAATGTTATGGGTTTTACGTCCCTTTTAACTACTGCGGCTTTTAGAGACACCGGGGTGCCGGAATTTTGCCGCAGTTTCGGCTGGCGCTAACAATGGACCATTTCCCATTCGTGAATTTTGAGACTGGCCCAGGTACAGAAACCGGTTAGAACCTACTTTTACTAACCCTCATCTTAAAATTCGTGAGTTTTGAAACGACACGATCTGGGCCTATGATATATGAATCGCAGCCAATGGCCATGAATTCCAGTTCAGTAGAGACTTAGAGCGCACTCGTTGAAGCGTGTTGCATCGACAATTAGTTTCTATGGCAACAAGGGCAAGAAGACTAATTAGATCCTAGTTGTTGAAGTGTGTACGATACTTAAAATACCGGTACTAACTGGATGACCCGATGAACTTTGTACTACCTGAAATTGACGCTGAATTTCAACGCCTTACAATGCGGACAAACAAATTACATTTCTCTAATTGTTACTGATCTGTCCGCACTGTAATCGATTTCCGGATCGTAATGGAATGCGGTTTGTTCCAGGTTCACAGGAGCATCGCGTCGGTGCAATCGGTCATGTTCATTATGTCGTGCTCACTGGCGTTGTGTTTGATGTTCACGAACACGTTGTATCCTGAATCTTCGCTTGTCGTTCATTTTCAGTCGCTCTCGAACATGTCAATACGACTATTTTCATTATCCGTAGCTCGTTGGTCATCAGTGCGGTTTGCACGTGATGCAGCCTGCCGCACATTTGACTGACTTCGACGACCTCGTCCTCTTCGTGACATAGGGGCCGATAACCTCGATGCTAGGCCCCTTAAAACAACAATTATCATCATCATCATCTTCTTGGTATTGTAATGAACACTGTAAAATGACACGGAATTTTGGTATTGTAATAACATAAAACGACACGGAATTGTTTTCATAGTAACTCAAATCTATCGATCTCACCTTGAGATCTTAACAATATTGACATCCTTTCCGTTAGTAGTAGACTACGTTCTCACATTAGAGATGCTGGTCTAAACACATTAATGTGAAAAGTAATATTATTAAATGACATACTTGAATACGCTGTAAAGGGGCAGATGACCTCGTAGTTTTTCCCTTTAAAACAACAATAACTAACTAATAGGCTGTAATTGGATTATTGTAGAGATACGAATGATTCTGTTACGTTAAGTATTATTTTATTACTTGTACCGTATTGATCAAAGGGATTATAGTATGGGATGTTTTCTTTGCTCATAGAAGATTTTGAAGTGGATGCGCTATGTCACCAAGGAGATTTGGTCTTAGTTAATAGGAATATTTTTATGTAGATGCGCATCACTACTATGGAAACCACGATGAAGATGTGAACTCGACTTTCTATTCACGACATGGCCTAGCTCAACCATCTTTAAGACGGCCAATATCCTTTAGCAATTTTTACCGGACCATCATGATTCAGAGTAAGTTATTGTCAACTAGCTGTAACATTTTTATTGAGTTACCTAAACGTGGTGATGACTATTGTGGTTCAATTTAACAAACATAATAAGAATAAATAATATACACTGTGGTGTGACCTTACCTGTGATAGTGTAATATAATAAGTTGTTGAGCGCCAGATTCCTATTTAAGATAGTGAATCGAAATTTATTGATTTAACCTCGGCTATCAGCAGTAGAGTCGAGAACCACTTACCCGGGCCGTAGTGAGACAAAGTCATCTAACCAATCCGTATTTAATCAAGGAGTATGATTGCCTTAAAGTACCAACTACAATGAAAGAAATAGGCATTACGTTGAAGAGAATGAATTTATTAAATGCAAAAACAAAATATTAATAAAACAGAATAGTGATAGTCACACAATTGAATTTAAAATTACTCAATGCGGCAATTAATTATTTAAAAGAAAATGAATATTAAAATGAATTGAAAGTTAAATGAAGTTAAATTATAATAGAGACGATAGTTATTGAATTGTTGGCTCACCCAGTCGAAGACTCGTCATATTTAAGAAATGATCGATGATCTCGTTGTTACGTCGCTTATGTTTAAAAAAAATGATGTGATATCTCATTTACTATGAAATATCCTCATTAAGTACGTTGCCATCTGTAGAAAGACTCTTGATCAGGGATATAACCCATTATGTATTGATATAGATGTCGGCAAGACATCGTTCAGTGTCGACTCTCGGTGCTCAGTCCATTAGGACCCAGAAAGCAAGGTTACAACTTCCTTCCTTCATTAAGAGCTGTAGATCAATGCCATTCTTCTCCGATGTTGCAGGTACAAATACTAATGACTTCCTTGTCACGTGGTGTCACAGCTTCCCTCTCTATTAGCCTTCTCCATTCTTGACTCATAACTTGCAATATATATTGACGCGTATATACCGTAGAAAATGGCGTGTTGGTTACACCATAGTGTGTTTCTTAACATCTCAGGAAAATGACGCAGTTTGCCGTGGTGAAATTCTTACTACGTCGTTCAGTTTGTGACGCACAGGGTTAGTCCATATCGCCAGTCTTGTTGCAATATATAATACTTCGTCTCTTTACAAGTAATTGTTAATAAAAATCTAATTGAATATAATAATCAAAACCGCTTACAATTATCTGATATAAAAATCATCTCATGGATGTACTAGTTAATAATAATAATAAATATGATAATTATAAATGAATAACCCTATAAATATAACAGCTATGGGATCGAATCGTTACAATCGCCCCTGATATAAATAATTTAAAATAAAATGTAACATTATTTATATCACTACACATCCTACATAAATGAATACAAATTTAAATATTAATACCCCCATAACGACAACATACAAATAATACCCTTCAACAATACATAAAGATATACAAGAACATACTCTTTTCACTTTACATATTTGTACTATCATTTCTCATTCTTCCAAATGTTCATAATGTTCATTCTTCTTTATATATGTTGTAAAAAAAATATACATAAATGTATTCTTCACAAAAAAATCATATTTTAACTTTCATTCATCTCATTCTTCCAAATGTTCATAATGTTCATTCTTCTTTATGTATTAAACGAGCTGTAAAAAATATACATATAAAATGCCCTTCACTTTTATTTTTGACATATATGTCAACGCTGCACTCGTTTATATTTCGGTGATCGTATGCATGACATACAATTTTGGCTTCATCTCTTTTGAACGTAGTTTTTGTATATCAGTCTGGCGTAGAAGTACATTGTTGTAATACCAGCTGATTAACCCATAATAACTATTACAGCACACGATAATAGGATGCAAACAATACAATATTCCTTTCGTCTTTATAAAGGGATTACTCAAATGCAGTAAAATTTCAATAATTGAAGAAAAAAATAACTTAGCAAAATACCTAAGGCAATTCCTATTTCAGTGCATATGTCATACATGTAAATATTTCCCCAAATACATAATGACATCGAAATACCTCAAAGCAGTTATTAAACAGTTCATTTAAATATCCAAGTTACTACTCACCTGCCTTCGTGGCTTAATTCTTTCTTAGGCCACGGCCGCCTCCTTCCAAATTAATACTTCCTAAGTCTCCACGACTTCTTAACTTCTCATAAAACCATAATTCCTCTTTACTACTTCTCGAAAACAATAACTTGAATTTTCAAAATCACCAATAAACATAAAATCTGACTTCTCGTTCACTTTATAAAATTTAACTTAGCGTCAAGATATAACTTTACCGTAACGTCATTCCTTACTTACCATAACAAAATGATTAAGACTTGGACAAAATACTACTCAATACCTGAATTACGTATATCACTAAACTATTTCACAAAAACACATGACAAACTCCTCGGAATAAATATTTCGTTCCACAAAATATTAATGCTCTTATACTTTGAACTTAGTCTATTCATGATTTGACTTTTTGCTGAATACCTAAAAACCCCCCTTAGTTTTCTCTCAAAACTCTTAATTAAGTACCGTGTCCTCCAAACACCACTTCCTACTTGTTCTGACCGCCTGGACTATAGCTCACTCTTGCTATACCAGAATCTCTCAAAACTCATCGTGACATCACACGTCACATACAAAAACTTCCCCTATTCGTGGTATAATCCCACTTCTTCTTATTGTTACAGGTCACCTCTTACTGACCAATAACACACTAAATTTCAGCTAAAAAATCTTACATGCTTCGACTAATTCCTTGGAATAATAACATCACACTTAGCTTTCCTAACTATTGTCTTCCTAAAATAATGACAGTGTTCCTGTTGATAGTTAATAACACCGACACTCCTAATTAGCAAATATTCTCCCATAATCACTTCATAAAGCAAGTTCTGAGTTCTAACACAGTTCAGATACTTTCTTCTCTATCAAATTAAATGCGTAACTTACACCTGCCTTTAATTGTAACTTCATTATTACCCCTTAGGTATACACTTATCTTACTAACTTATTCTTCCCTCAAAATATTAAACTTATCTGTACTAACTCCGTATGACATAAATAAAACTTTAATTTCCTGTCTACTAAAAAAAATGATTTATTTTTAAATCCTCAAACGTCGAATTATAACAAATTCCTTTCAATATTAGTAAATATTATGTCAACCTTTTAATTATAATTATTATCTTTACTTTAACCTGTGTGTAGGACAACAATCTACCACATCATTAATTCGTTATTAATCATCAGTAACTTTTTACTACAAAGTGGTTTAGCTCAATAACAAGCCTTGTAATATCTTTAAAACGTGCGTAACTGTAACAAAAACCTGGACAATCTTACCTTTGTAATCTCTTATTACCTTGTGTGCATACATCCATATATACTTAAAAAAAACTCCCTTATTAACTTCATGTAGTCCCGTAGATACCATAAAAAACTCATAACTCAACGGAATATACCTCGCTGACCTACTTCATCCTCCAAAACCTTCTTAAAACTTCATTTGGCATCTTACCAAAACTTCCTCCATTATAACTCCATTTGGTATCTTACCAAAACTTTAAAACCACATTGCTCAACGGCATTACCTTCGTTGGCCTACTTCTTCAAACTCACGTCCATTTACGTGAAAATACACACATACACACACACATATCTGTCAACAAGTACCAGATGTCCTAATTAGTTACTACTTCCTCATTTCAACCCGATGTTGGTTAATTCATACAACGCATTACCATTAACAATTCTAAACCACTTATAAATTTCTCAACATATATCCGCTGATAACCTCGCTGTCCTCAACTGAAACTTCTTTATTAAATCAATACTTAATTCTTCAACTCACTAGTTTTATTACCACTGTATCATCTGATCTTCACTCACTTTTGAATTAAATCTTTATTACCATTATATTCTTAATTATGGTTGCCATAATAATTATTACTTTCTTTCGATTACTTACCTATGTAATAACCTTCCTATTTTTAAAATTTAATTCTCACTTCATCCAACTTACCTGCAGTTTAAGGACCTACATTCAACTTACCTGCATTGCTCAATAGCACGACAACCTTTGTCTTCCAAATTAAATGATTTTAGTCAATCTAAATCAATAAGCGTAGGCACTACGCGCCCCTTACCATCCTAACTTCACGACTGAATTAAAATTACACACAGCAGGTTTCTTATCTACCTCTTTTAAGTCATATTAAACTTCATTACTTAATATTTAAGTCATACGGAAGAGTAACTATCGGTAATATAAATTTACATCACTACTTTCTCTGGCATTTCACCGTTCTTACCATCTTCATCTTCAATTCTATCTCTTTCTAGGGTTCCATTTTCCTCTTTTCTTATAACATTACTTTCTACCTCTTTCGGACTACACTCATCAACAGTAACATTATACTTCGGCTTTCCTCCTATCATTTCCCCAAGTCTGGCTAATTCATTACGCCACTGCACATCATATGCTTTCTTTCTCTCTTTCATTCTGATTTCTTTTTCCACTAACAACTTAATTCTCTTCTCTTTCATTTTACTTCTAAAATATCTACCTACATGTCTTCCCTTCACTTCTCCACTACTAATATTTAATTTTCTCTTTAGCCGTTGCCCATTGCTTCTCCTCTTATCTATCTCTCTCCTCCTCTTAACCTGTTTACTAATTATGTTCTTCTGACTATGACTTAACGCACGCTTCTCTGCCACTAATAATTTCATATTAACTTCCTCTATCACAGGACTAAATTCTTCCCTAGTTTGCCTATCTAACTTATCTATGATTGTCTGCATCTTAATCTCTTGGGTGCTTAGTACTTTCTTTATCTTACCTACTTCTATCCCTATCTTTTCTCTCATCTTCTTCACTTCTTTTTCGCTACATTCTATAGTCTCTTCTACAGCTATCCTGCGTTCATCTAAAATCTCCTTCAACTCTACTATGCTTTCTCCTACTATCTCCTCTGACGCTAATCTATTTTCACCTAAAATCTCGTCTGACTCTAATCTGATTTCACCTAAAATCTCCGCTATTTGCCGTTCCTCACCTAAGATCTCCTCCGATTCCAATCTGCTTTCACCTACAATCTCCAATGACTCTAATCTACTTTCAATTACAGTCTCCACTAATTCCAATTTGCTTTCACCTAAAATCTCGTCTGACTCTAATCTGATTTCACCTAAAATCTCCGCTAATTCCAATTTGCTTTCACCTAAAATCTCGTCTGACTCCATTCTACTTTCAATTATAGTCTCCTTACAGGCTGTCTTTACTGATTCTACTGCAGTTTCCCCTAAAGTCTCTACCACCTGCCTAGTTTCCACTTCTACCAATTTGCTAAAACTTTCACCTTGAGTTGCTATTTTCTCTTCAATCACAGTTACTATTCTTTCCTGAATCCTACTTTCTGCTGCTTCTAATTTCTTATCTACTGTCTTAATAATATCTTTAGCCTTCATCTCTACCTCCTCCTTAATTTCACCTCTGATTTCCTGTTTCACCCCCTGAATACTCTCCTGTAGCATATCATACTTCATACTTAATTCTTCATTGACTTTAACCACACTGTCTAGTTTTACATTATTCTCTTCCAGCTTCTGATTTATTTTACTCATATCTTGATTTAGCCTACCCATCTCTTCTCTCATCTCCTTACTATTTTTATTCATATCTTTATCTAATTTCTCAAATTTATCATTGAATTCCTTCCTACTTTCTAAATTATCTTTCTTATTCTCTTCCATATTTTGATTTAGCCTACCAATATTTTCTTTCATCTCCCTACTATTTTTATTCATCTCCTGACTATTTTTATTCATCTCCCTCAAGATATCAGCTAATGAAATTTCATGGACCTCTAAGGACTTCTGTTTCTCCTGACTACCACTAGTCTCAGGATGTACCTCTGTATTCGTCTCGAGATTTTCCTCTGAATTCATGTCAGGGTTAACCTCAGGATTATTTTCAGGATTACTCTCAGGATTATTCTCAAGATTTACCTCCGACATCTTGGTATTATTCTCTACGCTCTCAACATCGCTACCGCTATCAACCTCCTTATAATTAACTTTCTTGACTGCATCCCTACTTCTCAACTGCCTCTGTTCCTCCTCCGACATCTCGAAGTACACCGTATAACAATTGCCCTTCCAAAATTTCACTTCACTTCACTGTCCCCCAAAAGCACTGACAATTTGCACTGAAATTATACACTCCTCTGACTAAATACCGAATGGTTTTCGTGCCCTACTTTGTGGCGCCAAATGTAACATTTTTATTGAGTTACCTAAACGTGGTGATGACTATTGTGGTTCAATTTAACAAACATAATAAGAATAAATAATATACACTGTGGTGTGACCTTACCTGTGATAGTGTAATATAATAAGTTGTTGAGCGCCAGATTCCTATTTAAGATAGTGAATCGAAATTTATTGATTTAACCTCGGCTATCAGCAGTAGAGTCGAGAACCACTTACCCGGGCCGTAGTGAGACAAAGTCATCTAACCAATCCGTATTTAATCAAGGAGTATGATTGCCTTAAAGTACCAACTACAATGAAAGAAATAGGCATTACGTTGAAGAGAATGAATTTATTAAATGCAAAAACAAAATATTAATAAAACAGAATAGTGATAGTCACACAATTGAATTTAAAATTACTCAATGCGGCAATTAATTATTTAAAAGAAAATGAATATTAAAATGAATTGAAAGTTAAATGAAGTTAAATTATAATAGAGACGATAGTTATTGAATTGTTGGCTCACCCAGTCGAAGACTCGTCATATTTAAGAAATGATCGATGATCTCGTTGTTACGTCGCTTATGTTTAAAAAAAATGATGTGATATCTCATTTACTATGAAATATCCTCATTAAGTACGTTGCCATCTGTAGAAAGACTCTTGATCAGGGATATAACCCATTATGTATTGATATAGATGTCGGCAAGACATCGTTCAGTGTCGACTCTCGGTGCTCAGTCCATTAGGACCCAGAAAGCAAGGTTACAACTTCCTTCCTTCATTAAGAGCTGTAGATCAATGCCATTCTTCTCCGATGTTGCAGGTACAAATACTAATGACTTCCTTGTCACGTGGTGTCACAGCTTCCCTCTCTATTAGCCTTCTCCATTCTTGACTCATAACTTGCAATATATATTGACGCGTATATACCGTAGAAAATGGCGTGTTGGTTACACCATAGTGTGTTTCTTAACATCTCAGGAAAATGACGCAGTTTGCCGTGGTGAAATTCTTACTACGTCGTTCAGTTTGTGACGCACAGGGTTAGTCCATATCGCCAGTCTTGTTGCAATATATAATACTTCGTCTCTTTACAAGTAATTGTTAATAAAAATCTAATTGAATATAATAATCAAAACCGCTTACAATTATCTGATATAAAAATCATCTCATGGATGTACTAGTTAATAATAATAATAAATATGATAATTATAAATGAATAACCCTATAAATATAACAGCTATGGGATCGAATCGTTACATAGCTACAAACTTTAACTGTCCTTCAAGTTAGATTCAATATTGTTAAGGCTTTTTTTTTGAACTACCGATCCGAGTTCGTTCAAACTTCTTTCTAATCACTGTTCGCCATAATGAGAACAAATTGTAAGATTTTCAGCGAAATCGGAGGAGTTGTTTTCGAATTTTTGCGAGACTAATGCACGGCAATAGAGAATTTTTTTAAATGTTATTCCGGGTAATTTTTCAACTATTTTCTTCATAAGAACCTTCTTCCGACTTAAACGAGTATTTGAAGAAAAAAAATAGCCGAATTGGTTTAGCCGTTCTCGAGTTTTACGCTTAGCAACACATTTAGCGATTTCGTACTACATATAGAAAGATGAATATAAACATATCCATGATTCTGCAACACCGTTACTTTATCATTTGAAATTTTACTGCTATTGCTTTGGTGGTAATACTCTCTACCGGTACTTGATTATTAGTTATAACTGAATTGATAGTATAATTTGCATTTATCAATTAAGGGCATATCTAAATCTTTATTAAATTTGACAGCCACGAAACACCTTGTTCGAAGCACACCTGGAGACTAGCCTCGCTATACGATTTCGTGCGTTTCTTCTCACATATTTTTTAAAACACCAAGAGGTGGTAGAGATGGACACGTTTTCTGCTACCTGAAACGACTTTTCCAATCTGTGTATGGACGCTCATAAGAGGGGTCGTGGGTTAAATGTCTTGAAGCTTGTGAAGATGGCGATAATGATGATAAAACTTCGCGTTCGGATCTGTATGATATGTCCGTTATTCTCGTTTTCTTTCAATCGCGGTGCTGAATTAAACAAAAAATGAACGTTTCTAATTATTTGAATTATTTTTACTAGCAACCCGCCCCGGCTTCGCCCGGTGTCTTTAACAGTTTACCCAGTGTATGCTTAAAAGGCGCATGGACGGCAGGTCCCAGACGCAATTCAGAAAAGCCGAGGTGAACAGCGAAATTTCAAACACATATACTCTTCTCTGAAGTCCTCGACCCGACTCGACAGTTTGATACTGGCCGAAGCTGGGGCGATAGGCTCGCTAGTTCGTGAACTCGCTTTGTAGCTACTAATTTAAATTTCCACTGAATGGAGATTGTTGGAAGAAATGGAAACGTAAAAATACTTATAGAGGGCGATGTATTAAAGGTAGAAATATGCTGTCATGGACCTTTTTGAAGAACCTTTCCTGCTGAACAATTCTTACACTCATAGTGTATAGATATTGTTAACGGTTTACCCAGCGTAAGCTTAAAAGGCGCACGGATGACAGGTTTTTCTTCGTCTCGATTCACTGAAATCGTTACTGCTCGGCTTACTTTGGTCATAAATGAATGTTTTTCCGTATGCACTGTAGATCATTTTCATAATTTTGGTCACATTGTGCATATTGTTAAGGTGATATTTTGGTAATTTTTGCGAGTTTTACAAGTAGTTATTTCAATGGCCAACAGGGTTCACTGTTAACAATGGATTTGCGCTCCCAGCAGACACATAGGGTGACATGTCACATGTTACTCATAATATGTGACTACCGTAAGGCTCCAAATTTTTTCACACCAAAGAACGACAACTTGAAGATGATTTATTGTAGGAATATATTTGGGGCGCCAATCCTTGAAGTAAACCGTATGCGATATACATTCCACGTAGCCACATGGCCGACAGTACGTCGTGGTACTGTACCCGATAATCCGGAAAGGATCCTGTTGGAATATCCATTGCCCCCGCTGGATTGCCTATTTCTAACTGCACCGGCATATACTACATTAGAAATCGCTTCCAACATGGCCTTTAGGGATTTACAGACAGCAGTTACCAGAATATTGTGGATCAACAACCAACTACACGGGGCACTCAACTTTACTTACCTCTCGGGGACTGGGAATTCAGCTTCGCCTACACTACACCCACAATACTCTACTCCTTATATTTAAAATTAATCACACTCCAACAACAATGGAAAACAATCTGAATAAAATTTATTCACAATAGGGTAAACTAATCTAATATAAACAAAATAACAATAAACGAATTTAACAATAGAGATTAAAATTAAAAACACGCAAACATTCACACCTCCTTTCAACTCTACAACTTACTACAATGCTGTATTAAAAATTATGAGCATAAATCTTGGCTTGTTCTTAAGCCTACACTGCGTAAAAATAAAAACGTTTAATGAAGTCTCGTAATGGCATTCCAGACACCTGATTTCATTCACAAGCCTGCGTTGTAGAACGCACGTGCAGTAACTTTGTTTCATCAATGAAATACCGGCACCACGCCGTACTCGAAACTGGTTTATACAATTAATACAAGGCGGTGAGTTTACACCTGCTTATATTATGTCATCGCTCTCCAACATAACGGTGAATCATTCTCGCTAGCCCACAGAGGCTGCTTGTGTGTGCATTTATAAAAACACGTAAAAATTAACATTTAGATCTTACAAAAGTTCACATAACTACTCCGTTTCTTAAACAATCATTCTAAAAATTTTTATACGCTCTTTCATTCGCACCCCGCAATTGTTCTAGACCAATTCGGTTCCACATTTGCTCTTAACAATGAACAATCATTCATACCCAAAAACATCCGCTCATAAAACACACTATTCCAAAACAATTGATTAATAAATCCTACTAAAATATTTAACTAATTAAATCATTTCCACCAAAATCATTTACATGTAATATGTTTATAATAATATCCATTATCTAGTGTTGCTAACGTGACACTTTCGAGATTCTAACTTCTCGGTTACAATATAACTCTTAACTAAATATATACGCTGGTTTTTCACATAACCATCCTTCTCTAACGTTCTGTAGTTTTGATATACTGCTTACACATCGTCTTATATAGGTTTCATTACACTGTCGGTATAATACAGTCGACTAATTAAGGTAAACTGTACGTAATTACATAACTTCGGGTTTAATAAAATTTAATAATCGTATTATAGACATGAGTAGACAATCTTTCTCAAGTTGCATTTCCGCTGAAACCCTCCTGTTAACACAGCTAAATCGTTAATTCACAAGAACTGGACTACTTGTATACAACGGCTCTTATCATGATACATGCCTTTTTTTTAATCAAAGAACAACAATACTTTGACTTCCTTAAAATGCGGAATTCCCTCGCATGAGCACTCCATAGCTCTACAAATCCTCATATAACAGTATATATATAGCATAAACAATTATCATCTACTATGTTAATCAATAACCAAAAGGGATTAATTTTTATTAACATATCTTATGTAGGAACTTCTCTCAAATAATGGCATGACCCTCAGTATCATTGCACATGACTACTGGACAACAATTATACATGCGTAAGTTCTTCAAACGAAACTTCCAATTGTAATGAACGATATTAGACAGTCGTGATTAACCTCCTAAAGTTTACTCCACAACAAGATAATTAACTGTTAACTCGTCTGTCGCAAATACATGTAATAAAAATAATACTCCTGTCTCATCTCACTTGTCAAGCTTTAAATTGTTTATCGTTGTAATATCATGTCCACAAATGACGTGATGTTACACAAATAGCATAAAATAACACACATGTTATTTATAGTGTTAGATAGAATTCAATCTTGACCGGGATAAACTAGCTTTGAATTCCTAGCCAAAGATTTGAATAACCTTCTATCAAAAGGTATTTCCTCTAACATATTAAATGAACAAAGCTCTTAGCTTTACAAATAATAAGAAAGGTTTGTCAATGTCGTAATGTTTTTTCCACTCTACACAAAGAATGTTCATGGGGATTAAGACTTCGGTCTTATCAAGCGACTAGTATTTCTTAGATCGTCGATAGTTTATGTACAATAATGATATAACAGTAGCATTCGATGTTTCTTCTTTTCTTGAAGTTATATGTCGGTACATTAAAGTGCTTAAATTAAATTTAATAAGAATTTAATTTGAAGCTATGACACAATGTCAGAATACTTGGTTTCAATGAAATTATTAAAATTCGAGAGTCGAAACGACTAGTCTCTTATGAGGCAATATACTTCCTGAAACAAAATTTTAATGTCAGTTCCACAACTGATCCGTAGAATAAAATTAAAAAATAGATGAAATGAAATCATCTTCTAAATAATCTTGAAGTATAAAAATCTCAACACACATCTGAAGTGTAAACTTCATAAAAATACTGAAATACATGAAATGTGAAAATATAGAAATATGGAATAAGATCGCTGAAAATATGGAATAAGATCGCTGGCTCAGAATGTTATTAATCAAGCTCTATATAACAATTGAGATACACTAATACCTTATTTGGACGAAAACTTGAAGATCTATGTAAGTATTCCCACAATACTTTAGATGCTCCCTCAGTACAAGACACTGATATGGATCTGCATTCGAACCTCGGATCTGCGACCTCAGAGATAAGAAACGCCCCTCTCTGGAATTCACCAACATTTGCCTGGGCTCGAACGACATCCTTCTGGCAAATTCTTCTGTGTTGCTGGGCTACCTTTCCCTAGCATCTTGACAAATCTCTTCTGTAAAGTCTTCATTCTCCGTCGTAAATATGTATCAGCTTCATCATTGGAATATAATTATGGAAATATTCATATAAATGGTGAATGAAATATTTCCATTGCTAATTGATGTTATATTAGTGTTCGTAGACTGACGAAAATGCACAAGATGGACCGTACACTACGTCTGTATTCAAGAATACGTTGTCTAACGAAGCTCCATCGTTGTATCTTAACTCCTGTTATCGAATATGTCTCTGGCGCATGACTATTTAGTTCATCATATCAACAATGTTAATTATGCTGAATGATAACGTTTGAAGAATAATAATAGTCATTCTGTTAATGTTTATGTGTTGCGCCAATATTAAAAGTTCTCCGCCACTGTTCACTTGAGCTGCGTTCGCCAACTTCACGTTGCAATTTATAATGATATTCAGCTTTATTTCCAACACATTTGGAAATCTAAGTTGACAGGCTTATATTGTCGAAACGGTGAATATTAAAACGCTCGACTTTTCACAATATATAGTATGCGACCGGTTCTTTATATATATATATATGCTTATTTAACTTCAGATCTCAATTATATAAGAGATATAATCGATTCAATGTTCCTCGCAACTTCACATAGAATGGAAGTGCGGTGACCTCCTACGCATGGTGTAAGTACAATGGTGAGGCGGATCGCTCCCTCTCTCTCGTGCGGATGACGTCACAACGGGAGCATTGCGTTCGGTGACACAGCACTCTGTATTTTATGCGGCTCTGGTCATAATAATATAACTTGAAGGCATTAATAAAAGCATTTATTATAACACTGTACATACTTTGTATTGTAAACACTGATAATAATGTAGGTAATTATGAATACGGCGTACCTCTAAACAATATTAATAGTCCTTTAACGAGATCCACTCTTTTTTCACATTGGTGAATTTACACATTTTGCGATTCAATTTTCTCAGTCAATTGGCGAAACTTATTTTTCTGTTTAAGTCACGCAACCTAATATATGTTCGAGTTCGAGCTAAACAGTGAATAACCTCATATGCAATATTAGTATGAGGCAATTTTCTCAAGGTCCTGCTGGTTAAATCATTGAATATAAACTTATCATTTGATGGCGAATTGCCATGAAATTTATGAAACTCAGCAACTTCCATAAGTTCATTAGAGGGATACAAAAGGTTTTCACTTGAATTAAACTGGATCCAATCTGGGCCTTCTTTACTGGGTTCAAGTTCTTGAGATAATGTTCCCAAGTTATTGAACTCATCCCTGAATCTGTGTGCTACATATCCTGTAATGTATTTTACACCTTCGTGGTTCATTTCATCTTTACAATCTGAGAGATCAAATTCATCGAACAATTCATTCTGATGATCGGTCATTTCAAACAAAATCATGTTCATTTCCACAGTTTCGTAATTTGATTCAACAAATAAACTAGAAACTAGTTTTTCTTCGTCAGGAGCATTCACGTTATCAGGAATACGTTTGGCAACATTCACTAACGCAGGCTGCGAGAAACAGGTGTCAGTTTCTGTTTCCATTGGTTTAATCAGACACTTTTCGTCAATACCCTCCTCTGTATTTCTATTTAGAGTAAAAACTGAAGCAGAGTGCTTGCCCAAAATGTACCATTTCAATCTATATTTAATGTCCAGAGGAGACGGGTGATCATTGGAGCCTCCCATTCCTCTAATATACGAGAAAAGGTTCTCAAAATATCTTGATTTAGACGATAAGTTATTATGTACTCGACTTGGTACATCGGCCTCAAATATTTAAAAAGGTTAACTAGAGACGTGTTGCTTAGTAGAATTCCTTTTTGAAATGGGAGTAAGGATTTATGTCGGCCAACTTTCATAGACGTTATCAACTCATTAACATTATTTAGCAAACTGATTTGCTTGTCTAAATCAGTATCAAATGCATTTCTTTCAGAATTACTCCCAAATTTGTTCTTAGCATTAAATAAGTTAAACCAGTCATTTATTATTTTATACATCTAGCCGCTTCTTCCCAGTCAATGTTTTTCATCAAACCTTTCCCTCCACACCATTCAAGAGCCTTTGATATCTGGTTTGAAAGTACTAGAGCTGCAGGCCGAACTTTTTGTCTCTCTGATCCCTTTAAATCTAAATGATATCTGCTACTTTTGTGCGCAATAGTGAGTTCAGAAGAAGACACAGAAATTAGTAGTTCCAAACATTCCTTGTTCACTTTTTTTTCCCATTGAGCAGTACAAATCCCTGATCTAACAAATGATTTCTCACAAGTTTCAATAAATGAGGAATGTCTGCAAACACAAACACTTTTAAGGAATCGTTGCTTGGATGATTGAAGAAACATTCCTTATTATGTCCAATATTAAGCTCTGACCACAAGCCCATAGTCCCGGACCCCATATCACTTGTAATAGCTACAACAGTGAAGCCTGCAGAATGTAAATTCGATATTATTCCAAGAGTAATATTTTTTTTCATTCTTTGGTCAAAGGCGTAATAAAGAGGCTGCTTCCACTGACCAATCAAACCTCGTGCCATGACAACTTGGCAAGTTTTGTGAGGGCCAATTTTCTGCTGGTTGCTTCTGTCGATACACATGCGATTTGAAATATAAATTTCGTCAAATGTCAATACAGTCAAGCGTTCCAATTCGGTTAGTCCTGCTGATATATATTTCATTAGTTTCACATCATCATGCACAACACCCTGCTCTAAATTCAAACAATTAGCCCAATCGCGTAATGTCGTCAGTCCTGGCAAGGGATAGTTATTACTTAGCCCTTAAAAACCGGTAGGCTTTAGGGCTTACACTTCTTAGTGATATAGCCGCTGCTTTATCGTCAGAACACCAATTGATTTTCTTACCTTTCTCTGTATTTAATAAACGTTTTATTTGACCTGGAGTGAAGAGTTTACCCAGTATCGTCTGAATTTCTTTGCAACGACTGTTCTTCAGATCGGCGGTTTCTTTCTTCAACGCCGAATGGTCTGCACATAAATCATCGTACTTTTGTTTCCAAGCTTCGGATTCCTCACGTACCTCCTCAACTAATTTCTTCAAAGTGTTGACCTCATCTTCATGTGAACGAGTGCTTAAAAGGAAAGATATTCGTTGAATTATCAGGTTTATTTTTTTAAACCTATATTGGAAATAGAGTAGCCTACGTTTCTATTCGCAAGAGCAATATTTCTTTCATATGACCACTAAACCACGGCTGCATGAAGGCCAAGATTAGATTAATACTATAGCAACGCCAGGCTTTAATTAAACTCATTATATCAATGTCTCAACGATCTGGTGAAAGCAGTGCTTTACTCCGCTAGTTACCTCTCTTCCAAGTATCATAATGAACCTTAGTTGTATAATACACAAATTCACCTTTTATTATTAAATGAGACTTCAATGCTCAAAAACAAAAATAAGCTTACCTTATTAACTCCTTCTCATTCAAGCAGGTATGTTTAGATTGTATTCTTTCGGTGAGTGTTTCATTGTTATGTATAATTTCACTTATAACACTTTTACGACGCCTCTTTTCCAGCCTCATCGACCGACTTTCAGCTTCTTCCCGAGATCTTTTCCTTTTCCTTTGTGTAATTTGAGTGGATTTTGGTAGATTTTTAGTCGGAATGGCATCTAATTTTAAGGTTCTACTTTGTACTGGAGTATAGTTCAACAATTGCTGTCGAAGTGGAATAGCAAAACTGTCTTTAGTGAAATGGAGAGAACATACTCGAGCTGAAATAATAATAATAATAGTAATAATCTCCACTCGTATTTGTTATTTGGTTTGCCTATTCATTTCTATAATATTCTTTAATATCTCAGTTTGAATATGCGTCCAGAGCTATTGCAATGTTTTAATTTTAGAGAGAAATAATTTAAAGAATGATTTACTGTTCTGCTCACTACAGACAGATTAATTTTAGAAATCATAACTTACCTTGCCTGAAATTAAATTTGTCCTCCCTCCTGCAAGCTCTGACCCATGAGCTCGCTACATCTTTGTCTTAAGCATTTTATATTAGACCATTTTGTTTTCCTGGAGTAGTTTTTGCAACCATACATAGCACAATTCGGCATTGCATCCCACTTTCCGGCGACAGAGATTAAGAAATACAATACTTGCCCTAGCAACGCACACACTTGTCAACATTAACATGTTTCAATCAACTGCTGATCACACGCGCTCGACTCCGCCTATTGACGTCCGAAACGGGGGAGGAGCTTACGGTCAGCTGTTTGCAATATGGCGGCGAGATAGTGACGAGAAGTAAGCAAGACAGTGATAGGGTGTGCGTTTGTTATGGCTTCTAATTTATGAAGGCAAAATACTACATATTTTCTTTTATTGATAGAAATATTTTTATAATCAATTTAAATGCAGTGCTTAATTACTACCAGTTAAAAATATTACCCACCTGTAGATAGTTAATTTACTGTCTGCTGTTATATGAAGCCTGTACTTGGGAGCCTAAAGGTGTTGATGTTTTTATTAATTTCACAATATATATATCACATAACACAAAGGACGACTCCCTGATAATAAATTGAATCCAGCAACCCTGAATTTGCATGAATGTTTTGGGTTCAAAGAAGCGTTACTTGGGATGCTCAAATCATACTTCAATATTGCTAATATTGACCTACATACTTGCTGTTCAAAGGCAAGAATATAAATTTATTAATCTCTTGCCACAGACAAGTTAAAATGGAGGCATCCTCTTTATCAATATATTTAATTAAATATTTAAAATACAGATATTTAACAAAGCTGGAGTCTCCATTTGAACTCGTCATAAGCAAACGGAACAGATCTAAAACTACACTTTAAGCCAAATCAAATTCACTCCTCAGCTCGACATAAACCATAATACCAATTAAAACCTATACAAAACATACTCTTCTTACTGTTGCACAACTTTCAAACCAACTATTCGCACTCAAAACTGAAAAACCCTGAAATGGGAACTAATTAAATTTAGAATAGCCTAGGCCGATCAGGTCTCCTGCGACTACCGCATATGTATACTTAACATCACTATAATTTCTAAATTACGGCTAAGTGACCTATCTGCCTGAGTAGTATAGGTGTTACCGGCCTGCCTGGGATGATGGGTTTCCAAACCGGTACTTAAAACTAAGATTTTACACATTAATTAACTAAATTCAACAGTAAGGAGATCATAGACAAAAACACAATTGAAGCCAAATCATACTTCAATATTGCAAATATTGAGCTACATACTTGCTGTTCAAAGGCAAGAATATAAATTCTCTGGCAAATTAAGGCTAGGAACAGCATTTTTCTTAAGTTTTCTAACCATTCGACTATTGTCAATCGGAAGAACCCCTAAAATAAGTTTACGAAGAGCGGATTACATTCGGTTCTATGTACAGCACAGAAGTATTAGGCTACAAGTTTATCAGTATTTTTGATGTAGCTAAATCCTTGTGAATACAAATTAGAGACAATAACTATCAATAATCAACAGTACCGGTGCTTACCTGTGGAAATAAGTCGTCTTCACAAAAATTCAGACTGCACACTGTCATGTAACGTGTAACACGTTTTCCAATTGACAGCGCCGTATCCCATCTTTCCCTTTGAACTTTTTGTACAGGAAAGTAGTGAAGAGATTTCGTACCCATTTTATACGATTTGCAACCGTATACAGAGCAGTACCTCCTCGAATTTGACAAATTCCTTTCTGTTTCCATCACGACATCAATGTTTCACCATGAAAATAAACCTCACCAGTCACAATGTTACAGCTTCAACATTCTACCGCGTGGCTGCGCCATCCAACTTTTCTGACGTCAATAGCCACAACTCGCAGTTGCCCCCGTTGTGACGTCATCCGCACGAGAGAGAGAGGAGCGATCCGCCTCACCATTGTAGTTACACCATGCTCCTACGTTCCACCTAGCTATCCTCGCGTCTCCACAAGTCGACAGTCGTCGCACTCGGATTAAGCTTTGAGATCTCCGTTAACCCAGTAAAAACACTTCCTCACTCTTCAAAGACTGCTGGAATAAGAACATCGATCCTTGGATCTCCCCCTCCAAGTCGTATTTTTGGCGGCCATATCAATCTCCCACCATAATTTTAGCTCGTAGATTACTAATGCTTATTACTGCGTAGATTAACCGATCTGTGGTTTTTAAAGTATCAGACATAATTTCTCTTCATTACCAAATAAGAAAATCTTCTTCTATGGGCCTAAATGCATAATTTCATCATATTGTGTAATTAAAGTTGATCCCGTCTTCAATAAGACCTGTTCTCATTAGCTCTGGGCTGGGATCCAATAGCATAATTTATAACAATATTTATAATATTAATTTCCAAACTCGCTGTTGCTATGCTAAATAAAGCCTTCTAGAAGCGTCCATTGTGCAATATATCACGTGATCGGGCTCTCCCACAGTCTCGAGCTTGTAACACTACACTCCTGTGTCACACTTCCAGAAATTATATTTGCTGGTTACATTTTATCATGGGGACGGAAAATACTCTCATTTTGTCCCTAAATAATTCAATTTACGGGGGCAGTACCAATCTCCACAACCACGCGCGCTCATTGTTTCCGTCCCATTTCCGTCCCTTTTCCAAAAACACTCGCACGAAAAATATCCAGCTACCGAGTGGAAAGATGTTACACATCAATAACATTTGTAAGAAATGGCTGTCAAAGAAATGCCTGGCTAAATAAATTAAATGTATGCTAAGGTAGATGAATCAATATTTCACTTAATACAATGCCAATGTTGACAAACTTCTAAAACCCGGTATCTCGGAAACAGTTTATCATTTTTGCTCCAAACTAACTTCCTATGATATTTCAATATTCTGAAAACCCAAAACATCAGAAAATAGAAAATGGCATTTTTCAACCTAAGTTAGCGCCACCTTAACATGGCGGAGAATGATTAAAGGATCTTTGTTCGTATCCGAAATTAGTGCATGATTTTTTAATCATTGGAGAGGCGAACATATTTGTTTTCTCAATAACAATAATGGAATCCAGTGGTTTTAGCACTGCTTTGTCGTGCTTTCCATGAATCAACTAACATTGATTAGTGAGATACATTTGCTCTGTTGAAAATATTCATCGCCCAGGCTTCCGCTACTTTGGTCCTAAAAGGAAGGGTCAGGGAAGGGATTTTTGAAGGAAGTCGGTCGTGGACCTGTTGTAAGGAACCGTCCCGGCATTTGCTTCGAGGTCAAAATGGGAAACCGCGGAAAACTATTTTCAGGACCGCCAAGTTATTTCATTTTCCATTTTAGAACTTAAAAGGTTCATTCTGGTTCCATATTGATAAAGTAATTTAGTAATAAACAGGTTGCAAGTTCCGCCTGATCAATACTTTTTATTAAATATGAGCACTGTGTGGTCATTAGTGGGGCATGTTTCGAGGCCTAGTTATTAGTTTTGGCCCCTTCATCAGCCGATATGAATGAATACGACACAAGATAATTGTACAGCGTAACACTAAAAGGGCCCTTATCACTAAATTGTATATCTTTATGGTGCACCATATAAGATTTAGAGGCCAAAACTAATAACTAGGCCTCGAAACATGCCCCACCAATGACCACATAGTGATCATATTTAATTAAAAAAAGTATTGATCAGGTGGAACTTTCAAGCTGTTTATTACTAAATAAGTTATTTCATTGTAAACAATATATTCAGCCTCTACTCGTAACTTTGATTAACGATATCTTTATAACTAAAAACTTTCACCGATTTGTTAAGATTTTTGTGAACACCCATTCGTTTTCACACTGGGTATCTCAGCGAGCAGGGCCACGATTTATAGTTTGAAAATAAAAATAAAAATAAAATCGAAGCAGGTGAAAGCTTAATTGCTATATCGATCATCAAACCAGCGCAGGTAGTGGAGGATCCGTGTGCGTTAAAGGTCTCTATGTTGTATATTTGCTTTCGATTCGAGGACATGCATGTGTGTATGGATGTTGGCTGTTGTTAATTCATTTCACCGGCTAGGGACATATCAGTCATCAGCCCCGTATACTGGAGTTGTTCATCGTTGTTTATTAATTAATCTCATGTAATTTTTTCACAGGTTTAAGAAACACCCATTACAAGTGGTACAATCGTGTTGACCTACTTAAAAGCATTAACTTTGACTAGTAATGTGTGTAACTGTATTTATTAGGGTCAATAAATGGCGCAGGTGCCCCGCCTGGACTTGAAATAATTCGCCATCCAAACATTGAACTGGCAATGGCTACATATTCTGGAAACAGTGTAGTTTAATAGCATACTTTATTTTAGTTATTCCATATTTTGTTTTCATATTATTATTATTATTATTATTATTATTATTATTATTATTATTATTATTATTATTATTATTATTATTATTATTGAAAGCCTCCGTGGCTTAGGCGGCAGCACGCCGGCCTCTCACCGCTGGGTCCGTGGTTCAAATCCCGGTCACTCCAAGTGAGATCTGTGCTGGAAAAAACGGAGGCAGACAGGTTTTTCTCCGGGTACTCCGGTTTTCCCTGTCCACATTTCATTCCAGCAACACTCTCCACTATCATTTCATTTCATCTATCATTCATTTAATCATTGCCCCAGAGGAGTGCGTCAGGCCTCAGCAGCCGGCACAGTTCATATCCTCGCCGCTAGATGGGAGCTCCATTCATTCCATTCCTGACCCGGTCGGAGACTGGAAGCAGGCTGTGGATTTTCATTTTTCATTATTATTATTATTATTCATTCATTCATTCATTCATTCAATTTCGCTAATCGACCAACTAGGGACCACGATAAGCCTCATTTTACATTCTGGCATTTGTTCATTTTTCGCTTGATCCACATTGCTTTCATGAGCTCACTGTGTTTAGCACGACGTTCTTCTGTCCATTTTGCACCAGTTGTCCGTTTTTCGTCCCGGAAAGTCCCAAACGTCTTGATGGCTGATCTGTAAAGGTTTCGGTCTTGTGCATCTTCTGCTCGTATCCCCAATTCTTCAAGATCTTTCTGGACGTTAACGTACCATGGCTTTGTCGTTTTTGGTTTTGAATCAAAGATACTGAAGAGTCGATCATCCGTCGTATATGACCGTATTATTATTATTCCTTGTTTGGTCAGTGGTTTAGTGACCACTTGTTGGTCCCAAAATCATGGGCTCGATTCATGACTGAAGGAGTCGTATTTTTAAGAGCGACAATAATTCGCGGCTCTCCTTGTCGTATGATGTCACCTTGTAAAAGATCTCTCGTGTCACATTTGGTGATCATAAGAAGAAATAAACTAAATGTCAGCCACAGGTCACCCAGTAGAGTTCTGAGTTTCACTTCCTAATGGCAGTGTTTAGGCCTAATGCAGGGGCATCCAGTCATTGCGCTCCGAGAACGTGGCCGCACTCGGGGAGCACTGGGCAATCAGACTACCCCTCCTTCCCCTACCACCACTACACTGTGGCAGCGAGGAGACGGACGATGTTCGGACCACGCTGACTGGATAAGTACAGTCGTGCGGCCGACGGCTCTTGTGAGATTGTTGACGTCATATTGATAGGGCTGTTTTGCCATAACAAATTGCCATAACAAATATACCGCATATACAAATCGAATGGAACTCCGATGTATGGAATGTGCAGGAAACGAACGCAAGTGATACGTAAAGAATATTGTGATTTATTCCAAACTAAAATGTGAACATATTAGAGAGGAAAATTCAACAACAAATTGTGTTTTTTTAACACATTAAATCTCTGTGACACACTAAACATTATTGGGCATGACCTTTATATGCTGTACAGAATAATGAAATTTCCAATTCTGCTTTAAAGGCTGCTGCTTCACCACTCCTCCTTTTCTTTGTATGCTGTTCAGTCATGACCACTGCGAAACTGATTTACTTTCACGCTGTCAACAAAGCGCATTGGACTAGACTAGCGCCGATGGATCGACTGCTCACTTTGGCGCGGCGGGTAGACGGCGCGCGTAGAGAGCCAAGCTTCTCCTAACACTACTGAAACTACCTTCCACCAAAGTGCTCGGAGCACTGGCTTAGTGCGCGGCCGGAGCGCTAGCGCTCGGGGAGCGATTTTTGGATGGCCCTGCGGCTAAAGTCGAAATTGGAGAGTAGTTCGCCACAATGATTCCAGCTTAGAAACTGAATGCCACGGTAGCTGACGGTATACGATTATAAATTTAAAAAAAATCCTCTCGGCACGCCGGAAGGCGGAGGTAGATTTCACCGGGCAAACTAGGGGATAGGCTATAATAGGCAAAATATGCAGGTTTTCGTAGGAGGATCAGACCTCATTTATTGCGAGAAAGTATTTTACAATTGGAGGTTAGTTAACTTTTTTTCGTCTTTCTATGCATACTTTTAACATTTTACTGTCTTATGGGGATGGTAACCTTCTTGTCATTTGGGGTTAATTTTTATACTTGTGATCACACTGTCCTTATGCAAGGTTTGGAACTAATGTGTAACTATCTAACAGTCTGTTACTTCTTCACGCAAAATTTTATCTCCCGCAGAGATGTTGGTTGGTTCCTCAGTTTAGGGGCTGCTACAAGGTGGTCATGTAACCCCGTGTACATTGGGTGTGTGTAGAATCTGTCTGATAAACGGTGATGTTTGTGATGACTGTATTAGTCTGTAATTCAGGTAAGGTCTGCAGAAGGTCAATTTTAAGTAGTAGTACCTAATTTTGTACCAAATACTAACGTCAACGACACCTAGCTGTGAACTTGGCTGCTAGATGCCACCGCAACCAGCAACTTTGAACGAACGTTGTAACTTCCCTCCGAAGGAAAGCATGCTGACGGATTTTTAGCACTCTTAGAAAATCCGGCGACTTTGGCCGGCTTTGAACCAGCACCTTGGGCATAGAAGTTCAGCATGCTACCAGTTAGCCGCTTCCCTCATGTCAGATGGAACAAGAACTTCCGTGACGAACTAAAGAGCCTACTTTCCTTAAAATTAAGATTCATGCCATAGATTAATCTACAGTATATGAACCTATCTAGAATAATGACGAAATTAAGTGGGTAATACCGAAATGTCTTAATTAGTTCGATATAAGGTATACTAGGCATAATGTAGCCTAATAGAGCAATACAGTTGGCAGCTCTGGTGACTGAATATATTCTTACTTATATCTCCTAAGGTATAGAATACAAAATGTGGTTGAAGTCCAAAGGACGTTACATCGATTTAGACATTGGATCTATTAGTACACGTAAAAGCATGTTGGCAACAATGTTATGCGAGTGCTGGTCAGAAATAATCTGAAATATTATATATTTTTGTGCCAATTTTGGATGAAATCCATTTGTTGGTATAGAAGTTACATGTATTTAAAAATTGGTCCTATCAGCAGGCTTAGAATCATGTTGGTAGAACTGACTATATAAGTTACTCCAAATTAATGTAAAATGTCGGGTAATTTACGTATGCATAGTTTAAAGCTGTCAGCTTGCATACTTTCTGATATATTTGGATACAAAATAGAGAGCAATTATTAACAGTTGGCAGCCCTGGTGGTTCTTAAGAATACACTCAGTCATATATGTTTATGTACACATATTACATACAAAATTTGGTTGAAATCCAATTGATAGTGTAGAAGTTATATGCATTTAAAAATTGGACTTATCAGAAGACTTAACATTATTTTGGCAACGCTGTCATGTATGGCCACCTGGAAATTAAACTGAAATAGTATTATCTACATGTGTGCCAATTTTAGAATAGCTCCCATGTATACCTTCCAAAATATCCAACATGGAGCTCAAATTTCTAGTGCGTTTTTTTAGCAGTTGGTAGCACTGGCATCTTTTTCAAATATGGGCCTGAGATATTCCGGTATACATCTTTACTCATACTAAATTTGGTTTCGATTGCTGCAGCCGTTTAGGAGTTGATAGGCGGGGGGGGGGGGGGGGGGGCACACACAGCCGGACAGACAGAAGGACAGACAGACAGACAGAAGGACAGACAGACAGAAGGACAGACACATTTTCCCGGATATATCTTATAAGTCAACTTTTTCCTCATTTTTGAAAAGTGTGAAAAGTAGGCTAAAAATGAATGTGTTCTCGTCAATGGCGTTGTCTTGGCAACCTCTGATAGATCATCCCTTATCAATTTAAAAGCGTTGTTATGGTAACCTCTGATGGCACTTGGCATTTTTAAAAATTCCGAAATCATTTTTCTCATCCCTTGGCGTAATGGTGGGTCTTATCAAAAATTCTTTCAGACAAAAGTTTTAGGTAATTATTAGGGGAATATTTTCCATTTTGTACGGTTTTGATATTGTGTCTATTAAGAGAGATATGATTAATGTTTCCCGAAAAACCCACTTTTTTCCACCCCTTTGGTCAATGGTTGGTGCTATCAAAAATCTTATTTGACATAAATTTTTGGCACTTATCCGACACATATTATGAACTTTGAATGGATTCGATATTTCACGTATTAAGAGAGTTATAGCGAAATTTCACTTTTTCGAAAAAGGCCCCCCATTTTCACCCCCTTCGACCGATTTTGCCCATTAACGAACTCGACCGAGATTTTATAGGGATACATATTATGTAAAAAATTCAGAGTGATTGGTGCAAAATTACGGCAGTTATCGTGTCCACAAGAAACTGATATATATATATATATTATATATAAACTTTTGAACTGACGGTGGTTTTGGGGTCTGGGGGATGTGAAACGCGAAGATATGTCGAAATTTTCCGGAAGTCGAAACATGGTACCCATTGCAATAGTTAGCTTTCTAATGAAATCTACCTAATAACTAATAAGAAGAATGGCAAAAGCCTACAGAACTATATCCCGAGATGCAGTGTGCGTTATCACGGGAATGACTCCTGTGAGCATTAAAGCAAGAGAGGAGGTTACTCTATACAATATACAAAGAGGTAGAAACGTCACAGACGAACATATATATCACCTAGAACTACCAATGAGATGGCTACACCCAGCAGATTTTCGAGGCATTAGGGATCCAAAAATAGATGAAAATGAAAACACCCCATGGCAAATATATACGGATGGGAGCAATAGCGAGGAAGGAGTTGGAGCAAACCAGTTGAGAGATCAACAAAAAATTAAACTTTACGACAGTTGTTCGATTAACCAGGTGGAGCAACTTGCGATAATAAAGGCTCTAGAATTTTTGAAAGAGACAACAGACAGCGAAAATAAGAAAGTAACTATACGAACAGATAGCAGAACGGCAATTGATTCCATAGCAGATTACAACAAGAAGTTCCGTGACGAGCTAAAGAGCCTACTTTTCTCGAAATGTAAGATTCATTCCAATAATTAATCTATATTGACCTAATTAGAATAATGACGAAATTGAGTTGGTAATATCGAAATTTCTAATTAGTTCGAAATATAACTGGCATAATGTAGCTTAATAGAGCACTACAGTTGGCAGCCCTGGTGACTGAATATATTCTTAGTTCCATCTCTTAAGGTACAGTATACAAAATTTGGTTGAAGTCCAATGGATAGCATGGACGTTGCATGTAGTTAGACATTGGACCTATCAGCGCGCGTAAAATCATGTTGGCAACAATCTCATGCCATGTATTGGTCAGAAATAATCTGAACTATTATGATCTATTGTTGTGCCAATTTTGGATGAAATCCATTTATTTGTATAGAAGTTATATGTATTTTAAAATTGGACCAATCAGCAGGCTTATAATCATGTTGGAAGCACTGACGTACATTAGTTACTCCAAATTATTCTAGAATGTAAGGTAGGCTACTATACGTGTGCAAAGTTTAGAGCTGTTGGCTTGAATACTTTCTGATATATTGATATTAGGGTAGAAAAATAGAGACAGCATTTGTAAACAGTTGGCAGCCCTGGTTGCTCTTAAGAATACGCATAGTCATATCCGTTAAAGTACACATAGCGCATACGATATTTGGTTGAAATCCAATTGATAGTGTAGAAGTTACATGTATTTACAATTGGTCCTATCTGCAGGCTTAGAATCATGTTGGTAGTACTGAGGACCATTAGTTACTTCAAATTAATCTAGAATGTCAGGTACTATACGTGTGCATAGTTTAAAGCATTCCGCTTGCATACTTTCTGATATATTGGTATTTAGATAAAAACAATAGAGAGTGCATTTATTAACAATTGGCAGCCCTGGTGGCTCTTAAGATTACGCTCAGTCATATTACAACTTCAATATTACAACTTCAAAAAGGCTGATTTTTTGAGACTCTATTGCAACATACGAGATTTAGACTGGAGTTTACTGTACACATTTAAGGATGTTGATCATGCTGTTGATTTCTTTTATTCTTCATTCTACAAATGTTTTGAAAATTGTGTACCTAAGCAGAAATTCATTCGAAAATCCAAATATCCAGTATGGTTCTCACGAGATATTATCCAAACCATAAAAATTAAGAAAAAGTGTGCTGCAAAAAGACGTTTTTCGAAATATTATGATGAAAGATTTAGACAGCTTAGATCGGAACTAAAAACAAAATTACGAATGGCTTATGCTGTTTACATTCATAGTCTGGAAAATGGAGTTAAGAATAACATTAATCAGTTTTGGACGTATGTTAAAAGCAAGCGGGAATCACGTACACGCGACTACACATTTATACTAAACGGAAATCATTAAACAGCTGGAAGTATTGCAGATGGGTTTGCTGAGTATTTCTCTTCAGTATATATCAAAACGAATTTTACTTATAACGTGGATCATTTGTCTTTGAATGAATTTCCTGTTTTGCCCAGGGTTGATATGCTGAACGTGACTCACATAACGGTGGATGAAGTTAGAACAACTATAAATAGAAAATTAAAGCCTAAGAAATCCTGTGGGCCTGATGGCATACCACCTTACATAATCAAGGGCTGTGTGGACTTATTGGTTTCTCAGTTGGCCTTCATCTTTAATCTTTCTTTAAAGACGTCAAGCTTTCCTGGAAAGTGGAAAATGTCTAGAATTATTCCAATCCTAAAGGGAGGCAACTCTGAAATGATATCGAACTACCGCCCTGTCTCAGTGATAAATGCTATAGCAAAAGTATTTGAGCACATTTTATATTCTAAGATTTACAATCATATTAAGGTTGAGCTCTCACAATATCAGCATGGCTTTATGCCCGGCAGATCAGTTATTACAAATTTGCTGGGTTTTACTCAAAAGGTTTACAATGCATTAGATACCAATAGAAGAACTGACGTGATATACATGGACTTAGAAAAGGCCTTCGACAAAGTAGACCATAAAATTCTGGTGACAAAGCTGTACCAGTTTGGTGTTGCTAAACCATTACTTCAATTGTTATGCTCCTACTTAAAATTTAGACAGCAATTTGTTTGTTTCAGAAGTGAAATTTCAGGTAATATTGATAGTTCTTCTGGTGTCCCACAAGGATCTAATCTTGGGCCTCTTCTATTTCTAATTTTGGTTAATGATTTGCCTAATATTCTATGTTACTCTGACTGCTTATTATTTGCTGACGATGTAAAGCTATATAAGACCATATACAACTTGAGAGACGAGAATGACCTTCAGAGGGATGTTAATAATATTGTAGCTTGGTGTGTTAGTAATAATTTAGTCCTTAATGTAAAAAAATGTAAAGTCATGGTATTTACAAGGAAGAAGGAGTATATAAATCCTAAATATTGTATTGGAGAAACAGCACTCGAAATTGTACCGTCGACAAATGATTTAGGAATTATTTATGACAGCAAATTAACCTTTAATAACCATATTGCAAATATAATTAGTTCGGCCAACAAGATGCTTGGTTTTGTGATTAGAAACTCCAAATTATTTACTAAAACTGGAGTAATTGTTAAGTTATATGAAAGTTTAGTTCGAAGCAAGTTAGAATATTCAGCAGTAATCTGGGATCCCTTTTATAAAGATCAAATTCATCACATTGAGATTGTGCAAAATAAATTTCTAAGATACATGTATTATAAGACGTTCAATGTATTTTGTCCATTTGATACTTCGACTCAGTTTTTACGAAATTTGTTCAATTTCAAGTCCTTGAAAAGTAGAAGGTCTTTAAGTTCTTTGCAACTGCTGAGGAAAATTTTAACTGGAAAAGTTGACTGCCAAGAATTATTTCAATTCATCACTTTTCATGTACCACAAGTAAGATCTCGACAGCAAGCACTCTTTCACATCCCAAGATCTAAAAGTGTTCACCATTCTAATTCGCCTTTAGTTAAAATATTATCATTTTATAATTCAATTGATGTTCAAGTAGATTTATTCGCTGGCGCTAACTTATTCAATAAACAAGTAAAAGCAGCTGTTCCTTGAATACTGGGTACTCTTTTCTCCTTTATTTTTTATATTCTTTTTTTCTACTTTGTACAGTTTTGTTTCATTTTATGGTTTATATTTTCACGATCTCCTTTGTAGTATTTATGTTCTGTTCTTCATTTGTGTAATTTGTGTAATCTGTTTTCTCTATTTTCCACTGATACATGTTGTTATTTAATCAGATAATGTCAAGAAGGAATGTATTTGGGCTGGTGCCTGTGTTCCTTCATATTGATAAATAAATAAATAAATATCTGTCTATCTACACATAGTACATACGAAATGTCGTTGAAATCCAGTTGATAGTGTAGAAGTTATATGCATTTAAAATTGGACCTATCAGCAGGCTTAGAATCATATTGGCAACACTGTCATGTATGGCTTCCTGGAAATTAAACTGAAATATTTTTCTCTATATATATGTGCCAATTTTTGTATAGCTCCCATGCATATCTTCCAAGATATACAACATGAAACTGAAATTTCGATTGCGATTTTTCAGCAGTTGGTAGCACTGACATCATATTCAAATATGTGCTTGAGATATTCCGATAGAGATCTTTACCCGTACCAAATTTGGGTTCGATTGCTACAGCCGTTTAGGAGTTGATAGGGGGACACACACACAGCCAGCCGGACAGACAGACACACATTTTCCCGGATCGATCTCATAAGTCTACTTTTTCCTCGTTTTTACAAAATGCGAAAATTAGGCTGAAAATCACGCTCACCTAATTGAAAGAATCAGGAAAACCATGGCAACACTTAGGAGTAACAACTGGAAGATACAATTCGAATGGATTAAACCACACACCGGCGTAGAAGATAACGAGGTATCTGATAAACTAGCCAAGGAAGCAGCTAAATTAAATGAAATCTGTTACGACAATATACCTATGAAGAAAGTAAGAAATCAACTCTGCAAACAATCCAACAGTGAATTGCAAGAAGAATGGGAAGAGGCTTCGAAAGGAATCATTACTAAGGAATTCTTTCCAACAATAGAAAGTAGATTAGCAATTATTAAATTCAACTTCACGCCTAACATGACAACAATACTAACTGGCCATGGAAACATTAATTCTTATCGGCATCGGCTAAAAATAATACGCAGTCCTATTTGTTCCTGCCACGAAGGACCACAAACAGTATATCACCTAATATTCGATTGTAATGTAGTGAAAAGTGACAGAGAAATCCTTAGAAAAAGTGTAATTAAAGATGAGTACTGGCCAACACACAAGTCTGTTATTTAAAAGATACTCAAAACCCTTTGCAAAATATGTGAACTCTTTAGACCTTCAATATTTAAAAACAATTAAGATTAGTCACCAGTAAGTAAACATTTTAAACTACAAAATAGATCGATTTAGTGTTGTGAAATAGTTCAACGCATGTAGTACTACCTTGTAGTGGAGTATGCATAGAATGAACCCAATAAATAAATAAATAAATAAATAAATAATAATAATAATAATAATAATAATAATAATAATAATAATGAGCTCGCAAAGACTGATCATCCGCATATTTTCCTACTTTGTAGACAAGAATACCAAGGGACTGTGCATATCTGAGATTGAAAAAGATAATATAGAAGTAGGGATTTCACATGAGGACATTCAAGAACGTCTTCCTCTCCAGAAAAGAACTTAGAGCACACCAGCGATTCCAAGAAAAGCAAAAACTGAAAACAGGCAAGAAGAGGACGGCTGACAGAAAGGAGGCGCACCGGAAACGGATGAAGGACTACTGGGAAAAATATTAAAGCTCAACGACGGAAAAAGTTGAAGTAACGTGGTCCATAGCTGGCCGAAACGAAGAAAAAGAAGAAGTAAAATAAAATAATGAAAAAGAAATAAAAGAGGAAAAATAATAACAGGAACAATATCCAAAGTGAAATTCATGGGCGAAATATCAGAGCCCTTCGAAATCAAGATTGGAGTCCGACAGGGGGATGGACTATCCCCAATCCTCTTCAATATGGTTCTGGAGAGGATAATTAGAGAATGGAAATCTCTTGTAAAGGGCATTCAAATCGGTTTTAAAAAAGAGAACAGAACTAAAGTCAAATGTCTCGCTTTCGTGGACGATATTGCAATTGTCGCAGATAGCAGATCGGAAGCGACTTACGCAGTGGAAAAGCTCCATGAGATTGCACAAAAGACCGGATTACATATATCTTACGATAAGACCAAATATATGGAGAGAAGGCCAGAAAATAAATCCCCTTTAAACACCAAATACGGTAAAATCGCACAAGTCTGCAGTTTTAAATAACTTGGCGAAATTACACAGCCCTCAGGACTTAATCGAATCGCCAGTGAAGACAGAATCACTAAGCTCCAGAAGGCCTACAGGCTAACGTGGGCCCATTACAATAAGAAATGCATTTCGACGAACGCCAAATTACGACATTATAAAACAGTTATTCTTCCAGAAGCAACATATGCGGCTGAAACAATAGTAATCGATGGTCATTCCAAGATTAGGGAACTGGAAAAGCAGGAACGAAAAATTCTCCGAAAGATCTACGGAGCAATCAACAGAAACGGCATTTGGATGAAGAGACCTAGTACTGAACTCGATCAAAACACCATTACGATAACAGACGAAATTAGAAAACGCAGAGCCAAATTTTACACTCACATCCACAGGATGGCCACCTCCCGATTGCCCAAGAAATTACTCGGTATCTTAACACAGAGCAAATGTGGCACAGAATGGCTTAAAGAGGTACAGAGAGACTTACAAATAATCACCTTAGACAATTTCGAAGACCGAACTGAGTGCCAGACGAAAATCGCGAATGTTAAGTTCGAACCAAGATCATGACGACAACCTGGAAAAAGTGGACGGGTGAGAGGAAGAGGGAGCATCCCGCGAGAATGAAGAGATTTTGAGAGGAGCGGAGGAGACACGCCTCCAAATGACATCATGTGATCCAAGTTTAATCGCTCTCCTGTAGGGGAATTTTCGCTTAAATAAATAAATAAATAAATAAATAAATAAATAAATGATAAATATAAAGGGAATTAGGAGAAATTATGAGAAAATACTGGCAGAGAGTCAAGGCAGAGAAGGTGAAACATAATGTAAAGCGAGGTCCATAGAAGGTCAAGACGAAAATAAATAAATAAATAAATAAATAATAATCATAATAATAATAATAATACAAATAATGAATACTAGCATTACCCGTCATGGCTTCGCCCGCGAATATTCTAGTTGTAAAGAGTACACTCAGCAAAATCTCAATCATGAATGCTATGACTGATTTATCCTTGGTATGAATAATCAGACTTTATCAATTCAGCTACTGGTGCAGTGGTTAGGGGTTTGTTATTCCTTCATAGGTATATCAGAGCGAAGTTAGTTTTCTGGGAATATCACAGACACTGTTAACTTCAGGGCCTTTAAATGTGGTTTACGGAGACCCTTTATAGTCGTGTGAAAAAGACCTTTCGTACCACACCCACACGTGAAAATTGCATGAAAAAATTCTAGAGTGCCTCCTTGACCCCCTTAAGCGCATTATACTGTATGTATTGATGAATTTTACAGCTTAATTTGGTTCAGTGATAACCTTATATCCGTCTGGAAACTTCCACAGTAATGTAATACACACATCAAAAAAAGTTTTGCATCACCTCGGTTCCCAGATCTCCGGCATATAGACGTTGACTGTGTATATTGTATCCAAGATACAGTCCCTTTGACTGTTCATAGATGTCACTAAAACTGCTCAAAGATGTAAACAACCATGCATGAGCAGGGCCTATTAGACGGAGGGGGTACGACAGCCGATCAGTTCCAGTCATTCCACCAGGACGAAGGTACGCTGCTCATGTTGTCTGTAGTTCTACCATGCCTAGAAGGTCAATACCGCAGTTCGATCGCGTCCGCATTGTTACTTTGTGTCAAGAAGGGCTCTCAACAAGGGAAGTTTCCAGGCGTCTCAGAGTGAACCAAAGCGATGTTGTTCGGACATGGAGGAGGTACAGAGATACAGGAACTGTCGATGACAGGCCTCGCTCAGGCCGCCCAAGGGCTACTACTGTAGTGGATGACCGCTACTTACGGATTGCCGCTCGGAGGAACCCTGACAGCAATGCCACCATGTTGAATAATGCGTTTCGTTCAGCCACAGGACGTCGTGTTTCAACTCAAACTGTGCGCAATAGGCTGCATGATGCGCAACTTCACTCCCGACGTCCATGGCGAGGTCCAGCTTTGCAACCCCGACACCATGCAGCGCGGTACAGATGGGCCCAACAACATGCTGAATGGACCCCACGGAATTGGCATCACGTTCTCTTCACCGATGAGTGTCGCATAGGCCTTCAACCAGACAATCGTCGGAGACGTGTTTGGAGGCACCCTGGTCAGGCTGAACGTCTTAGACACACTGTCCAGCGAGTGCAGCAAGGTGGTGGTTCCCTGATGTTTTGGGGTGGCATTATGTGGGGCCGACGTACGCCACTGGTGGTCATGGAAGGCTCCGAAACGGCTTTATGATACCTGAATGACATCCTCCGACCCATAGTGCAACCATATCGGCAGAATATTGGAGAGGCATTTGTCTTCATGGACGACAATTCTCGACCTCATCGTGCACATCTTGTGAATGCGTTCCTTCAAGATAACGACATCGCTCGACTACAGTGGCCAGCATGTTCGCCAGACATGAACCCTATCGAACATGCCTGGGATATGTTGAAAAGGGCTGTTTATGGACGTCTTGACCCACCAACCACTCTGAGAGATTTACGCCGAATTGTCGTTGAGGAGTGGGACAATTTGGACCAACAGTGTCTTGATGAACTTGTGAATAGTATGCCACGGCGAATACAGGCATGCATCAATGCAAGAGGACGTGCTACTGGGTATTAGAGGTAGTGGTGTGTACTGCAATCTGGACCACAAATGCTGAAAGTCTAGCTGTATGATGGTACAACATGCAATGTGTGGGTCTCATGAGCAATAAAACGAGCTGAAATGTTGTTTGTGTTGATCTCTATTCCCTTTGTATTTAACGGTTCCGGAACTCTTGGAACCGAGGTGATGCAAAACTTTTTTTGATGTGTGTAATTGGAATTGCATTGCGTCTTACAGAAATAGATGGACCTGTGAGATTCTGTTACCATGGTTACCGTGTTGCATTCTTTCATTATTTAATTGTAAATATACATGTTTTAAGGTATTTATGATCGACGATGTCGAAATATAAACATTATGTGTCAGAAAACTGTATCATAATGAGGCTCATTATAACACTATTTTTCATTATGAAACAGTTTCTCCCACCAATCAGAGCTCAAGAAACAGTTGCGTAGATAAGGATACCTTCGCGCTTGCGCTCAAAATCCTACATATTTCTGTGTTGGCAAGCAAAGTGAATGGTATCTGCTCTCGGAGTGCCTTGACCCACGCATGCGCTCTGTTCGGTCAGCAAAGCTAGCGTGCTCTGTTCACTAACTGAATCCCACAGATATTTATGAATATTTATGTTAAAACATATAATAAAGTTGTAATTATCGTCGAACATAAACAGTCGTATGCAACTCGCCTATAATGGTAATTAAGACACTCGTATGGAAATTATAAAACTCCCTCACGCTCGTTTTATAAACATAGCCTACTCGTGTCTTAATTATTGCCATTATAGGCTCGTTGCATAATGTACTGTTATTTAATTGTGAGACATGTAAAGAGTAAGTGAGTGCGTTTCGCCTACGCATTGGGTTATGCTGAACCTGTAGGTACCCCATATGTGTAGGTTGGTATTAATGGGACCTTATTTTCGGTACAAAACTGGAATGGGACCGTAGCAGAATAATATAGGGAGGGATTATAAATTTATTGTTTATCTACCCCTTATTATTCTCCTTTTGAACTGAGTTGGGGTGGATATGCGATGAAAGGCTATGTAACGGCTGTTTTTTACTGCCAGATGCCCTCCCTAACGCCAACCTCATGAAAGGTGTTAATGAGAGATGAAATGAATGATGATCGATGAAACTGGGCAATGAGATGGAAGGAAGTGGCCGTGGCCTGAGTTGTAATTGGGGAACCACGGAAAACCATTTCAAGGATGACCAATGGTGGGGTTCGAACCCACATCTTTTGAGTCCGCCGGTAGCTTGGCCCCATGGCTTAGCGCTGCGCGTTAGTGATCGTAGATAATTCTGTCGGTAATAGAAATACAATATAATATAAAAGTTTGACGATGTCGAAATGTAAATATTACATGTCAGAAACTCTATCATAATGAGGGTCATTATGACACTATTTTTAGCCTATTTTCAATTTTGAAAAAAAAAAAAAAAAAAAGGCTTATGAGATCACCTTTTGTCCGTGTGTCTGTGCGTGCTTGTGTGTGTGTGTCCCCTAATAACTGCTAAACGGCTGGAGCGATTTCAATGAAACTCGTTAGTTCATAGCACTATTCCGGCCGACCCCGACCGTGCCCTTCAAATTTTGTTACGTCTCACCAATTCAACATGGCGGCTGTGCGTAATATTTCACCAGCATTCAATATCTCCGACACTATAACCGATATCACCCTGGAATATTTAACGGTGATAAAGGGAACTACTAGAAGGTCACCTATGTGACTTTTGAAAACCTGGTAACTACAAAACCAACATGGCCGACAAGCGAATTTGCGACTTTTAAATAGACGTTTCTCGCGATTTATCCAACCAAACGCAATATAACATGGTGCAGTATATGTTTATACACATTGTAATGCACCGACATCCAACTTCGTTCAATTGTTTACATAACATCAAGATGGCGGCTGTGCGAAATATTTCACCGGCATTCTATATCTCTGAAACTATTAGCGGCATCACCCTGAAATTTTGTACGGAGATAAAGGGCACTACTGGAAGTTTATCTAAAAGGCTCCCAAAAACCGGTTAACTACAAAACGAATATGGCGGCCAAGCGAAGTTGAAAATTTTAAATAGACCTTTCTCGCGATTTAATGACCCAAACGCAATGAAACTTGGTACAGGAAATGTTTGTACACATTGTAATGCATTGGTATCCAATTTAGTTCAATTGTTTACATAACCTCAAGATGGTGGCTGTGCGAATTTTAAAATTAAGTTTTTAATTCTTGTGTCGTAATCATGCGATCGAAGTGAAAGTTTGAATAATGAACCTACGCAATAATCTTCCTTTAATGGTGCATGACTCTGTGGCCCATACATATAACAATCCAACATGGTGACCATCCGAAATATTTAGATGGATCTGAATATCTACGAATCTATTACAGCAATAAAACTTATTTTTTTAATGTTCATAGGGGTTATGAACATAAGTTCACCTATAGGACTTTTAATAACCTGGTGATCACAAATCCAAGATGGTGGCGAAGCGAAGTATAAATATTCACTTGGTCGTTTCTCGTAATTTAACCATCCGAGTGCAGTGACACTTGGTACAGTAAATCCTTATACAAATGTTAATCCACCGGCATCTAATTATTTTCAATTGTTTCCATAACCACAAGATGGCAGCTGTGCGAAATTTAAAAAAACTCGTTTTTACTTCTTGTGTCCTAATCAAGCGATTGAAATTTGAATACTACACGTAATAATAAACAAAGTTTTTATGGTTCCGCCTAGTCAATACTTGTTTTATTAGAGATTTTATCGTGACATAATCACTTGTCTTTACGTATGTTGGGACATGTTTCGGTGTCTAGTAACATTGACACCTTCATCAGCCTACGGTTATTGGCAACACACAATGACATTAAAATAATTATTAAAACAACACACAGATGACTAAAATAACACTTTAAAAAGTTTTTTAAAACACTGTCATAATGAAAGTTCAATTAAAAGTCTTAGAAAAAGGCTTGGTGCACTGTTTTGGTTTCCAATGTCCTGCTTCCGATAATAACCTCCGAAAACCAGCAAGAGGTGACCATACATAACTGGAAAAGAAATCCCTGTGTGAACTATGATAAGTATTAAAACCGAAAAAGTAGAAAGCTAACCAAAGAAAAAGTGGAAAAACAGTGCACCAAGCCTTTTTCTAAGACTTTTAATTGAACTTTCATTACGACAGTGTTTTAAAAAACTTTTTAATGTGTTATTTTAGTCATCTGTGTGTTGTTTTAATAATTATTTTAATGTCATTGTGTGTTGCTAATAACCGTAGGCTGATGAAGGTGTCAATGTTACTAGACACCGAAACATGTCCCAACATACGTAAAGACAAGTGATTATGTCACGATAAAATCTCTAATAAAACAAGTATTGACTAGGCGGAACCTTAAAAACTTTGTTTATTATTACATTCTGTCAATACGGAAAAATGTGCGAATTTAAAAGTCAAAAAGTATACTACACGTACACAATAATCTTCATGTAACAGTACATAACTCTAGGACCTACATATTTAAAATCTAACATGGCGACCATCCTCAATATTTAGTCGGTTCGCAATAACTACGAATCTATTACAGCAATCAAACTGAAATTTTGTATGTTGATAGAGGCAATTAACCTAAGTAGGATATATGAAAATAGGCTGTATAGTTCTTCACAGAACTACCTGTTCATTATGAAAGAGTTTCTCCCACCAATCACTGCTCAAGAAACAGTTGTGTGACCAATTAAGTGAGTATAGCATCGCACCTGCGCTGACTTCCACGGCCTCCTATTATAAATTTCACTGCGTGGCTAGTGTCATAGTGGGATATTCGAGGAGGCCATGGTCAAATACAAGGTATTCTCTGCGCCTCATGCGCTCTGTTCAGTACATAAAACTGGTGAAATCTCGACAGATATTTATGAATATTTATGTTCGAACATAAAATAGTTGTAATTATCGTCGAACATAAACAGTCGTATGCTACTCGCCTATAATGGTAATTAAGACACTCGTATGGAAATTATAATTTTTCCTGAGCTCATTTTACCCGAAATCTGAAAAATAAGTTTGAATGACGGGTCCCTGACCACGTTTAAAGCAATTTGATGTTGCCTATAAATGCATATTTCGGCCATTTTTACTGTTTTGGTCATATTTGGTCATATTTTAGTGATATAAGGTCATATTCGGTTATAATTTCACCATTTTTGTTTAAATTGAGGCGTCTTTCACAAGGTACGCGTAGAATTTCAAACACAGGATTTCCGAATAGTGTGCCGTCCTAGATATTTTTTCTTTCTTTTCCCGGAACAGGTAGATAGCAGGTTTAGAAGGCCTGATTCCAAGAAGGTGCTCCTCTACGGACGTCTTTTATCACATCTTTCTGGACATGGTCACATGACGATAGTGTGCTTCCACCTTTCAATAGAATGTCACTCCAGTAGATATATTTAGCTCAGAAGCAATTAGCAAACAAGGAATTGCGATGTTTTTAGGTCATATTTTATAGTTTTTAGGTCATATTTAGCTAGTTTCTAGGGCGTATTTGCTTGCATATTTTGTACTCCTTTAGGTCTTAAACTTCCGAACCCTAGTTATTATTATAATCATCATCCCTATACACGATGTATTTATCCTCCTTGTGCCTTAGACCAGGGGTTCTCAAACTTTTTCTGTTACTCCTCCCTTCTGAAACATGAAATATTTAGGGACCCCCCTCCCCTTTTCTTCTTTGCGAAGGAGGGCAAGCACAATAACATTCATGGGGTCTTTTTACCTCTGCTAATAAGCCACCTATTGATGGGTATATAATGACGTTACTTTCATCAGTTTATTGTAAATCGGGCTAACCACTTCCCCTGAACACGCACTAGATTTCACCTGTTCACTCACTGTCTTTGAATTGGCTGCAAAGTCCTGGCTGTTTTCGAGTCGACAGTGGCAGAAATAGAAGAATCTATTATTGTGAGGAAATGGTGGTCACATTGTCAAGCGGATTGTTGTCATTCGTGGTTGTTAAGTGTTTGGTAAGTGGATATCACTGTGGGTGGCGGGTGAGGGGAGCTGTGTGGGAAATGTTACTCTACACCTTTTCTCAGAATTCCTGCTGGCAGGATTTACTGGTCAGTTCTTTCGAAATAACACAACAAAAGTACGAGTTTATTAGTCTTGAATGGTCGTGGGGGCTTCCTGCCTATGATAGTTTCATGGATATGAGGTTAGCAATATTTGTTACAGAGTATGAAATATAAATATTTCAATCAGAGCCGGCACCCCCAACTTTGAGACCTCTGCCCAAGCTCCTAAACCAGAGAGATGATGATGATGATAATTGTTGTTTTAAGGGGCCTAACATCTAGGTTATCGGCCCCTAATGGTTTGGGTGATAGTGAAAGTGAAAATGAAATGTAAACTATAACTAAAAACTAACTACTAACTTATATACTAGAAGAAGAACTGGAAAACAAAAAGAGAATAAGGCAAATAAAGGACAGGAGGAAAAGTAATGCCCTCAACCCTTGAAGAATGTGGATTGAGGGACGTGTAAGGAAGGAGAGCCATGAAAGGCAGATAGGAATGTGAAAGAGGAGAGGTTGGTCCCCACAGGTAAGGGACAAAAGGGGGAAACCGGACCCAGCTCAGGAATCCCTTGGGGTCGCAAACTCCCGAACTCACCAGCCGTGAGCCCCTGAGGGTGTAGCAATATCCAGGGTGCACTAGAAATGGTGGGGCTACATACACCCTGCCTCCTTGAGGGCCTTGAGCAGAAGGCAGGAGATAACAGGAAAAGAAAAAGAAGGCTGAAGGAGGGTATCAGAAAAGATGAGACAAGGGCCAATTAAGGCGGGAAAGGAAGAGACTCCCTAGGCCTCGGATACCCTAATACCGTCGGGGTCGGAAGAGAATAAGAGCTGACCAAATGAGGTCAACAGGAAAGACGACGGAGAGGAACCCGGCACAAGTAAGTGGAAGCAATGCCGGACTCAGCTGGAGCCCCGTGGTCGCCAACCCACGTCCCACTAGATGTGAGCCCCTGGGGGGAAACCAGAGAGAGTTAGAAGGTGTGGTTTGTACCAAAATCTTCCAAATCGTCTCAATAGTACAGGAAATATCTTGCATCCCTTGAAAAGTCAACAAAAATACATTTATTAAAGTGCTTTTAAACAAATAAACAAGACAATAGCCCCTGGCAGAACTGAGTCGCGTACAACACGCATAGCACTAGTGACGGGCGGGTTGTCTGTACACATGGGGCGCACACAACCCATTGTGCAACCAGCAGCAGTAATGAATGTTGCTCTCTAGTTTCCTAAATATCGACAATTTGTTTAAAAAGTGCGTTTAAACAAATAAACATATTTATAGAAGCCCGCATAACAGTAAAGCCAGGCGGGTGGTTTATACACATGCGAGAGTTCTCGCACGGGTCCGCTAGTACAACATACTTCCTTGAGACTGATGACGAAATTGATGTTCCAGTTGTACTGATCTAATTCTGCTGCCAGCTGACAGCTGTTATCACCTTACAAGCTTCCAGTGAAATGCGCTTCTATATTCACTTTGACACTTTGACATACGGACATATTAATTATATTTGTGGGATCTTTCCAATAGACAGGACCATGTTCCAAGTTCTATTTCACAATTTGAATATGACGTTTCTAATGACAGGATGGCATGGGACTTGTCGTTTCTGAGTCTAGAACAGTTTATCTCGTTTCCAATATCTGGGAGAGCATAGTAGATCAATTGTTGTAACTTCGATCGCTAAGGCGGAGCGCAGGGCGATAGGGCTAAGCTAATTCCAGACTCGGCAGATCAGTGGGTTCCGACTCCATCGTGGGCCGTATTTGAAGAGGATTCCCATTTTCACTCCAGGCAAATGCTGAGACTGTGCCTTTTAGCATCCACAAGCCGCTTCCTTATAATTCCTTTATGGTGGTTTTCAATTAGGGGCTTGTATATCGTTACTATGTGTATTTAGATGTGTGTAGAATTTGTCTGATAGTCTGTGTTATTGTGGTATCTGTAATTTGTCAGGTAATCTGTGATTTCAACATCATGGTAGGGGTCCACCAGGGCTCTTGCCTTGTCACCTCTACTGTTCATTCTTGTCATGGATACTGTCACATCAGACCTGCACAAGCCAATCCCATGGACGCTTCTGTATACTGATAATGTCATGTTAGCTGCAAACAGCAAACTTGAACTCCAGCACCAAACACAAATGTGGAGTGACCGATTAGCTGAATATGGCCTGCGACTCAATAAAAGGAAGACGGTGTATATGACTTTAGATCCCCAAGAAGTTGAGACCATCAGCGTTGACGGAGAAGATCTCCCTCGTGTAACAAAATTCAAATATCTTGGATCTACTGTCTCTGACAATGGAAGAATCATTGACGAGGTCAACGCAAGGACGCAGGCGTCTTAGTTGAAATGGCGTGCGACGACAGGTGTCACCTGTGACCGCCGGATGAAAGACCACCTTAAATCCAAGATCTACCGCACTGTTATCCGTCCAGTCGCACTCCATGGTACCGAGTGTTGGCCCACTACAAAAGAGGTGGAACGTCGGCTAAGCATCATGGAGACAAGGATGCTTAGGTGGGCAGGCGGCGTCACTAGAATGGATCATGTTACCAATGTTGATATACGGAAACGTTTCGGAGTGTCACCGATCCATCAGAAAATACGGGAAGGCCGTTTAAGCTGGTTTGGCCATGTGCTGCGTGCAGAAGAAGACGACACAATAGCTAAGTCAGCATATACCCTGGAGGTCACGGGAAAGAGGCCCAAGGGATGACCAAGGCAGAGGTGTGTTGATACGATCCATAATGACCTGAAGACTGCACATCTACACCCAGATATGGCTCAAGACCGAAAGAAATGGAGACAACGAATCCTCACAGCAGACCCTGATACCAGGCGGGACAAACGCTAGGAAGAAGAAGAAGAAGAAGAAGAAGAAGAATATGTGTTATTGTAATAGTGCGTATTTGTAACTGAGGCGATGGTCTGACAGGAAGCGGCCGCGGCTTTAATTCAGGATCCATCCTGCCATTTACCCGGAATAAGGTAGGAAACCACTGAAAACGTCTTCTAGGATGCATGGGGGAGGGAATCAAACCCATTTCTTCTCAGTTCTATTCCCGTTCACTCAGATGCGAAGCGAATCGAACCCTCATCTCAGGGGTGACAGCTAAGAGTTCTAGCGACTACACCGCGAGGTAGTCTTCCCACTCCTTGCCGAGATTTATTGATGTGTAACATCTTTCCACTCGGTTGCTGGATATTTTTGTGGGAGTTATTTTGAAAAATGGGACGGAAGTGGATCGGAACGATCGAGGTGGCACCAGCTGGCACACTTCCGTCCGATCGAATGGAAGTGTGCTAGCTGGCAGTGGTGGATCGGACGGAAGTATAAGACGCACTGCCAACTCGATCGATCGATCCAGCTGGCAGTGGTAAGAGAAACAATGAGCGCGCGGTGTCAGAAATTGATACCATGACGTACTCTTGGCCATGTGGAATGTATATGACATACTGAACGGTAAACGCTCATGCGAACTCTGGTTTCAAGTGATTGAAACAAATGACATGGTACATGTTCGAAGTCTTCGTATCAGTATTTAAATGGTAAAATGCCTTAATATCAAACATTGTAAGTAGTCGGCATTGCCGGTATTATGTTTCTGCACAATGGCTATTCAAATATTAACCCACATAACGGTAATGCAGTCATCAATATAATATAATCGTTGTGGTTGTACGAGAATTGAACAAGCCTTCATAACTATTGCTGAATACATTCTCTTTACTTACAAGAGGGCCTATTCATAAGGCATTTTAAACTCAATTTTACGCAGGAACATTATCGAAACAAGCAAAATATAAATGAAACTTAATTCAGTAATGCAGTATTATTGGAACGTGGAAATAAGTCACCATCTTATGCACATATATATATTTATATACAGTATTTAGATTACTAAAGTTTGTAAAAACTTGTGTACTGTGTCAATCCTATTTACAGATATTATTGCTCATTCAGTTTTAAGCACTTGTATAGTTGTTACCTTATTATTAATATAGTTTAAGTATGCTAACCTGTGATCTATTGAATCATTGTGGCCATCTTCAGGAATGATGCTGTCTATTATTTTGTCATACGTTGTTGGCATGTTAAAGAACCCATTTGAATTCGGTAGGCCGTGTTCATAATGGCAAAATTAATCTCGGGATTTTCCGCCAACGCAAAAGTTCCTCCTTCCTCTACTAGAAAGCGCTATAGTATCAAGGATATCTAACCTCCTTGACTTTCATAGCGCTCCAAAGAACAATAAAATTCGGCATGAATGCTGCCCTCTGGGCGCAGATAACAATGCTTGCACCTGGCACCCGAGGCCATACGATATTATTATTATTATTTTAGTTATTTATGATTCTAATTCAACCGTTCCTATTTTAACAGGTGGCCTACTGTAATGTGGTTATCTTGTCGATGTGGTGAATACACTAATGATACACACACATTATAAATACATAAATCAATAACTCATAGCCTAAGTATTAATGATCTGATGATGATCGCTTGACGATCGACACCTGTCATCCAAGTGTATTTATTAATCTCAAAAATTTGTTTCAGGATTAGGTAAACTCCCATTACAATTGGGTACAATCGTGTTGAACCTCTGAAAAACATTAAATTTCGATACCGGTGTATACAGTTAAGAAATACCCAACAGCGCACACATCTTGGTAACATATGGTGCTTACTTAAAATAGCCCGGAATGAGTGTAAATGATTGTACTGAAACACGATGACGAGAGGATCTAATGGACCAATAAGGGAGAAGCTGCAACTGAAACTCTATCGCCTGTCTCGTGCGTGCTCAAGTGTCGAGTTCTGTGTTGACGTTTCATTTTCTCCTTTGTCTTAAGTGGGGATGTGTGAGTGATCGCCCTTCCTGCCTTTCTTTTAAGATGCTTTCTGCTTTACTTAAAATAATCCCTGGTCGAAGATGGAGAGTAGAGTGAGAGAGAAAGGAGGAGAACATTACTCATAGACAAAAGTGCTGGTTGTAAGTCAGCTCTGTTTTTGTAAGAAATACTCAAATATGTTTTGTGATACCTCTGGATAAAAACGTGATAAATCATTCACTCCCCAAGAGTTGTTATGCTGTCCCGTCCTTTTTATTGCCTGCTGTCGGGACGAGAATGGAAGTGTCTGTTTTACTGTGCCATTCCTGTGAGAGAATTGGCCATGAGGTCAGCGTAGACAGCTAGAGCGCGCCTGACCTGCGTGCGAATTAGCTTCTAAGCCCAGTTGAAGTCTCAGTGGGGTAGAATGCTTTCAACAGAGGAATGATGGCTCTGATTGTTGCTAGCAATTTCGAGAAGAGTGGCGCAGTCGGTTAAGTGTTGGTCTTCATAATCCCGATAATGGGTTCGCAGAATATATTCGGTTGCGTCGTCGGGATATTTTGAATGGTTATTTAAAACAACAGGTTGAAACTAATCGATTTGTATAGGGAAAATATCTCTTTTAGTAATGCCAGTACCTCAGTGCAACCATACGTGTGCTGAGTGAATTTGTGTTGTCGGCTGCGATTGTTATCTCGAATGTATTTAAATGCCCTAACTAAATCCATCTAGGGCTGTTCATTTCAAATAAATAATTTCAGGATTCAGCGAGGATATTCTTTCTACCGATGGTGAAATTCTTTTCTTCAAAACAGGTTGTGTTTTTATCTCCTTGTGTGTTGACATTATGTCTGCAACATAAACATATCCTTATCAACTTGAATTAATTGGCTGTCAACTATCATTCAAACGTACAAGTCATTTTGTAAACATTTGTAGGTCATCAAACTCCACGCTCTGCTTATCAGCCATTCTTTGCATCAACAACAACACTACTATTCGCGAATTGAATCTTATAGAATCCCAAATTCAGATTTTGAATCTGAACATGAATTATTTAGTGTATTATTGTCTATAAATAGGAAAGGAGATTCTCTCACACGTAAGCGTAACAATTGAATTTGTATTACACGTCGTTTGAAAACACTTGAATATGTTTTTGCCCTTTTTGTTCGCTTTAAGTTTAGTTTATGTTCTGGTACAAGGGCAGTGTATGGTTGGCCGGAAGTTATAAACAGCCTGATAGATGGCTGATATTGAACAAGCTAATCTGCTCGCGTGGCTTACCGCTATTTCCCCGCAGTGCCCGTGTCGCTGTGAGTGGACTGTTTTATGTTCTCGATAAGAATCGTCCTAATAAAATGGGATTTCATTATAGTTTATAGCCACACGCCCTTTCTGTTAAGTAACACATGTATTTGAGACGTGCTGTTGGAGCAGGATAGCTGGTTTCTGATCATAAGACACGAATCATATAGTTTGGCGTCAGATTACTAATATACGAAAGTGAATTTGGGGGTAGATAACCTCTATGTTCCTCTCCCTTACAAATAATCCTCGCCAAAGTGAATTCTCTTACATTATATACACATCAAAAGAGGTTTGCATATACTTACCACATCGAGTGGCGGTGGTACAAAACTTCCTCCAGGAGTCCGCCATTGCACGAATGGAATGGCCTGCGATGTCGCCGGACATGAACTGTATCGAACATGTCTATTACACAGCGTCCACGCCCTCCCATAACTAAAGCCCTGCGCGGATGCGGATATATTTTCCATGGATGTGCGGATAGCGGATAAGCTGTGGATAATATTTGGAGAAAATTAGCGGATAGTTTTTAGAATACAATTCGAACTTGTTTAACAACGTTATTAGGACCCGGATGTTTATGATATATCATATTTTTCCGTGATGTTTCTTTTTCATGACAAATGTAAGATGATTTAAGCTACTCTAATTTAAATTATGTCATTATAGTACATTATGCAACGAGCCTATAATGGCAATACGCGAGTTTTATAAACATACTCGTGTCTTAATTACCATTATATTTGAGTTGCATACGACTGTTTATGTTCGACGATAATTATTATAACTATTTTATGTTCGACCATAAATATTCATAAATATCTGTCGAGATTTCGCCAGTTTTATGTACTGAACATAGCGCATGAGACGCAGAGAATGCCTTGTATTTGACCATGGCCTCCTCGATTACCCTACTATGACACTAGGCCACGCAGTGAAATTTAAATTAGAAGGCCGTGGAACTCAGCGCAGGTGCGATGCTATCTTGATCTAATTGGTCAAACAACTGTTTCTTGAGCTCTGATTGGAGGGAGAAACTGTTTCATAATGAAACAAGATGTTCAGTAAAGAACATATAGCCTACTTTCTCCTAAATGCATGGGTATTGTTATAACTCTTTGTCCTTTTCAAGGAGTATGATCGAATGTTGGTTGTAGTAGCTTGTTGAAATACAACGTGCTATAGGGATATTAAACATGAATATGAGGTGCCCTTTGCTAGTGCTACCTCTGTACCAAATTTCGTTCAATTCGGTTTCACCGTGTTTGAATTGATAGGGGGAATCGATTTGCACACATACTTGGCCACCATCTGCAAACTATTGGGCTGATGTTCTTGCAGTTTGGTCTGAATATGTTTCCCACATAAAGATATGGTGTTGCAAAATTTGGTAGAGACTAGATTATTAGGTTGGTCGTAATTACATTTTAGCTTTTAACATTTGGGTGGCCACGATTACGTTTCCGTCAAGATAGCGGTGATATAAAACATGACACTGAGGTGCCCTTTGCTAGTGCTACCTCTGTACCAAATGCCGTTCCATTCGGTTTCACCGTGTTCGAATTGATAAGGGGAATCGATTTTCACACAAAGATGGCCGCCATCCGCAAAATATCACGCTGATGACCTATTAGTTTGGTCAAAGGATGCTCCCTCCATAAAGGTATGTTGTTGCTAAATTTGCTAGAGATCGGATGATTAGACTAATCTTAATTTGATTTAAGCTTTGAACATTTGTGTGGCCGCCATTACGTTTCCGTCAAGATGGCGGCGATATAAAACATGACACTGAGGTGCCCTTTGCTAGTGCTACCTCTGTACCAAATTTCGTTCATTCGGTTCCACCGTGTTCGAATTAATAGGGGGAATCGATTTTGACACAAAGATGGCCTCCATCCGCAAACTATTAGTCGAATGACCTATTAGATTGGTCAAAGGATGCTCCCTCCATAAAGGTATGTAGTTGCAAAATTTGGTAGAGATCGGATGATTAGGTTAACCGTAATTTGATTTAAGCTTTGAACATTCGTGTGGCCGCCATTACGTTTCAGTCAAGATGGCGGCGATATAATACATGACACTGAGGTGCCCTTTGCTAGTGCTACCTCTGTACCAAATTTCGTTCCATTCGGTTCCACCGTGTTCGAATTAATAGGGGGAATCAATTTTGACACAAAGATGGCCTCCATCCACAAACTATTAGGCGAATGACCTATTAGATTGGTCAAAGGATGCTCCCTCCATAAAGGTATGTAGTTGCAAATTTTGGTAGAGATCGGATGATTAGGTTAACCGTAATTTGATTTAAGCTTTGAACATTCGTGTGGCCGCCATTACGTTTCAGTCAAGATGGCGGCGATATAATACATGACACTGAGGTGCCCTTTGCTAGTGCTACCTCTGTACCAAATTTCGTTCCATTCGGTTCCACCGTGTTCGAATTAATAGGGGGAATCAATTTTGACATAAAGATGGCCGCCAGCCGCAAACTATTAGGCTAATAACCTATTAGATTGGTCAAAGCATGCTCCCTCCATAAAGGAATGTTGTTGCAAAGTTTGGTAGAGATCGGATGGTTATGTTAGTCGTAATTTAACTTAAACTTTGAACATTTGTGTGGCCGCCATTACGTTTCTGTCAATATGGCGGTGATATGAAACATGACACTGAGATGCCATTTGCTAGTGCTACCTCTGTACCAAATTTCGTTCCATTCGGTTTCACCGTGTTTGAATTAATAGGGGGAATTGATTTTCACACATAGATGGCCACCATCCGCAAACTATTAGGCTAATGACCTAGTCATTTGGTCAAAGGATGCTTCCTCTATAAAGGTATGTTTTTGCAAAATTTGGTAGAGATCGGATGATTAGGTTAATCGTAATTTGATTTAAGCTTTGATCATTTATGTGGCCGCCATTACGTTTCCGTCAAGATGGCGGCGATATAAAACATGACACTGAGGTGCCTTTTGTTAGTACTACCTCTGTACCAAATTTCGTTCCATTCGGTTGCACCATGTTCGAATTAATAGGGGAATCGATTTTCACACAAAGATGGCCGCCACCCGCAAACTATTACGCTGATGACCTATTAGTTTGGTCAAAGGATGCTCCCCCTATAAAGGTATGTTGTTGCAAAATTTGGTAGAGATCGGATGATTAGGTTAGTCGTAATTTTGATTTAAGCTTTGAACATTTGTGTGGCCGCCATTACGTTTCCGTCAAGATGGCGGCAATATAAAACATGACACTGAGGTGCCTTTTGTTAGTACTACCTCTGTACCAAATTTCGTTCCATTCGGTTGCACCGTGTTCGAATTAATAGGGGTAATCGATTTTCACACAAAGATGGCCGCCATCCGCAAACTATTACGCTTATGGCCTATTGGTTTGGTCAAAGGATGCTCCCCCCATAAAGGTATGTTGTTGCAAAATTTGGTAGAGATCGGATGATTAGGTTAGTCGTAATTTGATTTAAGCTTTGAACATTTGTGTGGCCGCCATTACGTTTCCGTCAAGATGGCGGCGATATAAAATATGACACTGAGGTGTCCTTTGCTAGTGCTACCTTTGTACCAAATTTCGTTCAATTCGCATTCACCGTGTTCGAATTGATAGGGGGGACACACATTCAGAGTACACACACTCACACACACACAGACACACACACACACAGACACACACACAGACTCACACACACACATACACACACACAGACAGACACACTTTTTTTCGCCCTGTGTTGATCTCATAAGTCTACTTTCATTTTTTGCAAAAATCGAAAGTAGGCTAAAAAATAGTGTTATAATGACCCTCATTATAGTACAGTTTTCTGACATATAATAGTCAGGGCCGAACATAAAGAATATTAACACTCCGGACAGGAATGGGTTGCAATTCTGGCTGTATAGCATTTTGTTTAAACATAGCACATGACATACATAGTCTAGGCGAACGACTTTTTTCTCAAATGTCTAAATACTCGTATCTTGCTTTAGTAATTTATGCTTTAACAAACGTGAGAATGCGAAAAAAAAAAGTCGTGCGGATGCGGATAACGTTTTGTTTATCCGCGCAGGGCTCTACCCATAACCCGCCATGGAGGCCGGCGTCGAAGAATGGGATCGGCTGCCTCAAGAGGACCTGGACGCGAGATTGCATTTTCTAGATCACTTAGAGAGCGATACGGCTTCTTGTTTGGCTGTTGCGACGAAACGCGCCTGCAGCAAGGGATGTGATTAGTCAGCGTAGTTATAGAGTGGAACCTGTTAGAGATGTCGTTCTAGGTTTGAACAAAATATGTAGAGCTCCCACTGTTTTAACTTCGTATTTTCTTGGTACCTTCATAAATTGTAATGCGCCTAGCAATAGCTGCATGATCATTGTTCCTAGGCCATAAGTGTTTCCGCATCTTCTTAAGTCAAGAAGTGCGGTGAATGGCAAACTCATTTTTCGGCTCCGTGGTTGCCATTCATGCCATTCAGGCTGTCGGAAATAAAATATTTCTAGCCATCTCCCATGTTCATACAATTCTTGATCGGGAGTGGATGATTAGCTACTTCCGCATTCGTACACAGTAAATGAGCTAATCAATGAAAAACATTCTGGTAATGATTCTTCTTGACTTAAGAAGATACGGAAACACTTATGGCCTAGGAACAATGATCATGCAACTATTGCTTGGCGCATTACAACTTATACGGGTATCTAGAAAATACGATGTTAAAACAGCGGGAGTTGTACATATCTCTTTCAAACCTGTAACGGCATCGCTGATAGTCTCCACCGTATAACTTCGCTGACTAATCACAGCCCTTGGTGCAGTCATGTTTCGTCAGAATAGCCAATTAGGAAGCCGTGTCCTTCTCCGATGCTAAATGTGAACTAGAAATTACAATCTCGCGACCTGGACAACCTGATCTGTGGTAAGCCACGGCGAGTAAGAACCCTGCTGGACGCTCGTGATGGCCATGTTCCTTATTGAAACGCCACAGGATGTCAAGATGAAAACATATCAGTCCCTATTTAACAAGCCAAATGTATTCCTATTTGGAATTTTCTTTTCACATATGAATCAAGTGTGCAGGATTTGTCAGAATGCCGTCTCTTTTGTTATAACCTCGCCCACAATCCCACATACGCTCTGCATCGTTTCAAACAAATGTTATGCAAAACTTCTTTTGATGTGTATACTGTATAATATACAGAGAGTCTGGAGAAGAGGTACCAATATTTACAGAAGAGTTACTATGTAACAAAATAAGAAATAAAGTTCCTACAAACATTCGTCGTAAACTTAATATCTTCTGGTTATGGTCGTATTTTGAATGAGAAGCATAACTTAAACTCTGAGCACCTAGGCACGAAACAAATGAGAAAACATTGTAGGCTATGAGGAGCATATCTTACGCTCTGAGCACTTAGGCAGGAAACAAATGAGGTTGGTTGGTTCCTCAGTTTAGGGGCTGCGACAACGCGGTCATGTAGCCCCGTGTACTTTGGGTGTGTGTAGAATCTGTATGATAACCGGTGTTAATTGTGATGACTATATTAGTGTGTGTTTCTGTTTCTTAATTCAAGTAAGGACTGCATACTTTGAATTTTTGACGTAGTTCCTACTTTTGCCACCAAACGCCACCATCAACAACTACTAGTTTAGAACTTGCCTACTAGACGCCACCGCAGTCGGCTCCTGGCGACAAACGTAGGAACCTGAGCGTTGTTTACATTATTAACCTAATTTAGCTTCACACAGGTGTAATTAGTGGAAGGTTCTTTAACATGCCATAAATCTATGACATGGGACCGTCGGCTTTACTTCCTCTCCGAAGGGAGGCATACTGAGGGATTTTAAACGCTCTTAAAAAACAAATGAGAAAACATTGTACGAGGAGCATATCTTACGCTCTGAGCACTTAGGCACGACAGAAATGAGAAAACATTGTACGAGGAGCATATCTTACGCTCTGAGCACTTAGGCACGACAGAAATGAGAAAACATTGTACGAGGAGCATATCTTACGCTCTGAGCACTTAGGCACGAAACAAATGAGAAAACATTGTACGAGGAGCATATCTTACGCTCTGAGCACTTAGGCACGAAACAAATGAGAAAACATTAGTACGAGGAGCATATCTTACGCTCTGAGCACTTAGGCACGACAGGAATGGGAAAACATAGTTCGAGGAGCATATCTTACGCTCTGAGCACTTAGGCACGAAACAAATGAGAAAACATTGTACGAGGAGCATATCTTACGCTCTGAGCACCTAGGCACGAAACAAATGAGAAAACATTGTACGAGGAGCATATCTTACGCTCTGAGCACTTAGGTACGAAACAAATGAGAAAACATTGTACGAGGAGCATATCTTACGCTCTGAACACTTAGGCACGACAGAAATGAGAAACCATTGTATAAGTGTGCCGTTACTTCTTTGCCGGTAGGCTACATATTACATGCGCAGTGCTGTCTCCACGCTCAGTGAGCCTTCATACCTTTGTGATCAATGCAAATAAAGTGTGCAATGTATCCTACTATAAGTAGGCCGTTCCTTCTTGACCGGTACATATTACATGCGCAGTGGTGTCTCCACGCACAGTGAGCCTTCATACCTTTGTGATCAATGCAAATAAAGTGCGCAATGTGTCCAAGAATAAGTGGGCCGTTCCTTCTTGACCGGTACACATTGCATGCGCAGTGATGTCTCCACGCACAGTGAGCCTCCATACCTTTGTGATCAACGCAAATAAAGTGTGCAATGTGTCCTAGTATAAGTGGGCCGTTCCTTCTTGACCGGTACATATTACATGCGCAGTGCTGTCTCCACGCACAGTGAGCCTTCATACCTTTGTGGTCAATGCAAATAAAGTGCGCAATGTGCCCTCCGCACCGCATGTGCATATTCAGTTGTCTCAGTGTTCTACTCGGGTTTTAAGAAGAATTCTCATGCGCTTACGACCGGCCACCAATGACTGGCCCATCTATACGAGGTGTATATCTTACACTCTGAGCAATTTGGCTCAAAATAAATGAGAAAGCATTGTACGAGGAGCATATCTTGCTCTCCAAGCATTTTGGCCCAAAAAAATGAGAAAACTTTGTATTTGTTCAATGTTGTAAAATGTTTTCTCATTTGTTTCGTAGCGGCTTCGGTGGCGTAGTCGGTAGCATGCTGAGCTTCTATGTCCAAGATCGCGGGTTCAAACCCGGCCGAAGCCGTCGGATTTTTTAAGAGCGTTAAAAATCCCTCAGTATGCCTTCCTTCGGAGGGGAAGTAAAGCCGGCGGTCCCATGTCATAGATTTATGACATGTTAAAGAACCTTCCACTAATTACACCTGTGTGAAGCTAAATTGGATAGGTTAAGAATGTAAACAACGCTCTTAGGTTTCTACGTTCGTTGCCAAGAGCCGACTGCGGTGGCGTCTAGTAGCTAAGTTCTGAACTTGGCCTAGTAGTCGTTGACGGTGGCGCTTGGCGGCAAAAGTAGGAACTATTTGAAAATTCTAAGTTGCAGTACTTAAATTAAAAAACAGATAACACACACTAATACAGTCATCACAATTAATACCAGTTATCAGACAAATTCTACACACACCCAAAGTACACGAGGCTATATGACCGCGTTGTCGCAGCCCCTAAACTTTAGAACCAACCATTTGTTTCGTGACTAAATGCTTGGAGTGCAAGATGTGCTCCTCGTACAATTTTCCCCCAATTATAGGGATTATACTCGGTTTACCGACTGAAAATTTACAATATCAGTAGAACTTTTAAAGCCAACTCCCCTTTAAAGCCCCATTACCCTCATAAAACTTCCCCCCTTATGAGTGAAAATCATTTCTAATTGGCTGAGGATCAATCACTTGCCGCATTCCTTATCACCGACTGGATATACGTTGGCCATCTCAACTTTACAACCGTTTATTGTCGTGCAGAAGATATTTTCCAGCCTGTATAGTTGTGCAGCCCAGTGGTACAATCTGACATTCCTGCGATCTTATTTCTACTATGAGTATCGTGTGGGTAAATGTGAACACATTTCAACATATCATGTCAACCCACTAACATGCAAGCACGAGCTCAACCGTAATTCATTCATTTATATTCTTTACAGACATGACGTGGGTTTTGTTTCCATGTTTCTGCTCTGTATATCACAGACCTACAGTATCTCCCTCTTCTAAATATATAAATATGCCAGTATTCTATGACTGATGAAGTCCCTTCTACTAATCACTTCCTCGATGGGTCAAAGCTAGAGTGGCCAATCCATTCCCCAAGATTGCCGGTTCGAGTCCTTTCAAATCATACAATGACGGCTTAGGCATCTCTCGTAAACAAAGCTTGTATACGAGGGCTGCTTTTCTTTCAAGTTCCGATGGACTGTATAAAAATAACAGATTGACATACCAAACTAATTTTACTATTAAATGTTTGCTTGTTTTATTCTTATGTCTCAACATAATCGCCAAAACGATTGAAACATTTGTCGTATCGTTAAATCAGCTTTCCAATGCCCTCGGCCAAAAATTCTGGGTATGTCTGGACAGTCTCCTGCAGTTTTTCCTTTTTGGCGAGGCGTTGCCGCCCCACCATTCCTTCATTTCTCTGAAAAAAATCTTAAAAAAGAAACAGCCCGCGTATTTACGTGACCGTTGATCCCATGATTGTAAGCCATGCGACCTCCATTTCTTAATGTGGAATTTGAGCAACGACGTGGCCAAATCACCTTGAAAATCCCGCATGCCTAAACTGGAAATCGAACCCGGTTTGTCTAGTTTGGGGGGCAAGTAGCCTGGATCTGCACCATCTTGCCCCAAAACTTCTAATATTGGATTTGATGATACCATTGTCGCCCTTATAGAGATTCAGGCATTCTGCGTGCTGCAAAACGGAATATTGAAATGGGTGCAAGGATCACCTAGATGACACCTCCTCGTAAGATCTACACGAGGCCATTATTTATTTATTTATTTATTTATTTATTTATTTATTTATTTATTTATTTATTTATTTACATATAATACGTCCTCATTGGAGCACTTAACCAAAACAAGTATATACATGTCTCAAACACAATATTAAAGATTCAGCTTATTATTTTTCTTCTTTTCCCAAAACATTTTCATTCTAGTCGACCTTGCTGGTGTATTCTTGGAATACACGGCAAGATAGAGTATATTTTTACTGCTCTTTGCTTGTTCATTCCTTCCTTTTTCTCAAACACCAACAGTGATCTTCTAATTTCTCTTTGTCGGTCATGTCTCTTATGTTATTCGTGAGTCTGTTCTAGATATATATCTTCCATGACCCACCTAGCGTCATCTAGCAGCGAATCTCTGAAGTTCCTCAATTCTTCCCTGTGCAAGAGGACTTCCTTTTCAATCTGGCCACCAGATCTCGTCGCCATCGCCAGCTATCATCTCCGTGATCAAGAGAACTTCGTCTACTTTTTCACCCACCAGGCTGCGATATTGTCGCCTACTATCAACTCTTTGAAGACCATCTCATCAAGAGAAATTAACTTTTCAATGTTGGTTATGCTTATATGTTTTCCTTTTGTCTCCTACCCCCACTCTTTTCCCTTCCCTGGTCCCTCTGTGCTTCGCTGAGTGTGTCTCACTTGTACGCCGGCAGTCGATTCAGTCAGAGCTCAACTAGAGCTAGCCTCCTCAACTAAAGAGGCATTCTTTTAATTCCACGCCATGTTGGAACTTTAATGTAAACCGTCAAAGGGAACTTCACCTTCGCCATGAAGCAAAGATAAGTACTGACTTCAGGTTTTAACCTCATTCTCATCGTCTTTTAATAACTACATGCTTTTAATGATCATTTTATAGGCAGTGTGAGATTACTATATTTGGGGCAATAATCATCCTTCGCGGGATTTCCTATGTGGGGCTTTTGTCTGTCTTAGCCAATCTTAATAGAAAGCAGCATTTCTTATGCTCATTAAATGAGAGATCTTCTCACAACGTGGGATACCAATGAATACCCACTGTCTATAAAATACTTAGTTCGTTCCACCGCTGGAATAACTTTGGCCCTATTCTTCAGTCAGGATTGCTCTGGAACCTTCCAGAATCTGTACTCTATCTACCAGTCATACCGTCATGTATTTTCCACTCACATGTGGGAATACTATTTCTAACTAAGGAATCTTCCTTGAATTACTGATCAATAGCTAATTTTTCTTCCTCCGTTGGAATTTTCTCTGGCGCATTTTACGATAATCTACAACTTTCTCAAGCAATAGACTCTCGCCTATCTAGTGTCGCCTATCTAGTGTAACTAGTTATTTTTCATAATTGTAATAACTGTCTTTGCCATAAACTTTTGTGCTACTACAGTGAACTTTTCATCTATTCCGACAGACTATAGTGAAAAATAGTGTTTATTCAATATTTCTTCCGCGTCGCGCTCGTCCGATTATTATAAATACGGCCATGAACATTTATCCTCAATCCCATTTGATCTTTCCCAAACCTCTTACTAACAAATCATAATAATAAAATTGTTACTGTAGGTCTTTTTCAATGAGGTGTCGCTCTAAAGACGTGCCCTCCCTTTTTGCTTATATATCATTAATTAATGTCTGCATAACTACGTGTCTGGTACACGTCTCAAATTATCTTGTTTCTCCCTTCTAATTAGGGAATACAATTCTTTCAACTCATAAGTGAGTTATTTCCAGGTTTCACGAAAAGGGTAACTTGCCCCATTTGTCTCGTGATTCCAACTTAAACATAGGAAGTCTAGAAACTTCCTTTCGACTTTCTCTTCAGGTTTCACAGTAAGTGACCTGCCCTATTTGTATAACTACAAAAAAAGTAATTCAGCTTTAATATAAGAAGTTATAGGAACTTCTCTTTTATTCTTCCTGTTTTTGTTATTGTTACTTTCGAAGTTGTTACTCTTTCTTAGATATTTACTTAGAAATTCCTTAAAGTACCCACCTTGTACTTGATTTATTGTCTTAACTTTAATCACTTTAATTGTTTTTTATTTTTTTATTTTATCTTCGCCATTTCAAAATCTTGCGAGGATTTTAAAACATATAAAGGTTTGAAACCAAAAGAATTGTTAATTGCCTGGCGCAAACTTTAGATGTTTTTCGGAGGTCTGTGACCCCATTTGTTACAAAGTCTGAATTATATATTTGTCAAAAAACTACTACCCAACATTGTTAAATTCATTACACTCTTTTGCATTGTTAAATAAATTCAAAGTTTCTTTTTTGACTCATCATTTCTCTAACATAACGGTTAGGCAAGATCCTGTCTTCCTTGACTCTTCCCACTTAATGCAAATAAATCTATTGAAAGGGTTTTCACCACTTGTTGCATTTGAGCATTAACTCTTAGTTGGTAACTTGGTAAAGTCTCTCTTAGCTTTAATAGCTAATTCTAACTGGCCAGTAAGGCAAGCGTAGCTCGCTACGCCAGCTTCCTGCTTGTGGAGATTCTCTCCAAAACTTATGGTTGGTTTTTCAAATTATAAGTGTTTCTCCTTGCCTAAACTTTTAGTCGGCTCCTTGCTGGGTAAAAGCTTAGCCATTTCCAATTGCAACTATTGGCTTACTTACCAAAATTATTCCCAAAGGTATAATTGTTTTATCCCTATCCTTCTTGGAAGCATTTGGTCGCTCTTTAGGAATTCTACGATTTTGAAAACAAAAAAATATGGAAACCGATTCAAATTATTGGCGTTCTTCAAATTACTTGTTCAAAAACAAACTCCTTTAACCAGATACATAATAAATCTGTTACTCTTTGTCTTGCCAGACCATCACCCTTCCCCATAGTAGGCATATGTATGCTTGAGAGGGAATACTCTAAAGCCACTCTCTTGCAAACCACCCAAGTTCTAGCTGCGTTTCCCGTTAGCTTTGCCCAAGTCCCTACTCACTTTAGGTATCGGAGAGAGGATTTGCAGTGGCAGTCACCTTTTAGGACATTTAAAATTAAACTTATAACTTTTGTGGGACTCTCCTCCTATTTCTCCCTCCTTTTTCTCCAGTCCGAAACCCACTTCCTTTTCTTTATCATCTTCCCTTGGTGGTTAGGTTATTCCTAAGCCAATAATCTACCCACTTGCCGCTCTCTCTGCATCGCTTATGGTGTAAGTTTCGCGGGTGAAGGTTTTTAAGGGAAGTCGGATGTTCTTGTTTTTCAAGATATTCTTCTCATCTTTGTTAGCAATTTGGGACATTGTCAAGCAGAGTTCATCCAGATCATTTTGAATTTCCATAAACCAAGAGTTCTTTGTTTTACTTTTGAAAAAATAATTAAATAATACTTTTAATTGTCTGGAATCCGGCAGGCGTGAGATATGACACAAAAAAAAAGCAATTCGCCTTTTTCGCATAGTATCGACTATAGACTCAGTTTCTTTATAAACCACTTAATTTGGTAATAGACGCCATTGACCATCCACCTGATGTTTTTTATTAATTATTATTATTATTATTATTATTATTATTATTATTATTATTATTATTATTAACGTGCAATGCCATGGAACCAGGCTATTTTTAAACTCTGAGGACGAGTGGAATCGAACTCCGCCGACCAATGACCTTGAAATGGTTTTTCATGGCTGCCAATTTTTTAGTGCAGAAAAATGTTGGGATATTACCTTGTCATAAGCCACGGCTACCTACTTCCAACTCCGAAGTCATTTTTAATCAGTTCAACTCTTATAAATTCCTCGGATCAGGTTCGCATAAGAAGGAAATTCAGCCGTAAAAAAATTCCTCTCTGCACGCCGGAAGGCGGAGGTAGATTTCACCGGGCTGACTAGAGGATAGGCTAAAATAGGCGAAATATGCAGGTTTTCGTAGGTGGATCAGACCTCATTTATTGCGAGAATTTATTTTACAATTGGAGGTTAATTAACCTTTTTTTCGTCTTTCTATGCATATTTTTAACATTTTATTGTCTTATGGGGATGGTAACTTTCTTGTCATATTTGGGGTTCATTTTAATACTTTTGATCACAATGTCCTTATGCAAGGTTTGGAACTGATGTGTAACTATCTAACAGTCTGTTACTTCTTCGCGCCAAATTTTATCTCCCGCAGAGATGTTGGTTGGTTCCTCAGTTTAGGGGCTGCGAAAACGTAGTCATGTAACCCCGTGTACATTGGGTGTGTGTAGAGTCTGTCTGATAAACGGTGTTAATTGTGATGACTGTATTAGTCTCTAATTCAGTTAAGGTCTGCAGAAGGTCAATTTTAAGTAGTAGTACCTAATTTTGTACCAAATACTACCGTCAACGACACCTACAGTGAACTTGGCTGCTAGATTCCACCGCAACCAGCAACTTGCAATGAACGTTGGAACTTCCCCTCCGAAGGAAAGCATGCTGAGGGATTTTTAGCGCTCTTAGAAAATCCGACGACTTTGGCCGGTTTTGAACCAGCGACCTTGGGCATAGAAGTTCAGCATGCTACCAGTTAGCCGCTTCCCACATAGTCAGATGGAACAAGAAGTTCCGTGCGGAAATAAAGAGCCTACTTTTCTTAAAATTAAGATTCATGCCAATGTTTAATCTACAGTATATGAACCTATCTAGAATAATGGCGAAATTAAGTTGGTAATATCGGAATGTCTTAATTAGTTCGAAATGCTGTATACTAGGCATAATGTAGCCTAATACAGCAATACAGTTGGCAGCCCTGGTGACTGAATATATTCTTAATTCCATCTCTTAAGGTACAGAATACAAAATGTGGTTGAAGTCCAAAGGATGTTACATGGAGTTATACATTGGATCTATCAGCACACGTAAAAGCACGTTGGCAACAATGTCATGCGTATGCTGGTCAGAAATAATCGGAAATATTATGATATATTTCTGTGCCAATTTTGGATGAAATCCATTTTTTAGTATAGAAGTTATATGTATTTTAAAATTGGAGCTATCATCAGGCATAGAATCATGTTGGCATCACTGACTTGTATTAATTACTCCAAATTAATCTAGAATGTCAGGTGCTATACGTATGCAAAGTATAAACCTGTTGGCTTGCATACTTTCTGATATATTGATATCAGGGTAAAAAAATATAGACACCATTTATTAACAGTTGGCAGCCCTAATTGCTCATAAGAATACTTATAGTCATATCTGTTATATTACACATAGCACATACGAAATTTGGTTGAAATCCAACTGACAGTATACAAGTTACATGTATTTAAAAATTGGTCCTATCAGTAGGCTTAGAATCATGTCGGTAGAACTGACGTATATAAGATACTCCAAATTAATGTAAAATGTCAGGTACTATACGCGTGCATAGTTTAAAGCTGTCGGCTTGCATACTTTCAGATATATTGGTATTTGGATAAAAAGTAGAGAGAACAATTATTAACAGTTGGCAGCCCTGGTGGCTCTTAATAGTACGCTCAGTCATACCTGCTTATGTGCTTATATTACATACATAATTTGGTTGAAATCCAATTGATAGTGTAGAAGTTATGTGCATTTAAAAATTGGACCTATCAGGAGGCTTAAAATTATTTTGGCAACACTGTCATGTATGGCCTCCTGGAAATTAAACTGAAATAGTATTATCTACATGTGTGCCAATTTTGGAATTGCTCCCATGTATGCCTTCCATGCTATCCAACATGGAGCTCAAATTTCTAATGCGTTTTTTAGCAGTTGGTAGCACTGACATCTTTTTCAAATATGGGCTTGAGATATTCCGGTATTCATCTTTACTCATACTAAATTTGGTTTCGATTGCTGCAGCCGTTTAGGAGTTGATAAGGGGACACACACACACACACACACACACACAGTCAGCCAGACAGAAGGACAGACAGACAGACACATTTTCCCGGATCGATCTCATAAGTCTACTTTTCCCTCATTTTTGCAAAGTGTGAAAAGTAGGCTAAAAATGAATGTGATCTCGTCAATGGCGTTGTCTTGGCAACCTCTGATAGCTCATCCCTGATCAATTTAGAAGCGTTGTCATGGTAACCTCTGATGGCACTTGGCATTTTCTTTAATTCCGAAATCGTTTTTCTCATCCCTTGGCGTAATGGTGGGTCATATCAAAATTTCTTTCAGACAAAAGTTTTAGGTAATTATTAGGGGAATATTTTCCATTTTGTACGGTTTTGATATTGTGCCTATTAAGAGAGATATGATTAATGTTTCCCGAAAAACCCACTTTTTTCCACCCCTTTGGTCAATGGTTGGTGCTATCAAAAAACTTATTTGACATACATTTTTGGCACTTCTCCGACACATATTATGAACTTTGAATGGATTCGATATTTCATGTATTAAGAGAGTTATAGTGATATTTCACTTTTTCGAGAAAAAAAAAAAGCCCCCCATTTTCACCCCTTTTGACCGATTTTGTCCATTAACGAACTCGACCGAGAATTTAATGGGATACTTATTATGTAAAAAATTCAAAGTGATTGGGGCAAAATTACGGCAGTTATCGTGTCCACAAGAAACTGATATACATATATATATATACATACATAAATTATATATAAACTTTTGAACTGACGGTGGTTTTGGGGTCTGGGGGATGTGAAACGTGAAGATATGTCGAAATTTCCGGAAGTCGAAACATGGGACCCATTGCAATAGTTAGGTTTCTAATGAAATCTACCTAAAATCTCGTTATATAGACACTCATCTGACGTCATTGCTTATCCCTTGGTAACTAGAACAATAATGGATTTAAATACATTATTATTTTTAGCCAAAATTGGCTAAAATACACGCAAACAAGAAAGTAGACCAAACTAGAATAAGTTATGTTCCTCTGACTTTCTATTGAGTTGGTTTTTCATCAGGCAAACAAACTTTCAGTTGAGTCAGTGATTTCTATAAGCTTGCGTATTATTTCAAGACAAGTGAAATATAATCATTGAAATTTGGTTCTGTTTGATTTAATTTTATAGATTTTACATTCTTGTTCTGAATATTATTCATTTATGATTGCTATAATTCCTCCACATACGGAACAAAAACAGAAAAGAACCAAAAACCAAAACCCAAAAAAATTAAAAAACTTAAAAAATAGAAGAACAAGATGTTCAGTAAAGAACATATAGCCTACTTTCTCCTAAATGTATGGGTATTGTTATAACTCTTTGTCCTTTTCAAGGAGTATAATTGAATGTTGGTTGTAGTAGCTTGTTGAAATACAACGTGCTATAGGGATATTAAAATGAATATGAGGTGCCCTTTGCTTGTGCTACCTGTGTAAAAAATTCATTCAATTCGGTTTCACCGTGTTTGAATTGATATGGAGAATGGATTTGCACACATACATGGCCGCTATTTGCAAACTATTGGGCTGATGACCTTGTAGTCAGTCATAAGATGCTTTCCACAAAAAGGCATGTTGTTGCAAAATCTGGTAGAGATCAAATTATTAGGATGGTCATAATTTGATATAAGCTTTTAACATTTGGGTGGCCGTCATTCCGTTTCCGTCAAAATGGCGGCGATATAAAACATGACACTGAGGTGCCCTTTGCTAGTGCTACCTCTGTACCAAATTTCGTTCAATTCGGTTTCACCGTGTTTGAATTGATAGGGGGAATCGATTTGCACACATACTTGGCCACCATCTGCAAACTATTGGGCTGATGATCTTGCAGTTTGGTCAGGATATGCTTCCCACATAAAGATATGTTGTTGCAAAATTTGGTAGAGAGTAGATTATTAGGTTGGTCGTAATTACATTTTAGCTTTTAACATTTGGGTGGTCGCGATTACGTTTCCGTCAAGATGGCGGTGATATAAAACATGACACTGAGGTGCCCTTTGCTAGTGCTACCTCTGTACCAAATGTCGTTCCATTCGGTTTCACCGTGTTCGAATTGATAGGGGAATAGATTTTCACACAAAGATGGCCGCCATCCGCAAAATATTAGGCTAATGACCTATTAGTTTGGTCAAAGGATGCTCCCTCCATAAAGGTATGTTGTTGAAAAATTTGGTGGAGATCGGATGATTAGTTTAATCGTAATTTGATTTAAGCTTTGAACATTTGTGTGGCCGCTAGTACGTTTCCGTCAAGATGGCGGCGATATAAAACATTACACTGAGGTGCCCTTTGCTAGTGCTACCTCTGTACCAAATTTCGTTCCATTCGGTTTCACCGTGTTCGAATTAATAGGGGAATCGATTTTGACACAAAGATGGCCGCCATCCGCAAACTATTAGGCTAATGACCTATTAGATTGGTCAAAGGATGCTCCCTCCATAAAGGTATGTTGTTGCAAAATTTGGTAGAGATCGGATGATTTTGTTAGTCGTAATTTGATTGAAGCTTTGAACATTTGTGTGGCCGCCATTACGTTTCTGTCAAGATGGTGGCGATATTTAACATGACACTGAGGTGCCCTTTGCTAGTGCTACCTCTGTACCAAATTTCGTTCCATTCGGTTTCACCGTGTTTGAATTAATAGGGTGAATCGATTTTGACACAAAGATGGCCGCCATCCGCAAACTATTAGGCTAACTACTAATTTGGTCAAAGGATGCTTCCTCCATAAAGGTATGTTGTTGCAAAATTTGGTAGAGATCGAATGATTAGGTTAGTCGTAATTTGATGTAAGCTTTGAACATTTGTGTGGCCGCCATTACGTTTCCGTCAGGAAGGCGGTGATATAAAATATGAAACTGAGGTGCCCTTTGCTAGTACTACCTCTGTACCAAATTTCGTTCCATTCGGTTTCACCGTGTTCGAATTAATAGGGGAATCTATTTTCACACAAAGATGGCCGCCATCCGCAAACTATTAGGCTGATGACCTATTAATTTGGTCAAAGGATGCTCCCTCCATAAAGGTATGTTGTTGCAAAATTTGGTCGAGATCGGATGATTAGGTTAGTCGTAATTTGATTTAAGCTTTGAACATTTGTGTGGCCACCATTACGTTTCCGTCAAGATGGCGGCGATATAAATCATGACACTGAGGTGTCCTTTGCTAGTGCTACCTTTGTACCAAATTTCGTTCAATTCGCGTTCACCGTGTTCGAATTGATAGGGGGGGGGGGATATTCAGAGTACACACACTCACACAGACACACACATACACACACACAGACAGACACACTTTTTTTTCGCCCTGTGTTGATCTCATAAGTCTACTTTCATTTTATGCAAAAATCGAAAGTAGGCTAAAAACAAACACAAAGTAAACAAAAAATAAGAAAACACAAAACACAAAATTAAAAAAAACAAAACAAAACAATTGATTCCAAATTTGTTAACGGAAGGTTGAGTACTCCACATTAGATAATATCCGTCTTGCCTTGTAATCCTTGGTGACTTTGCTATTTGGAACTGACTGTACTGTGAGCCTATATCTGTAAATATCGAGTTTACGAGAGCGTTACGGGGTGGCAGGCCGTACTTCTTTGGCCGCTCCTTGTACGCCTTGTGGTTCCATTACGGCATCGCACCATGAAATTAGTAAACATCCTTCCTTGTGGCTGCTACAAGTTCAGACCAAAGTTTCTCTCCCCTGAAAGCCTGCTTCACACGATGTTGCACCCTTTAATTTATCTGAGCAATGCTCGGTTTGATGGAGATTTGTGTTCTGTAAATACAGTAGGTGTGCTAAAAATTGGAAATATAAATACTGTATTTCCTCTTGGCTGCCTAGAAATAACTCAGAGAGCTCATTAAATCAAACGAGGCTAATACCTACTTTGAAATGCCGTGCATTACAACACTCCTCCCATGAATAATTTGCTTAAATTATTTTGTTGATTGTTGTTGTTAATAATTCATTTAAGGCGCTTGAGTGTTCCACTTCTCTGATAGCCTGTATTCCTGTGATGGCTGTTGTAGTGTGTGTTACTGTATGGGAACAGGGATGGGATAGGCGCCCTCTCATGAAGAGAGTGTGGAATATCCCGAGGAAAACACACTCAAATTAGCTCCTGACATCGCTGAGATTCGAAGCTGTGACATCCCGACTTGCTGTATCTGGTGCACGATTTAACGAGCACGGCTACGCCGCGGGGTGAATTAGTTTGTGTACTCCTCCTGATGTAGTGTCTAGCGTTCTTGGTTGTCGCCGTGGAGGTCGGGGATCGATTTCTGGCTCTGACAATAATTTTAATTCTGGTCTGAGGGCTGGAACGGGGTGCAATCTGCATCGTGAAGAAAACCTGAGAAGAAGCTGGTTCGATTCCTACCTCAGCCATCCTGGAAGTGGTTTTCCGTGGTTTCCCCACTTCTACTCCAGGCAAATGCTGGGATGGTAACTAACTTAAGGCCATGGTTGCTTCCTACCCTAATCCTACCTCAATATTACAAATGCACACACGCATACAGACATCACAGTGGTACAGGTGATGAGTGCATAGTTCTTGTAGCAGTTCTTATTTGGCAGGTGTTATGCCTTCTATGTTAATAGAGATAATCGTTAACTGTGGCCCTGAAAAGGATGTTTCTGGGGTGAAAGGATCAGCCGCCAGTGATTCAGTAGTTGACTGACGTTGCCCAGGACACGCCCGATTGTATATCATTTTCTTTAAATCACAATATAAACACAATCTTCGGGGTGGCTCCTTTCACAGTGGGGTAGTCAACCTGAAACGATCCGAACTTGTGCAATGGCACTATGATATTCTGCAGCAGAGTATGCTTCTCCTGTTTGGTATAATTCAACACATGCCAAACAGGTGGACGTAGCTCTCAACGATACCTGCAGAATTATAACAGGTTGCTTGAAATCAACTCCAGTCGAATGGCTTTATCTCCTCGCAGGAATAGCACCACCCCCTGTTCGAAGAGAAATAGCTGCGAACAAGGAACGAAAGACAGTGGAGCATGAAAGAACTCATCCTCTATTTGGACACGAACCGCAGCCGCAACGACTGAAGTCGAGGAAGAGTTTCCTTAGAACATCAAAGGAACTTAGAACCACTGCTGAAAAAGCTAGGTTGCAAATGTGGAGGGCTACGACCAACCTTCCCCCTGGTTGGGAAAATGTTTCTGAAACTCTATCTCCTAGCTATGACGAGGAATGGACGACTTGGAAGTCCCTGAATAGACTGCGCTCTAGAGTAGGCAGATCAAGGGTTAATATGGCAAGATGGGGTTACATTGACCAGGATGATATTCGATGTGATTGTGGAGAAGACCAGACTGTTCAGCATATGACTGAGTGTCGACTGTGCCCAGCATCCTGCACGGAAGAAGATCTTCGTCGGGGAGCCCAGAGTGCACTGGAAGTGGCCAAGTTTTAGGCAAAGATAATATAATAATTGTGTTATATGTTTAAAATGTATGTTTCTGATTCGAGAATAATAATAATAAAGTGGCACAGGTTATCAGACATATAATAATGATATTAGTTTTACGTCACTTTTAACTACTCTGGCTTTTAGAGACGCCGGGGTGCCGGAATTTTGCCCCGAGGGGGATCTTTAACGTGCCAGTAAATCTATTGACACGGCTCCCTCGCATTTGCTCACCCTCAAATGCCAGCTGACTGCGCCAGGTTACGAACCTGCAACCTTGGGCGGTTATCAGACAAATTGTACCCACACCCAAGTACACGGGGCTACATGACCACGATGTTGGAAATCTCCTGACAGAATCATCATCAACAGCAACAACAACAAATTATTTTGTCAGTGGTTGGCTGGTTCATGATTATTTACTGCAGGGTTCCTCTTCTATCGGGTTATTTAATATGAGATGAATAATTCTTAAGATGGAATTAATGGATTGATTATTTTCAGTCGGTCAAACGAATTTATGTACAATTATACTCGTAGTAGGCGAGAAATATGAGACCTCACATGAAAATTATCTACTTAAGTGGGCAGGAACAGTCGCAAATTAGGTAAGTTTACTAAACTACTTTCTCAACTCAGTTACATTTAAGTGTTTAACCTAACAAACCTACTGCAAAAGCTCAGAAAGTAAGTTAATTAAGGAGTTTTGAAAGTACGGTAACAGTTAATAACAAAACCTACTGCAAAAGCTCAGAAAGTAAGTTAATTAAGGAGTTTTGAAAGTACGGTAACAGTTAATAACAAAACCGACTAGAACGCAATCACTTCAATAGTTCGCTAGGTAGAAGTTAACGATTCAAAACAGTTTCACACTTGTACAGTACACATAAAAATACTAACAAAACACGCAACATTATAGAATTGTTATACACTAACGGAATAAAAAGATATACTTGTCGAAAATTTCGAGTCGTTACAATTGAAACGTCTGTAGCTTATTAATGTAATCACTGTTGTAAATAAGTGTTATATATATCCACTGAACCTGAATTAAAAAGGAAGTTTGTAGTTTAACGTGACCTTTAATCTCGCGATCATGAGCCACGGGACCTCCTTTTTACGTGGAATACGAACCTCAGGACATGGCATTTCACTTTGAAATCTCACATGCATTGACCGAGAATCAAACCCAGTCGGCCACCACGTCCCCTGAACCTGAATTAAGCCTAAAAGAGAATTATCTGATGATGTTCGCTTGGCGAACGAAACAGGTCATCCAATTTATCCCATCTATTCATGTGTAAGCTAAAGTACTCGTGTTGACCGACTGAAAAGCTTGTAATATAAGGTGCATTCAAAAAGTAACGAGCCGGAGGCTGGAATGCGCAAACTGGTGACGACATCGGCTAATCGTGGCGTGTGTAACGAGGTATGATTCCGACCAGAGCGTGCAAGGTCACAGCCCGTCGCTAGAGGGCACGCGTGCACGTCACATGACGATAAAAAGCGAGCAGCAGCATGCATCAATCTTCCAACACTGCCAGTCGCATTGCAGACAGTGACATGGAGGCGTCAACCGAAGAGCAAAGAGGTGTTGTTTGGTTTCTGACAGCGGACGGAGTAGGGGGAACGGACATTCATCGCCGAATGTCACAAGTGTACGGCGAACACTGCATGTCCCTTGCAAGGGTCAAGGCGTGGCACAAGCGCTTCAGGGAAGGACGAGTGTCGTTAGCCGATGATGCCCGGCCTGGGGCACCCCCCCCCCCCTGCATTACCAATGACAACGTCCAGCTGGTTGATTTACTCATTACCCAGGACCGCCGAGTTACAGTGAACGCCATAGCCGCCGTGGTCGCTCCACGACAATGCACGACCTCATACGGCCAACACAGTCGCGGCACTCCTACAGAAATTCAAATGGGAGGTTCTCGGCCACCCTCCATACAGTCCAGACCTCTCTCCCTGTAATTATGCCATGTTTTGTCCCCTGAAAAGGGCTCTGCGGGGCCAACGATTCACCTCGGACGCCGACGTCCTGCTGTACGTGCGAAACTGGTTCACATCGCTGCCCTGCGAATTTTATGAGACAGCCATTCACCTCCTCGTGTCACAGTGGGACAAGTGCCTCAACAGCCAGGGCCAATACTTCTAACATACTGGTTTCTGTAATTATGCCTCCGGCTCGTTACTTTTTGAACGCACCTTATAATTGATTACTTAGGCAACGCTGAAAAATGGCTTCAATACTTATGTCATTTAACTTCTTATGGGGAGCATAGGGCTACAACAAAGGGGCGCCATCTCGTCTGTTCCTAGCTAGCGCTTTGATCTCTCCCCAGCTCTTCCCCTGTTGTTGACCTCCCTCCGTCATATCATCCTGGGCATGCCTCTTTTCCGTTTTCCTTGCGGGTTCCAATTGAGTGCGTCCTTTGCAATGTGGCCTTCCGGTCGCCAATGCGTGTGTCCCATCTCCATCTCCTCCGCCTTATTTCTAATTCAATAGGCACTTGATCCTTGGTCCTTTCTCAGATCATTGAGTTGGTGATTACTAGAGCTCGGATTTTTAGGTAAATAAATATTGTTTTATGTAAATACATATTTTAAGCATTTTTTCTATAAATACATAATTCCTGCTTTTCACTTATTAGCACATACAAATACATAATATTTACATTTTTGAAAATCAGTTTGCTAGATCTTTCAGTTTATTGCATTTTTGTTCTGTGTTACTTCAACGGGGAAGAACCTGTGAGCTATCTAATCTTCATGCAGAGCGTATGTCAGCCTGCAACTGTGTTATGCTTAACTTGTCGCCCCGTGCCACTCACTGTGGAGGCCAGGGATTTCCTTGTCCATAGACATATTGCACCACGTGCTAGACCTTCCCCCTCCCCCAGCTACCTGGAACCAGTGTCATTCACAAGCAGTTAATTTCTGGCACTGTGAAGTGTAAGGCAGTTCTACGATGCCTAAAGTAAAAGCAACTATTATATAAGTTATCGTCTGCAGCAGTATGTTGCAGAATTTAAAGATACTTTTACTTCTGATGGGGGCGATCTGTTCTGCCAACCATGTGGGAAAGCAATCAAGGCTGAACAGCGATCTCAAGTTACACAACACCACAAGGGCAAGAAACATACTGCCGCAGTTTCGCGCCTTCAGAATAAGTGTTTCGCGATAATCGTCGGTCATTTGTGATTGACAACCTGAAGATGTATCTCGCTGTGTATTGTAATTCTTCAGTAGTCAGTGAGGCATAGCATAAATCGCATTCGTGTGTACTGCATATTGTCATTGATAAACTAAATTATAATTAAATATTTTTACTTTTTTGTCACATATTTCAGGTAAAATAATACATACAATATAAATATTTTCCTGATTTTTTGCGCCTAAAAATCCGAGCCCTAGTGATAACATTTAGTCACCATATCCCCAGGATGTTCCTTAAGCATCAATTTATTAATGCCTGTAACAATTGGGTCTGGTGGTTTGTTGCTTTCCATGAAGTAAGACAGACTTTACGTTGCCGTACTCAAAAAAATCCGCAGTTTGATCTTCATTCTAAATTATTTGGACCTCTATATTTTGCGAAGGCGAAGGCTCCCTTGACTTAGTTGATGCGGCTCATGTTATCCCCCAATCGGGTTGATGATGCTAACCAAAGTTGTTGAACTTGTCACTTTGTCGATAACCAGTTCGCCGATTCTCAGCTCCATAGTGTTCAGATACTTGAACCACATCTCGTTCGCTTTTTTAGGCGTTGATCTTCAGATCCACATTGGTAGCCTCGTCTTCCAGATCTTCAGAGGTGAGGGTTCGATTCCCGGCTCTGATAAGAAATATTGGCCTGCGAGATGGTACGGGATTCACTCAGCCTCGCGAGACAAAACTGAGAAGAGGTGGGTTCGTTGCCCACCTCAGCCATCTTGGAAGTGGTTTTCCGTGGTTTCCCCACTTCTAATCCAGGAAAATGCCGAGATGGTTCCTAATCAAAGGCCAATATTCACCTGAATTACAAATTCACACACTAATCCTGCCATCACAATAGAACAGGTTACCAGACAGAATTCCACATACACACACACACCCAAATTTACCATGCTGAATTACCACGCTGGCTAAGTCCCTAAAATGAAACAACAACAACATAAAATGTTCAGTACAATAGATCATGCGACCGACTGCGAGATACGACCAGTGATTTGTTTCTTGAATGCACGAAACATTAAATCAGGAGGCGTTCATCGCCAAGTGTGTGGCGTGTATGGCGAAAGTGAAATATCGGATGAAATTGTGATGGAATGGGTTCAAATGTATTAATAGAATCACTACTTGCCACTGTGGTTGAGTGGTTATCGTGTCAGACTACCAACCCCAAACTTACAGGTTCGTATCTGGCCGTATGTCATTTTTGAAAGGCGACAAAAATCACGGCATGCATGTCATACGTTGCTGGCATGTTAAATAACCCATTTGAATTCAGTAGGCCGTGTTCATCATGGCAAAATTAATCTCGGGATTTTCCTGCAACACAAGAAAAGTTCCCCCTTTCTCTACTAGAAAACGCTATAGTGTCAAGTAGCTTAGATAACCTCCTTGACTTCCATAGCGTTACAATGAACAACAAAATTCGACATGAAAGCTGCCCTCTGGGTGTCAAATAACAAAGCTCGCACCCGGCACCCGAGGCCACACGGTATAAAATAAGAAAATAGAATCACTTTTCAGTCGATCAGCACAAGTGTTCCATCTTATATTCGGCAGGAATAACAACTAATTTAAACACCTCTGCCCGATATAAATACATGAATTATTCATACAATTAATAAAGCATTTTTTTCTTATAATTCAGGGGGGGGGGAGGGTTAACTGGATGATTAGTTTCGTTTGTAAAGCGAACATCATCAGATTTATTTTAAGGGCTTCGAATGTATAATGAAGGTCGTCGCATGTTAATGGCGAATCATGGAAGGGCTGAGCAGCCGTCCGGCATCACACGTGATGTCCATCTCTTTCTTTCAAATAATAATAATAATAATAATACGTTACATTAGAGAATAATAGTGGTGAGAAACTACAGATCGGAAATGCAGAAATTCAAACAGTCATTAAATTTAAATATTTGGGTTCAATAATAGAAGCTGGGGGAACAAGTTCATCTGAAATTGAGAAAAGAGTAAGTGAGACTAGGAGAACAATTGGAGCAGTAAATTCCGTTTTATGGAGCAGAAATATTTTAAACACCAAGAAACGTATTTACAGTTCATTGGTACAATGTATTTTGTTGTATGGAGCAGAAACTTGGGCGTTAAACAGACAGCAAGCAACAAATTATTAGTAACAGAGATGGATTGTTGGAGGAGGGTGGCAAGAAAATCAAGATTGGATAAAATTAGAAATACGAGAATCGGAGAAATTATGCAGGTAAAAAGAAAGTACTACAAGTGGATGAAGAAAGATGATAATAATGGTACGGACATGTGAAAAGGATGCAGAATAGTAGAATTCCAAATTCATTGTTACATTGGCAAGCTGAAGGCGAACGGAAACGGGGTAAACCAATAGAACAATGGATGTATGGTGTAAAGAGAAGCATAGCTACCAGAGGCTTATCCGAGGAGGATGCTGAAGACCGAAATTTGTGGAGGAATAGAGCAGTTTTGAGTTGAAGGAAAACTACTGTATTGTAGAATATTCCTAATAAAAAGATTAATAATAATGTTATTGATTTTACGTCCCTTTTAACGTTGTCTTCCTGATTGCGGTCATTCCAGATTGCGTTCACCTCATTAGTAGTCCAGATTGCGGGCACTTTCATTTTAGGGAAGAGCTATAAACATTGCAGCGTTCAGATTGCGATCATTTTTCTTGGGAGACCGGTCCGGACCCTACGCACTTGCAGGAGTACCCCACCTTGACCCCATCATTGAGGGCATGGTCGGGGGGAAAGCTTCCTTAAAAAATACCAACTTATAATTTGAGTAGTTTTGACAGCGAACTTATTGATTTTGACATATCAAAAGTCACAGATTTCAAATCTGGAATGTTAATAAACCTAAAACTTCAAATGTTTGATTTTGTGTGTAGGAGGGAGCGGGGACAAATATTGATTACAAAGGGGATTTAGAATCAAACGCAGAAAGTTTCTAATCTCAAGACTGAAAATGTTATAATCATTTCTTTACGAGGTGTCGTCAGATTGGGAGGGGACTTAATTATTTTAAGCGAAGTTTTATGGGGTGTGCTAGGTAGTGAAATATCAGTTTCAACCTGTTATCCACAAAACTTACGGAAGGTAAGAGTCAGTCGGGAAGAACCAAGCACCAAGGACCGGTCTCTCAAGAAAATTGATCGCAATCTGGACGCTGGAATGTTTACAGTTCTTCCCTAAAATGAAAGTGACCGCAATCTGGACTGCTAATGAGGTGAACGCAATCTGGAACGACCGCAATCAGGATACAACCAGCGGCTTTTAGAGACGCTGGGGTGCCAAAAGTTTGCCCCAAAAGGGATTTTTAACGTGACAGTAAATCTACTGACACGGCTCCTTCGCATTTGAGCACCTTCAACTGCCAGCTGACTGCGCCAGGATTCGATCTTGCAACCTTGGGCACAGCAGGTGAGAACGTTACCGCAGAGCCACGCAGCCAGTCACCCTTCATATGAAGGAGTTCCTTGGTGGCAAGTGTTTTGATGATGATTACTGATCTCAAAGATGGAGAGCACAGACATGTCTTGATTCACCAGCGGCATCGTTCTATGACGGAGGCATACACATACCAGTGCCTTTTTACGAGAAGTGCCTTTAGTAAAGGAGGTGACTATGTAGAGAAGTAGTTAGGTGTATAAGATCTAGAAATAAATAAATGCCATTTTAGCCTATTTTCAATTTTGAAAAAATAGGCTTATGAGATCACCTTTTGTCCGTGTATGTGTGTGTGTGTGTGTGTGTGTGTGTGTGGTGTGTGTGTGTCCCCCTAATAAAATCTAAACGGCTGGAGTGATTTCAATGAAACTCGGTAAGTTCATAGCACTATTCCCGGCGACCTCGACCGTGCCCTTCAAATTTTGTTACGTCTCACCAATGCAACATGGCGGCTGTGCGAAATATTTCACTAGCATTCAATATCTCCGAAACTATTACCGATATCGCCCTGAAATTGTGTACGATGATAAAGGGCACTACTAGAAGTTCACCAATGAGACTTTCAAAAACCTGATGACTACAAAACCAACATAGCGGTCAAGCGAAATTGAGACTTTTAAATAGACATTTCTCGCGATTTAACTATCCAAACGTAATGAAACTTGGTACAGCAAATGTTTATACACATTGTAACGCACTGGAGTCTAATTTAGTTCAATTGTTTACATAACCTCAAAATGGCGGCTGTGCGAAATATTTCACTGTCATTCTATATCTCCGAAACTATTACAGATATCATCATGCAATTTTGTACGGTGATAAAGGGTACTGATACAAGTTTACCTAGTATATTTCATAAACCTGTAAAGTACAAAACGAACATGGCGACCTAGCGAATTTGAAATATTTTAATAGACTTTTCTCGTGATTTAACTCTCTGAGCGCAGTGAAATGTGGTACAGTAAATGATTTTGCAGATTGTAATGCACTGCCATCTAATTTAATTCAATTGTTTACATAACCTCAAGGTGGCGGCTGTGCGAAATTTTAAAATTAAGTTTTTATTCTTGTGTCGTAATCATGCGATCGAAGTGAAAGTTTGAATAATGAAGCTAGGCAATAATTGTCCTTGAATGGTACATAACTCTATGGCCTATACATATAACAATCCTAAATGGCGAGCTTCCGAAATATTTAGACGGTTCTCAATATCTATGAATCTTTTACAGCAACCAAACTTATTTTTTTTATGTTCATTGAGACTATGAACATAAGTTCACCTATAGGACTTTCAGTAACCTGGTGAGCACAAATCCAACATGGCGGCGACGCGAAGTATAAATATTTAAATGGACGTTTCTCGCGAATTAAGTATCCGAGTACCGTGAAACGTTGCACTTTAAATGCTTACACAAATGTTGATCCACTGGCATGTAATTTAAATCAATTGTTTGCATAATCACAAAATGGCTGATGTGCGTACTTTCAAAATCTCGTTTTTACTTCTTGTGTTCTAATCATGCGATTGAAGTTTGAATACCACACGTACACAATAATCTTATTGTTTTTTTAGCGTATGGCTTTTAGTGCCGGGAGTGTCCGAGGACATGTTCGGCTCGCCAGTTTTGTAGCTACTTCGAGACGGACACCCAATGGGTGAGCTACAAGTACCGTTGGGGAGGAAAGTGGGAATGGAAGGGTGGGGAGTTGGAAGGTAGCGGCTGTGGCCTATAGTTAGGGACCAACCCCGGCATTTGCCTGGAAGGAAGATGGGAAACCACAGAAGACCTCCTCGCCTCCCGGATGTGAGCGACTGCCAACAGTCATGCCGTAACGACCTCGGCTAACTCACCCGGTAATCTTAATGTAATAGTACAAAAATAAAAATCCATCCTGGCGACCATATGAAATATTTAGACGGTTTTCAATATCTACGAATCTGTTACAGCAATTAAACTGAAATTTTGTATGTTGATAGAGACAATTAACACGAGCAGGATATATGAAAATAGGCTGTATAGTTCTACACGGAAATACTTGTTTTTTAAATAATGTTGTTCTCAGAAACAAATTTCGGTACATACTTAGTTGGTTGGTTTTTAAGTTTAGGGGCTGCAACAACGCGGTCACGTAGCCCCGTGATCTTTGGGTGTAGAATCTGTCTGATAACCGGTGTTAATTGTGATGGCTGTATTAGTGTGTGTTATCTGTTTTTTAATTCAAGTAAGGACTGCAACTTAGAATTTTTCAAATAGTTCCTTCTTTTGCCACCAAATGCCACAGTCAACGACTACTAGGCCAAGTTCCCAACTTAGCTACTAGACGCCACCGCAGTCGGCTCTTGGCAACGAACGTTGAAACCTAAGAGCGTTGTTTATATTCTTAACCTATACAATTTAGCTTCACACAGGTGCAATTTGTGGAAGGTTCTTTAACAGGCCATAAATCTATGACATGGGACCGCCGGCTTTACTTCCCCTCCGAAGGAAGGCATACTGAGGGATTTTAACGCTCTTAAAAAATCCGACGGCTTCGGCCGGGTTTGAACCCGCTATCTTGGGCATAGAAGCTCAGCATGCTACCGACTACGCCACCGAAGCCGCCGTACATACTTAAAGATAGCGTCTAATAATCTCTCTTCCGAAAGTGGGAAGCTCGGGGCAAATGAAGTAACTAGTTGGTACAAAGAATGAACCTAATTGTAGGATAAGTGCTGTACAGAATGTCAATTTCTGCTCTCTATGATTTTGGGAAACGTATTGAGAGACTGAACTCAGAGGTCCTGGGTTCGATTCTCGATTCTGCCAAGAATTTTAATTGTGGTCTGAGGTTTGCAACGGGATACGCTCAGCCTAGGGAGGCAAAACTGAGAAGTGATAACTTCGATTCCCACCTCAGCTTTTCTAGAAGAGGTTTCCCACTTCTACTCCAGGGAAATGCTGGGATGCTTCCAAACTTAAGGACACTACTGGCTCCTTCCAAATCCTAGCCTCAATAAAGAAAGGATACACACGAAACCTCAGTCAATACATTGACACAAGTTATCAGATAGTTTCCACACATATTTAAATACATGGGGTTACATGACACTAAATGAATCAACAACAATTCTGCTCTCAACTCAGCCGCATATTTTATAAGCTCGTCTCTGTACATATTCGCTCCCCTGTATTGATATACCAGTAGTGTAGTAGACAGATTTCGCGAGTTAAATGATTTCGACGCCTCATCCCTTTATTATACGATAACTACGATCACCATCCAATTTAAGGGATATCTTTCATTTCTTGCGAGAATTCTTCCATTTGTCAGATGTATCACCGTCTATATTTTACTGTACAGTATATCTGGATGAGAGTTGTTAGTTTTAATGAGTTAGCTGCACACACACTCACATGTCATACCCAACAGGACGGACTGATAGGAAAACTTTAATAATATACAACCAAAGAGTTTGCATGAGGAGATGACGAACTTCTCAAAAACTTTTACGATTACTAGCTGTGAACTAAAAAGGGGAAGCATGGGGGAATACACTTCACGTCTGACATTCAAATTCCAACAACATGTTTTAGATATAAAAGTAGATATGTTAACGTATCTTAAATATCATATCCTAGTGTGATTATTGTATAAATTATTTGCCGGAACAGTGTAGGATGCAAAGAATAACAGTTGGGAGATTCCAATATCAAGTGTCAAGGTTTTTCTTTAGCAGTAAGTAGCTCGCACCCTTGTAAGAAGAATCCCTCAAGGCATAGTGACTAGCATTCATAGCTGATTCCATTGAAGTCGGGATTCGATTCTCGGTTATGCAAAAAGAAAAAGAAAACACAACAACAATCATTCTGTCCTGAGGGATGAAACGGGATTCAGTCGGCCTCCTGAGGCACTGCTCGAGCGCCGACCCGATTTCTACTGTGTTCAAAAGCTACGCTGAGAAACGACTATCTCAGAAGTTAACTCGACTGTTCGTTGCAAGACAGAACAACAAAGCTTGAGGATTGGAAAGCAGGAATGGCGATAGTATTTAGGTTACTACAGATCCTCTACTGCCACATGATATATGCATTACTTATTTTTCTTGCTCACGCTACTGTATAACACATGTTGTTTCATTTGATTGATATTTATGAGTATATTTGTTTATAATCTTTTGCGATAATTTACTATACAATTACAGCTCAGTTTAGGATGAATACAGTTTTACATATCATCAAGCAACACGATCCATTACGATGTTTACGACTAATCTACCACCCACCCTCACCCCATCTTTTGAAAGGTAGTACAACACCCTCAAGCAAACCTCCACGAGCCGCCACTGTTGTGTTGTCAATGGTTTTGATTTCATGAATAATGTTCACTTTCAGATCGTTTATTTTCAGCTGTATATCAAGTTGTTCGATCAACTGTCAAATTCACTTTAGATTTCATTTGTTTTGTAACCAAATTTAAAAAAATATACAATGCCACTTGCTTACGTTCTTATTACTCAATCAATTTGTTATGTAGATATTTTGTTATTTAATTATTTAAATAACAATTACTCAGTTGTTAGGTACCTTTTGTTATTATGGTGTTTGAAACCTTTTTCAGTGTTGCCTTAGCGAACAGAAGTTGGATGCTTTCCAGTCGGTCAACACGATTGACCCAAATGATATGGGTTATTCCCTAATCCTGAAAAAATTCCATATGTAATTACATATGTTGACCGACTGAAAAGCATCAAACTTTTGTTTACTTTCTGTTAGTTAATTACTGTAAACTATTTTTGTGATGAGTAGGCCTATAACTTAGGCATTTTATCTCTATCTTATTAATCGTTATTTTCATTGTTAATGATTAAATAATATCTGGCTCTTAGTTGCGTAGTTGCATAGGCCTATGTATCGTATACTGATAGTTCTAGAATATAAGTTGTGTATATCGGTTTAGGTGTAACAGAAGGCCATCGAGCCTTAATCTTGTCAGGCTAAATAAAACAACTATCAATCATTCGATCACTTTATGTAAACGTCAACATCAAGATGCATTATATCAACATTCGTGTTACAGTGACTTCTTAATGAAAGGTATTAGTTCTATATGAATCCCTCCGCACCAAACCTACAGCATTCTTCCTGTTACTCTACTGTGTCCTCTTCGTTCTCCAATCTTTCCGCTGATAGTATTCCCAAGTTCGCATATGCTTGTTAGTGCAGAGGTGCATGCATATTTTGAAATCCTTTGAAGCTAACTTAATCCATGCCCTCAAATGAAAAGTTCATATGATCAAAAGCTTTCAGTGCAGTGCACATATGAATAGCAGCAAACCTTCTTTGAGAATGTATGCTTGCCCTCATTCGCCGGGGGCTTAATAAGTAATGCTTGAGAATGCTATTGGATTGCTCTCTGCAGCTCCTTTAGAACCAGAGGGGACAAAACCTTCCACACACATCCAATTAAAAAAATACGAAACACTACAATCACAAGATCGACGGCTTATTCATATCATTACAATTAACATAGCTGTGCATATAGCTGTAACACTAGAGATGCAAGGTTATCTATTGATCTTCTACAAGAGAGTATATATGATATATACTTCATTTGACCACGTAAGACCTCAATACTCGATTCACAGCATTTGTGAATTATTAACAGCTCTCCCAACTCATAATCACCGTATTTACTATACCGCTAATAGTTGCATCTTAATGAACATCATATTGCACATGTTGGGATACCAACTCGCATCAGTGTTTTAATAATACATTTCTAAACAAATCCTATATTATTTATTTAATTTATTTAAACGAATAGCATTATTACAGAGAACGTAAAATCAATACTTCAAATCTTGCCACATGTCTTCTTTCTCTCTGCCCACATTCGATGCATCCTCTCTGATCTCTGCTTTCGGAGTTGTTCAATGTTATGTGGCTGCTTTGTTATATTTCTTGTTCCTCCCTGAAGATCACTTTTTGAATTTTGTCCCGAAATAAATTCCTATTATATGTAGTCTATCTGTAATGTCAATGTCGGCTTCCTTAAGATCCTTTAATGTCTGTGTAACCACGCTGGTTGAACTTTAAGTTTTACAGATTTATTAAAAATTGGATTTGTTAGCCTGACAGGGAAACGGTGAAACCCGACAACTTAACAGTCACCATTATGAATGTTTTTAAAAATGTTTAACTGTGCTGATTACAGACTTAAAGATTGCTCATGTACTATACATATGAGGTAATTGATGTACAAAACGTTTAATTGGTTTAGATTATATGGTAGAATCAGAGATAAAATTGTTTAAAATTGTTAACTTTTGAAGTTGTTAAACTGTACCGACACTGTTATGGAATATGCCCACAACATCTCAGTTATTTTATCAATATTCTATCTTATTAGCTGATGAAGGTCACAGTGTTGGCCGAAACACGTTCTACTAGATACATTTTTTTGTAATAAAGTATTGATATAGGTGAATCCATTTTGTCTTTATCCTTATTTATGGTATAAATTCGATACTAATACTATATGAGTAGGATATTTTGAGAAGAGAATCCGGCCCTAGCAATGATGCGTAAAATGTACTCACATCTCAGTATTAATAAATACTTTTCAAATAAACAATTTAGAAATTGAACTTGCACCAAATTTCATTTAAAGAGCACTGTGGTGCTCGCGAGCACAGGTTGAGAACGTCTGTTCTACAGAGACCGAAAACCAAACTGTGTTTAAATAAAACAATTGTGTATTTTAGTGCGTACCTATTGGTCAGCCCAAATAAGGGTTGTTTATATTGTGTGATCTCCAGTTTAAACGGAAAGCGATTCTGTGTTTGCCATCATAAAATAAAATCGTGCTTAATACGTAATTCTCTACATTATATCCGTATAAATTGCAATTGAATTAATTTATTTCTATTAGTCAATTTATTAGAAAGCAGAAACCTCCTTAGTTGTAGTAGATTATTGGTAGCCTGACCTCGTATTAGTCTATAGCAATATTCGGTTCCATCTTCTCGCCTTGTGGCGTAGTAATTAGCATTCTAGGCTGTCACCGCAGACGTTCGGATTCGATTCCCGGCTCTGATAAAAGAAAAGAAAGAGATTCATACAAGCTTCCATTGAGAAGTGTGTTGTTCGCTGGGGTTTCTACTTGTTGTGAATAAGGTGAGAAGGCGTGTCTTGAAAGCGAGTAAGTTAGATAGAATAAATCACGTGTGTAGAGACAGTGGTGTGGAAAGCTGGGCTGGGCCTGGGAGTGAATAATTGAAGCTGCTAGCGCGTACCATCCTTTGATGCTTCATTTGTCACCTGAATGAGCAAGCCGGGGCGGACTGGGTCAGCGCGTTCCCAGGCTTGAGCTACTGAGTATTATTGTAACTGTTACAGCCTACCTCCATAGCTGTGACAGCAACTGTTATAACAGTGCTAGCTCATACCGCCCTTTGATGCTTCATTTGTCACCTGAATGTGCAGTGCGGGGCGGACTGGGTCAGCGCCTTCCCTACTGAATATTATTGTAACTGTTATAGCCTACCTCCATAGCTGTGACAGCAACTGTTATAACAGTGCTAGCTCATACCGCCCTTTGATGCTTCATTTGTCACCTGAATGTGCAGTGCGGGGCGGACTGGGTCAGTGCCTTCCCTACTGAATATTATTGTAACTGTTATAGCCTACCTCCATAGCTGTGACAGCAACTGTTATAGCCTACCTCCATAGCTGTGACAGCAACTGTTACAATAGTGCTAGCTCATACCGCCCTTTGATGCTTCATTTGTCACCTGAATGTGCAGTGCGGGGCGGACTGGGTCAGCGCCTTCCCTACTGAATATTATTGTAACTGTTATAGCCTACCTACATAGCTGTGACAGCAACTGTTATAGCCTACCTCCATAGCTGTGACAGCAACTGTTATAACAGTGCTAGCTCATACCGCCCTTGATGCTTTATTTGTCACCTGAATGAGCAGCGCGGGGCGGACTGGGTCAGCGCGTTCCTTACTGAGTATCATTGTAACTGTTATAGCCTACCTCCATAGCTGTGACAGCAACTGTTATAGCCTACCTCCATAGCTGTGACAGCAACTGTTATAGTCTACCTCCATAGCTGTGACAGCAACTGTTATAGCCTACCTCCATAGCTGTGACAGCAACTGTTATAGCCTACCTCCATAGCTGTGACAGCAACTGTTATAGCCTACCTCCATAGCTGTGACAGCAACTGTTATAGCCTACCTCCATAGCTGTGACAGCAACTGTTATAACAGTGCTAGCTCATACCGCCTTTGATGCTTCATTTGTCACCTGAATGAGCAGCGCGGGGCGGACTGGGTCAGCGCGTTCCCTACTGAGTATCATTGTAACTGTTATAGCCTACCTCCATAGCTGTGACAGCAACTGTTATAGCCTACCTCTATAGCTGTGACAGCAACTGTTATAGCCTACCTCCATAGCTGTGACAGCAACTGTTATAACAGTGCTAGCTCGTACCGCCCTTGATGCTTCATTTGTCACCTGAATGAGCAGCGCGGGGCGGACTGGGTCAGCGCGTTCCCTACTGAGTATCATTGTAACTGTTATAGCCTACCTCCATAGCTGTGACAGCAACTGTTATAGCCTACCTCCATAGCTGTGACAGCAACTGTTATAGCCTACCTCCATAGCTGTGACAGCAACTGTTATAGCCTACCTCCATAGCTGTGACAGCAACTGTTATAGCCTACCTCCATAGCTGTGACAGCAACTGTTATAGCCTACCTCCATAGCTGTGACAGCAACTGTTATAACAGTGCTAGCCCGTACCGCCCTTTGATGCTTCATTTGTCACCTGAATGAGCAGCGCGGGGCAGACTGGGTCAGCGCGTTCCCTACTGAGTATCATTGTAACTGTTATAGCCTACCTCCATAGCTGTGACAGCAACTGTTACAGCCTACCTCCATAGCTGTGACAGCAACTGTTATAACAGTGCTAGCCCGTACCGCCCTTTGATGCTTCATTTGTCACCTGAATGAGCAGCGCGGGGCGGACTGGGTCAGCGCCTTCCCTACTGAATATTATTGTAACTGTTATAGCCTACCTCCATAGCTGTGACAGCAACTGTTATAGCCTACCTCCATAGCTGTGACAGCAACTGTTATAGCCTACCTCCATAGCTGTTACAGCAACTGTTACAACAGTGCTAGCCCGTACCGCCCTTTGATGCTTCATTTGTCACCTGAATGAGCAGCGCGGGGCGGACTGGGTCAGCGCGTTCGCTACTGAATATTATTGTAACTGTTATAGCCTACCTCCATAGCTGTGACAGCAACTGTTACAGCCTACCTCCATAGCTGTGACAGCAACTGTTACAACAGTGTAGCCCGTACCGCCCTTTGATGCTTCATTTGTCACCTGAATGAGCAGCGCGGGGCGGACTGGGTCAGCGCGTTCCCTACTGAATATTATTGTAACTGTTATAGCCTACCTCCATAGCTGTGACAGCAACTGTTACAATAGTGCTAGCTCGTACCGCCCTTTGATGCTTCATTTGTCACCTGAATGAGCAGCGCGGGGCGGACTGGGTCAGCGCCTTCCCTACTGAATATTATTGTAACTGTTATAGCCTACCTCCATAGCTGTGACAGCAACTGTTACAGCCTACCTCCATAGCTGTGACAGCAACTGTTACAACAGTGCTAGCCCGTACCGCCCTTTGATGCTTCATTTGTCACCTGAATGAGCAGCGCCGGGCGGACTGGGTCAGCGCCTTCCCTACTGAATATTATTGTAACTGTTATAGCCTACCTCCATAGCTGTGACAGCAACTGTTACAATACTGCTAGCTCATACCGCCCTTTGATGCTTCATTTGTCACCTGAATGAGCAGCGCGGGGCGGACTGGGTCAGCGCGTTCCCTACTGAGTATCATTGTAACTGTTATAGCCTACCTCCATAGCTGTGACAGCAACTGTTATAGCCTACCTCCATAGCTGTGGCAGCAACTGTTATAACAGTGCTAGCTCATACCGCCCGTTGATGCTTCATTTGACACCTGAATGAGCAGCGCGGGGCGGACTGGGTCAGCGCGTTCCCTACTGAGTATCATTGTAACTGTTATAGCCTACCTCCATAGCTGTGACAGCAGCTGTTATAGCCTACCTCCATAGCTGCGACAGCAACTGTTATAGCCCACCTCCATAGCTGTGACAGCAACTGTTATAGCCTACCTCCATAGCTGTGACAGCAACTATTACAACAGTGCTAGCTCGTACCGCCCTTGATGCTTCATTTGTCACCTGAATGAGCAGCGCGGGGCGGACTGGGTCAGCGCGTTCCCTACTGAATATTATTGTAACTGTTATAGCCTACCTCCATAGCTGTGACAGAAACTGTTACAATAGTGCTAGCTCATACCGCCCTTTGATGCTTCATTTGTCACCTGAATGAGCGTCGCGGGGCGGACTGGGTCAGCGCGTTCCCTACTGAATATTATTGTAACTGTTATAGCCTACCTCCATAGCTGTGACAGCAACTGTTATAGCCTACCTCCATAGCTGTGACAGCAACTGTTACAATAGTGCTAGCTCATACCGCCCTTTGATGCTTCATTTGTAACCTGAATGTGCAGTGCGGGGCGGACTGGGTCAGCGCGTTCCCTACTGAGTATCATTGTAACTGTTATAGCCTACCTCCATAGCTGTGACAGCAATTGTTATAGCCTACCTCCATAGCTGTGACAGCAACTGTTATAGCCTACCTCCATAGCTGTGACAGCAACTGTTACAATAGTGCTAGCTCACACCGCCCTTTGATGCTTCATTTGTCACCTGAATGTGCAGCGCGGGGCGGACTGGGTCAGCGCGTTCCCTACTGAGTATCATTGTAACTGTTATAGCCTACCTCCATAGCTGTGACAGCAACTGTTATAGCCTACCTCCATAGCTGTGACAGCAACTGTTACAATGGTGCTAGCTCATACCGCCCTTTGATGCTTCATTTGTCACCTGAATGAGCAGCGCGGGGCGGACTGGGTCAGCGCCTTCCCTACTGAATATTATTGTAACTGTTATAGCCTACCTCCATAGCTGTGACAGCAACTGTTATAGCCTACCTCCATAGCTGTGACAGCAACTGTTACAATAGTGCTAGCTCGTACCGCCCTTTGATGCTTCATTTGTCACCTGAATGAGCATCGCGGGGCGGACTGGGTCAGCGCGTTCCCTACTGAGTATTATTGTAACTGTTATAGCCTACCTCCATAGCTGTGACAGCAACTGTTATAGCTTACCTCCATAGCTGTGACAGCAACTATTATAGCCTACCTCCATAGCTGTGACAGCAACTGTTACAATAGTGCTAGCTCGTACCGCCCTTTGATGCTTCATTTGTCACCTGAATGAGCAGCGCGGGGCGGACTGGGTCAGCGCGTTCCCTACTGAGTATCATTGTAACTGTTATAGCCTACCTCCATAGCTGTGACAGCAACTGTTATAGCCTACCTCCATAGCTGTGACAGCAACTGTTATAACAGTGCTAGCCCGTACCGCCCTTTGATGCTTCATTTCTCACCTGAATGAGCAGCGCGGGGCAGACTGGGTCAGCGCGTTCCCTACTGAGTATCATTGTAACTGTTATAGCCTACCTCCATAGCTGTGACAGCAACTGTTACAGCCTACCTCCATAGCTGTGACAGCAACTGTTATAACAAAGCTAGCCCGTACCGCCCTTTGATGCTTCATTTGTCACCTGAATGAGCAGCGCGGGGCGGACTGGGTCAGCGCGTTCCCTACTGAGTATCATTGTAACTGTTATAGCCTACCTCCATAGCTGTGACAGCAGCTGTTATAGCCTACCTCCATAGCTGTGACAGCAACTGTTATAGCCTACCTCCATAGCTGTTACAGCAACTGTTACAACAGTGCTAGCCCGTACCGCCCTTTGATGCTTCATTTGTCACCTGAATGAGCAGCGCGGGGCGGACTGGGTCAGCGCGTTCGCTACTGAATATTATTGTAACTGTTATAGCCTACCTCCATAGCTGTGACAGCAACTGTTACAGCCTACCTCCATAGCTGTGACAGCAACTGTTACAACAGTGCTAGCCCGTACCGCCCTTTGATGCTTCATTTGTCACCTGAATGAGCAGCGCGGGGCGGACTGGGTCAGCGCGTTCCCTACTGAATATTATTGTAACTGTTATAGCCTACCTCCATAGCTGTGACAGCAACTGTTACAATAGTGCTAGCTCGTACCGCCCTTTGATGCTTCATTTGTCACCTGAATGAGCAGCGCGGGGCGGACTGGGTCAGCGCCTTCCCTACTGAATATTATTGTAACTGTTATAGCCTACCTCCATAGCTGTGACAGCAACTGTTACAGCCTACCTCCATAGCTGTGACAGCAACTGTTACAACAGTTCTAGCCCGTACCGCCCTTTGATGCTTCATTTGTCACCTGAATGAGCAGCGCGGGGCGGACTGGGTCAGCGCCTTCCCTACTGAATATTATTGTAACTGTTATAGCCTACCTCCATAGCTGTGACAGCAACTGTTACAATACTGCTAGCTCATACCGCCCTTTGATGCTTCATTTGTCACCTGAATGAGCAGCGCGGGGCGGACTGGGTCAGCGCGTTCCCTACTGAGTATCATTGTAACTGTTATAGCCTACCTCCATAGCTGTGACAGCAACTGTTATAGCCTACCTCCATAGCTGTGGCAGCAACTGTTATAACAGTGCTAGCTCATACCGCCCTTTGATGCTTCATTTGACACCTGAATGAGCAGCGCGGGGCGGACTGGGTCAGCGCGTTCCCTGCTGAGTATCATTGTAACTGTTATAGCCTACCTCCATAGCTGTGACAGCAGCTGTTATAGCCTACCTCCATAGCTGCGACAGCAACTGTTATAGCCCACCTCCATAGCTGTGACAGCAACTGTTATAGCCTACCTCCATAGCTGTGACAGCAACTATTACAACAGTGCTAGCTCGTACCGCCCTTGATGCTTCATTTGTCACCTGAATGAGCAGCGCGGGGCGGACTGAGTCAGCGCGTTCCCTACTGAATATTATTGTAACTGTTATAGCCTACCTCCATAGCTGTGACAGAAACTGTTACAATAGTGCTAGCTCATACCGCCCTTTGATGCTTCATTTGTCACCTGAATGAGCGTCGCGGGGCAGACTGGGTCAGCGCGTTCCCTACTGAATATTATTGTAACTGTTATAGCCTACCTCCATAGCTGTGACAGCAACTGTTATAGCCTACCTCCATAGCTGTGACAGCAACTGTTACAATAGTGCTAGCTCATACCGCCCTTTGATGCTTCATTTGTCACCTGAATGTGCAGCGCGGGGCGGACTGGGTCAGCGCGTTCCCTACTGAGTATCATTGTAACGTTTATAGCCTACCTCCATAGCTGTGACAGCAACTGTTATAGCCTACCTCCATAGCTGTGACAGCAACTGTTACAATGGTGCTAGCTCATACCGCCCTTTGATGCTTCATTTGTCACCTGAATGAGCATCGCGGGGCGGACTGGGTCAGCGCCTTCCCTACTGAATATTATTGTAACTGTTATAGCCTACCTCCATAGCTGTGACAGCAACTGTTATAGCCTACCTCCATAGCTGTGACAGCAACTGTTACAATAGTGCTAGCTCACACCGCCCTTTGATGCTTCATTTGTCACCTGAATGAGCAGCGCGGGGCGGACTGGGTCAGCGCGTTCCCTACTGAGTATTATTGTAACTGTTATGGCCTACCTCCATAGCTGTGACAGCAACTGTTATAGCCTACCTCCATAGCTGTGACAGCAACTGTTATAGCCTACCTCCATAGCTGTGACAGCAACTGTTACAATAGTGCTAGCTCGTACCGCCCTTTGATGCTTCATTTGTCACCTGAATGAGCATCGCGGGGCGGACTGGGTCAGCGCGTTCCCTACTGAGTATTATTGTAACTGTTATAGCCTACCTCCATAGCTGTGACAGCAACTGTTATAGCTTACCTCCATAGCTGTGACAGCAACTATTATAGCCTACCTCCATAGCTGTGACAGCAACTGTTACAATAGTGCTAGCTCGTACCGCCCTTTGATGCTTCATTTGTCACCTGAATGAGCAGCGCGGGGCGGACTGGGTCAGCGCGTTCCCTACTGAGTATCATTGTAACTGTTATAGCCTACCTCCATAGCTGTGACAGCAACTGTTATAGCCTACCTCCATAGCTGTGACAGCAACTGTTATAACAGTGCTAGCTCATACCGCCCTTGATGCTTCATTTGTCACCTGAATGAGCAGCGCGGGGCGGACTGGGTCAGCGCGTTCCCTACTGAGTATCATTGTAACTGTTATAGCCTACCTCCATAGCTGTGACAGCAACTGTTATAGCCTACCTCCATAGCTGTGACAGCAACTGTTTTAGCCCACCTCCATAGCTGTGACAGCAACTGTTATAGCCTACCTCCATAGCTATGACAGCAACTATTATAGCCTACATCCATAGCTGTGACAGCAACTGTTATAGCCTACCTCCATAGCTGTGACAGCAACTGTTATAGCCTACCTCCATAGCTGTGACAGAAACTGTTACAACAGTGCTAGCTCGTACCGCCCTTTGATGCTTCATTTGTCACCTGAATGAGCAGCGCGGGGCGGACTGGGTCAGCGCGTTCCCTACTGAGTATCATTGTAACTGTTATAGCCTACCTCCATAGCTGTGACAGCAACTGTTATAGCCTACCTCCATAGCTGTGACAGCAACTGTTATAACAGTGCTAGCTCGAACCGCCCTTTGATGCTTCATTTGTCACCTGAATGAGCAGCGCGGGGCGGACTGGGTCAGCGCGTTCCCTACTGAGTATCATTGTAACTGTTATAGCCTACCTCCATAGCTGTGACAGCAACTGTTATAGCCTACCTCCATAGCTGTGACAGCAACTGTTATAGCCCACCTCCATAGCTGTGACAGCAACTGTTATAGCCCACCTCCATAGCTGTGACAACAACTGTTATAGCCTACCTCCATAGCTGTGACAGCAACTGTTATAGCCCACCTCCATAGCTGTGACAGCAACTGTAGCCTACCTCCATAGCTGTGACAGCAACTGTTATAGCCTACCTCCATAGCTGTGACAGCAACTGTTATAGCCTACCTCCATAGCTGTGACAGCAACTGTAATAGCCCACCTCCATAGCTGTGACAGCAACTGTTATAACTGTGCTAGCTCGTTCCGCCCTTTGATGCTTCATTTGTCACCTGAATGAGCAGCGCGGGGCGGACTGGGTCAGCGCGTTCCCTACTGAGTATCATTGTAACTGTTATAGCCTACCTCCATAGCTGTGACAGCAACTGTTATAGCCTACCTCCATAGCTGTGACAGCAACTGTTATAACAGTGCTAGCTCGTACCGCCCTTGATGCTTCATTTGTCACCTGAATGAGCAGCGCGGGGCGGACTGGGTCAGCGCGTTCCCTACTGAATATTTTTGTAACTGTTATAGCCTACCTCCATAGCTGTGACAGCAACTGTTATAGCCTACCTCCATAGAGCTGACAGCAACTATTACAACAGTGCTAGCTCGTACCGCCCTTTGATGCTTCATTTGTCACCTGAATGAGCAGCGCGGGGCGGACTGGGTCAGCGCGTTCCCTACTGAATATTATTGTAACTGTTATAGCCCACCTCCATAGCTGTGACAGCAACTGTTATAGCCCACCTCCATAGCTGTGACAGCAACTGTTATAGCCCACCTCCATAGCTGTGACAGCAACTGTTATAGCCTACCTCCATAGCTGTGACAGCAACTGTTATAGCCTACCTCCATAGCTGTGACAGCAAATGTTATAGCCTACCTCCATAGCTGTGACAGCAACTGTTATAGCCCACCTCCATAGCTGTGACAGCAACTGTCATAGCCTACCTCCATAGCTGTGACAGCAACTGTTATAGCCTACCTCCATAGCTGTGACAGCAACTGTTATAGCCCACCTCCATAGCTGTGACAGCAACTGTTATAGCCTACCTCCATAGCTGTGACAGCAACTATTATAGCCTACCTCCATAGCTGTGACAGCAACTGTTATAGCCTACCTCCATAGCTGTGACAGCAACTGTTATAACAGTGCTAGCTCATACCGCCCTTGATGCTTCATTTGTCACCTGAATGAGCAGCGCGGGGCGGACTGGGTCAGCGCGTTCCCTACTGAGTATCATTGTAACTGTTATAGCCTACCTCCATAGCTGTGACAGCAACTGTTATAGCCTACCTCCATAGCTGTGACAGCAACTGTTTTAGCCCACCTCCATAGCTGTGACAGCAACTGTTATAGCCTACCTCCATAGCTATGACAGCAACTATTATAGCCTACATCCATAGCTGTGACAGCAACTGTTATAGCCTACCTCCATAGCTGTGACAGCAACTGTTATAGCCTACCTCCATAGCTGTGACAGAAACTGTTACAACAGTGCTAGCTCGTACCGCCCTTTGATGCTTCATTTGTCACCTGAATGAGCAGCGCGGGGCGGACTGGGTCAGCGCGTTCCCTACTGAGTATCATTGTAACTGTTATAGCCTACCTCCATAGCTGTGACAGCAACTGTTATAGCCTACCTCCATAGCTGTGACAGCAACTGTTATAACAGTGCTAGCTCGAACCGCCCTTTGATGCTTCATTTGTCACCTGAATGAGCAGCGCGGGGCGGACTGGGTCAGCGCGTTCCCTACTGAGTATCATTGTAACTGTTATAGCCTACCTCCATAGCTGTGACAGCAACTGTTATAGCCTACCTCCATAGCTGTGACAGCAACTGTTATAGCCCACCTCCATAGCTGTGACAGCAACTGTTATAGCCCACCTCCATAGCTGTGACAGCAACTGTTATAGCCTACCTCCATAGCTGTGACAGCAACTGTTATAGCCCACCTCCATAGCTGTGACAGCAACTGTAGCCTACCTCCATAGCTGTGACAGCAACTGTTATAGCCTACCTCCATAGCTGTGACAGCAACTGTTATAGCCTACCTCCATAGCTGTGACAGCAACTGTAATAGCCCACCTCCATAGCTGTGACAGCAACTGTTATAACTGTGCTAGCTCGTTCCGCCCTTTGATGCTTCATTTGTCACCTGAATGAGCAGCGCGGGGCGGACTGGGTCAGCGCGTTCCCTACTGAGTATCATTGTAACTGTTATAGCCTACCTCCATAGCTGTGACAGCAACTGTTATAGCCTACCTCCATAGCTGTGACAGCAACTGTTATAACAGTGCTAGCTCGTACCGCCCTTGATGCTTCATTTGTCACCTGAATGAGCAGCGCGGGGCGGACTGGGTCAGCGCGTTCCCTACTGAATATTTTTGTAACTGTTATAGCCTACCTCCATAGCTGTGACAGCAACTGTTATAGCCTACCTCCATAGAGCTGACAGCAACTATTACAACAGTGCTAGCTCGTACCGCCCTTTGATGCTTCATTTGTCACCTGAATGAGCAGCGCGGGGCGGACTGGGTCAGCGCGTTCCCTACTGAATATTATTGTAACTGTTATAGCCCACCTCCATAGCTGTGACAGCAACTGTTATAGCCCACCTCCATAGCTGTGACAGCAACTGTTATAGCCCACCTCCATAGCTGTGACAGCAACTGTTATAGCCTACCTCCATAGCTGTGACAGCAACTGTTATAGCCTACCTCCATAGCTGTGACAGCAAATGTTATAGCCTACCTCCATAGCTGTGACAGCAACTGTTATAGCCCACCTCCATAGCTGTGACAGCAACTGTCATAGCCTACCTCCATAGCTGTGACAGCAACTGTTATAGCCTACCTCCATAGCTGTGACAGCAACTGTTATAGCCCACCTCCATAGCTGTGACAGCAACTGTTATAGCCTACCTCCATAGCTGTGACAGCAACTATTATAGCCTACCTCCATAGCTGTGACAGCAACTGTTATAGCCCACCTCCATAGCTGTGACAGCAACTGTTATAGCCTACCTCCATAGCTGTGACAGCAACTGTTATAGCCCACCTCCATAGCTGTGACAGCAACTGTTATAGCCTACCTCCATAGCTGTGACAGCAACTGTTATAGCCTACCCCCATAGCTGTGACAGCAACTGTTATAGCCTATCTCCATAGCTGTGACAGCAACTGTTATAGCCTACCTCCATAGCTGTGACAGCAACTGTTATAGCCCACCTCCATAGCTGTGACAGCAACTGTTATAGCCTACCTCCATAGCTGTGACAGCAACTGTTATAGCCTACCTCCATAGCTGTGACAGCAACTGTTACAACAGTGCTAGCTCATACCGCCCTTGATGCTTCATTTGTCACCTGAATGAGCAGCGCGGGGCGGACTGGGTCAGCGCGTTCCCTACTGAGTATCATTGTAACTGTTATAGCCTACCTCCATAGCTGTGACAGCCACTGTTATAGCCTACCTCCATAGCTGTGACAGCAACTGTTATAGCCTACCTCCATAGCTGTGACAGCAACTGTTATAGCCTACCTCCATAGCTGTGACAGCAACTGTTATAACAGTGCCAGCTCGTACCGTCCTTTGATGCTTCATTTGTCACCTGAATGAGCAGTGCGGGGCGGACTGGGTCAGCGCCTTCCCTACTGAATATTAGCAACTGTTATAGTCTACCTCCATAGCTGTGACAGCAACTGTTATAACAGTGCTAGCTCATACCGCCCTTGAATGCTTCATTTGTCACCTGAATGAGCAGCGCGGGGCGGACTGGGTCAGCGCGTTCCCTACTGAGTATCATTGTAACTGTTATAGCCTACCTCCATAGCTGTGACAGCAACTGTTATAGCCTACCTCCATAGCTGTGACAGCAACTGCTATAACAGTGCCAGCTCGTACCGTCCTTTGATGCTTCATTTGTCACCTGAATGAGCAGCGCGGGGCGGACTGGGTCAGCGCCTTCCCTACTGAATATTAGCAACTGTTATAGCCTACCTCCATAGCTGTGACAGCAACTGTTATAACAGTGCCAGCTCGTACCGTCCTTTGATGCTTCATATGTCACCTGAATGAGCAGCGCGGGGCGGACTGGGTCAGCGCGTTCCCTACTGAGTATTATTGTAACTGTTATAGCCTACCTCCATAGCTGTGACAGCAACTGTTATAGCCTACCTCCATAGCTGTGACAGCAACTGTTATAGCCTACCTCCATAGCTGTGACAGTGTATTATAACTATTTGGATTTCCTTCCTTGCCTGGGTCCTGTTTTTGAGTATTCTCTTGAGTTGAATGTGCTCCTAAATTAATGTCAGTTGATGTAATCCCCACTTCTTTTAGATCTCTATCCAGTTCAAGGAACCAGTTTTCCTCTCCTGAAAATTACCAATGATGCGGTTGGTCTGTCTCTATGGGCTCAATCATATCATATGTCCCTAAAAGTTAATCCTTCTTTTCTGAATGGTGTCAGTCATCTTCTCCACATGAGTAAGCACTATAGTTCGTTGTTATACCGTCTTCTACTGTATATTTCCTATTGTCGTTGGCGGGACCCAAGAGCTTTCTCAATATGTTCCCTTCTGTGCCTATCCAGTTCATTACATTACATTACATTATGCGAACCGGCCAAAACTAAGGACCACGCAATTATCATTTCATTTCCTTCTCATAGTTCTTTCTTCCTTTCTCTTCCTCCACACTTCCTTTATTCTTTCAGAGTGTTGTGCCTTTCTCTCTGCTGTCCACTTTCCTCCCCAGCGTCCCTTCTTTTCTCCCACAAGAACCTTTATGTTTGAAAGAATTTCTCTGAACTGTGTTCTGTCTCGACAGTCGTCATCTGTAATTTCTAGCCTCCGGAGTTCTTCCTTCATCTGCTTGGTGTAACCCCCTTGGCTCTTCAAATTATATATTTTATTAAAAATTTGGTTTATTTAATCTTGTGGGATCCATTCTAACCGTATGTCCATTGAAACGTAAACGTCTTTTCCTAATTGTTGTTTCCTGGTCTTCCACTTTTTCATATATCTCCTTGTTTGATCTTAACCTGTAGGTTCCCTGTACCACTTTTGGGCCGTAAATCCTCCGCAATATCCTCCTTTCAATCTTCAGAAGCTTTTCTAGGTTCATCAAATTTGCCGTCTCCACACCATGTAAGATCACCGGTTTTACCACAGCACTGTAATGTTGTAGTTTGGCATTAAGGGAGAGGTTCTTTTTGTTGTATATATTTTTAGTGGAGAAGTTGAGTTTTTCTAGTTTAAGACTTCTGTTTTCCATCGACTCTTTGTCCAGATCATTGTTGCTAATGATCTCTTCGAGGTATTTAAACTGTTTCGTGACCTTTACCTTACCATATTTCGTCTTAACTGTTTTCTTCATGTTTTCTTCCAGTTCATTATTATTATTATTATTCTTACTGTATTATTACCTATTATTTGCGAATAGAAACTGAGGATCACGCTACAATTTCATTTCTTCTTCGTCTTAAGCTTCCTCTACCTCCAGTATTCCTTCGTATTGACGCTGTGCTGCTGCTTCTGTTTGTCTATCCAGGTTCTTTCAGTCTTGGCAGTTCTTTCGTCTTGGAGCCCTTCCAAATTTTGAATAATGGTTCGATTCATCCCTATCTAACAACTGAACTTCCTGAATGATTCTTATTCTTCTTTCTTCGAATTTGGTCTACTGTGGACCACGGGAAACAATTGATTTGCTGGTCAGTTCCTTTTTCTTCACCCAGAATGTCTTCATCCTTTCGCCGTGGTTCCTCCTCCTTTCCTCTGACCAGGTGTTCTTGGTCATTTTACTGGGTCTTTGCTTGAACCCCTTGAAGTTATCAACTTTAGCTCGAAACACTGCCCTATTCCAGATGTCTTTTGGATGTACACCAACTTCCTCTAAGTCTTTTCTCGTTTCTTCTACCCACATTTAGTCGCCTTTAGCTTGGTGATGTAAATAAAGATCCTTTTCGTTATTCGATTCTCACCCATTCTTCTTCTTATTATTATTATTAGTAGTAGTATCATTATTTTTATTATCATTGTTAATCGAGCTCTTTCTCGCTTAATGTTTAGCTGGATCATAATACATATTTACTTAAAGTGGCAGTTATTTCCGTCAAGTTGCTATGCAATGCCATGCTACAGCAAATAAAGAGTATTTCCCATTCTCGGTCCCTGGGTTGGACTTCATTAAAATACTGGGTCAGTTTATCTAATTCTAGCATTGCTCTGGGACTGACTGTTGTGCTCATATCATTCTTCCACCAGAATTATTCAATTTCATATCCTCACGTACAATAGAGGGAGAACATTTAACTTTTGGAATGTATAGCACGTCTCTAGAGAATCAAAGACCAACCACAGCTACACGACCCTAATAAATAATGTGACGTGTTCGTTTACTCATGGCTTGCACTGTACTGCGGGTACTAAGATAAGCCAGTGGTATGTTCTCCCAAGGTACTAAGGAGCTTCAAAAAATAAGAGATCGCGTGGGGAAACTTCATTATACCAAAAAATATCAAGATTTAACCGACAGGAATAGTTACGCTCGGAAAGGTGCAGCGCGATTCCATGTGGCCAAGCTATTCAAGGGCTCGAACCCCACCGTCGGCCATCCTTGAAATGGATTTCCGCGGTTTCCCACTTTATACTCTAGGCAAATGCTGGGACAGTATATTATAATAGGCCACGGTTGCCTCCTTCCATCTCCTTGCCCAGTTTCATTCATATTCATTAATTCAATCTCTAATTAATTTTTCTCCTTACTTTGTTTTAGGGAAGGACATCCTGCCATAAAATCCTACCCACTAAATATAAATTCATCGCACATTTTCGCCTACCTCCGAAATAATAAGGAATATAGATAGACCTACAATACATACATACTGATGGGAAATAACTTGAATGCTAGGTGGAGAATCCGGCGCCTCATTGTCTGGCTAAGGATCAGCGATATCTCCCTTCTTAAACATAGCGCCATAACTATTTCACAAATAAACTTCTCCGGAAGATCAAGACTAAACAGTGAGTGATGATAACCTCTTAATGAGACAATAGGAGAGCAGATACGTTCACTAAGAAAGACACTCAGTGCCTACTGAGTTTGTGCGCAACGGGACGATATAGCGGTATTCTACCGAGTAGTAAACAGATTGCTATGGCTACGGGAGGAACGCTGTGTGGATGGAAGCTTCTTTTAGTCGCTCTCCGCCTCATACCGCACTTGCAAACAAGTGACCTCCGGCACATACATACATACATACATACATACATACATACACACTTACATATACACATACATACATACATACATACATGGTGTTACGGCTGCGGGGTTGCCTCATTCCCTTGCACGTGACTCACAGCCGCCCGAGGCTACCCCCGGGCTCTGGGTCGGCCGGCCTCTTGCGCAGCGAGATCAAAAGGGATGGACCAGAATCTTCGTGGCCCAACTAATGTTGGAATTATCGAGAAGGTGTGAACCCTGGTCTATTCTAGAAACATCTGTGAGTCCTCAGCCCCGGAAATATAACAGCGATACTGGCCGGTGAAGACGGACTGTGTGTTTTGGGAGTGTGTTTTCCAGTGCGATAGAGGTGTTACAGTGACGTGCGAATTGCGAAACAGTGTGTATTCAAGAACAGTGAGTGACAGACTGTAGCTTGTGTACTCAAGGAAGTGTTGCAGGTATTTCTACCGAGGCCATCGATCTCATTAGCGAGGGATTAACTGCGTGAGCAAGTGAAAGGGGGAGTGTCCTCCATAAGGGAGCAAACACGGAGAAAGACAGCTAATCGTTTCTATTTGCTTATTGTGTGGTGTAACTTTCTGACCTTCAATAAAGCTAATGTTTCTTTAAAGGACCATTTGTGTTGTGCTTTACCTACTTTGATCCAATTAACGAACTTGCTACTAGGGGTAGCACGTATCAATACATATAAGGATTGACAGTAGTAGTGGAGCACTGAATCGCATTGTCACCATTCATCTCCTGGCAGTTGTTCCAACGATACCCTGAGGTATTCACTGGCTGCGTGACTCAGCGGTTACGTTCTCGACTGCTGTGCTCAAGGTTGCGGGACTGAATTCCGGGACCATCAATTGCCATTTAAGGGTTCTGAAATGTGAGAGAGCTGTGTCAATGGATTTACTAGCACATTGGAGATCCACTTCAAGGCAAAATTCACCTGGGTGTTTCTTAAAGTCAGTGTAGTTAAAAGGGATGTAGGCTAATACCCTTAATAACATTATGGCGTGGTATCGATGTTAGCATGGAAGAAAGATTACGTAATATGTGGACGACCCCTAAATTGCTCCAGGGAGCTTTAAAATATTATTGTAACACAATGTGAATTAGCTAGCTCAATGTAAACAAAATTCCTCTCGGCACGCCGGAAGGCGGAGGTAGATTTCACCGGGCAAACTAGGGGATAGGCTATAATAGGCAAAATAAGCAGGTTTTCGTAGGAGGATCAGACCTCATTTATTGCGAGAAAGTATTTTAAAATTGGCGGTTAATTAACTTTTTTTTCGTCTTCTATGCATATTTTTAACATTTTATTGTCTTATGGGGATGGTAACCTTCTTGTCATTTGGGGTTCATTTTTAGCCTATTTTCAATTTTGAAAAAATAGGCTTATGAGATCACCTTTTGTCCATGTGTGTGTGCGCGTGTGTGTGTGTGTGTGAGGTGTGTGTGTGTGTGTGTGTGTGTGTCCCCTAATAAAATCTAAACGGCTGGAGCGATTTCAGTGAAACTCGGTAAGTTCATAGCACTATTCCCGGCGACCTCGACCGTGCCCTTCAAATTTTGTTACGTCTCAACAATCCAACATGGCGGTTGTGCGAAATATTTCACTAGCATTCAATATCTCCGAAACTATTACCGATATCGCCCTGAAATTGTGTACGGTGATAAAGGGCACTACTAGAAGTTCACCTATGAGACTTTCAAAAACCTGGTGACCACAAAACCAACATGGCGGCAAAGCGAATTTGAGACTTTTAAATAGACTCTCCTCGCGATTTAAATATCCAAACGTAATGAAACTTGGTACAGCAAATATTTATACACATTGCAATGCACTGGAGTCTAATTTAGTTCAATTGTTTACATAACCTCAAAATGGCGGCTGTGCGAAATATTTCACTGACATTCTATATCTCCGAAACCATTACAGATATCACCCTGCAATTTTGTATGGTGATAAAGGGTACTGATACAAGTTTACCTATGTATATTTCATAAACCTGTCAAGTACCAAGCGAAAATGGCGACCAAGCGAATTTGAAATATTTCAATAGACTTTTCTCGTGAGTTAACTCTCTGAGCGCAGTGAAATGTGGTACAGTAAATGATTTTGCAGATTGTAATGCACTGCCATCTAATTTAATTCAATTGTTTACATAACCTCAAGATGGCGGCTGTGCGCAATTTTAAAATTAAGTTTTTATTTGTTGTGTCGTAATCATGCGATCGAAGTGAACGTTTGAATAATGAACCTAGGCAATAATTGTCCTTGAATGGTACATAACTCTATTGCCTATACATATAACAATCCTAATTGGCGAGGTTCCGAAATATTTAGACGGTTTTCAATGTCTATGAATCTTTTACAGCAACCAAACTGAATTTTTTTATGTTCATAGAGACTATGAACATATGTTCACCTATAGGACTTACAGTAACCTGGTGAGCACAAATCCAACATGGTGGCGACGCGAAGTATAAATATTTAAATGGACGTTTCTCGCGAATTAACTATCCGAGTGCCGTGAAACGTTGCACGTTAAATGCTTATAAAAATGTTGATCCACTGGCATCGAATTTATTTCGATTGTTTGCATAATCACAAGATGGCTGCTGTGCGTAATTTTAAAATCTCGTTTTGACTTCATGTGTTCTAATCATGCGATTGAAGTTTGAATACCACACGTACACAATAATCTTAATGTAATAGTACAAAAATAAAAATCCAACCTGGCGACCATCTGAAATATTTAGACGGTTCTCAATATCTACGAATCTGTTACAGCAAATAAACTGAAATTTTGTATGTTGATAGAGGCAATTAAGATGAGCAGGATATATGAAAATAGGCTGTATAGTTCTTCACGGAACTACTTGTTATTAATCTTGTGATCACACTGTCCTTATGCAAGGTTTGGAACTAATGTGTAACTATCTAACAGTATGTTACTTCTTCACGCAAAATTTTATCTCCCGCATAGATGTTGGTTGGTTCCACAGTTTAGGGGCTGCGACAACGTAGTCATGTAACCCCGTGTTCGTTGGGTGTGTGTAGAATCTGTCTGATAAACGGTGTTAATTGTGAAGACTGTATTAGTCTGTAATTCAGGTAAGGTGTGCAGACGGTCAATTTTAAGTAGTAGTACCTAATTTTGTACCAAATACTACCGTCAACGACACCTAGCTGTGAGCTTGGCTGCTAGATGCCACCGCAACCAGCAACTTGCAACGAACGTTGTAACTTCCCCTCCGAAGGAAAGCATGATGAGGGATTTTTAGCGCTCTTAGAAAATCCGGCGACTTTGGCCGGCTTTGAACCAGCGACCTTGGGCATAGAAATTCAGCATGCTACCAGTTAGCCGCTTCCCTCATAGTCAGATGGAACAAGAAGTTCCGTGACGAACTAAAGAGCCTACTTTTCTTAAAATTAAGATGCATGCCAATGATTAATCTACAGTATATGAACCTATCTAGAATAATGACGAAATTAATTTGGTAATATCGAAATGTCTTAATTAGTTCGAAATACTGTATACTAGGCATAATGTAGCCTAATAGAGCAATACAGTTGGCAGCCCTGGTGACTGAATAAATTCTTAATTCCATCTCTTAAGGTACACAATACAAAATGTGGTTGAAGTCCAAAGGACGTTACATGGAGTTAGACATTGGATCTATAAGTACACGTAAAAGCATGTTGGCAACAATGTCATGCGAGTGCTGGTCAGAAATAATCTGAAATATTGTGATATCTTTTTGTGCCAATTTTGGATGAAATCCATTTGTTGGTATAGAAGTTACACGTATTTTAAAATTGGAGCTTTCATCAGGCATAGAATCATGCTGGCAGCACTGACTTATATTAATTACTCCAAATTAATCTAGAATGTCAGCTGCTATACGTGTGCAAAGTATAGAGCTGTTCGCTTGCTTACCTTCTGATATATTGATATTAGGGTAAAAATATAGACACCATTTATTAACAGTTGGCAGCCCTGATTGCTCTTAACAATACTCATAGTCATATCTGTTATGTTACACATAGCACATACGAAATTTGGTTGAAATCCAACTGACAGTATAGAAGTTAAATGTATTTAAAAATTGGTCCTATCAACAGGCTTAGAATCATGTTGGTAGAACTGACGTCTATAAGTTACTCCAAATTAATGTAAAATGTCAGGTAATATACGTGTGCATAATTAAAAGCTGTCGGCTTGCATACTTTCTGATATATTGGTATTTGGATAAAAAAAAAAATAGAGAGAGCAATTATTAACAGTTGGCAGCCCTGGTGGCTCTTAAGAATACACTCAGTCATATCTGTTTATGTATACATATTACATACAAAATTTGGTTGAATCCCAATTGAGAGTGTAGAAGTTATATGCATTTCAAAATTTTATCTATCAGAAGGCTTAAAATTATTTTGGCAACACTGTCATGTATGGCCTCCTGGAAATTAAACTGAAATAGTATTATCTACATGTGTGCCAATTTTGGAATAGCTCCCATTCATACCTTCCAACATATCCAACATGGAGCTCACATTTCTAGTGCGTTTTTTAGCAGTTGGTAGCACTGACATCTTTTTCAAATATGGGCCTGAGATATTCCGGTATACATCTTTACTCATACTAAATTTGGTTTCGATTGCTGCAGCCGTTTAGGATTTGATATGGGGGGGGGACACACACACACAGCCAGACAGACAGAAGGACAGACAGACAGACAGACAGAAGGACAGACAGACATTTTCCCGGATCGATCTCATAAGTGTACTTTTTCCTCATTTTTGCAAAGTGTGAAAAGTAGGCTAAAAATGAATGTGATCTCGTCAATGGCGTTGTCTTGGCAACCTCTGATAGCTCATCCCTCATCAATAGGGATGTAGCGGGAGAAAGTTCGTGCCAGATAGCGCTCGTGTAGTACTGGGTAAGCGCAAGGCGATCGTCTTATGTTTCTCCCAGTCAGCTGCGACGAAAGTGTAAATTGTCACCGAGTTTTCTAAGCTAAAGTAAATTATATCTTCTCTAATTTTACTCCAAGACTATATTAATTAATTCTATAGGTATATCTCCTAATATATGATAAACGATTTTCAGCGTTTAAGAGTTCAACAGCTGCAAAATGAGCTACGGACTAGAGGCACTAAAACCAACGGGAGGAAGGAGGAATTAATAGCCTACAGCGGTAATAACAAAATTCTAACACGCTTTATTATTCAAATAATGAATATGAGACAGCATGCTTTCTCCTAAAGATTACAATTACTAGAGTATTGTAGGCCTATATTGATAAATATATCTCCAAAAGACTTAAATCATAAATTGAGATTTAAATATTCACTTGCTCCCCCTGCTTACAGACTTCGATTCATGTATTTTTTAGGTTGATAGCTTACATGAAACTGTCGTGTTTTAAGGTAAACATAATCAAAGAAAGTTGATACCGGTAATTAAATGTGTACCTCGAAAATGCATCGCAACGTTTGGTTCTTATGTAATTTTGTCAATTTCGCAATAAGAATCGTTCCCTCACCCCTGGGAAAGGACTTGAGGGTACCAATTTTTTTAAAGTTTGAGAATCCCTGCTTTAGGGCCACGAACTGTTTCCGTTCATCTGACTATGTCTCAAGAATGTAGAAGTCAGTCGCTACCACATTCTCCGTCAGAAAGATGGAAGTTGACGATTAATTCCGATTTCAAGAAACCAACCATAATACGTTTGTGACTGTTAATGTTGCGACATTTATTCTTGAAGTATTTGACCGAGTAACCTATTGATGTCTTTGAAAATGGGAGTCAGAAATGTTACTTGCATTTCTTCGTGTATATTGACGATTTCTTCCCGTACTTCAATGGAGATGATTTCTGCAGATTCCGATATTGTAGGCTTATCGTGATAATCCGGCAATTTTCTTGAGTATGGCCTCTTCCTAAATAATTACTTTTGTTGTGTTCGTGGTCCACGGAAAAAGCGGTAGAACAGCGCCCGGTTTTTATCTTGCTCTCTCACCTTCAAATAGGCCTACAAACGCATAAATTCAGTGGATGTTATCGAAATGTCTAATCAGTTTATAGGTACAAAATAGGAATTATTTTCCATTGTAAGTCACACTTATCCAACACAGTTTTCGTGAAGTCATCGGGTTGTAAATGATGGAAACACACTTTAATATATTCGGTCAGATTTTTCTCACCGAAATGTTTCCTAAAAGCATGTGACCTTTTCTTCCTCATTTCTTTATTTTGTGGAAATTGGTGAAACGAAAACGCGCTTCCCTGATTTTTACAAAGAGGAACACTGCAATAGCTCGGCATAGTTACGAAAATAACAATTTAAACAACTTAAATTCGTGGATATTAGCGGCATGAGAACATAGGAGACAAATGAAGAGCGCCTTGCGCTTACCCAGTACAACAGCAGTGCGCTCTATCGGTGCTAGTTCTATACATCCCTATTAAGAAGCGTTGTCATGGTAACCTCTGATGGCACTTGGCATTTTCTTTAATTCCGAAATTATTTTTCTGATCCCTTGGCGTAATGGTGGGTCAGATCAAAAAAAAAATTCAGACAAAAGTTTTAGGTAATTATTAGGGGAATATTTTCCATTTTGTACGGTTTTGATATTTTGCCTATTAAGAGAGATATGACTAATGTTTCCCGAAAAACCCACTTTTTTCCACCCCTTTGGTCAATGATTGGTGCTATCAAAAAACTTATTTGACATAAATTTTTGGCACTTATCCGGCACATATTATGAACTTTGAATGGATTCGATATTTCACGTATTAAAAGAGTTATAGCGAAATTTCACTTTTTCGAAAAAAGCCCCCCATTTTCACCCCCTTCGACCGATTTTGCCGATTAACGAACTCGACTGAGATTTTACTGGGATACTTATTATGTAAAAAATTCAAACTGATTGGGGAAAAATTACGGCAGTTATCGTGTCCACAAGAAACTGATATACATACATATATTGAACCCGCTGAGCTATGGTTCATGTGATATTTTTTATGACAGAGCATTTATGAGGGAATGTTGTACTTTTGAACACACCCAGGAAGCCATGTGAAGCTGAGAGATCACGCGATATTTTGAAGTAGCGGTGAATCGCACTTTTGACTTTGGTGTAAACTGCTCATTATTATCTGAGGTCTTATTAATTATTTTTATCTTTCCTACGAGACTCAGAATATTCCATTTCGTCATGCTGCATTATTAAAACATTTTGGAGAATGTTTATTTTTACTTTAGGTAAGGTAATACCCTTGCAGATACGCAAAAAGGAACGTAAGTAGTCGCTCAACGTTTTCGTTTTGACGACCTACTTTCTAGAGACACCCAGTACCGGAGCACTGCGTCTTGAGAATCCGCCTTGTGTAGGCGTGGAATTACATTTGTCCTACGAGACGTAGAAGAATATCCGCTGTTTAGCGTTAAAAGTGATTACAAGGTGCCATCGAGCGAGCAAATACTAATATTCACTGTCGATGAAGTCCAGTGAATCAAATAAGAAGCTTGGGAAATAATTATTGGCAAGTATAGTGTATTGCACAACATTGCTGTGACATCACATATTACCCACGCGTATGTGGAGGGCAGATGCCTAGTGGAAATATACAGGTAATAGTGTTACAATTATCCTGAATAAGTGTGATTATAATAGTATGAGATATTTAAATTGCCAAATAGGAAATTTCATCTTTGAAACGTCGTATAATTCACGGATGCTGCGTGATACAAAAGTAGCGTCACTAGCACGTGTAGCATTATAAAAGAGTATTAGCTCACATGCTAATCCACATCTGCATGATTAAGGCTATGTCGTATCTTATAATTGAAGCCTATGATAGTCACGACGGACATTATAATTTTGGAAGTGAGAGGATGAATAATCACGCAACTTATTTCGCTACCCACGTGATTGGACTTTTATTCACCATGGTTGAAGCAGTCAACATGGGCTAATACCATCCCAGTACGGGGGGGGGGGGGGTGACGTTTCTACAGGAACCAGCATGATGGTGGAACTTCCAGAACGATGAACGAGAGGGAAGGAGCCAAAATGCCATTTCCAGGCATATCCACGAAGATGTCGACAGGGACAAATCGAACCCTGGTCTTTGGGGGAGTCCAGATGGGAATCCTGATGAGGAGGATACCGATCCAGAGAGCCAGAGAGGTTTATGTACAACCCTTGTTGTGGAATAGAGAGCTGAGTGAGAGCTCCTCCATTTCGTGAGTTTTTGTCACACCCCTTCTTTGTTCTAGTTTCTGGTGGTATAGTAGTTTTAATGTAGTTTGTGAATCAACCACACTCAGTGTCAGCCATTTTTCTAGGTAGGGATGTAACTAGATTAGTTAGATGTCATTTATTTCAGTTTAGAGTGAGACACCTTTGGGGTCAGACATTTTGGTCATCCCTGGTGCAGCTTGGTGAACGTCGTGGAACGTCAATGCCTACCTTTTTGCTGAACCTGATCGTAATCATTTTGAGGCTATTTTGTTCAACCCTACTTGGGGTAATTTTCAAGTCTTTGCTGACTGTAGTTATGGCAATCAGAGGCCTTGGTTATTAATTGACTGCATTCTTCGCAGCCATCCTTTGTTACACCCCTGACTGTCGTTAGAACGGTCGTATCATTTAGGTAGTCGACAGTAACTACCAGTTTGTAAATGCATTATATTTCATTTTGAATAAGCTCAGAAGCTATTCTTGGTCATGTTTGAACCTAACAACTAGAAGGAATGTTTCGTTGCCTAGCATCGAACGCGGTTCCCAACGTATCATTAAGCAGATCTAGTGTGTGAATCTGTGCCACATTTATCATATTTTCCTTGTGTCGTGTGAGACACGTTTTTATTTGATGTTCTAGCAACTACTGAGTTGCATTTTTAAAGCAAAGAGCTTCAGTTATTGTAAGTTTACTTTCATTTAGACGTCTTTGGTAGAAAGACGGAAGTGTATTACTATACTCAGATTTATAGCGTGCATTTGATACACGGACTCTGTAGAGATCCGTAACCTACGGTAATGTTTTTTATGAACCGGCCAAGTGCAGGTTTTGTATTGATTAAATCGCCGGCCCTGAATAAACTGGTTATGTAACCCAGTGACCTAGAGCACGCCTGCTTCATTGTGAGACAAAACTACTATAGATGAGGACAGAGTACAATTTGTATTCGTTTTTCCTTTCATTGCTATTTTGCTTATGGAAACCAGTTTCCACTCTTGTATTTGATCACTTGTTTTATGGATCGGTTTTTGTTAGTTTAGCGCTCTGTTGCGTGTATTGTCGTATGACAGGTACAGTTATGTAAGGTTTTCTATAGGATGGTGAAATCTACCCTGTTATAGCAGGATGTTATTGTATGCTTTGTCCGGGGATGATCCCGTTGACCAGATGTTACTGGAAGTTAACTGTTGTACAGGCCTATCCCAGAGTTATTGAACGCGAGCTTAGCGCCTCTGGTAACCCGTGTTATTGTGTGTCCGAGTTGTTATACTCGATGATTATGTTCCGACTGTTGAGTCGAGGCTTTTTGGTGGAGAATGATCTCAGTTGGAGACACTCCGTGCCCAGGCTATTGTCAATGTTATTCGCCATAAACCTACGATAAACCTATAAACCGACATTCTAATAATAAAATGCATAATTGTTGTAAAACAAGCCTAACTAACGATTCTTTCTATCTAACTTTGTTCTTTGCACTCTGGAACTGTTGACATAGCCGTGCAGTTGAAGATAATTTCCTTGTGAGGAAATGACTAGGACAGTTGACATTTTTGTAGCGACCTGAAGCATGTGCGAACCTAGAGTTCGTAGCTTGTGGAGCTCAGGCCATGCGATGTCAGACGTGGTCTCAACTGCGCATTCGTCACCGTAACTATACACATTAGATGACTATGGTTTACAAAGAGTAAACCAAGGTGTAGGCAGGAATTTTTAATAAAACTACTGTGTCTATTTCGTTATTAATTTATGATGTCAAGTGTATTAAACCCTACATGTTACTTTATTGTGTGCTGTTAGCACATAGTTATTAAGCATAATTAAATTGTTTGTTTTTCATGGCTGTACACTTAGCTTTTGGATGTAATTGTTTTCTTTTACGGACGTCATCGCCGTAAATTTCGTTAATTGATAGGACTTAGCTAGTTGAATTAATGTTAAATTTAAATGTCGAAATGGTACCATCCTAACCTAGATTTGTTTTGCTACCCTGTTAAATGTAAATTCAGATATTAGCTTGATCTTGTAACTTGAACTAGGGACTTGCGTCGTGCCATATTCCTAGCGTTGCTGTTGTTGCTTTATCATTGTGAGTTAGATCTTTCGCGAGGGTTTTCAGTAACTTCTCAGGTAGGGGACCTGTTCTTTATCTTAGTTTATTTATTAATTTGCGGACTAGCCGATTATAACCCTCCGAACTAGGCTAGGGGCTTGTGAATTGTAATAAATTTTCACGGTGTTTTACATGAGTCTGGATGTTTATTTTCTCAGTCTAGTTTTAAGGTGAACCTTTCCTTAGGCGGTCTATGACCATCATCACCATGTACCACGATCCCTGTGGACTACGGACTCTCGTGCCGCTTTAGCCTTTATGGAAGGTCACCTGATCCTCACGGTACTTTTCTTTTTTTTCGATTTATGTGTCGTTAGTTGAGTCATCGTGGTTGTTGACATCAACTAAACGGTCTCATAAAATGGCGCCCAACTCATGTGCCGACGTTAACGTGGTGACCCTCAGTACCATGTTATTTTTTTGAGGATCCTAATGTTGATTAATGGTAAATTGACAGGACTGGGACGAACTTAGAAAGTCGTACTGCAGATCAATTCGCCGCATGGCATTCATGTTTGATAGAAGTCCATGGGGTGAGGCTTTAGTGTTGAATAAATGAAGGATAGGATTTTCTTTGATGATGCCTCATCCTAAGTAAATGTAATACTTTGCTTTGCTCACCGTTGTCTTTGTAAATGTAGAAGCACTTAGTTTGCATACTCCAGCTGTACTCGTGATATTTATATAAATGAAGCAAGCTTTATACCACCAAGTAACTAATCATAGCTGTAAGTTCCAGTAGAAATTGATCCCTCACTTTCTCATATATTTCTTATCTATGGATGAGGAAACTATTCGTCGTGTGTTTGGAGAGATGATGGCAGGTGTGAATGCCAATCTTCAACAGAATACTCAGGCTGTAAATACTGTAAGTGGTCATGTGGACCAGGTTAGACAGGAAGTCAACAATGTAAGACAGGACTTAGAGATTAACACTCAGTCTATAAACAATGTAAGACAGGACTTAGAGATTAACACTCAGTCTATGAACAATGTAAGACAGGACTTAGAAATTAACACTCACTCTGTCAATAATGTTAGGGCTGATTTAACTCAAGTCAGGGCAGACATGGACACATATAGGATCGAAGCGAGAAATGATCTGACGACAGGTTTAGCAGCTGTTAAGGTTGATGTCATACGACACCATCAGGAGGCTAACCAGCGCGTAGATTGCTTAACCGACCAGATGAATAGAGCTAGGGAGGAGGTGCAAAACCGATTGGAGGAGCACACAGCTCAAATTCAGACAACCTTGAATAAAGTCCAGATAGACATGAGAGCAGATCTGGAACATACCAGGGAAGAATTCGGGACTCGACTAGATCACGTCGAGGGATTTATCGGAAATGTGAAGAAGGACATGGCAACCATGAACGTTGGTTTAATCTTGATGAGAGGAGCTGCCAATGCCGTTAATAACAACGTGAAGACTATCGTTGATGGCATGATGGAGATTAAAGAGGAACTTAACACCAACAGGAGAAACATTTCTGAATTGACGGAAACCGTAGACAGTCTACGTGAGACGGTTGATGTTCATCATGAGGAACACAAAATTGACCTCATGTTATTGAGAGGTGACCTCAACGAACACGAAGCTACAGTCGAGGCTAAGGTAGCCGAGGTTAGAGACGATGTGGGTAAAATCCAAGAAAATATGTCCAGAGTTGAAGGAGATATCGATTCCTTACAAAAGAGATTTGAGGAAGTCGCGGTGACCGAGAGGTTAGACCTCAGTTATAACCTTAGGACGGCCATACGCGAGGTAGACACAAACCTCAAGGGAAAGGTTGACAGGATCGAGCTGCAATTGAACGACTTAGGCAACAAAGTCGCAGCCAGAACCATCCCAGGTCTTGAAGTAATAGAAAGACGCCTGGACAGACTCGAGACGACTCCAAGAGAGAGACACGTACACCCACAGATGGGAGAATCTCAGGAAACGCCTATATCTCAATCAGGAGGAATGATGCCTACCCATTTCCAACCCAGCGCGCCTATGGAACCGCAACCGTCACAATTCACTAATTTAGCGCAAGGTCAGACCTTGAACTTTAACGCTCACCCGTTTCAACCAGCATCTAATCGAATTAGTCATGAGACTAACACTCCTACGCAGAGTTGCATGCAAAATACTTTCAGACCCGCGAATACGCAGGGAAATGTCACCATAATTCGTTCAAGAGAGGAGCAACCAGCTCGCTTCTCGGGAACTGGGAGCGGTTTTACTCCAGTGGAATTCCTAGCAAATGTCGAAAGCTACTTACGTGATACTATGGTAACTCCAGAGAGGGAACTAAGAGTTATAGAGCGACTGCTTGAGGGACAAGCCGGTACCTGGTTCAGAGCATTCCGATACTCATTCACAGGCTACCAAGACTTTAAGGAAGCGTTATTAAGAACATATTGGTCGAGCGACATCCAGCAGAGTATCCGAGCTGAGATGTACACTCGAAGGTACAGTTCCAATACACCTACTCGTTATGCGAATTACTTCGCAATACAGCTCGCGAAGCTCCGTTGTCTTCAGCCTCCATTGTCCGAACAAGATTTGGTGAACACAATTGTTTGGCAGTACCCTGCGGATGTACAACGTGTGTTAATCGCTGCAGGGGCATCCACTTTCCAGCAGTGTGACCAGATACTGCGAAGGTTGGACGCTAACACAGAACAGTTTCCTACACACCGTCAGCAAAAGGCTGATAGACGCGAGGATAGACATATGAATCTGACGACTGTTGATAAAGTGAGCCAGACGCCACAACAAACACAAACCACAGAGGATTCTGGGCGACGTGATAACAATTACAGTTATAACAGGAGAGAATGGAATAACACTCCGTATACTCGAAATCAACATGATGACCGGCGAAGTCATTGGGACCGGCGATTCGACCGAAGGACGGACGACAACCGACGTCATGAAAACAACCGCCGAGGGAATGAAGGAAGAAATCAGCAACACGGACGTATCCGTAGAGACTATCGATATAGTGGGGGTTACGACAGAAATCGAGACCCTAGATACCAGCCAGACAGGGATTGGAAAGGAAGAGCGCGGGAGAGCCGTGAGTACCTCCAACAATTGAGAGAATTGCAGATCCAAGAAGAGGGAGAACGGAACCCTACTTCGAGGGAAAATAGACATTCGGCGCAGGAAACGGAGCAGAACCAGCCCAGTACTTCTCGCCATGACAGAAAAAAAAACTCCGAAAAATCAATAGATTCTTGTTTGGTTGAGCACCGAGTAACTGCCTCTATATTACTCTGGGAGCCAATCCAAGAAGACTTGTTGGACGAACGACGAACGACGAACCACAATTATGAATTAACACGTCTACCCAAGATTGTAGCCACCTTGAATGAAGTCAGTGTAGTCATACTCATCGATACTGGAGCGATGATTAGTGTAATTTCCGCCGATTGCCATGCCAGACTTAGAGCAAACTCTGAGGTGACGGAGTTGCCCATTTCAGCTATAAGAGTCAGAGGTGTTATACCTGACCGCGTTGTAACGTGCAAAATCCAGATTTTGTGTACGGTGAAGATTTCGAGCCACGTGTACTTGCACGAATTTCTCGTAATGAAGGGCCTGCATCATGATGCCATTTTAGGCGCAGACTTCATTAGAAAATATGATGGAATCATTGACATGGGACGGAATACGGTAGAGTTCAAGCCGAACGAACCCATTCAGATGAGCCTAATTGAAGAAGAACCGGAATTCCTATCCGAAGTAGACGTAGTCGAAGCATTAAAGGGCAAGGAAATTGAGGCGACACTAGATGCCGACGAAGAGGCAGAATCGTTATCAGCACCCACACATGAGGATCTTGAGGCAATACTGAACGAATACAGAGATATATTCGACACCACACCTGGTGAGATATTAGACTACGAGTATGATCTTGTATTACTGGACGATTCCCCATTCCAGAAAAGGATCTATCCGATTGCCGAGAAACATCTCGAAGAAGCTGCTAAGAAGATCCATGAGATGGAAGCAGCAGGTACAATCAAGAAATCACCGACTCCTTTCTTGAATCCCATAATACCTGTGGTTAAGGTAGATGGAAGTTTGAGACTTTGTCTTGATGCCAGAGCCTTGAATGAACGCCTAGCTCCTGAGCACGACAGACCGCCCAAGATTAGGGACATTCTCAGGAAGTTCAAAGGAAAAAGGATATTTTCATCATTAGACTTGGTTCAGTCTTTTTACCATATCAGATTATCTGAGCATACTCAGAAATATACTGGATTCTTGTTTGATCAGACTACTTATGTATTCCAAAAACTACCATTTGGATTGAAAAATGCCGGAGCCGCATTAATCAGAGCACTTGATGCCAAGCTGACTCATGAAGTGAAGCAGAAAGTAATATGTTATGTGGATGACATAATCATAGCTTCGGGAACAGAAGAAGAGCATTTAAAGACATTGCGCCTTGTTTTTGAGAATCTCCGACAGGCAAATTTTAAGGTCAAGTTTGACAAGTGTCGATTTTTTCAGGAAGAAGTGAAATTCGTAGGACACATAATCAATGGAGAAGGATATAGACCGAATCCGGCAAAGATTAGAACTGTTGCTGCATTTCCAACACCAACCCGTGTGAAACACGTGAGACAATTCTTAGGAATTCTCCAATTCTTTGCTGCTCATTGTGAGAAGTATTCCGAAACTGCTGCACCACTGCAAGGATTATTGAAAAAGAACTGCAGGTGGAACTGGAATGATGAATGCGAGATAGCTTTCAGGAGAGCTAAACAGATGCTTGTGGACTCAATTCAGTTAGAATATCCAGATTACTCTCGGAACTTTATTCTAGAAACTGATGCATCTGCCATTGGTATAGGAGCCATTTTACTGCAAGAAGATGATGAGAAGAAACGTCATTACATTGCTTTCTTAAGCCGACGTTTAAGAGCACATGAATCTCACTACTTCACGACCGAGATAGAAGCACTTGCAATTGTTTACGCACTTGAATACTGGCAGAAACTTCTGTTAGGTCAGAGGATTATTGTGAGAACCGATCATCATGCGTTGACCTTCATCTTGAGAACAAGACTGGCAGGCGACAGGATCACACGTTGGACGCTGTTTCTCCAACAGTTCGATTTGGAAATAGTTTATCGACCAGGCAGAGAGAATGTGTTGGCCGACATCCTCAGCCGGAATCCTGAAGCTACTGTTAATGCCATAGACATCGAGGGAGAATGCTAGGAACACCTTCGCCGATTTCGTCATTTACCTGAAGGACAGCGACGTGAGGAGGAACTCAGACATATTATCCGTTTCCTAGAACGAAGAATGGATCCACAGGATGATCATTATGCAAGGATTGCTGCTGTTGCAGATGATTATTTGATTTATCATCGTGTCTTATACAAGTTTGTAGACGAGGACCACACTCATCTGCGTGCAGTTATTCCTAGGAGATACCAAGAATCTGTTATTCTTATGGTACATTTATCCATTGGACATGGTGGAACAGACAAAACCATTGCAACTATCAAGGAGTCTTTCACATGGAAAGGGTTAGGAGCCACCGTTAGACAGTGTTTACGTGCTTGCGACGCATGCCAGCGGAACAAATACACGTCACACTTGCTGAAGGAACAACCTAGACCAATACTACCAACTCAACCTAGAGAGTTGTATGCACAGGACCTGTATGGCCCAATACCTAAGGCTCGTCGTGGGAATCGATACATCGTTGTAACGGTGGATGTGTTCACGAAATATACGATGCTTCATCCGATTCAAAAAGCTACTGCACATCAAATTATTCAGAGGATTAGACGTCAAGTGATACCGGAGGCAGGAAAGCCACAATTCTTGTTGACTGATCACGGATCACAGTACACCTCAGCAGAATTTGCCAATGCCATGAATGAGCTTGAAATAGGTCATATTTTATCATCTATTCGACATCCAGAGAGCAACCCAGCAGAATGCGTGATGTCTATTATCGCAAAATTCTGTCGATTATATTGTCAAGAAGAACACTGGCGATGGACTGAAGTCCTTGTTATTATGGCAAAATGTATTAATTCAACAGTACATGAAAGCACTGGTCAAATACCTATGGTCTTGCATTTGAACCAGATGCCGCTGAGAATATGGGATCGTGTGATTGTAAATCCACCTTGTTTACAACCATCACATGCCAGCAGACTTTTAGCTGCAAGAGAGACTATGGACAGACAAGCTGCCAAGCGCTTGAGAAGAACTAGACGCCAGAGGTTTAGAGAACCACTAGTAGAAGGAGACCTTATCCTTATAAGGAGACCCGGAATTTCTAGTCCTATAGACCGCATATATGGGAAATTTCTATCCTTGTATTATGGCCCTAGTCGTATCCGACAGCCTTTAAACAATGGAAGTTATGTGATAGAAGACATTAGGACAGGAGAACGCATTGGAACCTTTAATGCAGCCAATCTAAAAAAATATCACTCTTGAATGAATTTCAAAGCAAATAAAAATGTTATCCCAACATTTTATTTGAAACGACAGAGAGGCAGATGAACCCGCTGAGCTATGGTTCATGTGATATTTTTTATGACAGAGCATTTATGAGGGAATGTTGTACTTTTGAACACACCCAGGAAGCCACGTGAAGCTGAGAGATCACGCGATATTTTGAAGTAGCGGTGAATCGCACTTTTGACTTTGGTGTAAACTGCTCATTATTATCTGAGGTCTTATTAATTATTTTTATCTTTCCTACGAGACTCAGAATATTCCATTTCGTCATGCTGCATTATTAAAACATTTTGGAGAATGTTTATTTTTACTTTAGGTAAGGTAATACCCTTGCAGATACGCAAAAAGGAACGTAAGTAGTCGCTCAACGTTTTCGTTTTGACGACCTACTTTCTAGAGACACCCAGTACCGGAGCACTGCGTCTTGAGAATCCGCCTTGTGTAGGCGTGGAATTACATTTGTCCTACGAGACGTAGAAGAATATCCGCTGTTTAGCGTTAAAAGTGATTACAAGGTGCCATCGAGCGAGCAAATACTAATATTCACTGTCGATGAAGTCCAGTGAATCAAATAAGAAGCTTGGGAAATAATTATTGGCAAGTATAGTGTATTGCACAACATTGCTGTGACATCACATATTACCCACGCGTATGTGGAGGGCAGATGCCTAGTGGAAATATACAGGTAATAGTGTTACAATTATCCTGAATAAGTGTGATTATAATAGTATGAGATATTTAAATTGCCAAATAGGAAATTTCATCTTTGAAACGTCGTATAATTCACGGATGCTGCGTGATACAAAAGTAGCGTCACTAGCACGTGTAGCATTATAAAATAGTATTAGCTCACATGCTAATCCACATCTGCAAGATTAAGGCTGTGTCGTATCTTATAATTGAAGCCTATAATAGTCACGACGGACATTATAATTTTGGAAGTGAGAGGATGAATAATCACGCAACTTATTTCGCTACCCACGTGATTGGACTTTTATTCACCATGGTTGAAGCAGTCAACATGGGTTAATACCATCCCAGTATGGGGGGGGGGTGACTTTCTACAGGAACCAGCATGATGGTGGAACTTCCAGAACGATGAACGAGAGGGAAGGAGCCAAAATGCCATTTCCAGGCATATCCACGAAGATGTCGACAGGGACAAATCGAACCCTGGTCTTTGGGGGAGTCCAGATGGGAATCCTGATGAGGAGGATACCGATCCAGAGAGCCAGAGAGGTTTATGTACAACCCTTGTTGTGGAATAGAGAGCTGAGTGAGAGCTCCTCCATTTCGTGAGTTTTTGTCACACCCCTTCTTTGTTCTAGTTTCTGGTGGTATAGTAGTTTTAATGTAGTTTGTGAATCAACCACACTCAGTGTCAGCCATTTTTCTAGGTAGGGATGTAACTAGATTAGTTAGATGTCATTTATTTCAGTTTAGAGTGAGACACCTTTGGGGTCAGACATTTTGGTCAGCCCTGGTGCAGCTTGGTGAACGTCGTGGAACGTCAATGCCTACCTTTTTGCTGAACCTGATCGTAATCATTTTGAGGCTATTTTGTTCAACCCTACTTGGGGTAATTTTCAAGTCTTTGCTGACTGTAGTTATGGCAATCAGAGGCCTTGGTTATTAATTGACTGCATTCTTCGCAGCCATCCTTTGTTACACCCCTGACTGTCGTTAGAACGGTCGTATCATTTAGGTAGTCGACAGTAACTACCAGTTTGTAAATGCATTATATTTCATTTCGAATAAGCTCAGAAGCTATTCTTGGTCATGTTTGAACCTAACAACTAGAAGGAATGTTTCGTTGCCTAGCATCGAACGCGGTTCCCAACGTATCATTAAGCAGATCTAGTGTGTGAATCTGTGCCACATTTATCATATTTTCCTTGTGTCGTGTGAGACACGTTTTTATTTGATGTTCTAGCAACTACTGAGTTGCATTTTTAAAGCAAAGAGCTTCAGTTATTGTAAGTTTACTTTCATTTAGACGTATTTGGTAGAAAGACGGAAGTGTATTACTATACTCCGATTTATAGCGTGCATTTGATACACGGACTCTGTAGAGATCCGTAACCTACGGTAATGTTTTTTATGAACCGGCCAAGTGCAGGTTTTGTATTGATTAAATCGCCGGCCCTGAATAAACTGGTTATGTAACCCAGTGACCTAGAGCACGCCTGCTTCATTGTGAGACAAAACTACTATAGACGAGGACAGAGTACAATTTGTATTCGTTTTTCCTTTCATTGCTATTTTGCTTATGGAAACCAGTTTCCACTCTTGTATTTGATCGCTTGTTTTATGGATCGGTTTTTGTTAGTTTAGCGCTCTGTTGCGTGTATTGTCGTATGACAGGTACAGTTATGTAAGGTTTTCTATAGGATGGTGAAATCTACCCTGTTATAGCAGGATGTTATTGTATGCTTTGTCCGGGGATGATCCCGTTGACCAGATGTTACTGGAAGGTAACTGTTGTACAGGCCTATCCCAGAGTTATTGAACGCGAGCTTAGCGCCGCTGGTAACCCGTGTTATTGTGTGTCCGAGTTGTTATACTCGATGATTATGTTCCGACTGTTGAGTCGAGGCTTTTTGGTGGAGAATGATCTCAGTTGGAGACACTCCGTGCCCAGGCTATTGTCAATGTTATTCGCCATAAACCTACGATAAACCTATAAACCGACATTCTAATAATAAAATGCATAATTGTTGTAAAACAAGCCTAACTAACGATTCTTTCTATCTAACTTTGTTCTTTGCACTCTGGAACTGTTGACATAGCCGTGCAGTTGAAGATAATTTCCTTGTGAGGAAATGACTAGGACAGTTGACATTTTTGTAGCGACCTGAAGCATGTGCGAACCTAGAGTTCGTAGCTTGTGGAGCTCAGGCTATGCGATGTCAGACGTGGTCTCAACTGCGCATTCGTCACCGTAACTATACACATTAGATGACTATGGTTTACAAAGAGTAAACCAAGGTGTAGGCAGGAATTTTTAATAAAACTACTGTGTCTATTTCGTTATTAATTTATGATGTCAAGTGTATTAAACCCTACATGTTACTTTATTGTGTGCTGTTAGCACATAGTTATTAAGCATAATTAAATTGTTTGTTTTTCATGGCTGTACACTTAGCTTTTGGATGTAATTGTTTTCTTTTACGGACGTCATCGCCGTAAATTTCGTTAATTGATAGGACTTAGCTAGTTGAATTAATGTTAAATTTAAATGTCGAAATGGTACCATCCTAACCTAGATTTGTTTTGCTACCCTGTTAAATGTAAATTCAGATATTAGCTTGATCTTGTAACTTGAACTAGGGACTTGCGTCGTGCCATATTCCTAGCGTTGCTGTTGTTGCTTTATCATTGTGAGTTAGATCTTTCGCGAGGGTTTTCAGTAACTTCTCAGGTAGGGGACCTGTTCTTTATCTTAGTTTATTTATTAATTTGCGGACTAGCCGATTATAACCCTCCGAACTAGGCTAGGGGCTTGTGAATTTTAATAAATTTTCACGGTGTTTTACATGAGTCTGGATGTTTATTTTCTCAGTCTAGTTTTAAGGTGAACCTTTCCTTAGGCGGTCTATGACCATCGTCACCATGTACCACGATCCCTGTGGACTACGGACTCTCGTGCCGCTTTAGCCTTTATGGAAGGTCACCTGATCCTCACGGTACTTTTCTTTTTTTTCGATTTATGTGTCGTTAGTTGAGTCATCGTGGTTGTTGACATCAACTAAACGGTCTCAATATATATATATATATATATATATATATATATATATATATATATATATACATACATACATAAATTATATATAAACTTTTGAACTGACGGTGGTTTTGGGGTCTGGGGGATGTGAAACGCGAAGATATGTCGAAATTTTCCGGAAGTCGAAACATGGGACCCATTGCAATAGTTAGCTTTCTAATGAAATCTACCTAAAACTGATACTCACACTGATTTTAAAAGTATTACATTTTCAAATACAGTTTGTATAAAAGTTTAAAAATATGCATTTTCTTGAACTTAAATGCTTTAGATAATTTTGATATTTGAATCGCTTGATGTAGGAAGGGGACTTCTGAAACTTTCTAGATTTTACATGAGAAGGAAAAACTGCGTAGGTGATGGAAAATATCGATCTAGGTTTTACGCTTCTGTCAGTGCATGAGACTATACTAATACACACTTCAGTGCACGAAAGTTCAAAATCCAATTCACAGATTATGAAAAAATGACAGATGTTAGTATTGCAGAAGTCCCCTTGATACATCAAATGGAGTGAACTTTGGAACTTTGAATGCCAACTTCAACATAAAACCCACAAATAATTACAAAGTGAATTGTTATTTTCTTTTGAAATATATAAATAAAATCTCAATATGAGCACTGAACCAATTCTTAAGTTGATAGTAATATGAAAATGAAGTGCAATATCAATTCAAGTCTTATTGAAACGCAGAAAGCAATAATTCCAATAACAGCAATTCAATGTAATGAAGAAATGCAAACATAACATTGATATTGTTACGAATGCTAGACAGTTTCGTCGCCCGCGCGTGACTCTGGCCGCCCCAGGCTATTCCAGACTGTGTGTTGCCAGCGCCTTACGTAACAGGGCTGTAAGAGCAAAAGGGCACTGTCTAGAACCTACGCAGCCCACCCAGAAGTTGAACTCTCGAGAAACCGTGAACCCTGGTCCGCTCTCGAAGCATCCATTGAGTCATCAGCTCCGATATATAAGAGCGACCATGGCCGATGAGCACGAACTGTGTTTTTGAGGAGTATTGAGGCGAAGTACCGAGCGAGTGTGTTTTCCAGTGCGACGGAGGTTATTGTGTGAATTGTGAAACAGTGTGTAGTACGGTTTTCAAGAATAGTGAGTGACAGACTGTGGCTGGACACGGGTCTACCTCATTAGTGAGAGATTAACTTCTTTGAGTGAGTGAAAGGAGGTGAGTAACTCCATAAGGCAGGAACTTGACTGAGACTGCTAATTGGTTTCCAAGTGTTTATTGTGTGGTGTAACTTTCTTGACCTGCAATAAAGCTATATTTCTTTAAAGGTCCAAACTGTGTTGTGCTTTTAACCACTGTAATCCAAATAACGAACGTGTTACTAGGTGTAACACTTGACAATATTATGCACAAAGAGTATACACGGAGATTTCACAAGCTCGGCACAGCCGTGGTGTGGACTACAGAAGTCTCAATTCAACATTAAACGGTGGCTCTGCCTATCATCTGTAATATCGCATCAAAAACTCATATTTCGTAAAACCTGCAGGAGTCCCCTTTTAACATCAAGGGATTATCCGGCTCTCATGCTAAACGGTTAGCGAGCTAGGCTTTGGCCCGAAGTGCCCCGGGTTCGATTCCCGGCCGAGCCATACGGGATTTTAATCTCCAGTGGTTAATTCCCGTGGTTCGGGGACTACTGTCGACCAAAATATTATGTGCACTCAAGTTTGAAGGTTATTTGTGAAGTAACCAATAGGCCTACATAAAATCCAATAACATCATCATTTTCGTAGTTGTATGTTACGTTAGTTCATGTAAGTTTGAAATTTTTAATTTATATTTTAACATTTTTATCGCAGTTGGAACACAAATAGTGCCCGTTTTTAAGCGTGTTTCAACAATGCGTCACATTTAAGAATTATTGTCTCAAAAACCCGTCATCAGATCGAATCAAAATTTTAACACAATATACATTGGAATGTTGTATAACTGGTTTATTAATTTCAAAATTTTGTGCGTTAAAGAAACAAAGTTGTTATCATTTTTGTAACTTTTTCTCGGCTCGGGCTGGTTGGAAAATGTGGTTCTTTGTCGCATTGAAATGCTCATACAGTGGGCCTACATCAAAAGATTATGCTGTATGACTGTGAAATACGTAAATTAATTCACGTATTTTATATCGGTTTGTATTTATATGGGAAAATAAGACATCCTTTAGCAGCTAGCCGATACACAGAACGCTGTACAGCGTTGCCGAGTTGGAGCCCATCACTTCCGAGCGAGGCGCACCCTGACGCGTGATGGGCTTCAACTTGGTAACGCTGTACAGCCTTCTCTGTATCGGCTAGCTGCTCAACGATGTCTTGTTTTCTCATACAAATACAAACCAATATAAAATAAATGAATTAATTTACGTATTTCACAGTCATACAGCATAACCTTTTGATGTACTGTATGAGGATTTGAATGCGACAAAGAACCACATTTTCCAACCAGCCCGAGCCGAGAAAAAGTTACCTTACAAAAATGATAACAACTTTGTTTCTTTGACGCACAAAATTTTGAAATTAATAAACCAGTTATACAACATTCCAATGTATATTGCGTTAAAATTTGAATTCGATCTGATGACGGGTTTTTGAGATACTAATTCTTAAATGTGACGCATTGTTGAAACACGCTTAAAAATGGACACTTTTTGGTGTTCCAACTGCGATAAAAAATATTAAAATATAAATTAAAAAATCCAAACCTACATGAACTAACGTAAAATAGAACGACGAAAATGATTATGTTATTGGATTTTATGTAGGCAAACTGGTTACTTCAAAAACAACCTTCAAACTCGAGTGCACATAATATTTTGGTCGACAGTAGGTGTATGTGACGTCTTCATTATCACTTCTCCCTCATTACGACGTGCAGGCCACCTACGGGTGTCAACTAGAAAGACCTACACTCGGCCTCTCCGGAGGTCACATGATCATCATTCTTCAAGCGAATAATTTGATGGAGTGTTATTCCTAACGCGTATTTTGGTGATTATACAGTAGCTGCATATTTCCATACATTTTTTAAAGAGCACTTATTTCTCCATCCCTGTTGGTGAAGGGATATCACGATCCTGATCCTTACCTAGGAGGCCCCACGTTCAATCCCTAGCTCCGTTAAAATTTGAAGATTTGACGTAAGGGCTTGAACGGGGTGCATTGAGCTTCATACACGCAATTGAGTAGCAGCTTGAAGCGCAGAGTAATGTGACAGGATGTTTTCCTAGTAGAAGGGGTGGTTATCCCATCCATACCCCTTGAGACGATCCCACGTAGCTCCAGTGGTACTCGCTCCACAGATTGGCTCCCATTGAGATAAGCTCGTTCATTGGAACTGAGGCTGAGCTGTGATATCGGCCTGGCCATGCTGTAAGGTATTGAATTCCTATATTTATGACTGGACTTGTAGCCAGGTCATTCTACTTTTTGTGTGTTGGTAATAACTCGTGCCACATGCATGTTTTTACGTTGTGCTGTATTATCGAATTTGACTGCTGCGATATTTTAGCTTCGAGAAACATTGAAGGTTTCATCAAAATTCGGGGCTCAGTATCATATCACCCAGGAGCGTAGCCATGCCCGTTAAGTTGCAGCAAACGCTGAGACTGAAGGTTCGAATTATGGTGGTTATCCTGAGTGTGCTTTCTCCCAGGGGCGTATTTCTAAATAGGCTAAGTAGGCTGCAGCGTAGAGCGGCAAATTTTCAGGGGCGGCAGCTAGGCAATTTATTCAAAAGTTAAAATGAAGTATTTCAGACGTTAATATATTTTTCCGTACGAATTTAAGAACACATGTTACTTAAAAATATGTTTTAGTCCTTCTACAGTTTTTCCTGCCTTTGAAGAATTAAGAACTATCTGCGAACTAGTATTTCTGAAATACGCTTAAACTCACTTTCATTAAGATAGTATATTGGCTTTCACGGCCGGTGAATTAAAACTCAGCAATTCTTCTAGGTTTGTGCCGTGTCTTGTGTGGAGTTTCGCCTAGGACACCAAGCTGGCTCATCGGCGGGCTCTTGGTGTCTCCGCCCGGAACCCCACAGGAGTATCGAACTGCGCGATACATCCCTTTATATAGAATGCAACTGCACTCCTTGACTGCGAGAACCAAAGGCTCAAGCAGCCTCAACCTCCCTATGAAGGCTTCCAAAAAGATGGTATATTGGCTTTCACGGCCGGTGAATTAAAACTCAGCAATTCTTCTAGGTTTGTATTTCCGACGTTAATAATATTTTCCGTACGAATTTAAGAATACACTTCTTACTTAATAATATGTTTAGGTCTTGTACATTTTTTCCTGCCTTAGAAGAGTTAAGAACTATCTGCGAGCTAGTATTTCTGAAATTCGGTTATACTCACTTTCATTACTTTGTATTGAGGCAAATTCAACAAAAACACTTGAGAACATTATTAACGAGTTTGCCATTAAGAAATCTCGGAAGGAAACTATGTAAATTTGAACATCAAAATTACGTTGGGTGAGTTGTTTTAGAGAAGTTCGTATATTTTTCAACAAATAAACCAGTAATTATCTACATTTTGTGTAATTTTATTTCACCAAGTAGGACAACTTAATTCAAATTGAACACAGTTCTTCAATTACGCAAAAGATAGTCATTAGCATTAAACTATAAGAATATGTGTAAAATAGTGATCACTGATCTCCAAGAATAAATAAATTAATTAAGTTCGAAACTCATTTCATTTTTTAACGAATCGTGAAAGAAGTAACTAAAAAAAACAAGTAGATAACTAATTTCAATATATAATTTATTATATAAACCATTAAATTGTAGTTTTATCTAAACTAAATGAACTTTATGTTTAAAAAGATGAAAACGCTAATGAACTCTATCCTTTTGTTGTATAAGACAAATGTATTAAGCAAATAGGAACTATAGAGGGGGCGGCAAATGGACTTTAGCCTATAGGTGACATACTCTTAAATCCGGCCCTGCTTTCTCCCCGAGTTTCTCGCATATTCCCTCCCGGAAAGTACTGGCATAGTAGGGCCTACCTTATTCCAAGTCCCTGGACACCAACCCTAATCAAATAATGAAAGTTACGCGATGATCAGGGCGCAGACTTTGAAGACATGTCATATTTTTTAGCCTATTTTCATTTTATGAAGAAAATAGGCTTATGAGATCACCTTTTGTCCGTGTGTGCGTGTCCCCCTCTAATAACGTCTAAACGGCTTGAACGATTTCAATGAAACTCGGTAAGGTCATAGTACTCTTTTGGCCGACCTCGAACGTGTCCTTCAAATTTTATTACGTCTCACCAATCCAACATGGCGGCTGTGCGAAATATGTCACCGGTATTCTATATCTCCGAAACTATTACTGATAACACCCTGAAATTGTGTACACTGATATCACCCTGAATACGTCTCACCAATCCAACATGGCGGCTGTGCGAAATATGTCACCGGTATTCTATATCTCCGAAACTATTACTGATAACACCCTGAAATTGTGTACACTGATATCACCCTGAAATTTTGTACGGTGATAGAGGGCACTCCTAGACGATTATCTATGAGACTTATAAATACCTGTTGACTACAAAACGAAGATGGCGGTCAAGATACGAACATGGTGGCGAACGAAATTTATACTTTTAAATAGACTTTTCTCGTGATTCAACCATCCAAACGCAATGCAACTTGGTACTGAAAATGTTTAAACACATTGTAATGCACTGGCATCTAATTTAGTTCAATTGTCTACATAACCTAAAGATGGCGGCTGTGCGAAATATTTTACTGGCATTCTATATCTCCTAAACTATTACTGATATCGCCCTGAAATTTTGTACGGTGATAAATGGCACTTCTAGAAGTTTATCTATGAGACTTCTAAAATCCTGTAAAATACAAAACTAACATGCCGGGCAAGCGAATGTGAAACCTTTTTATATACCATCTGAGCGCAGCGAAATATGTTACAGTATAAATATATGCACATTGTAATGCACTGTCATCTAATTTAGTTCAATTATTCACCATAACCTCAAGATGGCGGCAGTGCTCAATTTTAAAATTGAGTTTTTATTTGTTGTGTAAATCATGCGATCGAAGTGAACGTTTGAATAATGAACCTTCGCAAACATCGTCATCTAATAGTACATCACTCTATGGCCTACATACATAAAAATCCAACATGGCGACCAACCGAAATATTTAGACGGTTTTCAATATCTACTAATCTATGATAGCAATCAAACATACATTTCGTATGTTGATAGAGGCTATGAACATAATTTCACCTATGGGACTTTCAATAACCTGGTGAGCACAAATCCAAAGTGGTGGAGGCGCGAAATATAAATATTGAAATGGACGTTTCTCGCGATTAAACCATCCGAGCGTAGTAAAATTTGGTACGGTAAATGCTTATACAAATGTTAATCCACTGGTATCCAATTTATTTCAATTGCTTTCATAACCACAAGATGGCAGCTGTGCGAAATTTTAAAATCTGATTTTCATTTCTTGTGTCCTAATCTTGCGATTGAAGTTTGAATACTACACCTACACAATAATCTTCATGTATTAGTACATAACTCTAAGAACTACATATATAAAAATCCAACAAGGCGACCATCCATAATATTAGACGGTTATCAGTATCTACGAATCTATTACCGTAATCAAACTGAAATTGTGTATGTTCATAGAGGCAATTAACATAAGTAGGATATATGAAAATAGGCTTTAGTTCTTCACGGAACTACTTGTTTAAAAATAATTAGGTCATTTTCTCTAGATTTTGGGGGCATTTTATAGGTCATTTTTTTAGAATTATTTAGGTCATCTAAATCCACGCATTGTTTCATGACCAATGATGATGATAATAATAATGATAAACATAACATATTTTTATTTATTTATCGTATGGTATGGTACACACTTACAGTACATCATAATACATCTTAATGAAATAATGAAGGAAGAAAAAAAGAGAACAGATAAGCTCATAATTTTATATCTAAATTCAAAATGTAGTCCACTGATGCAGGAGTCGCGGAGAGAAAATCCAATATGTTGCCTCCATAGGATCTTAGAGGACAGTCGTGAATGATGTGCTTCACAGTCTATCGGCTCCACAGTCACACTTTGGAGACGGTAACCTGTTCCACTTGAACAAAGAGTCCGCACAAACACCAGAATTGTTCCTGATACGGTTTAATTTCGACCATATCCGACGAGAAAGATCAAAGCCAGGTACTTTGGAAGTGACAGAGGGCATGTCTCGGCACTCCTGTGGAGCAAAAATCTTCCAATCATGAGACCACTGCTGGACTATGTCAAAGTTCTCATTGACAAGTCTCGTAGCTGTCTTCACAGGCGGCTGCCTTGAGCGAAGTCTGGGTAGACAAGCAGCAGGTATATCAACATGAATAGGGAGATCCTGATTTTGAAGTATCTTTTGGTATCTTTTGACCAGAATATTACACCTGCGGAGATGGGGTGGAGGAATGTAGCTCAGAACAGGAAGCCATTGAATGGGGGTGCATTTATTTGTACCAGATATCAATCGCATGGTCTTGTTGATTTCAACATCGATCTTCCCTATGTGAGGGCTGTTTAACCAAACAGGGGCACAATATTCAGCTACAGATAGAACGAGGCTAATTGCAGAAGATCGAAGAGTTGAAGCATTAGAGCCCCATAACATAACATAACGGGCGTGAGACAGGGTAAAATGCAAGTGCGAGTGTGTATAGAATTAACACGTACGTCATAACAATAAATGATATCTGATGTTGATTGACTTGGATGTGTTACATTTGCTGCGATAACTGGGAGCTACATGCTTTGTTTATTATGTACATGTTCGTTCGAATTTCATCCGGTGTGTTTTGTTAAACTGACTCCTCGTAACAGGCTCGTGTTGTTGAATTTTCTCTTGTTAAAATGACTTCGATATGTCAACTATTGAATCAGGATGTTTGTTGTTTGGCGGATGTTTCCCGGCCTGTAGCAGTAGGATGCGTATCATTTGCAGTTAAAGTCGTCACTGAATTGTGAACTGCAAACATCTATTATACAGTATTTTAAACGCCAAGCCTTTTGAACAGATCACCTGGTGGTGGTGGCTGTAGCCTCGGAGGTCGGGATTTGATTCCCAACTCTGGCAAGAAATTTAATTCTTGCCTGAGGGCTCGAACAGGATACACACAGGCTCGTGAGGGAAAACTGAGAAGACGTGGGTTTGATTCCCACCTCAGCCATCCTAAAAGTGGTTTCCTACTTCTACTCCAGGCAAATGCTGGGACGATTTCTAACTTATAGCCACTGTCACCTTCTTTCTAATCCTCGCCTGAATTGCGAATACACACACTAATACAACCATCACAATAACACAGGTTATCAGACAAAATTACATACACTCATGTACACGGGGATAAATGACCATGATATCTAAGTCGCTGAAATGTAACAACAATCAAGTTTCAAACATGTTTATGGGCTATTATTGACGTTCTATATCACCGACTGTAATTATTATTACGACGATTGAATCCTTTTGTGTTGCCTACTTCTGCAAATAATTCTTAACCCTTTTATAGGGCAAAATATTTTTTTAAATGTTATGGTTTGGGTTGGTTTTGTTTCGTTTCGTTTGGTTTTTGTATTGATTCAGTTTTGTTTGGAATTATATGTTTCTTTATCTTCGTTTAGTTTGGTTCTTGTTTATGGTTGTGTTTTTTTTCTTTCTTTTGATTTGTTTTGTTTTGTGGCTTTTGATTTTTTTGGTTAGTTGTTCTTTAGTTTTCTTTTGTTTTATGTTTTCTTATTTAGTTTTAGCTTTTTTGTGTTTTCTACTTTTGTTTTAGCATTTTGGTTTTTCTTTTGTTTTATGTTTTCTATTTTTGCTTTAGTTTTTCGGGTTTTTATTTTGATTTATGTTTTCTACTTTTGTTTTAGCGTTTTGGTATTTCTTTTGTTTTATGTTTTCTATTTTGTTTTAGCTCTTTGGTTTCTCTTTTGTCCTTTGTATTCTACTTTTGATTTAGCTTTTTGGTTTCTTGTTTTTGATTTTGTTTTGTCCAGTAGATGAAGGAGATCTAGGTAATTTGTTTGGTAGTCAATAATATGAACATTTCCACAAGTAAATCCGCTTAAATTAGGCTGATGATATTATATTAAACATTCAAGGGTGTGGTGGGAAAGTTAAATACACCCTAGTCTTCGGTCTTCCCAATACCGTCGTGGTTTGAAGAGAACAAGAACCCATCACAAGTAAGTGGAAGTATTCCAGGACTCAGCTGGGGTCCCGTGGTCGCTAAACCACTTTCCGCTAGTCCTAGACCCCTGGGAAAACAAACGTATTTTTAGCAATGCAAATATTTTTCTCTATTGATTACAAGGCAGTCTAATAAATTTCGACTACTCACGAGCGATGCTCAGGAAATAAGGGTATGTTGGCGCTCAGTGAACCATAATTTTCTCAACCAGCAACCCAATCTAAAGTAATAGCTGGAGGAGATAAGCGCGGGTGTATCGCTGGACAGCTGTGACGTGCGCCGTTAAAGAGAAGCGTCTTGGCACTTCTCCTCTAATGAAAATTTTTATTGCTCCTATAGAGGCCTCATGACTGTTATTACTGGAATAGTCGTACACACTACTTGCTTATTATCTCGTACACTAGGAATCTATCTGAGTACTTGCCAATCCTTTCCCAATTCTAGCGTTATCAGCTGCATTTCCTCCTGGGGTCCTCGGTTAGATTCTCGGCTTTGCGAGAAATTTACATAATTTGATTCCCCGGGTCAAGTAGCTCCAAAAAATGTGAAAAGAGTACTGTAAAAGGTGTGAGGTTTGGCGGAAACAAAATGGTCTATTTAATCATGTCTAGCAGGTTGGTGGTATGTGCAGCATAACAAAACAAAGATAGATTGCTCCACGTACGGTGCGTAATTCTCATAAAAGTTCATGTCACTGCAATCACTTTGTGAGAGGCCGTGCTTTGTAATCAGTCTGGCAACAACGCTACAATGTCACGTGTGTGTTTAGGGGGCTGAAATGTTGTTAGAGGGGTACTTCCCCCTCCGCGAGATCAGCCTCCACATGGATACAAGCTGGTAGACGTCTGTTAGTGATTTTGTTGATGTTTACATACAAAACCGGTTTGTCACGCCTCGTTATCTCGTTCCCGGGTTTAACGCACAGTAGTAACCATGTCACAATGCCTTTCTTCCTGTTTTTTCCTAAGCCACGCTGCCTTTACTATCGTCTTTCGATGCTTTCGACCTGGGAAATCATAACTATGCCTTTTCAGTGTGGCTGCAATGTTCGCCTTGCTGGTGCCTGATGGCAGCTGCATGATACCCTAAAGACACCTGCCACGTGCTGTGAATGTTCACTTTCCTGCAATCTTTCTGCTTGGTTTATAGAAAGTCTTCACTGCCTGTCATATTTAGCCCACTTTCGAACTTGACAACCAAAATAGAAAGCAGACTTATATAAGGTACACGGGCCAGATATCCATATGTCTGTATCTACGCGTGTGTGTGTGTGTGTACCCCTCCCCCCCCCCCCTATGAATTACCAAACGATTAAAGTGAAATGAATCAATTTTGGTACAGAGGTACCATTAGTAAAGGGCACCTCCATGTTATGAATGGCTGTGGTGAGTACAACGTTTACTGTTTGTTATGATGCAAGCGACAGCCGTGCTGCCAACGTAACTGGTGACGCTATATCGCGCAGCAGCTCGTAGCCACTGCGAAGAATATCTCCTGGCGCCCTGTATTACTGCCATCTTAGCTAAAACAAAAAGGCGTCAACGCGAGCGATGAACAATTAAATCAAATACTGACTAAACGAATTGCGAGATCGTTACTAACTTTTAAACAAGTAGTTCCGTGAAGAACTAAATAGCCTATTTTCATATATCCTATTAATATCAATTGCCTCTATCAACATATAAATTGTCAGTTTGATTGCTGTAATAGATTCGTAGATATTGAGAACCGCCTAAATATTTTGCATGGTCACCATGTTGGATTTTTATATTATATGCCTTACATTTATGTACTATTACATGAAGATTATTGTGTAGGTGTTTTATTCAAACTTCAATCACATGATTAGGACACGAGAAATAAAAGTGGGATTTTAAAATTTCGCTCAGCCGCCATCTTGTGGATATGAAAATAATTTAAATGAATTAGATGCCAGTCGATTAAAATTTGTATAAGCATATACCATATCAAGTTTAACTGCGCTCGGATGGTTAAAACGCAAGAAACGTCCATTTGAATATTTACATTTCGCGTCGCCGCCATGTTGGATTTGTGCTTGCCCATAAGTGAACTTATGTTTATATCCTCTATACACTTACAAAATTTCAGTTTGATTGCTGTAGTAAATATTTCGGATGGTTGCCATGTTGGATTTCAATATATGTAGGCCATAGAGTTATGTACTATGATGATTATTGTGTACGCTCATTATGCAAATGTTGATTTCGATCGCATGATTAAACACAATAAATAAAAACTTAATTTTCAAAATTCGCACAGCCGCCATCTTGAGGTTATATAAACAATTGAACTAATTTAGATACCAGTGCATTACAATGTGTATAAACATTTGCTGTACCAAGTTTCATTGTGTTTGGATCATTAAATCGCGAGAAAAGTCTATTTAAAACTTTCAACTTCGCTTGGCCGCCATGTTCGTTTTCTAGTTAACCGATGTTTGAAAGTCTCAGGGTGATATCAGTAATAGTTTCGGAGATATTGAAATATAGTGAAAGATAGTGAAATATTTCGCACAGCCGCCATGTTGGATTGGTGAGACGTAACAAAATTTGAAGGGCACAGTCGGGGTCGCCCTGAATAGTGCTATGAACTTTCCAAGTTTCATTGAAATCGCTCCAACCGTTTAGAAGTTATTAGGGGGGACACACAAAAATCCATCACACACGCACACACAGACAGACACACGGACAAAAGGTGATCTCATAAGCCTATTTTTCATAAATGAAAATAGGCTAAAATCAGATTTATCACTTAGAAACGTCTGAATCTCAAACTACAAGGTCATTAGCTGATTAATTTCAGGATGACAGCCGTCCGAAGCACGTAAACATTATAATCCATAACCAATGAACCTTATGAAGTAATGCTCCTCTTTGAGGAGCTATAAATACGAAACCTATTGATAATGTAGTACTGTGTACTGCTCGAGTCTAAGCTGCGTGGACCTGAGAGGAATGTGCAACGCAGACTATTATGAGTATTATGAGTGGTGGTGACGAGTGATGCGGTTTCTCGGTCCTTGCGTAGTGACAGAAGCAAATACATTAGTCGGTGACTCAGTCACTCATTCCCAACGCCACACTGGTTTCAGAAAAGACCCATGTTAGCAGTATTGGAATAGACGAGAATGTCAGGTAACACGGCGGGCTGTCGACAGGCTTCTCAATTCTCGCCTGCTTCTACCCTGCCTCTGCCCCTCATCCCGCAAGTTCACAGAGCTTGGAACCGAGCAGTATGTGGACTTGTATGTTAGATCTAGCGATTTTTACATGTATACAGTTATGGATTAGATATTTCAATATGGTTTTGTGACTTTCATTGTCAGTTTAGTGACAAATATTTTTCTCTTTTGGCGGCTTAGTTATCTAGTGACTGCTTACTACTACCTCACATTTCGAGCAAATATAAGTTGGCAACACTGTTCAATAACGCTCTGAACCAGGTGGGAGGCACTGTTCCAATCACAACTCATTAACGAACACAGCTATTTGGCTTCGTAGCGCCCCTTGAGCCTGTCCTCTAATGTGACAAGTAGTGCGCTAATTGACAAGTGCTCCAGGCTAATTTGACAAGTGTTTACCTAGTTTTATTGGGCGCTCATAGCTACCAGATAGGATGTCAGCAATACAGTGCTATTAGCAATAGAAGAGGGATTGCAGAAAATACATTCTGTGAGTCTTTTGAGCTCAGAATTATTTTCAAGACGTATCAATCGTCAACTGATTAATTTATTGATGGTTCTATTGTTATAGTTTTAGTGATTTTTCATATATTTCGAGGACAACATGTTATGAATTAGAAGAGGCGCCTAGAATCAAAACCCGCCAAGTCCACAAAAGAAAATTTGTGCGAAAATGTGGAAAACTGTTAACATACGTAAAAACATCCTTGGGATATGAATATTTCGTGTATTAATTACTTTGTCATCAAATGATGCATTTCCACAAATTACAGGATTGTCCCTTAATGGAAAGTAACACAATTCTTAAGATTAATTAGGAGTTAACTGGTTTTGAAAGTGAAATGTACATATGGACGTTTTTGAAAGCAAGGAATGCAGTTCTAAGAATAAAAATAAGGGAAGAAGGAAAGCATGTGAATGTGAACCCTCCAAATTATGTATGAAATGAAAACCAGGCCTGAATTATGATTATGCATATATTTATAATTTAACAAACACTTAACCACACATTACAAAACACACCACAGCTGATGGCAGTATGAAGGCATCCTGGGCAATGCAATTCTATGTGCTGATTGGCTGAAAACTGGTTAGTTGGTTGGTTCCTGATTAATTTATTGATGGTTCTATTGTTATAGTTTTAGTGATTTTTCATAGGAACGCGGTCAGCCCCCTGTACTTTGGGTGTGTGTAGAATCTGTCTGATAACCGGTGTTAATTGTGATAATGATAATATCGTATGGCCTCGGGTGCCGCGTGCAAGCTTTGTAATTTGACACCCAGAGGGTAGCTTGCATGTCGAATTTCGTTGTTCCTTGAATCAATATGAAAGTCAAGGAGGTTAGATATCTAAGCTCCTTGAACACTATAGCGCTTTCTAGTAGAGAAATGAGGAACTTTGTGTTGGCGGAAATTCCCGAGATTAATTTTGCCATTATGAACACGGCCTACTCAATTCAAATGGGTTCTTTGTCATGCCAACATCGTATGACATGCGTGTCGTATTTTTGCCGCCTTTCAAAAATCACTTACCACGGCCAGGAGCGAACCTGCAATCTTGGGGTTAGTAGACCGACACGTTATCCACTCACCCACCGTGGCAAGCTGTTAATTGTGATGACTGTATTAGTGTGTGTTTCTGTTCCTTAATTCAAGTAAGGACTGCATACTTTGAATTTTTCAAGTAGTTCCTACTTTTGCCGCCAAACGCCACCGTCAACGACTACTAGTTCAGAACCTAGCTACCAGACGCCACCATAGTCGACTCTTGGCAACGAACGTAGGAACCTAAGAGCGTTGTTTACATTCTTAACCTATACAATTTAGCTTCACACAGGCGAAATTAGTGGAAGGTTCTTTAACATGCCATAACTCTATGACTTGGGATCGCCAGCTTTACTTCCCCTCCGAAGGAAGGCATACTGAGGGATTTTTAACGCTCTTAAAAATCCGACGACTTCGGCCGGATTTGAACCCGCGATCTTGGGCATAGAAGCTCAGCATGCTACCGACTACGCCACCGAAGCCGTTCATTATAATAGGGAGTCTTATTAAACACGTAGTTCCGTGATGAACTATACAGCCTATTTTCAGATATCCTACTTATGTTAATTGCCTCTATCAACATACAAAATTTCATTTTGATTGCTGGAATAGATACGTAGATATTGAGAACCGTCTATTTCGGATGGTCGCCATGTTGGATTTTTATATGTGTAGGCCATAGGCTGCACCACCTAAATGTTGATAGAAGAGAGAGAGAGTGGGAATATTTACCCTACATTGGATGAATGTTCATTCCTATAATGTGGCCAAGTGTGTAATTTGGCATAAAGATGTGTTGACCGACTGAAGAGTTATAATTGTCATATTTTATGTAGTGTTTCTACGAAATCCAGAGTTGGTGTGGAAATTAGGTTCAATAGTTGGTAACACTGCGGCTGTCCAGATGGAAAGCATTGTCCACGACTCATGAGCTCGTTCAATTCATTACTTGTACACCCAGAGTGCTTCTAATTGCTGCAAGGGTGACGTATTAGCAAGGAATGTCAAGGTTTTTGTGAATGAAGTATTACGGGGCAACTAGGCGCATTAGTCATGACGTCTTATTTGGCCATAAAACAGCCATCCATTACAACAGCAACACACAAGCTCGGGGTGGGTAATCTGTCCCATGTCAGCTTGGCGCGTGTTGTGTGTTTGTGCGCTTGTGGGGACACCATAAAACATTTCAACCTCTCTTCTGTGTGCATTTAAGAGCTTGTTTGTCGTTGTTCATTCGCCTTAGGCTGCCTGGGTCATCTTGGTCATCAACCCGTGTATTATACTTGAGTGTGTCTGATAACATAGTTTCTGTGGGTGATATTGAGTTGGTCCCATGAAACTGCCCTAGCAGTCACGGACACGTTTGAGTTGGGCTTGCGGTCAAAACATACCCCTGTGGATTATCGTCAATGATTGGTCAGATGAGGTGTGGTTAGGTGAGGGAAGATTATACAATGCTAGGTTGGGTTAGGTTAGGCTATGTTAAGTTAGGCTAGGCTAGGTTTGGCTATGCTAGGTTAGATTAGACAATTTTAGGCTAGGCTAGGATAGGTTAGGTTAGCTTAGGTGAGGTGAGGTTACACTATGATAGGTTAGGTTAGGTTAGGTTATCTTAGGCTAGGTTTGATTAGCCTACGCTAGGTGAGTTTGTACTAGGATAGGTTGGGCTATATTAGGTTTGCCTAGGTTAGGTTTAATATAAACCATTATAATACAATATATTTCCGTCAATCAATACCAAACAAGATTTCCTGCACTTTATGTACGTATCATGCAGATATACTCGTTCACGTAACGAATATTTTACATAAGGCATTACAGTACTATACACAATCACAATAAAACACTACACAATAAGATATACAGTACCGGTACACAGTAGCTTTATAAAACACTGGATGACTGAAACACCCAATTAGCTCGGAGCGAGTGAATACCCGGGCAATACGGCTGGAGACCACGCGCCGGGGACCGGCGACCAAGGTCGAGCGAAGGTCTGCATAATAGGCCTACGTGCCGTTCATAACGTGCGCTAGAACAAGACAAAAGCTTCGAATGACACTTCCAGGGAGACACATTCCTATAAGTCGGACAATAAATCAACTGGCTAAGAGATTCAAACGTACAGGTTCAGTAAACAATAAAAATAGACGAAAATGTCGTTATTTCCTTACTGAAGCTAAATTAACCGGAGTAACCGGATACTTCATAGGGAGATGCCGATTATGATTGACAGCGGATGGGGAACATTTTCAGCATCTACTGTAAACATGGTGAGTAAAAATGCATGATAGTAATTTTAAGCGCCGTATTCTGTCGTACCTACGCGCGCGCGGTCGCCGGGAACTGAGCTGTCACTGGCGGAGCGCGTGAGCGAGAATGTCTTTGCCAAGCAAAAATAAAGACCCAGTAGTATTTTACGAACTGATATTGTATAGGCAGTAACAGCAGTAGCACAATGGATATCAGTTAGTATAGGTTAACAGTAAAACTCTGGTAAAATAGTACGGTGTTATTAAATAACTGGTGCCACCAATAATTTCATTCTTGTTACTTGTCTGTTAAACCGTAGATGACTCATTCGCTGATGGCTGAGTTTCTGGTACACACTGTAGGGATGCATTTTCTTAGGCTCGAATAGATCGAGAGATGGACACGGAATTATTGACACTGAGAAGTTGCACTGAAGAGAGAATTATTTCAAGGCACCACCTCGTGGTGTAACGGCTATTCTGAGTGCTGATTTTGCTCCCCAAGTTTTCCCACACTTTCTCCAGGCAAATGCCGGGATAGAACCTACCCTATCCCTATCCCTAATTTACAGTTACACAGACTAATACAGTCATCACATCAATACAGGTTATCAGACAAGATCTCTGGCTCCGTGCCTAAATGGTTAGCGCGCTAGGCTTTGACCCGACGTGCCCCGGGTTCGGTTCCCGGCTGGGCCATTAGGGATTTTAATCTCCTGAAGTTCATTCCAGTGGCTCTGGGACTGGATGTCTGTGCCGTCTTCATTATCACGCCATCCTCATTACGACGCGCAGGTCGCCCACGGGCGTCAACTATAAAGACCTGCACTCGGCCTCTCAGGAGGCCACACGATCATTAAATATCAGACAAGATAACCCAAGCCTCTAAAATAAATTAACAACCAAACCTTAACATTATTGCCTCCCTATATGTGGAATGGTCACATTAAAGTTAAACTTGAACTATGATGTGCTGATTGGTTATTCTTTTTGTTCCAGGTAAGAGTTGACCCACTATGAACACCACATCAGCATTGTGAGTAAGACGCTATCAAATTTCTGGTATAATTAAATTTCTATGATTCTGAAAGATCCTACTTTGTTTCTCTGAAATTATTTTGGCAATTATTTGTACCTCATAAGCGTATATAGTCAACAACAATACTAAAAATATAATTTAAATATATTTTGTTGTCCTTTTTTCGATATTTTTTTAATACTGAAAATGTAGGGTGTAAAACACCTTGATTAGTTCACCATTCCCTTGTTGGTATGACTGGGATAATGTCAATATAATAAGACTCTGGCATCTTTACTGTTAACCGATACTAACTAATATCTGTTGTGCCACTGCTGTTGGTGTCTATACAATAACAGTTCATAAAACTGACGAGTAAGTTCAGTGAGTTTATTTATAACTACTGAACAGGTTTACGTAAAACACATTTTGATATAATATTGAAAGTTTGAGATCAAACCTTCTAGTGGTAAGTCCATTGTGGCATCAAAGCAGTAATATTTCTGAATACTGAAAATACCGAGTCGCCTCCGTAGCGTAGCGGTCAGCATGGTTATCTGCCGCCACGGAGGTCCTGGGTTCGATTCCCGGCTCTGCCACGAAATTTAAAAAGTGTTATGAGGACTGGAACGGGGTCTATTCAGCCTCGGGTGGCCCAAATTAGTAGAGGGGGTTCAATTCCCACCTCAGCCATCCTCGAAGTGGTTTTCCTTGGTTTCCCACTTCGTCTTCGGGCTAATGCCGGGATGGTTCCTACTGTAAGGACACGGCCGCCTCCTTCCCACTTCCTTGCCTAACCGTCCGACTCTTCCCATCCCTTCATCAGGCCCCCTGTTCGCTTTGCAGTTGAGGCCGCCTGGGCGTAGTGCTGGTCACACACCCCAGTTGTATCCCAGATTCAGAGTCTCAAGCTCCGGGACACTGCCCTCAGTGGCGGTAGAGGTGGGATCCCTCGCTTAGTCCGTGGGAAAACCAACCCTGGAGGGTAAAACGATAGCGAAAAAAAATAGTGAAAATACCACTGTGGACGTGTAGAGAAAGAACATCACATAGGCCCAAAAATATCTGTCTACTTTCCAATTGCTATATATTCATAATTTATTGTAATTAAGCATAATCTTTCTCAGTAAGTTAAAGGAATCGTCACGATATGTCAGTACTTATGTGTGGTTTTATATATTTATCGTATGGCATACATGAAGAATATTTATAAGTTGGCATCAATGTTAGAAACATAATGAAGTGCCTGTGGTGTCCCTAGGAAGAAGTCGCTGTATTCACCACTGTAAGATGTTTGTGGGCATTCTTGAACTAGGTGCCGAACAGTCTGTCTTTCAGCACCGCACTCGCAACATGATGGAGATCTTTTCCTTCACTTGTACAGATCCCCGCTTACACTGTGATTGGTCCGGTTTCTATTTAATTTTGACCAGGTCTTTCTAGGCAGGGTGAACCCTGGTAGCTTCTCAGTTATGCATGGCATTACTGAACTCTCTGGAGAGGCGAACGAATTCCACTCAGAAGACCATCTCTCAGTGAGGTTGAATTTGGTGATTGCAAAATTCTCCGCTGTGCAGATAGGTTGATTTCTTGAACGCAATCGTTTCACATGTAGATCAGCAATGTCTCCATGGATAGGTAGTCGTTTGTTGGTCTGGATATTTCTATATTCTCTTATCAAAATATTGCATCGCCGCAAATGAGGCGGTGGGATGTGGCTGAGAATAGGAAGCCATTGTGTAGGAGTTGACATAATTGTTCCTGTTATCACGCGCATGGTGTTATTCAATTGTACATCTATTAATCTTACATGCGGACTATTGATCCACACCGGAGCCCAATACTTAGCAACTGAAATCAGTTTGAGTACAGTATTGATTAGCGTTAATTTGGTTCCAGATGTTATGCTCAGAGATTCGTTGGGTACAAGATGTCCTATTGCCCTACTTGTATAATGGTGAGTTGAAGCTACTTCATATTTCTTGGTAAAAGAACTACTATTGCATTCGAACTAGGCTTACTTTAGACCCACAATTGCAGTCAATTCTTGTTAAACGCTCTTGAACAAATCTACATTATTTGTGCGTGTGGCATTTTTCATTAAGTTACTTGGCTTTGTCCCATGGGAATCAGTCAGTCTGGGAATTCTTATTGTTTTCTTTTTAAAGCTATACATTATGTATTCTGTCTTCCCCCAAGCAGAATCTGCGTGTCGCTGGCCACAAGCGAAATATTGTACCTGTTGACTGTGCAGAAATACAGTAAATGTTGGTTGCAGATTAATTTCTTGTGTGAAATAAACGTTGCAGTACTGAAACCTAATGAATGTTGGTTGTTGAATTCTTGATCAGAATCAACTGAAGCTTAGTTGTGTATTTCTGGAGCAGAAACAACTTCGTGGTCTTGAAGTTTAGTAGATGTATGTTGTTTATTTCTGGAGTAAAAACTACTTTGCGATCCTTAAGCTTAGTAGATGTTGGTTGAGTATTTCAGGAGCAGAAACAACTTTGTGGTCTTTAAGCTTAGTAGACGTTGGTTCCATATTTCCGAAGCAGGAAGAACTTCATGGCCCTGGAGCTTAGTAGAAGTAATTTGTATATTTCTAGAGAAGAAACAACTTCGTGGTCCTGAAGCTTAGTAGACGTTCCTTGCATATTATTGCATCAGAATCATTCTTGTGGTTCTAAAGCTTAGTAGACGCTGGTTGCATATTATTGAAGCAGATACAACTTTTAGTGTTTCTAAAGCTTAGCAGACGTTGGTTGCATTTCATTGAAGCAGGAACTACTTTGTGGTCCAAAAGTTCAACAGACGTTGGTTGAATTCTTATTGATCAGAATCAACTTCGTAGTTCTGAAGTTTTAATTAGGTGTTGTTTGTTTGTTTCTTGAGTAGAATCATTTCGTGAATCTCCTGAAGCTTGGCAGATGTTAGTTGCATATTTCTTGCGTCCAGCTGTGGTTATTCTCCTCCAGCTGCTTGAGCTGACTAATTGTAGGCAACTCTTCCTTTTGTCGTCTCGTAGCTTCCATTCAGTGGAGGAGAATGAGAGAACTAATTTTTCTAGGTTATTCGTATAATCGCATTCCACGCTGCGCAAGGTCAATAGAACTTGACCCGAACTACGTCAGCCGTTATCTTGTGAAGTGTTTCCGCCAACACTCGTGTTCTTGTGTAACTCAGGGCACAGTAGGCTACTTCTGGAGCGAGGTGCTGGCTTTATTGATATTCCCGGAAGATTCAGTAGTTCGGCGACCCTTTGTCATGGCTGCTATTGGGGAATAATCCACGAATATCCGCAAAATTAGCAGTTCTGGCCGGGGCTGGATATGAATGTGCCCAGCTTTACTGTGATATCGGTTACTTATGTGCGCACCAAAAAGATTCATACTTCTGAAATAAAATATATCTACTTACTATAAAACAAAGTCCCCGATTCTTGGATGTCCCGGGTAATCTCGAGAAACACTGAATGGATTTTGATGCGGTTTTCACCATTCTGTAAAGAATTTATCAAGGAAGGTTTCTGTAGAAAATTATTTATTTATGATCAAAGGAAGCCGAGCAGTAACGATTTCAGTGAATCAAGCCGAAAGAAAAAACTTACCGTCTGTGCGCCTTTTAACCTTACACTTGGTAAACCGATACTAATATCTATATACTACGAGTGTAAGAATTGTTCAGAATGAAAAGTTCTACAAAAAAGTTCCCAACAGCATATCTCTATCTTTAACACATCGCCCACTATAAATGTTCTTACGTTTTCATTTCTTCCAAGAATCTCCATTCAATTACTATGGGGGGCGTGGTGGCTCAGCGGTAAAGCTGTATGCCTCTCACCAAGGCGGTCCGGGTTCGATTCCCGGTCAATGCATGTGAGATTTTCGATGTGAAATGCCATGTCCTGTGGTTCGGATTCCACGTAAAAAGGAGGTCCCGTGGCTCATAATCACAAGATTCACGGTCACGTAAAACTACAATCTTCCTTCCTCAATTACTATGAGCCAACTAGCGAGCGAGCCTATCACCCCAGTTTCAGGCTTCGTTTCGCAGAATACACAGTCAAGTTTAAATTGGACGGAAGGAGGATTTGTGTTTCATGCACCTCGTCATTTTTAAATTCGTTGCACATGCTATTTCCATGATAATAATTCATAGTCCAGTCAGAGATTTTAACGCATCATGCCGAGACGGTAAATGGATATACGGTAGGCCGGAGTTCATTAAAATCGAAAAAGTATGCGCCTTTTAAGCTTACGCTGGGTAAACCGTTAAATATACCGGGCGAAGCTGGGGCGATTTGCCAGTATATGATAAATGAATACATGTAAAACAAGTAGTTCCCTGAAGAACTAAATAGCCTATTTTCATATATTCTACTAATATCAATTGCCTCTATCAGCATACAAATTGTTTGATTGCTGTAATAGATTCATCGATATTAAGAACCGTCTAAATATTTTGGATGGTAACCATGTTGGATTTTTATATTACAGGCCTTAGATTTATGTACTACTAGCTGAAGTACCCGTGCATCGCTACGCGTCATAAATAAATTGAAATGTGATGGTGACAGTTAAAACAGGGGATAGGCGAGGTGCTGCGCAGAGGGAGATTAAGGATGGAACATTTTGTCCAACTACACCGCTCGGCGTTGACCGTGTTTTATAGCACAAATTTAGGTTTTACTCACTAACGGTTGGAGATACCTTTCGGATAGAAAATGTAATTTTAAACCTCGTATATGCCATCAAATGTTTGCTATTTCTTAGCGTTCTCTTTTTATTTGAAATGGAAATATGAAAGTTTGAAACCAAAGGGTATAGTGACGTCACTAAAATGGTCGCCATCTTTAAATAGTGCAAAGTATTGAAATCAAAAGTAACCTATATGTTAACCAGGTAAATTAGCTACTTCCATGTAAAATTCATGTAAATCGGACCAGTGGTACTTGCGTGATTGAGTAATACACAGACACACACCATCTCATTTTTAGCCTCGCTTCGCTCGCGTCATAGTCGTGTCATATTGTTATTCAATGAAATGCAGGTTTAACCCCGTTAACACCCCTTTAGAACCTGTATATCCAAAAATCCCTCCTTTGGTGACGTTTTCGACACACAACAAACATATCCCCAAAATATCATTCTTCTAAATTTAATAGTTTTGGTTGGTCGATGAGAGTGAACATCCAAAAATCCTTCCTTAGTGGACGTTTTTCTTCCAGAATTTCACCACTCCCCATAGGCCTCTTAAATTGGATTTATGAAAAAACGGTCGAACACCTATTTATTTTATTTATTTATTTATTGTTAAGCTGATTGATTTCCTCCGAGTTTCAAACTCCTCGCCTATGTCATTTAAGAGATACACGCTCCGTTAAGAATCTTTCAACCCCCACTTTTCATCCCTTTCACCTCATAATATACACTACATTGAAAAACCATTAGACATGTGTCAGCTTTTTAATGACCCCCTTAACACCTATTTAGAACCTGAATATTCAAAACTCTTTCCTTAGTGGACGTTTTCGACATACAACGAACATATCCCCGAAATTTCATGTTTCTAACTTTAATAATTTTGGCTGGGCGATGATGAGTCAGTGAGTCAGTCAGGACATTTTCTTTCATTTATTTTTGATAATTTCACCCCTCCCCATGAACCCCTTAAATTGGATTTTTGAATCAAACGGTCGAACACCTATTTACTTATTTAAAGCTGTTTTCCCCGTGAGTTTTATGAGTGAGTAAGTGAGTCAATCAGTTAGGACACTTTCTTTCCTGTCCCCCCCCCCCCAGAATTTCACCCCTCTCCAAGGGCCCCTTAAAATGGATTTATGAAAAAACGGTCGAACACCTATTTACTTGTATTTTTAGCTGCTTTTTCCCGTCGAATTTCAAACTTCTCGCCTATGTTGTTTAAGAGATACACGCTCCGTTAAGAATCCCTCAACCCCCAATTTTCACCCCTTTCACCTCATAATATACACCACATCGATAAACCCTTAGACATATGTCTCATTATTTTTAATGATTAGTTTATATACCGAATATCACATCCACAAAGAAACAACTCATAAGATATCGTTATTCAATGAAATGCACGTTTACCCCCTTAACATCTCTTTAAAACCCTAATAAACAAAAATCATTCCTTAGTTGACGTTTTCGACATACAGCGAACATATTCCCAAAATTTCATTTTTCCAACTTAAATAGTTTTTGCTGGGCGTGATGAGTGAGTGAGTCAGACAGGACATTTTCTTTCAATTATTTTTACCAGAAATTCACCCCTCCCCATGGGCCCCTTAAATAGGATTGATGAAAAAACGCTTGAACACCTATTAACTTATTTTTTACGCTGCCTTTTTCCCCTGAGTTTGATGAGTGAGTGAGTTAGTCAGTTAGGACACTTTCTCTCCTTTCCCTCCCCCAGAATTTCACCCCGCCCCATTGGCTCCTTAAATTAATTTATGAAAAAAACGGTGGAACACCGATTTACTTATTTTTTAAGCTGATTTTTTTTCGCTGAGTTTCAAATTCCTCGCCTATGTCGTTTAGGAGATAGGCCTACACGCTTCGTTAGGAATCCTTCAACCCCCAATTTTCACCCCTTTCACCTCATAGTAATACACCACATCGAAAAACCCTTAGACACATGTCTGCTTATTTTTAATGATTAGTTTATATGCCGAGTATCACATCCACACATGAAACCACTCGTGAGATATTGTTATTCAATGAAATGCAGGTTTAACCCCCTTAAGACCCCTTTAGAACCTGAATATTCAAAAATCTTCCCTTAGTGTATGGTTTTGACATACAACGAACATATCCCGAAAATGACATGTTTCCAACTTCAATATTTTTGGCTGGGCGATGATGTGTGAGTGAATGAGTCAGGACATTTTCTTTCTTTTTTTTTCTTCTTCAGAATTTCACCCCTCCCGATGAACCCCTTCAATTTGATTGATCAAAAAAAACTGTCGAATAGCTATTTACTTACTTTAAAGCCGTTTTGTCCCTCAGTTTGATGAGTGAGTCAGTCAGTCAATCAGTTAGGACACTTTCTTTCCTGTTCCCCCCCCCCCCCAGAACTTCATTCCTCCCCATGGGCCCTTAAATTGGATTATGAAAAAACGGTCAAACACGTATTTACTTATTTTTATGCTGATTTTTTTCCGCTGAGTTTCAAACTCCTCCCCGAAGTCGTTTAAGAGATACACGCTCCGTTAGGAATCTTTCAATCCCCACTTTTCACCCCTTTCCTCTCATAATATACACCACATCGATAAACCCTCAGACACGTGTCTTCTTACTTTTTAATGATGAATTTATATGCCGTGTATCACATCCCCCAATGAAACCAATCGGGAGATATTGTTATTCAATCAAATGAAGGTTTAATCCCCTTAAGACCCCTTTAGAACCTGAATATCCGAAAATCCTCCCTTAGTAGACCGTTTTGACCTACAATGAACATATCCCCAAACTGTCATATTTCTAACATCAATAATTTTGGCTGGGCGATGATGAGTGAGTGATTGAGTGAGTGAGTCAGGACATTTTCTTTCAATTTTCTTTTTTCAGAATTTCACCCCTCTCCATGAACCCCTTAAATTTCATTTATGAAAAAAAAAAACTGTCGAACTGCTATTTACTTACTATAAAGCAGTTTTTTCCCCCTGAGTTTGATGAGTGAGTCAGTCAGTCAATCAGTTAGGACACTTTCGTTCCTGTTTCCCCCCTCCCCAGAATTTCACCCCTCCCCATGGGCCCCTTAAATTGGATTTATGAAAAAAAAAACGGTCAAACACATATTTACTTCTTTTTATGTTGATTTTTTTCCGCTGAGTTTCAAACTCCTCGCCTATGTCGTTTAAGAGATACACGCTCCGTTAGGAATCTTTCAATCCCCACTTTTCACCCCTTTCACCTCATAATATACGCCACATCGAAAAACCCTCAGACTCGTGTCTTCTTATTTTTAATGATGAGTTTATGTGCCGAGTATCACATCCCCCAATGAAACCAATCGGGAGATATTGCTATTCAATGAAATGCAGGTCTACCCCCTTAACACCCCTTTAGAACCTGAATATCAAAAAATCCTCTCTTAGTGGGCATGTGCGGCTCTTGGGGAAGCTGCATACCAAATTTCATTCCAATCCGTTCGTTGGTTTCTGAGATTTCGTGATGATTGAATCAGTGAGTGAGTGGTATTTGAGCTTTATATAGTAGGTAGTGTCAAGTCTTTGTTATGCTAAACTCGGTTGACAGTGCAGTGTGAGCAGTTGAGTAACTAACGGGATTTCAAGTAATGATCCTCATTTTCTATACTGGTAGTTCAGAGCGCAACTCGGATCCAGTCGGCCGTGTCTCGACTTGAGCTATGTTGCCATGGAAACTATCTGCCTTGCCATTCCTTCATGAGTATATTTTATGATTTGATCAGCCTGTGCTTGAGTGCAAAAGGGCCGAAATCAGAAGAATGAGAAAGACTATCGAAAATTCATGTAGCCAGCGGTTCGTTCTGGGTCCTAAACTATGTGTATGCAAAATTTGGTTGAGATTGGTGGAACGGTGTAGATTTGTATACGGTACCAACCCACCCACATACATACAGACTTTCACTTTTATATATAAGATTACATGAAGATTATTGTGTCGGTGTTTTTATTCAAACGTCAATCGCATGAATAAGACACAAGAAATAAAAGGGGGAATTTAAAATTTCGCTCAGCCGCCATCTTGTAGTTATGAACATAATTTAAATGAATTAGATGCCAGTCGATTAAAATTTGTATAAGCATATACCGTATTGTTACGTGCCACCCCCTAGTGGCACTTTTGTTAACTGGATTACGGTGGGGGTACAAAGCACAACACCAATTACTGCTTAAAGAAATAATTAACTTTATTGGGGCCAGAAAATTACACTAATCAGCAAATACAAGCAATTAGGAGCCTTCTCCAGTTTCCTCGAGTCTCTTCCTTATGCGCTCTTGGCCCCTTTCACTTGCAACAGACCACAGAAGTTAATCCTGCCGCTAATGAGCCTAGTGGCCTTGACAGAACTACATGCAACTTCTTTCTAATGTGCGCCTACTACAGTACTTACGGGCACTTGCTGCGCGCTGTTCACCAGCTGGGAGAAACAATGTCACTGGATTTCGACACCACAATATCTGACACTCAGTGAAAGCACACTTACTCAGAACACGGCAGTCCCCTGTATGTTCCTCACTTCTCCGCTACACTAGGGGTTTCGCAAGTCACCACACTTCTGTCGCTCAGAATAAACGCTCACACTAGCTCGTAAAACACAACCACAACAACTGCTTCACGGGTCACTCTTATATAGCAGGCCGGTGACTCAATAAATGGTTCTAGATCCATCCAGGGTCCACGGATTCTCGAGGTTTCCATCGCTGGTCCAGTCACGAATCTTCTGGACTATCCCTTTGTCTGTAGTAGCCCTGTTGCATAAGGCGCGCGCAATACAGGAGGTAGGCCACAGCCCAGCCCTGGGGCAGTTGTGACTCATGCGGCGAGTGATGACACAAACTCACAGCCGTAACACCACCCCCTTCCTAAAAAGGCTGATCGTCCCGATCAATCATTGGTCCGTCTGTGTCCCTCCGTAGGCTGCCAGGCGATCTCGATGCACGATCTTCATCTTCGCCCTCGGGCTCCGCTGGATCCTGTAGACGACATCGTTGATCCGTTTCGCGACTCGGTACGGGCCCTCCCAGGACTTCTGCAGTTTGGGTGACAGGCCTTTCTTCCGTAATGGGTTGAAGAGCCAGACCAGGTCGTCCTCGTGGAATCCTCCGGCCTCCGTCTGCTGGTCGTATCGGGTCTTCATTCGGTGGGTCTCGATCCGCAGTTTCCTCCTCGCGAACGCGTGCACGTCTTCCAGTTGGTCGACCAGCTCTTGACAATACTGGCTTACCGGGATCGGATCATTCCCAGGTCGGCCGAAGGCAAGATCGACGGGTAGACGGAGCTCCCTCCCAAACATGGCCCGGGCTGGTGTGCACACGGTGGCTTCATGCACGGCGGCGCGGTAGGCCAGGAGAAATAGTGGAAGATGCTTGTCCCAATCCCTCTGGTGCTCGCTGACAACTATTCGGAGATGGTTCTCGATGGTGCGATTGAATCGCTCTACCATCCCGTCGGACTGAGGGTGTAGCGGCGTTGTCCTTGTCTTCCGGATTCCCAGCAGCTGGCATAGGTTCTGAAACACCTGCGACTCGAAGTTCCTCCCTTGGTCGGAGTGCAGCTCCAGGGGTACTCCGTACCGGCTGACGAATTCCTTCACCAGGGTCTCTGCGATCGTCGCGGCTTCTTGGTTAGGGAGCGCATACGCCTCCGGCCATTTGGTAAAGTAGTCGCTGACGACTAATATGTAGCGGTTCCCTGCCTCGCTTAACGGGAATGGCCCAGCAACATCGATGGCCACTCTCTCCATGGGGCCGCCCACGTTGTAGGTCTTCAGTGGACCCCGTCGTCTTCGTCCTGGGCCCTTGCTGGCTGCGCAATCGTGGCACCTCGCGCAGTGGTTCTCCACGCCTGTTCGGCATCCGATCCAGTAGAAACGCTCTCTGAGCTTCTCCAGGGTCTTCCTTATCCCTAGGTGTCCACCAGATGATCCTCCATGGACTTCCTTCAGGACTTCCTCCGTCATAGCCTTTGGAACGACGACTTGTTCCCGAGATGTCTTCCCGTCGGTGCTCTCCCAGGCGCGGCAGATGAGGCCATCCCTTACAATCAGCGAGTCCCACTGTGCCCAGTAGGACTTAAACTTTGGGCTGCAGTCACTCACAATGTTCCACCCGGGTCTGGGGACACAGGCCCTCTTCCATTCGGCTATCAGTCCCAGGTCATCATCTTCTGCTTGTGCCCGCGTGAAAGATTCGCGGCTCCAGTTCCCCTGAAGTTCCACAGTAGTCCGTCGGCACTGTATCCCGGTGTTCTCCTCCCTTCGGGCACAGAAGGTGCAGTCTTCGGGGCACGGTCTTCGTGACAGGGCGTCGGCGTTAGAATGCAGTTGGCCTTTCCTGTGCTGAATCTCAAAGTTGTACTGTTGAAGCCTCTCTAACCACCGCGCGAGTTGACCCTCGGGCTGCTTGAAGTTCAGGAGCCACCGCAGGGATGCATGGTCGGTCCTGATGAGAAATTCTTGCCCGTACAGGTACTTGTGGAAGTGTTCAATGGTCTTCACGATGGCGAGCAGCTCCTTCCTGGTGACGCAGTAGTTCCTTTCTGGCTTTGACAAGGCCTTGCTGAAGTAGGCCACTACTATCTCCTCGCCGTCCACTACTTGCGACAGGATCCCCCCTATGCCAAAGTCGCTGGCATCGGTATCGACGATGAACCTTGTTCCAGGTCTGGGGTAGGCCAGAATAGGCGCGGTGCACAGAGCCTGCTTGAGTTGCTCGAAGGCATTGTGGCATTCTGCTGTCCACGTGAAGAGTTGGTCCTTCTCAGTCAGTCGATGTAAAGGTTTGGCAATGTCGGCGAATCCTCTCACGAAGCGACGATAATAAGTGCAGAGTCCCAGGAAGCTTCGTAGTTGGGACTTGTCCTTCGGAACTGGCCACTCCCTCACAGCTGCGGTCTTCTCTGGGTCGGTGCGCACCCCTTCCTCGGAGACGATATGCCCAAGGTACTGGACCCGCTTCTGGAAGAACTGACACTTCTTGGGGCTCAACTTCAGCTGGGCAGCCCGTAGCTTCAACAAGATCTCCTTCAGGTTGCTGTAGTGCTCCTCGAAGCTCCTCCCCAGATCGATGACGTCGTCTAGGTATACCAGGCAGGTCTTCCAGTGTAGTCCCCTCAGAATGGACTCCATTAGCCTTTCGAAGGTTGCAGGGGCGTTGCACAGACCGAATGGCATGACGGTGAACTGCCAGAGCCCGCTGCCCACAGAGAACGCCGTTTTCTCGCGGTCCTTAGGGTGGACCTCCACCTGCCAGTAGCCACTCTTCAAATCCAAGGTGGAGAACCATCTTGATCCTGATATGGTGTCCAGCGTGTCGTCGATCCGGGGTAGAGGGTAGCTGTCCTTTTTCGTGACGTCGTTCACCCGCCTGTAATCCACGCAGAACCTGGTGGAACCGTCCTTCTTCTTCACTAGCACGACCGGAGAACTCCAAGGACTATGTGATGGCTCGATCACCCCTTGCTCCTTCATCTCTTCTACCATCCGGTCGACTTCGGCTTGCTTGGCGAGCGGGACACGTCGGAATGGGGCCCTAATCGGTGCGCTGTCCCCAACATCGATTCTGTGCTGGACCAAGCTTGTCCTGCCGAAGTCTTTGCTCCCCACGGAGAAGACATCCTGGAATTCGCGTAGCAGGTCCTGAAGTTGGCGTGATTGCTCCTCGTCTAAATGGTCCTGGGATCCTTGGTACAGCTTCTGTAGTTCTTCTGGCAGTGTGCGTCTTCCTCGGTTGTCCGTCTGCAGGTGTCCGTCTGTCGTATCCGTGATGCGGGCAATCCAGGTAACGGGCTCGCAGACTCCTAGGTTGGTGTCCCTGTGAACCGTAATGTCGTAGTCGTTCAGGTTGGACAGGCGGACGTACGGCCGAGACGTCGTGTTGATGAGAGTCTTGGCAACTAGCAATCCTTTTGTCTGGATGTCCTCATATTTTGGTTCGATGACAGCCGCCACTCCCTCAGCAGTTCCGTCGACAATTACGGCAGCGCTGACTTCCGTCCTGGCGGGAACGATGACGTCCTCTCTCAGCCTTACTCGTCGTGCGGCGACGGCCTCGTGTGCTGGTCGCAAAGCAAGTTCCTCCCTTCCGAAGTGCAGAGTGTTGGTACTCAGATCCAAGATGATGTTGTTCTGGTCCAGGAAGTCCAGTCCGATGATCACTTCATTTGATACGTCAGCCACAAGCACTGGATGCTTTATCGCCCGTCGACCAATGACGAACTCCAGTGATGCTTCGCCATGTACCGGTGCGGTCTCTCCGGTCGCGGTTATTAGCTGGCGGTTCCTTTGTGTGGGTTGCACTCTCCACTTCGGGATCACGGTGGGGCTGACGATGGTCCTCGATGCTCCCGTGTCGATTAGCATGGGCCAGCTCACTCCGTTGATGACTCCGTCGACCATCAGGCTGCTTTTATCCCTCCGTAACTGCGTCACACGAACTTGGACTGCCGGGGCTTGAGCCAACCTTCGCCCCTCATGGCTGGCTGATACTTGCTTTCCTGGGCCGCGCGGTTTCCCTACGACTGACTGTCCCGACGGAAACTCTTGGCGGCGGCGATCACCGCAGTCCTTGCTCAGGTGGCCTCTCTAACGGCAGGTCCAGCAGGTTGGTAGTCCTCTTCCGGGCCGCCTCACCGGATGTCCTTCGGCTAAGTTTTTGTTGGTGGTACTGCGACTCTTGAAGAACCGGCCTAGCACCTCCATCAGTTCATCGGCCAGGGGCTTGGTCTTGTTGGCTTTGGCTGGTTCGTCAACGTCCACCTGACGCACCCGCGCGCACATTCTAGATACCTGCTTTGCCGTCTCGAACTCAAGTGCGTGGCTCAGCGCATCTGCCAGGGTCTTATCGCGCGCGAGACGCAGCGCCTGTTGAGTGTCCGAGTCCCGTAGCCCGTCGGTGAAAGTCTGCGTCGCTATCTGCTCCAGAAAGTCGGCCGGCGCTGTTGGGTAGGCGAGCCTTACGAGGCGTGCGATGTCCATCTCGAACTCCTGCAGGGTTTCCGCGTTCTTCTGTACCCGGGTCCGGAGCTGCATCTGGTAGGCCTGCTGAAGATGGCTATCTCCATATCTGGACTCCATATGGGCGATCAGTGAAGCGTAGTCCTGGGATCCAGTCGGGATGGCCTGAAGGACGTTAAGGGCGTCACCTCTCAGCGCTACAATGAGAGCTGTAGCCTTTTCTGTGTTGTTCCAGTTATTTATGGAACAGGCCGCCTCGAACTGACGTAAGTAGGTGCTCCACGGGACCTTTCCGTCGAAGGTTGGGGGCGTCACTCTGCTATGTCCCGTTCCTGATATTCCCGGTGTAACGGTGGGCGGGCGTTGGCGCAGCTCGGCAACTTCCTCTTGTAGGGCTTTGAATCTATCTTCCATCCCTGTCGGCGGGAGTCGGCGCAGCTCAGCAAATTCCTTTTGTAGAGCGTTGAATCTCTCTTCCACCCCCATCAGCGGTCGTTGGCACAGCTCGGCAACTTCCACTTGCAAGGCGTTGAATTTCTCCTCCACCCCCATCAGCGGGCGTTGGCGCAGCTCGGCAACTTCCACTTGCAAGGTGTTGAACTTCTCCTCCACTGCCGCGACTTCCTCACGTAGGCCCTGTTCTAATTTCCTTTGGCTCTCCTCTAATTTCGTCAGCAGACACTCTTCCAGATTTTTCTGGCCATCCAGAAATTTGGCGGTTAGGTCCTCTGCTAACTTATTCTGGCTGTCTTCCATCTGCTTCAGGTCCTCCGCTAACTTATTTTGGCCTTCTTCTAATTTGGAAGTTAGGTCCTCTGCTAACTTATTTTGGCTGTCCTTCAGGTCCTCTGCTAACTTCTTCTGGCCATCCTCCATCTTCTTCTGGCCGTCTTCCATTCTGGCAGTTAGGTCCTTGGTTAAATTCTTCTGGCCGTCTTCCATTTTGGCAGTTAGGTCCTTGGTTAAATTCTTCTGGCCGTCTTCTATGCCATTTAACTTTTCTAGCAATGCTGCCAATTGCGCCTCCATTTTAGTTGTTTGCCTTGTAAAGGGCATGCACTCACAGGAAAATTAGAGAAAATGACCTGCTCGGGTTTTGAAACCAGGACCGTCAGGTGTTGTGCTTGAGTTCGTAATCCCGCTTCTGACACCAGTTGTTACGTGCCACCCCCTAGTGGCACTTTTGTTAACTGGATTACGGTGGGGGTACAAAGCACAACACCAATTACTGCTTAAAGAAATAATTAACTTTATTGGGGCCAGAAAATTACACTAATCAGCAAATACAAGCAATTAGGAGCCTTCTCCAGTTTCCTCAAGTCTCTTCCTTATGAGCTCTTGGCCCCTTTCACTTGCAACAGACCACAGAAGTTAATCCTGCCGCTAATGAGCCTAGTGGCCTTGACAGAACTACATGCAACTTCTTTCTAATGTGCGCCTACTACAGTACTTACGGGCACTTGCTGCGCGCTGTTCACCAGCTGGGAGAAACAATGTCACTGGATTTCGACACCACAATATCTGACACTCAGTGAAAGCACACTTACTCAGAACACGGCAGTCCCCTGTATGTTCCTCACTTCGCCGCTACACTAGGGGTTTCGCAAGTCACCACACTTCTGTCGCTCAGAATAAACGCTCACACTAGCTCGTAAAACACAACCACAACAACTGCTTCACGGGTCACTCTTATATAGCAGGCCGGTGACTCAATAAATGGTTCTAGATCCATCCAGGGTCCACGGATTCTCGAGGTTTCCATCGCTGGTCCAGTCACGAATCTTCTGGACTATCCCTTTGTCTGTAGTAGCCCTGTTGCATAAGGCGCGCGCAATACAGGAGGTAGGCCACAGCCCAGCCCTGGGGCAGTTGTGACTCATGCGGCGAGTGATGACACAAACTCACAGCCGTAACACCATCAAGTTTCACTGCGCTCGGATGGTTAAAACGCAAGAAACGTCCATTTGAATATTTAAATTTCGCGTCGCCGCCATGTTGGATTTGTGCTCGCCAGGTTATTGAACGTAAGCTTATAGCCTCTATACACTTACAAAATTTCAGTTTGATTGCTGTAGTAGATTAATAGATATTGAGAACTGTCTAAATATTCCGGATGGTCGCCATGTTGGATTTTAATATATGTAGGCCATTGAGTTATGTACTATTAGATGATGATTATTGTATACGTTTATTATGCAAATGTTGACTTCGATTGCATGATTAGAATACAAGAAATAAAAACTTAATTTTCAATATTTGCACAGCCGCCATCTTGAGGTTACATAAACAATTGAACTAAATTAGATACCAGTGCATTACAATGTAAATAAACATTTGCTGTACCAAGTTTCATTGCGATTGGATCATTAAATCGCGAGAAAAGTCTATTTAAACTTTCAAATTCACTTGGCCACCATGTTCGTTTCGTAGTTAACAGGTTTTTGAAAGTCTCATAGATGAACTTCCAGTAGTGCCCTTTATCTCCGTACAAAATATCATGATGATACCGGTAATAGTTTCAGAGATATAGAATGCCAATGAAATATTTCGCACAGCCGCCATCTTGAGGTTATGTAAACAATTGAACGAAGTTAGATGTCAGTGCATTACAATGAGTATAAACATATATTGTACCAAGTTTCATTGCGTTTGGTTGGTTAAATCGCGAGAAACGTCTATTTAAAAGTCGCAACTTCGCTTGGCCGCCATGTGTGTTTTGTAGTTACCAGGTTTTCAAAAGTCACATAGGTGAACTTCTAGTGGTTCCCTTTATCACCGTACAAAATTCCAGGGTGATTTCGATAATAGTTTCGGAGATATTGAATGCTGGTGAAATATTTCGCACAGCCACCATGTTGGATTGGTGAGACGTTACAAAATTTTTCATTACATTATTATTATTATTATTATTATCATTATTAACAAGCTGAAGCGACTGCTGTTCTTGCGCCTGGGACGCGAGGGGTGTGCTGCGGTCTGGTAAACGAGACTTTTTCCGTTTAAATAACAAGTTTAGTCTACGCAAATCAACTAACAAAAGTTTATATTTTCTCAACGATAAAATTCCCCAACATTAAAATACGACATAGGCTTATTGCCAACAACTTTAAATCACGACAGGGACCTCCGGGGAGGCCGTCGGTCGCTTCGCGACCGACGGCTGCCCCGGTAGGCGCCTCTATTCTTTATTTTTATTTTATTTCTCAATAATAACGTTATACCACCTAATTCAATTTACAACTTTTTAAATCCCCTGTTCAAGTTACAACCCAGGCTAAGGAGCGCTCAGCCGCACCGGTACCTGGTCCACACACCGCTGGCTCGCTCGCTTCGCTCGCGCAGCCAGTGGCACTTTAAATGATTAGACGAGATGTGTCACTATGCAAGAATGTTGCTAGCACTAAGTAGCTCAGAACGTGATGACTGTGACCGCCGTGCCGTAGTTTCTCTATCAGAGCCGCCTCTGTGGTCTTGGGTACGTATTGAGACTTTGGATTCAGAAGTCCTGTGTTCGATTTAATTCTGGTCTGAGGGTTGGAATGGGGTACACTCAATCTAATGGGGCAAAACTGACAATACGAGTATAATTATATCCTAGACGTGGTATTTCTTGGTTTCCCGCGTCTATTACAGACAAATGCCTCGATGGTTCGTAATATAAGGCTATGTAAACCTGCTTCCAAATCCCAGCATCAGTCACAAATCAGCACATTACTACAGCCCGGACAATGCTACAGGGTATCAGTAGAGCCCTGCACGTTATCGGCATCCGGCCCGCGTCCGCACGACTTTTATTCGCATCCACACGACTGTTATCCACATCCGCACGTTTGTTAATCGAATCCACCGATATTACAATGATATTTTTAATGTACAGTATTAGATAAAATATTTGAGCAACACCTTTAGACATTTGAGGAGAACTTCGTTCCCCTAGGCTGTGTGTGAATCGCGCTGTCGTGCCCTTTCGTCCAGGTGCTATTTCGTCCAAATTCCACGAACAGAGGCAGGTGGGTTGACTCTCTGCCGGCCCACTAGTGCTATTTCGTCCAAACACCTATGATTGACAGTTTGACAGGTCTACAATAATTGTTTCATTTCATTGCGTTTCTTGTTAAAAATAAGTAATTGTTTGATGTTTGTAATAATGGACGTTACTCGCTCCACTCGTTTGCCACCAGTCAACTATAGTTTACAATGGAATGGTTATAATGTAAACAACATAGTGAGAATAGAAAAAAATGTGGATTAAAATCGCTCTCTGACCTTCGGTGTATCTTAATTATCTAAATATTGTGCCGTCGTTCGCTGCAATGCATGAGGTACAGTTATATACAACAAACAAATATTTTGGAAATTTCCTGAGATTTTCGTAAAAGCACGCCTGTATACGAGTTATGTTACATCATGTGTCCAGCCTTGCAGAACTTGATATATGCAGTAGATCTGGCATCAGCGCGCTCTATTTAATGCATACTGTCTTTTAAGGTAGAGACGCACTATAGCGTCTGGGGCGTAAATATTGTCACTAATAAAAATATAAACCTACCTGTGAAATGGATTTATCAGCTTCTTCGCGGGATGTCTTCTTTCCCTGTGCCATAGCCTTATGGACATCATGTGCAGCCACATCAGGAACACTCGTATTGTGGATCTCTTCTTTAATAATTTCACGGTTTATAGTAAACACTTTTCCACTACAAGAACGGGTAACACAACGCCACACAACTTCACCCCACTTCTTCTCATTCTTAACCGTATACCGATAACCGTTAAGTAATAAATTAGGTTGGCCCCCTGTAATGGTTGAAAACTCCATAATTAACAAGGATGTTAATTCATAGAGATCATTCGAACGAATGGAGCCTCTGTTCATAAACAGAGGTGGGGAGGGGAGGAATGGAATTCCACAGCAGGGATGGGTGGGAAATCCTACACTGCACTGCCCTGCCTCAACCCTTGTCAACATTTCGTCTGGACGAGATGGCACTCATTAAATTGTGTAATAATTTGTAAAACCGACCCGGACGAAATGGCACGTTTTAGGAAATTTGTTGCTGGACGAAATAGCACTGAACCTGAATCGCAAGACAATGTTGACTGAGTTTTGCCCCTCTGAGTAACGGCATGTGAAACAAGGGTGGAAAAGTATAGCAATTACTTGGTCGTCGGATATATTCACGCAGGCAAGCGCAGGTATAAAAGACTTCTGTTTAAACCAAAAGTCAACACTAATTGAGAGTATTTCCATGACTGGCTTCTCTAGCTTGTCTATTATTCTCATGCAATCCAAGCCAAAGCAAATAGGAAAATAACACACACACACACACACACACACACACACAAAACGTAAAGAACGCAGATCTGAGCAAAAACTAAAATTATAAAAAAAAACAGTTTAACATGGTATTCTAAAAACTATCCGAAAATTTACTCTAAACATTATCCGCAACTTATCCGCCATCCGCACAGTGATACAAACTATATCCGCATAGTGAAACATTTTGCGGATATCCGTGGTTTTATCCACAGATATTCGCATCCGTTCAGGGCTTTAGTCATCAGACACATTCCTCACACACCCAAGTACACTGGGCTACCTGACCCAAAGCTCCTAAACGAATCAACAGCAAGAACAACTGTCTCTACCACAGGCCAGATGACAGATTTTTTTCGAATCCTACCGTGCATAGTAGACAAAAGGTGAATGTAGATGGAAATAATTCAAATTCTCACTTGTCCATTTCCATTATCGCCCTATTCGCAGTTGGCACTACTGCTTCCTCTACTTCTAGATACAGTATCTCATTCGACCCGAGCATTCTTGACTGCCACCCCTAAGTTACGGGTTCGCTCCCTAGCTCTGCCAATAAAATAAATTCTTGTCTGAGAGCTGGAAGAAAGTTCGCTCAGCTTTATGAGGCAGAACTGTGAAGAGGTAGGTTTGATTCCCATCTCATCCTGCCTAGATTAGTGATTCTCCGTGGTTTACCCACGTCTACTTCGGGTAAATACCAGGATGATATAAAACTCAATTCCACGATTTCCTCCTATACTAGACCAGCCCCAGTTATAAGTACACACATACTTGCCACGGTGGGTGAGTGGTTATCGTGTCGGGCTACCAACCCCAAGCTTGCAGGTTCGCTCCTGGCCGTGGTAAGTGATTTTTGAAAGGCGACAAAATCACGACACGCATGTGTTACGTTGTTGGCATGATAAATAACCCATTTGAATTCAGTAGGCCGTGTTCATAATGGCAGAATTAATCTGGGGATTTTCCGCCAACACAGAAAATTCCTCGATTCTCTACTAGAAAGTGGTCTAGTGTCAAGGAGCTTAGATATCTAACCTCCTTGACTTTCAAAGAACTCCAAGGAAAAACAACATTCGATATGCAAGCTGCCCTTTGGGTGCAAATAACAAAGCTTGCACCCGGCACCGTAGGCCATATGATATGATTTTTATTTTATTTAATCGATTGTTCCCCTTTAGGAGAGCGATTGATCTTGCATACATGATTTCATCTCCTGGCGTTTTCTCGCTTCTCTTCCCAAAATCTGTTCATCCTCTCAGAATGCTCCTTCTTCCACTCAGCTGTCCATTTTCTTCCAGGCTGTCGTGATGGTCAATGCTCAAACTTAACATTTTTGATTTTATTCCGGCACTCGGTGCGGCCCTCAAGATTTTCAATGTTGACCTGTTGTAGGTCCCTCTGAACCTCTGTCAGCCACACTTACTCTGTGTTATAACGTTGAGCAATTTCTTCGCCGTTCTGAGATTTTCCATCCTGTAAATGTGTGTATAAAACTGTACTCGGCGTTTTCTGATTACTTCCGTTATCGTGTGGATATTTTGGTAGAGTTCGCTTTATTATTATTATTATTATTATTATTATTATTATTATCATTATTATTATTAGTAGTGATTGTTGTTGTGGTTATTCTAAGGAAGGTGCACGTGAGTTTCGCAGCTGCAAAATAGCTTCGGAGAGTGAGTTTGAATTGTGAAGTGACTTACCAAAGCGGGTTAGTACAGTTGTTTAACCTCCATTGTGTGGTAGTTGTGTTAGTTTTCAATTGGAAAGACATAATATCGTGTGTAGTATTACAAATCTTGTGGTGAAATAACCTTGGTGTGAACAGCCATCTTGTCAAAGATGAAATCACACAGAAGATAGATAGACGATCATTTCCTTGTGCAAGCGCTCCTATCGCTAACCAAAGACCTCATTCTCTCGATTCGAGTCACGGCCTACTAGACTCCACCATCGGTATGACGGAAGAAGCAAAGATTCAGCGTGATACAGTGGAGTTGACGGGAGCATCAAAGGAGAGCATCCAAAATGGCGAAGAGGGTAGGCGCAGTGACTTAAACCAGATTGATGATATCGGTCGGCAGATAAGAGAGAACATGAAGAAGAGATGCATCTTGAGACTGCCAGATCACTACTAAAGAAGATTATGGCTATTCCTCTTAAGAACTTAAAAATGGATATAAAAAACGGTCTCATGAAGTTGGATGAAGCTTTAGATGCTGGAGTAACATGTAGGTTGCCATGGAAGAAATCAGCAGAAGAACTGAAGCAGGAAATAACTATCATGGAGAACAAAGAATAGACCAGGACATCATTAGCAACAAATGAAATGGTGGACGATCCAGGAAATTGGGAAAAGGTTCTACCTAAGAAGAAGAGAAAGAAGAAGAGTGAGGAGAGGAAACCTGATGATATTCCAATGGATCAGGTCAAAAGCGATCTTAAAGATACAGCGGTTAGCGAGAGTGGAAAACGACCTTATTCTAAATTAAGGAGTCGTTCAGAAGCCGTAATCATCAAACCAATGAAGGGTAAGACTTTCGCTGATGTTCTGAAGGATATCGGGAATAAGGGGAAGCCGGAAGACAATGGAGCAGACATTCGATCTATCCGTAAAACTAGAGATGGGGCTGTTCTTCTTCAGTTCAAGAAAACAACTCAGATTGAAAACAGGGAGAAATTCAGTAAATCTTTGAGAGATGCTCTTGGACAAGATGGTGATGTAAAGGCTTTAATTCCCCGAACTACACTGGAGATTCGGGACCTGGATGGTATCACTACCGTTGCAGATGTGGAGGGAGCTGTAAGACGGGATTCTGGTAATGCTCATGGAGAACTGAAAATTTCGGTAACTAAACCAAACAGTTGGGGGCAGAAACTTGCCATTTTTGAAATTAAAGATGAGGATGCTCAGTAACTTCTGGAAGCAGGAAGAATTAAGATAGGATGGCTATACTGCAGATTACGTGTTAGAACCATTTTACCTCGCTGCTTTCGATGCCTGTCATATGGACATTTGGCACGGAAATGCGAAGGCCCTGACAGAAGTATACTTTGTTTTATGTGTGGAGCGGCTAGTCATAAAGCAGTAGACTGTAAAAAGAATAATCCGCGATGCATGCTTTGTACAGATAAAGGTGTCAATGAAGTTAAACGAAATCATGCTCCAGGATCAGGTGCATGCACAGTTTTTCGTGAAGCTCCTAAAAAGGCCAAAAATAACAGCAAATGATGCGAATCCTTCAAGCAAACATGCACAGGAGTCAAAAAGCTAACGACCTTCTGACACAGCTGATTTATGAGATGGAAGCAGACATCATTATTATTAGTGAACAATATCAAGAGAGGGACCATCCTGGGTGGTTTGCGGATAATCTTGGAACAGCAGCAATTTGGATACCAGATCTAAGAAAATTCTCGAGTCGCAGAGCATAGATGTGAAAATGGTTTTGTCTGGGTACAGATTGGGGGAATCACTATTGTAAGCTGTTATTTAACGCCAAATGAATCTGTCCAAAACTTTCAAATGAAACTTGATGGCCTTGAGGATGCATTGCGTGGAATTGACAAAAGACTAGTGGTCGCTGGTGATTTTAATGCTCAAGCGTTGGAATGGGGCATGCCGCAAATAGACTCCAGAGGAAGACGCATAATGGAAATGGCAGATAGAACAGGTTTAGTGGTCAATAACATTGGAAATGTACCAACATTCCGACGGCCAGGATGTCAGGGAACAATACCGGATGTAACATTCTCAGCGGAGGATATCGCGCCGAAGATTACTGGATGGAAAGTTATCGAGGACTATACAGGGAGTGATCAGGGTGATCACCAATATATCATCTTTCGTTTACTTCAGGGAGTTCCTCAAGCAAGAAACATACTGCGCAGGCCAGCACGGTGGAATATAGCCAGCATTGACAAGGAAACGTTTCTTGATGTAATACAAAATGGAATGGAGAACATAGCAGAAAAATGTTCTTGCTGTCGAGGAAAAGAAGCAGCTGGTGTACGTGTTGAACTCACCATGCAGCCAATCCAGCAAGCATGCAATACATCAATGTCCCGAAAGAGACCAGGAACTAGCAGACATTCAGCGTATTGGTGGACCGAAGAAATTGCAGAATTGAGAAGAAACTGTCTGCGACTTCGACGCATGGCCCTGAGGACGAGAGGCAGAGAAGTGAATACCTCAGTTACAGCGGAGTATAAGTCAGCAAAGAAGGAACTCGGCAAAGCAATTAAGAAGAGTAAATCTGATAAATGGTGGGCTTTGGCTAAGGAAGTGGAAGATGATCCATGGGGTCTGGGTTATAAGATTGTAATGAAGAAACTTGGAAAATTCTCAAACCCGAGCATGGATTCACAAACCATTAAAAAAATTGTGGACACACTATTTCCCGACCATCCAGAGAGGACTGATTGTGACGATGAAAGTGAACTGAATGATATACCTCTCTTCACAGTAGAAGAACTGAATACAGCTTTTAGTTCTCTTAGAAATAAGAAGGCTCCAGGACCAGATGATATACCTGCAGAAGTGCTAAAGATAATATCAGAACTTTGTCCAGAACTGTTGTTGAATATGTACAATCATTGCCTGCAAGCGGGTGTTTTTAATGCCCGATGGAAAATGGCTCGATTGGTTTTGATCAGCAAAGGAAAATCTGCTGGTTATAGACCTTTATGTATGTTGGACACAGCTGGAAAAGACCTAGAGAAACTTCTGCAGCCAAGAATTCTCTCAGCAGTTCAGATAGCAGGGGATTTATCTGATCATCAGCATGGAATTCGCAGAGGACATTCTACTATTGATGCAATATGGGAGGTGGTGAGCACTGTAGAAAGATCGCAAACGGGCAATCATCATTCTCGTAAAGTGACACTTCTTGTGACCCTGGATGTAAAGAATGCTTTTAATTCGGCAAGTTGGAATGACATGTTGGAAGCTCTTGAAGAGACTTTCAAAGTACCACAGTATCTTATGCGCATTATGAGAGACTACTTCAGGGATCGCACTCTGCTGTATGATACGGAATATGGACAACGGGCAAAACGACTGACGGTTGGAGCAGCACAGGGATCGATCCTTGGTCCAGATCTCTGGAACATCATGTACGATGGCTTGTTACGTCTGGAGATGCCAGAGGATACGAATCTAGTGGGCTACGCTGATGATGTGGCTGCCTTGATAGTGGCCCGCAATGTTGAGATGGCTCAAATCAAATTGAACCAGGTGATGCGGCGCATAAAAAACTGGATGACGAGTCACAGACTAACATTAGCAGAACATAAAACGGAGATAGTTCTTCTGACGAGGAAAAGGATTGAGACTCTTGTACCAATGACTGTTGGAGATACAGTGATTGAAACATCTACGAGTACAAAATATTTAGGAGTGACACTTGACTCCAAGCTCACATTCTGGAACCATATTCAGAGAGTGACAGATAAGGCAGTAAAATACATGACAGCAGTTAGTAGGCTGATGGGCAATATTAATGGCCCAAAATCAAGTAAAAGACGCCTCCTCATGACGACGGTTCAGTCAGTGCTCCTGTATGGCTCCGAAGTTTGGGCCGAATCCTTGAGATTTGCATGGTATCCGTACAACGGAGAGCAGCTTTACGTATTGCATGTGCATACCGCACGGTTTCTGAACCTGCAATCCTCACGGTGGCAGCAATAGCCCCAATAGATCTACTTGCATTGGAGCGACAAGAAATCTGGCGTACCCAAGGAGAGCTGGGAAAGAACTGTGCAAAGAAGCGTGCCTTTAACCAACGGATGAGGCGATGGCAACTCAGATGGGAAAGTGACCCTCGTGGTAAATGGACCAAGCGATTGATACCACGCCTGGATACCTGGGTCGAAAGAGTCCATGGTGAAGTAAATTATTACCTCACACAACTTCTAACAGGACACGGATATTTCCGTAAATTCCTGCATAGAGTAGGCGGAGCGAGTGGTGCAACAAGCATATATTGTGACGACATCGATGATGTACTTCACACCTTCTTCGTGTGCGGCCATTGGATGATAAAGAGAGAATATGTGGAAACTGAATTGGGAGAACTGACACCAGATAATATTATTTCTGTGATGTTACGGAACCAGCAATCATGGGATCATGTAGCAGTGCATGTGGAGGATGTCCTTCGCCAGAAAAAGCGAGATCTGGAAGCGTACGAACGCCCTTAAGAAGAAAGAAGAAGTCTGAAAGGCTAAGTAAGCACGACATCACCCTGAAGTAATGCGAGAGCGGTTCCGGGGTGATGAACGCATCGTGGGAAAAGGGATGTGGTTTTTAGTGGGTAAAAATCCCACACTACTGTGGAGTGCGGACCCTTCATAAGTGTCTTTTGAAGATTTTCCACAGTCCCTCGTAAAAAATATATATATATATTAGTAGTAGTACACACATGTGTACAACAACTGAGTCGTTTCCTTGCCGGACGTTGTGCTGAGAACATCATGCCAAGCGTATGTGCATGCCCTCTGTTGGTCGTTCCCTGTACTTCTACATCCATGGAGCCTAACCTCTGTTGTAATACCAACTCTCATTATTAAAACGCCAGGTTTAATGCTAAATGCATGAAGCAAAATAGTTTTGGTGGTAGCACCTACAGAGGTATGCAAATTGATAGACTCGATGGCAGTTTTCCAACGTTTACTTTGTATGTTTTGTTACTTAATTTTAATACATTAGAATTGTTTTGTAATGCGCTGTTACTTAGGAAGCAAAATAACCAGTGATGGACGAAGCAAAGAGGATATAAAAAGTAGGCTCAGGCAAAGAAAGCATTTCTACAAAAAAGGAATCTGTTGACATCAAATATAGATTTAGATATTAGGAAGTCATTTTTGAAAGCCTTTGTCTGGAGCGTGGCGCTCTATGGAAGTGAAACTTGGACTATTGGTGCAGCAGAAAAGTGGAGAATTGAAGCATTTGAAATGTGGTGTTACAGGAGAATGATGCAGATCAGATGGGTAGATAGGGTTGCAAACGAGGAGGTATTAAGACGAGTAGGAGAGGAGAGATGTTTCTGGCAAATGCTAATGAAGAGAAGAGATAGGTTGTTAGGACACATACTAAGACACCCAGGAATAGTAAGCTTAGTTATGGAAGGAAGGGTTGAGGACACGAACTGTAGGGGTAGACCAAAGTTAGAATATGTTAAACAGATTGCCTCGGATGTAGGGTGTGGTAGCTATGTAGAGGTGAAACGATTAGCTAAGGACAGGGAGACATGGACAGCTGCATTAAACCAGTCAAAAGACTGAAGATTCAAACAACAACTGCGCTGAAACTGTTTCAAATATTTAATCAATAGACTTAATACCAATGTTTAAAGAATCTAGTTAGTTAGTTGGTTATTGTTGAAGGGGCGGAACTACGAGGTCATCTGGCCGTGTTTAAAGAATTTGACAGCAAACTAATTGTTTGCAGTTTCCACTAAAAGAGGAGCCTTGTTAATTCCACACGTTTTGTTTGGATTACTTTATTCTAGTTTCCGTGTGAATTTAGACCAGAGAGATTGGAAGTATTTTATTACTGATTGCCCACTTTTGAACTATTAAAAGATTCGTGGACAATGGATTGAAACCACCTGTTTTAAAGGATACATTCCAAAGTCAATGAAGTAAAGAAACAAGAAGTTCCATGACGAACTAAAGAGCCTACTTTTCATGCAAATGATTATTCTACAGTATATGAACCTATCTAGAATAATGACGAAATTAAGTTGGTAATATCGAAATGTCTAATTAGTTCGAAATATTCCTGGTATAATGTAACCTAATAGAGCACTACAGTTGGCAGCCCTGGTGACTGAATATATTCTTAGTTCCATCTCTTACAGTACAGAATACAAAATTTGGTTGAAGTCCAATGGGCGTTACATGCAGTTAGACATTGGATCTATCAGCATGCTTAAAAGCATGTTGGCAACAATGGCATGCGTGTGCTGGTTAGACATAATCGGAAATATTATGATATATTGTGCCAATTTTGGATGAAATCCATTTGTTAGTATAGAAGTTACATGCATTTTAAAATTGGACCTAACAGCAGGCATGGAATCATGTTGGCAGCACTGATTTATATTCATTACTCCAAATTATCTAGAGTGTCAGGTGCTATACGTGTGCAAAGTATAGAGCTGTTGGCATGCATACTTTCTGATATATTGATATTAGGGTAAAAATATAGACAGCATTTATTAACAGTTGGCAGCCCTGATTGCTCTTAAGAATACTTATAGTCATATCTGTTATGTTACACATATAGCACATTCGAAATTTGGTTGAAATCCTACTGATAGTAAAGAAGTTACATGTATTTAAAATTGGTCCTATCAGCAGGCTTAGAATCATGTTGGTAGAACTGAAGTATATAAGCTACTCCAAATTAATCTAAAATGTCAGGTACTATACGTGTGCATAGTTTAAAGCTGTCGGCTTGCATACTTTCAGATATATTGGTATTTGGATGAAGAAAATAGAGAGAGCAATTATTAACAGTTGGCAGCCCTGGTGGCTCTTAAGAATACACTCAGTCATATCTGTTTATGTACACATGTTACATACAAAATTTGGTTGAAATCCAATTAATAATGTAGAAGTTATATGCATTTAAAATTGGACCTATCAGAAGGCTTAAAATTATTTTGGCAACACTGTCATGTATGGCCTCCTGGAAATTAAACTGAAACAGTATTATCTACATGTGTGCTAATTTTGGAATAGCTCCCATGCATACCTTCCATGATATCCAACATGGAGCTCAAATTTCTAGTGCGTTTTTTCAGCAGTTGGTAGCACTGACATCATTTTCAAATATGGGCTTGAGATATTCCGGTGCACATCTTTACTCATACTCAATTTGGTTTCGATTGCTGCAGCCGTTTAGGAGTTGACAGGGACACACACACACACACACACACACACACACACACACACACACACACACACACACACACACACACACACACAGAAGGACAGACAGACAGACAGACGGACGGATACACATTTTCCCGGATCGATCTCATAAGTCTACTTTTTCCTCATTTTTTGCAAAATGTTAAAAGTAGGCTAAAATGGACCCAGCTCAGGTGTCCGTCAGAATCTCCAATTTCAAAACTTTCCAGATGCAATTCCTTATGGGAAAAATTGTACGTCCACAGGGGAGAAAACATTACTACGTAGAGTAATACAAATAAAATAAATTGATTTTTAATATAAGATTTTGACTGATATTAATACTTTATTTAGGTCTAATAATTTACACACCTCTGTGGCAACAATATCTTAACTGAAAAACAATGTACTGTTTTCTATTGTACTACTACTACTACTACTACTACTACTACTAATAATAATAATAATAATAATAATAATAATAATACCGTATGGCCTCGGTGCCGGGTGCAAGCTTTGTTATTTGACACCCAGAGGGTAGCTTGCATATCGAATTTCCTTGTTCCTTGAAGCACTACGAAAGTCAAGGAGGTTAGATATCTAAGCTCCTCGTCACTATAGCGCTTTCTAGTAGAGAATGGAGGAACTTAGTGTTGGCGGAAAATCCCGAGATTAATTTTGCCATTATGAACACGGTGTACTGAATTCAAATGGGTTCTTTAACATGCCAACATCGTATGACATCCATGTCGTGATGTTTGTCGCCTTTCAAAAATCACTTACCACGGCCAGGAGCGAACCTTGCAAACTTGGTGTTAGTAATCCGACACGATAACCACTCACCCACCGTGGCAAGCAATGATTTTAAATTAAAAATGTGACTAATTTTAATTCCTCACCTATATCCGAAAAAACCTGTACTGTTTTCTATTGTACTCAAAAGAGTGCGCTTATTAGTTTCATTTTAGTGTTTGGTAAGCGAACATTAACTGACTCGACGCGGTCTCAGAACTGCATCTTTAATAGCACGAAGATGGCTAACATTTACTCAGACAGGTGGTAGCAATGTAATGGCACACGTACAACGCAAGTATCGCTGTGGATTTACACGAGATGTTATGTTGCGAGGGGTAATGCAGGTATGAACCTTTATTACGCACATGGCATCTTCCAGGACGATCTGTTGGGAGCTGTTAGCTATGCAAACTACAACTGCAATGGTTTTACTGGGACACAATGAAACGTGGTAGAAAATGTATGATCCACTTTCTCGCAGACAATTTAAATATTGTGTGATATTTTATAAAACTGGACGAAGCAAAGAGGATATAAAAAGTAGGTTGGCTCAGGCAAGGAAAGCATGTCTACAAAAAAGGAATCTGTTGACATCGAATATAGATTTAGGTATTAGCAAGTCATTTTTGAAAGCCTTTGTCTGGAGCGTGGAACTCTATGGGAGTGACTCTTGGACTATTGGTGGAGCAGAAAAGAGGAGAATTGAAGCGTTTGAAATTTGGTGTTACAGGATAATTATGAAGATCAGATGGGTAGATAGGGTTACAAACGAAAAGGTATTAAGACGAGGAGAGATGTTTCTGGCGACTGCTAATGAAGAGAAGGGATAGTTTGGTAGGACTAAGACACCCAGGATTAGCAAGCCTAGTTATGGAAGGAAGGGCCGAAGACAATAACTGTAAGGGTAGACCAAGGTTAGAATATGTTAAACAGATTGCCTTGGATGTAGGGTGTGGTAGCTATGTAGAGATGAAACGATTAGCTCAGGACAGGGAGGCATGGAGAGCTGCATCAAACCAGTCAAAAGACTGAAGACTCCAACAACAACAACAACAACAACAACATCTTCACAGCAGCAGCTATCTGTGTACGACCGTCGCCAGCTCTCAATTCCTAGCTCTACCAAGAAATTAAATTCTTGTCTGAGGACTGGAACGGGGTTCACTCAGCCCCATGAAGCAAGACTGAGAAGAGATGGGTTCGATTCTTACCTCAGTCATCCTGGAAGTGAAATGCCGGGATGGTTCCTAACTAAGGCCACAGGCGCTTCCTTCCTAATACTCACCTGACTCGCAAATACACACACTACTACAGACACAACAACGACACAAGTTATGAGATAAATTTTACACACTCTCAAGTACACGGTATAATTGACCACGATGTCCAAGCCCCTCAAATAAAACAACAACAATTATTGACTGACACCGTGGAGGTTCAGGTTCGATTTTCCGCTCTCCCAGGAAATTAAAATGTTATTTTTTCATGTTTTTGCTCTCGTCTACTCCTGGTTAATGCCTGCATGTTATCATAATTAAGCCACGGATTACCCAAATTCTAGCCTCAATTACAAATACACACACCCAAGTACACGGGGATACATGATCATGATGTGGAAAAGCCCCTAAATGAATCAACATCAATAACAATCCTTTGTTGGCTGCATTCTTGGCTGGGTTTGATTCCCGACTCTGCCAAGAAATTCAATTCTGGTTCGAGGGCTAGAACGGGGTACACTCAGCCTTGAGAGGCAACACTGAGAAAAGGCGGGTTCCATTCCTATCGCAGTCATCCTGGAAGTGGTTTTCCGTGGTTTCCCCCACTTCCCTCCAGCCAAATGCTGGGATGATTCCTAACTTAAGGCCACGGCTGAATACTGCCCAAATCCTACCTGGATTACAAATACACACACTAGTACGGACGTCAGTATAACACAAGCTTCCAGACAACTTCTACACACACCCAAGTACACGGTGATAGCCCACAATGCCGCAAAGTTCCTAAAGAATCAACAACAACCTTTCTTGGCTGGTCACGGGTAAATCTATTAGGCTAAATAATAGGGAGATATGAAATTGCGCCCATAATCAGTGGTATTTCCAGATCCTTTTAATTAGGCCGTTTGAATTGCGCCCATAGTCAAGTCGGCTGTTAGCCCAAGGTCGGTTTAAGGGGAAGTGACGGACTGTCTCCCACCACTAGCTTCTGCACTGCTGAGAATAAGAGGTAATAATAATAATAATAATAATAATAATGAAAATCCACAGCCTTTTTTTCAGTCATTGGACCGGGTCAGGGTTGAAATGAATGAAGCCCCCATCTAGCGGCGAGGATAGGCATTGTGCCGGCATACGAAGCTTGTCGCACTCCTCTGGGACATTGATTAATGAATGACAGATGAAATGAAATGATATTGGAGAGTGTTGCTGCAATGAAAGATGACAGTGAAAACCGGAGTACCCGGAGAAAAACCTGTCCCGCCTCCGCTTTGCCCAGCACAAATCTCACATGGAGTGACAAGGATTTGAAGCACGGAACCCAGTGGTGGGAGGCCGGCACGCTGCTGCCTAAGCCACGGAGGCTAAACTAATAATAATAATAATAATAATAATAATAATAATAATAATAATACTCTCTCTTATCCACCTTAAATAACTACCCCTCTAGTTTTGTTATACAATAAAAAACTATAATAATCATCTAAATGGTAAGATTACCTCAAACTAGATTATTAAACATTTGCAATAACAAATCTATTTTTAAAATATGATTAGGTTGTCGAAAACATCCCAATTTACCAGTTAATGTTAATATTGCTAGAAGAAAAATTAAATATGAGTCTGATTTGAATACTGTACCTGTTTTATGTATCCCAGGCCAACACTAATCTCTTGTCCGCAATCTGGACAGGGTATATTTAGTTCTTCGCGATCTGGACGGTTTTTGACTTATTCGCAATCAAGGCACAACCGATTTGAAATGAGTAACTTCAAATTCACACCACTCGACACAACATAATTCGGTAGAGGGAGGAGGGAGGGAACCTACCTGACCGCTCTCAATGAGCGCAGTTCCTCTGCCACTTTTCGAAGGTTGATGCTAATGACCAGGGTCATTAGTGTAGCTTGGGCGCAGTTCCATACAACCGATATAATACGCCAAGTTCATCCGCCAAAAATCTCAAGCTCCTGAACCAGAAGGATTTAGAAGGTGCGTTTTGTGCCAATATCTTCCAAATCGTCTCAATAGTACAGGAAAAATCTTGCTTTTCTTGAAAAGTCGACGGAAATATATTTATTTGTTTAAAAAGAGTGTTTAAAAAATAAACAAGACAACAGCCCCTGGCAGAACTGTGTTGCGTCGAGCCCGCATAACACTAGAGCCGGGGGATAGTCTGTACACATGGGGCGCACACAACCCATTGTGCATCAAAGAGAATATTAAAACGGAATTTCCCGCGACAGTGAAGAATCGCACTCTGATATCATAAACATCGACAATTTGTTTAAAAAGTGCGATTAAACAAATAATAGTACATTATGCAACGAGCCTATAATGGCAATAATTAAGACACGAGTATGTTTATAAAACGAGCGTATGCGAGTTTTATAATTTCCATACGAGTGTCTTAATTACCATTATAGGCGAGTTGCAGACGACTGTTTATGTTATTATTATAACTATTTTATGTTCGAACATAAATATTCATAAATATCTGTCGAGATTTCGCCAGTTTTATGTACTGAACACAGCACATGAGACGCAGAGAATGCCTTGTATTTGACCATGGCCTCCTCGATTACCCTACTATGACACTAGGCCAGGCAGTGAAATTTAAATTAGTAGGCCGTGGAACTCAGCGCATCTAATTATCTAATTGGTCAAACAACTGTTTCTTGAGCTCTGATTGGTGGGATAAACTGTTTCATAATGAAAACTAGTGTTATAATGAGGCTCATTATATCACTATTTTTCATTATGAAACAGTTTCTCCCACCAATCAGAGCTCAAGAAACAGTTGTGTGACCAATTAGATAAGGATACCTTCGCGCATGCGCTCAAAATCCAACATGTCTATATAAATAACCTAAAGTGCACCGTCCATATGTTCGCGTACATAAACTGGTGAATATGAGACGAGAAATAGCACTGTACCTTAATATCCCCAAATCCAATTTCTACACAGCGCGGGTTTTTCAAACGACTTCGGTGACAGTTTTACTGAATACTGGTGCACAATCTGAACATATGGCATTGAAGCACACAGAGCGCATGCATCGGTCGGCCAGAGAGCTTGGAAAACAGAGATATACTACCCAGCGCAGCACCCGATCTCAAAATTCTAGTGACTGAACAGATATTTATGAATATTTATGTTAAAACATATAATAAAGTTATAATTATCGTCGAACATAAACAGTCGTATGCAACTCGCCTATAATGGTAATTAAGACACTCGTATGGAAACTCGTGTCTTAATTATAGCCATTATAGGCTCGTTGCATAATGTACTATTATAGAAGCTCGCATAACAGGAAAGCCAGGCGGGAAGTTACTGAACATGCGAGATATCTCGCATAGGTCCTCTAGTTGTGAATATTTGTTTAACTTCATAGTCGAAATTAAATGCCACTTTAACTTTTAGTTCCATGTTATTGATAGTTGTTACATTCTAATAGAGACAAACAAACCACTCGTTTGACTGGCGTATTCAATAATACTGTTTTACATTACAAATGCATATCAAACCAAGCTTTTGATATCTATTCAAATTTCATCCTGTGAGGGTTGCTTGTGTTAGTTATTCATCAGCATAACACATGCTGCTCTCAACGTTCAATTCCATTCAGTGTCTTCCCCAGTGATCGATATTATATGAATGAAAACGTGCTTTCCTTATTCACTACTGCGTGAGAGAAGTATTGTAAAAGTATTGTGCGAGAAACTCATCAGTAGCCTGTCGCTTTGTTGGTATGTGTTAACGTAGGGCTTATCACCATCAATCGATAAACAGTATGTTTCGAAATTATAGTACCACACTTTTAGGGTGTGTCTGGTGGAAGAATATCTGGTCAAATCTGAAATAAGGGTATGATGGTGAAGCGGTCAAACTCCTTGCCTCCCTCCGAGATTCGTGGTTAATGCATGTGGTATTTTCCAAGTGCAATGCCACGTCCTATGGTGAGGAATTCACGCAGAAAGGAGGATCCTTCTCTAGTGATCCAAAGATTAACGGTCACGCAAAACTGCAAGTTTCCTTTTCCCTTCTTGTAGACATGTTAATTATAATAATACTAATAATAATAATATTAATAAGCGGCTTCGGTGGCGTAGTTGGTAGCATGCTGAACTGCTGTGCCCAAGATAGCGGGTTCAAACACGGCCGAAGTCATCGGTTTTTTAAGAGCGTTAAAAATCCTTCAGTATGCCTTCCTTCGGAGGGGAAGAAAAGCCAGCGGTCCCATGTCATAGATTTATGGCATGTAAAAGATCCTTCCACAGACTAAACTTGTGTGAAGCTAAATTGTTAGGTTAGATTTCGTCAGAACGCTCTATCAAAGTTCCAACGTTCACCACTGGGTATCATTGATATCTGGTAGCGAAAGTTGGAACTACTTGAAATTGAACGGAACTTGTAGCTCACCCTAAGAGTATCCGCTGGAAGCAGCTACAGACTAGTGAGCCGAACATGTCCTCGGACACTCCCGGCACTAAAAGCCATACGATAAATAAATAAATAAATAAATAAATAAATAAATAAATAAATAAATACATAATATTAATTATAATATTTCCTTTTTTAGTCGGTTTACCCTCAGGGTTGGCTTTTCCCTCGGACTCTGCGAGGGATCCCACCTTTACCGCCTCCAGAGCAGTGTCCTGGAGCTTGAAACATCGATTTGGGGGATACAACTGGGGAGGTGGGACGAGCACTTCGCTCAGGCGGGCTCACCTGCAAAGCGAACAGGGACCTTGTGAGGGATGGGAAGGGATGGGATGATTGGGGGGATAGGCAAGGAACAGGGAAGGAGCCGGCCATGGCCTTTTAGGTATCATACCGGCATTTGCCTGGAGACGAAGTGGGAAACCACGGAAAACCACTTCGAGGATGACTGAGGTGGAATTGAGCCCCTTCTACTCATTTGGACCACCCTAGGCTGAGTAGACTCCATTCCAGTCCTCATAGCACTTTCCAAATTTCGTGGCAGACCTCTAGGGTGGCAGCTAAACACGCTGAACACCACGTAGGGGAAAACAATAAATATATAATAATAATAATAATAATAATAATAATAATAATAATAATAATAATAATAATAAATACCTTGATGGAATGTAATATGAACCATTCAAAAAGCAACACCAAAAGACAATAATAAGGGAAGCTAAAATATATTTCGTAAAATCGCAGCTATTTTAAAAAATCACGTAATTTCCATACGACTTTCAAAAGACAACTTAAGGGCTGACCCCAGTACAACGGAATCTGCTTCCGCTCTAGGAATATCAACCTCTTTTTATTTCGTTGTATACCAACAGGGTGGTACCTTGTGACCACTATTTGAAGTCAAGTCCCTGAGAATATATGAAGTTGATTAATGGAGGTAGGCCTATTTATACGAAACATTCAACGACTTATTTCACATCCCTAACAATCAACTTTTCAGCTTTTTCAACAATGGCAGAGCTTATTTAAACTTCATCACATTATCAATTGTCAACCTTTCAAAGACTTGACAACAAATAAACATCTGGCTGATTTGTTGATTTTAAATATAGCTATTTTCAATTTTTAATTCCACACGTTTCGCTCGGAGAATATATCAGCTTCCGACTGGTGCAAATTACTCATTGTGGATGGTCTTGGAGTAGACACAGATCTACGTATTTTATTTCCAGCTAATAATGCCTAGCATCAGCTAAAAATGAGTTCCACAACAAAGAAACTGTGTAATTTTACTCACTGTGGCCAACTATGCTGTTATAAAGAGAAAGACTGCCAATCCAATATAAAACAGTTGTTATTTAATTACGGGTTGAGGTTCCATATGCCCACTCGTGTTTGAATGGCTTTTGTACCGCCTACAAATAGCAAATCAACTACATCATTATGGGTCATTGTTAGTGAAAAGCAATACATAATTTTTACTATATTTTATCTCAAACAAGCTGTACCCGGCATGCGTTGCAAGGCCAATCAAAGAAAGTGTTGGCGTTGAAATTCTGTTTATTGAAATGCTTTTGGATACACAACATGTTTTTCAATTTCCGTTAACTGCCCCTATGCTATCGTAAAATGGATTTTCTAATTTAGAATCAATCGTGGGAGCGTGCACAACAACTTTTAAAAGTTTCATCGCAATCGGATGAATGGTATATGAACGTATACGGGATTTTGTTTGAACGATTCGTGCGCTGTCACTCATTTGTTGATTCTACTCGTACGCTACCTATTGAGAAATGGATTTGCTAAGTCGAAACCCTACCCTGGCGTGTACACAATAATTCATCAAGGTTTCATCACAATCGAAGATGGTTATATGAACGCATAGGGGATTTTGTTGAAACGCTTCGCGCGTCGTCACCCATTTGTTGCATATACTCGTGCGCTACCAATTGTGAAATGGATTTATTAAGTCGAAACCCTTCCCTGGTGTGTACACAATAACTCATCAATGTTTCAACGCAATCGGATGAATGGTATATGCACGTATACGGGGTTTTGTTTAAACGATTCATGCGCTGTCACTCATCTGTTGAATCTACTCGTGCGCTACCTATTGAGAAATGTATTACTAAGTCGAAGCCCTTCCCTGGCGTGTACACAATAACTCATCAAGGTTTCATCGCAATCGAAGAAGGTTATATGAACCCAATAGGGGATTTTGTTGAAACGCTTCGCGCGTCGGCACCCATTTGTTGCATCTACTCTTGCGCTACTTATTGTGAAATGGATTTACTAAGTCGAAACCCTTCCCTGGCGTGTACACAATAACTGATCAATGTTTCATCGCAATCGGATGAATAGTATATGAACGCATACCGGATTTTGTGTAAACGATTCGTGCCCCGTCACTCATTTGCTGAATCTACTCGTGCGCTACCTACTGTAAAATGTATTTACTAAGTTAGAAACCGTCACGTAAGTGTCCACAACATCTCACCCAAGTTTCATCGCTATCGGACTAATGGGATATGAAGACATAGGGGAGTGTATTGAAACGCTCCGCGTGTCGTCGTTCATTTGTCGAATCTACTCGTGTGCTACCTACTGTGAAATGTATTTACTAAGCCAGAAACCTTCCTTGGAGTGTCCACCATATTTCACTCAAGTTTCACCGCTAACGGCAGAATGGTATATGACCTTATACGGGACTTTGTTGAAACGCTTTTCGCGTCGTCCCTCATTTGTTGAATCTACTTGTGCGCTGCCTGTTGTATAGTGGATTTACTAAGCCAGAAACCTTCCATGAAGTGTACACAACATCTCACCCAAGTTTCATAGCTATCGGACGAATGGTATATGAATGCATACGGGACAGGGTTGAAACGCTTCGCGTGTCGTCGCTCATTTGTTGATTCTACTCTTGCGCTACTTATTGTAATATGGATGTACTCAGCCAGAAACCTTCCCTGGAGTGTACACAACATCTCACCCAAGTTTCATCGCAATCGGATGAATGGTATGTGAACGTATACGGGACGTTGTCGAAACGCTTCGCGCGTAGTCACTCATTTGTTGAATCTAAACGTGCGCTTCGTATTGTAAAATGGATTAACTAAGCCAGAAACCTTTCCTGGAGTGTACACAACAATTCACCAAACATTTATCACTGTCAGACGAATAGTATATGACCTTATACGGGACTTTGTTGAAACGCTTCGCGTGTCATCGCTCATTTGTTGAATCTACTGCTGCACTACCTATTGTAAAATGGATGTACTAAGCCAGAAACCTTCCCTGGAGTGTACACAACAGCTCACCCAAGTTTCATCGCCATCGGATGAATGGTTTATGACCTTATAAGGGACTTAGTTGAAAAACTTCGCGCGTCGTCACTCATTTGTTGATTCTGCTCCTGCTCTTCCTATTTTAAAGGGATTTACTAAGCCAGAAACCTTCCCTGGAGTGCACACATCTCAGCCTAGTTTCATCGCTATCGGACGAATGGTATATGAACGCATACGTGACTTTGTTGAAATGCTTCGCGCGTCGTAGCTCATTTGTTGAATCTACTCGTGCGCTACCTATTGTCAAGTGGATTTACTAAGCCAGAAAATTTCCCTGAAGTGTACACAACATTTTACGCAAGTTTCATAGCTATCGGACGAATGGTATATGAATGCATACGGGACTTTTTTGAAACACTTTGCGTGTCGTCGCTCATTTGTTGTATCTACTCGTGCGCTATCTACTGTGAAATGTATTCACTAATTTTGAAACCTTCACGTAAGTGTATACAACATCTCACCCATGTTACATCGCTATCGGACGAATGGTATATGAACACATACGGGACTTGTTTGAAACGCTTCGCGCATCGTCACTCATTTGTTGAATCTACGCGTGCGCTACCTATTGTAAAATGGATTTACTAAGTCAGAAACCTTCCTTGGAGTGTACTCAACATCTCACCCAAGTTTCATCGCAATCGGATGAATGGTATATGAACGCATAGGAGACATACCCACAGACATACCCACAGACAAACTATCACGTTACATTGATTTTTATATATATAGATACTAAAAGACGAAGAAATACTTGTGTGTTCAAGTTTAACCTTTAAGTACACGCGCTGGTGTATAAAGTACACCAGCTGTACTAAAGATGGTATATTTTTGGTTGTAATCTTTCTGCAGGCTGTTAGGTGTCTTCTAACACATCCCTAAAATGTTCCCAAACGACTACAAGCAGTGTCATCGTTGCCGGAATCGTTTGTGCTGATTCACAGGAATTAACATTGAGCTGTTGCGAGTAGCTATATTTATAAGTATAATATTGATTCAGTTATTTCACTCAGTCTTATTTTTAGCCTACTTTTCACATTTTACAAACATGAGGAAAAAGTAGACTTATGAGATCGATCTGGGCAAATGTGTGTCTGTCTGTCCTTCTGTCTGTCTTCCCCCCCCCCCCTATCAACCCCTAAACGGCTGCAGCAATCGAAACAAAATTTGGTATGAGTAAAGATCTATACCTGAATATCTCAATGCCGTGTTTGAAAATGATGTCAGTGCTACGAACTACTGAAAAATCTCAATTGAAATTTGAGCTCCATGTTGGATATTATGGAAGGTATGCATGGGAGCTATTTCAAAATTGGCACACGTATAGATAATAATATTTCAGTTTCATTTCCAGGAGGCCATATATGACAGTGTTGCCAAAATGATTCTAAGTCGGCTTGTAATGGTTTATAGTTAAAAATGTCCCTCGTTGAGGCAGCCATTTTTAATGGTTTAGGGAGAACTGAATAATATTAATAATAATAAGAAACTGATTATGTATGCAAAGCTAATTATTTGAATAGTCGTCCACTTTTGGGTGATCAATATGAAACATTTAATTGTGTATTAATCTAATAGTGTATCTGTATTGTTGTCAGCTTCACTAAAAAAAGTACATAAAGTGTAGTATTATATGTAGCCAAGGGCGCCAGACCATTTATATATCATGACCAAATAATATATTAAACCTCGGTTAAACAGAGGTAGAGCATCGAAATTCCTATCTCCAGTCGTAGTGAAACTTACGTAATCTAACCTTACGATAATTAGTTCAGGAGTATGGTGTTGCCTTATAGTAATTTCTAGCTACTAAAGGAAACCAGTCAAACATTTGAATTTAAAAATGAATTTAATATATAAAAACAACAAGTGCAAAAATAAAATACTAAAGATAATAATAATAATAATAAATTTAAATTAAAGAATCTACTGAATTTACTTGTATTATGGGTCTTGATAGGAAATTGGAGTATACTGAGTTAATTGAATAAAATATAGATTGAATTTAATAAACATGAGAGCCTTCTGATTTGACTGGAGTATGACTGTTTAAATCGCTCACCGCATTGAAGATCTTTGTAGTTGGATTGATGCGTAGAGAGTTCCTGATGTTCCTCAAAGTAATTAATTTATATGTGGATGACGGAATACATTCCAAAAATCTTCCCTGTGACAATAGCCTCGTACACAACCATGTCACAGTTTGATGAGACATAATGTCTTATCAAATTCACATACTTAAATAGTCAACTGTCTAGTTTAGCACTGCGTTACAGACTCCATCTCGCTACAAGTTCCACTCTTCTCCAGCAATTCAATAATAATAATCCATTTGGGCGGCCGTCATATATATAACGTTCCCAGGCACGCGCCCACCCCCACTTCTGAAGTCACTAGGCAATTTGCACGCCTTTCACATATCAATAATGACAATACTTCATTGTAGCATTTCTCGGGAGGTCCAGCCCACCGTTTGTATAAAGTTGCAAAGGACTCCTCGCCTACTGTACTCGCCACGTACACAAGCCCCATTCTTTACCTTGCCTGCCAGGTATTGTTAATGGCGATTCTCCATAGAATCTCTTCTTAGTATGATTTGTATACTGGTAGAATACTTGATGTGAAAGACATAAGTGTCTATTCATGTCGTTACCAGGAAGCCGTGGATAAGCCGCCCTTCTGCGAACAACCCTCCTCTTCTCTTGTTCGTATTTTCTTCAGAAATAATATTCAGTCAAGCGTCTAACTTATTTCAAATATAATGTGTATCGCTCCAATCCTTTCAATTGCCATAATATTCTACATTACCGCATAATAATAGATATAAACATATTAGTTAACATAATAACTAATAAAAGGTAAAATGTAAAATTTAAAAAAATATTGATAGTCATAATAATATTAATAATAATAATAATAATAATAATAATAATAAAATAATAAAATATATAAAATTATTTCATTCTGGTCACAAATTGGGACCGTTACATTTCGTCCCAGAGAATTATGGTATATGTCAACAATCATATCACCATACTTCTCTTCAACACTTGTACAAATATAAAATATTATACCCTACAAAGAAATTACCAACATCGACAATATTATACTCTTCAAAGCAATTACCAACATACAAAACTTATACCCTTCAAGTTTAATATATATATTTAAAATCTCATCATTTCAGTCTTTCACTGTTCATAAGGTCTTTTTCTTTCTTCTTTACATAATTAATGCGACCTGTAAACAATGTACATCAAAATACCCTTCACTTTTATATTCTTGTTTTGGACATAAGTCATCGTTGCACTTATGTATATTTGGGTGGCATACACCTTTGCTTTATATCTTGAGGACGTAGAATTCAATTTTCAGCCTGGTGTCGAACTGGATACACTATGGCTAGTTGGTGGGACTCCCAACTGATTAATTCACTTTATCACTTCACAACACTTGGTATGTGATGTGAATAACCAGATCTACTCCAGTCTCTCAGGAATTTTATGTATTTAGTAACACAGGCATATTATAGCAAAAAATGAAACTTGATTAGCTTATATTACCTAAGGCAACATCGTTCAGTGCAAATGTAGTGCGCTAATTTACCCCACATATGTATATTGATATCCTACTCAAATACACCTGCTTATAGCCGACACATTATTCTTTATATTTCCTCTGTGCTCTCCAAGACACACAATATCATAGTTTGATGCAAACCCTCGCCATTACCTGCTCGTTCAGACCACAATCATTCACTTATTATTAAGCGACTTTCCTTACTTACCATCAGCTTCACATCTTATTACTCATGATACACATTTCCTTAAGGATCTCACATTGTAAGTGCCGTATAATCGTTTTCCAGCGTCTTCTAAGTACTCACCTTTTTGACCTGAGTTACTCACCTTTTTAACCGTAGTTACCCACCTTATATCTCACAATTACTTCTTTCTACTCAAGATTTTCTTTCTTTCGCGGAATCCGTATGACCGATAAAATTTAATTTCTCCATTACAAAAAATGACTTTCCTTTAAATCCTTGCTATACCATCCTAGCTACTGAAATATTAACTGTTCACAAAATCTGCCTAATTAAATTACGGGCATCAAAATATAGCTTAATTTCCTTTCTGACTTGGGAACTACCCTTAACGAATTAATATATATATGGGCTAATATATATAGGGTTCTATAATTTTATCTTGCAACATGCTCTCAATCTGCCTACTCACAGCTTCCTGAAATTTGTAAGGCACGGGGTAGCGATGACCTACAAAAATACTGCGATCATGTACATTTTATGAATGTTCGTAGCAATTAGCTAATCCAATACAGTTCTCAAACATATAGTAATTCTCTTACAACACCTCCAACAATCGATCCACATGATCACACTCTAACGCACTCTGTAATGCTGCCTCACGCAAGGAATCCTCTAGATAATCCTTCGTCACCATACTGCCTAAAAATGTAAAAAAAACAAGGTTCCCTCTCAAGAGATACCCCAACAATCTCACCACTACCCTCACTACAAATATCGACTCCTTTAGTCGTTAATACCTCCTCAATCATACATATCTTCTTAGAACCACCATATAACTTACTTCAATTGTTAAATGACATGATCATATCTCCACCCATTCATCTGAATTTAACACTACCCTCCTTATAACATAGCTGTGCCGAATGTTGCGACATCCTGTCCGAACCCATAATTAGTGAATATATCAGATTTGGAATCAAAAAAACATACTTGTGTTCCAATCTTACTTTCTTTTAAAATTTCTGCAACCACTTGTTTAGAAATTATGCGGAATATCTTTCCCATCGCAGTTAACACAATAGTAGTTCTAATTGGAATTTCCTATATTTTTATACCATGTTCCTTCCTATTATTATAAAATGCTGCACTGATGCAGAAAACTTGACAGCCACTGTCAAAAAGTGTATCGATACTTGCCCCTAACACTTGTAATTTTTCGACTGATTAAAAATTAATAACAGTAGGTTCTTTAGATACCTCCATAAATTCACTTAATAAATCATTACGGATATTTAGGTCATACGGTTCGCTCAAAATAGTAATACCGACTTACATAACAACTCTATCTGGCATTTTTAAGTTCTTATAACCTTCTTCTTCGCTTCTATATTTATTTATAGTTACACTCTCTTCTCTCCTCATAACACTAGTTTCTTCCTCCCCCGTACTATATTTATCAATAGTAACACTGTATTTCGCCTTTGCCCCTATTACTTCTCCTATTCTACCTTCTATGGCACACCACTGCACTTCATAATCTTTCTCACTCTCTTTCATTATAATCTCTATTTCCTCTAACAACTTCATTTTCTCCCCTTTCATTTTACTTCTTAAAGTTCTTCCTGCATACCTTCCCTTCATTTCTCCACTATCTCTCCCCACCATTTCCTCTAACATCGTGCTTTGCTTGTGCTTTTTCTTCCTATTCTTGAGATTCCTTATCTCAGTCTTCTGCTTTTCTTGTTCAATCATTATGTCTTTCTGACTACGACTTAACGCACGCTTCTTTATCTCTGTTAATTTCATATTAACTTCCTCTATACAGGCTTTGAATTCTTCCCTGGTCTGCCTAGTCTCTTCATATATGATTTTCTGCATTTCTATTTCTTGAGTGCGTAATACTTTATTTATTTTACCTACTTCCGCTCTTTCTTTCAAATTATTCTCTTTTTCTATTAATTCAAATCTTAATATCTTCTGTTTCTCCTTTTTCTTACTACGTTCTAAAATTTCTTCTTCTGGTATCCTGCTTTCACCTATCATCTCTGCTACCTCCACTGACAGCTCTCCCTCATCTAAGCTACTTTCACCTCTGTCTGTCCTACTTTCATCTACACTCGTCTCTAAATACTGCACATCTACTTCACAGTCCTCTACCGTCTCTACCAACTCTACTATGCTTTCTCCTACTATCTTCGCTAACTGCTCTTCCTCATCTAAACTAATTTCACCTTTGTCTGTCCTAGTTTCACCTACACTCGTCTCTAAATACTGCACATCTACTTCACAATCCTCTATCGTCTCTATCAACTCTACTGTGCTTTCTCCTACTATCTTCGCTAACTGCTCTTCCTCATCTAAGCTACTTTCACCTATGCCTGTCATACTTTCACCTACACTTGTCTCTAAATACTGCACATCTACTTCACAATCCTCTACGTCTCTACCAACTCTACTATGCTTTCTCCTACTATCTTCGCTAACTGCTCTTCCTCATCTAAGCTAATTTCACCTATGTCTGTCCTAGTTTCACCTACAATCGTCTCTAAATACTGCACATCTACTTCACAATCCTCTACCGTCTCTACCAACTCTGCTATGCTTTCTCCTACTATCTTCGCTAGCTGCTCTTCCTCATCTAAGCTACTTTCACCTATGTCTGGCATACTTTCACCTACACTCGTCTCTAAATACTGCACATCTACTTCACAATCCTCTACCGTCTCTATCAACTCTACTGTGCTTTCTCATACTATCTTCGCTAACTGCTCTTCCTCATCTAAGCTACTTTCACCTATGTCTGGCATACTTTCACCTACACTCGTCTCTAAATACTGCAAATCTACTTCACAATCCTCTACCGTCTCTACCAACTCTACTATGCTTTCTCCTACTATCTTCGCCAACTGCTCTTCCTCATCTATACTATTTTCACATCTTCTCTCCCTCATCCGCTTCTGACGTTCTCTAACTGAGTTCTCCATCCACTACTGATGTTCCTTATTGCTATCTTCTATCTTCTTGTATATTGCCTTGCTTATCTCCTGATTTTGCTTACTTAATTCCTCTCTCATCTCCCTACTCATCTCCTGATTTAGCCTATTCATCTCCTGATTTTGCCTATTCATCTCCAGAAACATTCCCATGATCTCATCTAATTTATTTTCCGAAATATCCAAAGGCTTTAGTTTCTCCTTCCCTCCACTAGTCTCAGGATTTATTTCAGGATGTACCTCTATATTCGTCTCAGGGTTAACCTCGGGATTATTCTCAGGATTACTCTCAAGATTTACTTCCGACATCTTGGTATAATCCTCTACGCTCTGAGCCTCAGTACCACTATCAACTTTCGTATAATTAGAGCTTTCTCTCCTTTACCCCTAATCCTCAATTTCCTTTGTTCCTCATCCGCCATCTCGAAGTACACCGTATAAAGTTTACCGTTCCAAAATTTACCTCACTTTCCCCCAAAATCAATCACTAATAATACACTAATTCACTTCACTTTCCCCCAAAATCACTGACAATTTGCACTGAATTAACACTCACTCCTTCCGTAAATATCGTTAGGTTTTCGTGCCATACAGTTGGGAGCCATTTGTAATGGGTTAATAGGGAACTGTTTATCTTGATTACTGTTAATAAGAATAAAGTTATATATAAAGCGCTCCACTGTTGGGCGTTATTTGTAATGGGTTAAAGAACTTAAACTTGCCTCACTTGTTGGGCGTTATTAATATGGTTAATGTTAATAAGAAAAATGTTAATATGAAAAGTTAAATAATTAAATAGTCGCCCACTTTTGGGTGATCAATATGAAACATTTAATTGTGTATTAATATAATAGTGTATCTGTATTGTTGTCAGCTTCACAAAAAAAAGTACATAATGTGTAGTATTATATGTAGCCAAGGGCGCCAGACCATTTATATATCATGATCAAAATAATATATTAAACCTCGGTTAAACAGAGGTAGAGCATCGAAATTCCTATCTCCAGTCGTAGTGAAACTTACGTAATCTAAACTTACGATAATTAGTTCAGGAGTATGGTGTTGCCTTATAGTAATTTCTAGCTACTAAAGGAATCCAGTCAAACATTTGAATTTAAAAATGAATTTAATATATAAACACAACAAGTGCAAAAAAATAATAAAATACTAAAGATAATAATAATAATAATAAATTTAAATTAAAGAATCTACTGAATTTACTTGTATTATGGGTCTTGATAGGAAATTGGAGTATACTGAGTTAATTGAATAAAATATAGATTGAATTTAATAAACATGAGAGCCTTCTGATTTGACTGGAGTATGACTGTTTAAATCGCTCACCGCATTGAAGATCTTTGTAGTTGGATTGATGCGTAGAGAGTTCCTGATGTTCCTCAAAGTAATTAATTTATATGTGGATGGCGGAATAAATTCCAAAAATCATCCCTGTGACAATAGCCTCGTACACAACCATGTCACAGTTTGATGAGACATAATGTCTTATCAAATTCACATACTTAAATAGTCAACTGTCTAGTTTGGCACTGCGTTACAGACTCCATCTCGCTACAAGTTCCACTCTTCTCCAGCAATTCAATAATAATAATCCATTTGGGCGGCCGTCATATATATAACGTTCCCAGGCACGCGCCCACCCCCACTTCTGAAGTCACTAGGCAATTTGCACGCCTTTCACATATCAATAATGACAATACTTCATTGTAGCATTTCTCGGGAGGTCCAGCCCACCTTTTGTATAAAGTTGCAAAGGACTCCTCGCCTACTGTACTTTCCACGTACACAAGCCCCATTCTTTACCTTGCCTGCCAGGTATTGTTAACGGCGATTCTCCATAGAATCTCTTCTTAGTATGATTTGTATACTGGTAGAATACTTGATGTGAAAGACATAAGTGTCTATTCATGTCGTTACCAGGAAGCCGTGGATAAGCCGCCCTTCTGCGAACAACCCTCTTCTTCTCTTGTTCGTATTTTCTTCAGAAATAATATTCAGTCAAGCGTCTAACTTATTTCAAATATAATGTGTATCGCTCCAAATCCTTTCAATTGCCATAATATTCTACATTACCGCATAATAATAGATATAAACATATTAGTTAACATAATAACTAATAAAAGGTAAAATGTAAAATTAAAAAAAATATTGATAGTCATAATTATGATAATAATAATAATAATAATAATAATAATAATAATAATAATAATAATAATAAAATAATAAAATATATAAAATTATTTCATTCTGGTCACAAATTGGGACCGTTACATGCTGATAGGTCCAATTTTTAAATGCATATAACTTCTATACTATCAATTGGAATTCAACGAAACTTCGTATGTACTATGTGTACATAAACAGATATGACTGAGCATATACTTAAGAGCCACCAGGGCTGCCAACTGTTAATTAATGCTCTCAATTTCTTTTATCAAAATACCAATATATCAGTCACTATGCAAGCCAGCAGGTTTAAACTATGCACACATATAGTAACTGACATTCTATATTAATTTGGGGTAACTAATGTACGTCAGTGCTAGCAACATGATTCTAAGCCTTCTGATAAGTCCAATTTTAAATACATGTAACTTCTATGCTACCATTTGGAGTTCAACCAAATTTCGTATGTGCTATGTGCACCATAACAGATATGACTGCGTCTTCTTAAGAGCAACCAGGGGTGCCAACTGTTAATAAATGCTGTCTCTATTTTTGTTACCCTAATATCAATATATCAGAAAGTATGCAAGCCAATAGCTCTAAACTTTGCCCACGTATAGTACGTGGCATTCTAGATTAATTTGGATTAACTAATATGCGTCAGTGCTGCCAACATGATTCTAAGCCTGCTGATAGGTCCAATTTTAAAATGCATGTAACTTCTAAACTAACTAATGGATTTCATTTAAAATTGGCACAACAATTTATCATATTATTTCAGATCATTTCTGACCAACACATGCATGACATTGTTGCCAACATGATTTTACGCGCGCTGTTAGATCCAATGTCTGGTTGGTTGGTTCTTAAGTTTAGGGGCTGCGACAACGTGGTCATGTAGCCCCGTGTACTTTGGGTGTGTGTAGAATCTGTCTGATAACCGGTGTTAATTGTGATGACTGTATTAGTGTGTGTATCTGGTTGTTTTTTTAATTTAAGTACTGCAACTTAGAATTTTTCAAATAGTTCCTACTTTTGGCGCCACCGTCAACGACTACTAGGCCAATTTCAGAACTTAACTACTAGACGCCACCGTAGTCGGCTCTTGGCAACTAACATAGAAACCTAAGAGCGTTGTTTACATTCTTAACCTATCCAATTTAGCTTCACACAGGTACAATTTGTGGAAGGTTCTTTAACATGCCATAAATCTATGACATGGGACCACCGGCTTTACTTCCCCTCCGAAGGATGGCATACTGAGGGATTTTTAACGCTCTTAAAAAATCCGACGGCTTCGGCCGGGTTTGAACCCGCTATCTTGGGCATAGAAGCTCAGCATGCTACCGACTACGCCACCGAAGCCGCTGATCCAATGTCGAACTGCATGTAACGTCCATGTTTTCTGTACCTTAAGAGATAGTACTAAGAATATATTCAGTCACCAGGGCTGCCAACTGTAGTGCTCTATTAGGCTACATTATGCCAGGTATACTGTATTTCGAACTAATGAGACATTTTGATATTACCAACTTAATTTCGTCATTGTTCTAGATAGATCCATTTAGATTAATCATTGGCATGAAACTTAAAATTTAAGAAAAGTAGACTCTTTAGTTCGTCAAGGAACTTCTTGTTTATTAGCTTAAATCATATTTTAATAGAATTAGAAACTATCTGCGTGTCTCGTACGGTCCTGCTTTTTTGAGGGCTTGTATACGAGCTAGAAATCCGAAGCGACTCACTGAATAGGAAATCTATGACGTCATAACGCAAGAAGTTGGATGAGACGCAGATGCTTTCGAGGAAGAATTTATAGAGGAAAATGATCACGATACAAAATAGCCTTAATTTTTCTGCTTGTAGAGCAGTTGATTTAATGTGTTTACTAAGATAAAATATTTACGCAAAGTGATTTCGTGAAATTATTCTTTTGGTGTACAATACCTAGTTATTCACCAGGCGTGTACTTCTTAAATATTAATAGGTGAGTGTAGTCAAAGGTTAAGATGAAATTGATCATATATTGCTCAGTAGTTGACGCATCAAATCTGTAAGGTAAACTCATACTGTCAGTTCATTGATCAACACAATCAGTGTTCTGAGAGCTGCTATGTTTAAAAAATGTGAGCAAACACTATCCCATCCAATTAGCAGCACAAATATAGGAAGATTCTCTGCAGGCACTTTCTAATGTACAAATAAAGTCAGTCTATACTCATCAACGTGAATTAATGGAAGGCAGATTCATCTGAGTGTACTGCGGTCAATCCATTGCACATTTGCTAAACAGATGATCAACATTTACGTTTCGGGTTCTGATAGATGCTGAATCATCTGGCTATGTGGCTCAGTTTACCTGGTTGTTGTAGTTGTTGCTGTTGTTTGAGTCTTCAGTATTTTGACTGGTTTGATCCGGCCTTCATGCCTCCATATCCTGAGCTACACATTCGTTCTATTTCTACATAGCTACCACACCCTACATCCGTGGCAATCTGTATATTCCAACCTTGGTCTACCCCTACTGTTCTTGTCCTCGATCCTTACTTCCATAAATAAGTTTGCTATTCCTGGGTGTCTTAGTATGTGTCCAACCAACCTATCTCTTCTCTTCATTAGCAGTCGCTGGAAACATTTCTCCTCTCCCACTCACCTTAATACCTCTTCATTTGTAACCCTTTCTACCCATCTGATCTTCATCAATCTCCAGTAACACCACATTTCTAATGCTTCAATTCTCCTCTTTTCTGCTGCGCCAAAAGTCCACGTTTCACTTCCATAGAGCACCACGCTCCAGACAAAGACTTTCGAAAATGACTTCCGAACATCTAAATCTATATTATTGATGTCAACAATCTTCTTTTCTGTATGAATGATGTCCTTGCCTAAGCGGTTGCGGGTTCGAACCATGCCACGGTTGGTTAATACACCTAACAACTTGACAGAATGGGTGACTGTTTAGCGTGTCATACTACCAACCCCAAGCTTGCAGATTCGCTCCTGGCCATGGTAAGTGATTTTTGAAAGGCGACAAAAATCTCGTACGCATGTCATACGTTGTTGGCATGTTATAGAACCCATTTGAATTCAGTAAGCCGTGTTCATAATGGCAAAATTAATCTCGGGATTTTCCGCCAACACAAAAAGTTCCTCCTTTCTCTACTAGAAAGCTCTATAGTGTCAAAGAGCTTAGATATCTAACCTCCTTGACTTTCATAGCGCTCCAAACAGCGATAAAATTTGACAGGCAACCCGCGATCTGGGCGTCAATTAACAAAGCTTGCACCCGGCATCCGATGCCATACGATATTATTATTATAACTCACCTAAACTTGTGTCTGCTATCTCTTGATTAATGCAGTACATTTTCATCTGTCTGTTGGCACAGGCTAGAGTATAATGTGGCTTTTCACCGATGTCTCAGTCCCATATTCATGGATGTGGTTATATGGAAGCTACTGAGGTATGAGTGGTACTTAGTAATGAGTAAATACATTATGGGCACAGTCAGTGCCTGTGGATGCGGTGAAAGGTTCTACTCATTGGGTTAGTACTGCTGTTCTGACTCAGTGAGGAAAGCAATGGCAAACTATCTCACTCTTCTTGCCTAGTACGCCTCAATATAGATCTGCCTGGGTTTTTGTGGGTATCTACCCACATAACCTAACGGCGGTTCTTTTTGAGGATCTAACCAGCCTTCGGGCTCACTATGTAACAGACAGAACTTGTAATACAAGAGTTTCGGGTTTTGTTTAAGTTCCGTGGGCTTGTTCTTCAAAGTGTGCCCGCTTTAAGATTACTTAATCTTTGAAGATATTTCTGTGTACCACTTCGCTTGCAGTCTGACCAACATCTGTGCCATGTTTCTACGCGATCGGGGAGTTTGTTGGAAACTATTCCCATAGTTCACAAATTGTACGCGGAGTTGAATAATAAATCCGAGTTGCCAAGATATTCTGATGGGTACCCGAATACACGGCTCCATTGACCAGTTTGGAAACATCATCTCCGGAGTGTTTTTGAAAATTATATTTAAATATTTAGAACCTTTATTTAATCAAATTATTTGTAACGATACCCATTTGATTTTAATATTGTATAAACGCTGAAGAAGATATCGAAACATGTACTAACATTTTAATAGAATTTGTATTGATTGGCGGAGCATTTTAATTAATTGAAATTCAATAGTTAATAATTATGGAATGTACATGCAGATACATATTTAACCTCTAAGCGTGTGTTGAATCATGTTGGTAGCACTGACATGGCATCTTCACTCCAAACATGTCCAAGTTACTTTTACCTCACAGTGTGTAAGGATTGAGATTGGTTTCATGCATGTATTCTAAGAAATTGCTTCTGAGGTTCTTAAAAGCTTTGAGAGCAACAATAAACAATTGGCACACCTGGTGATTAAAATTATGCATACATTGTACATACAAAATTTGGTTGAACCCTATTAAATAGTATGGAAGTAAAATGCAGTTGAACATTGAAATTATCAGCTCGCGTTACGTTAAGTTGGCAGCAACATCATATATGTGTTGCTCTAAGCGAATGTGCAATATTGTGTACTATATGTGTGCCAGTTTGGAATTGTTTACATGCATACTTTCTTAGATATCCAACTTTGGCTTTAAATTTCAATTGAATTTTTTCAGCAGTTGGCCTCAAATGCTTCAATTTTAAATGTGGTATTGATATAAATGCAGTACTTAAATTAACAAACAGATAACACACACTAATACAGTCATCACAATTAACAGCGGTTATCAGACAGATTCTACACACACCCAAAGTACACGGGGCTACATGACCGCGTTGTCGCAGCCCCTAAACTTAAGAACCAACCAACTAACCAGATTATTAACGATTATCAATTTTGGTTTGAATAGCTGCAGCCTTACAAGAGTTCACAGGGAGTGACGCACAATGACAGAGGGGCAGACAGACAGAAGGACAACCTCGGATTGATTTGATGAGTCTATCTTTTCATATGTTTTGCAAATTAATTAATTAATTGTAATCGCTAATTCGAAGTCCGGCGTGTGTCATACTTTGAGAAAAGCTGAGTAGCACTTTCCTGTTAACCGTAATAGGCTGTGATAGAGCACTATAACCTATTACTCAATCAGGACAACTGGCCATCTTGTACCCGAGAGGTCTCTGGACATAGCAGTGGAGACAATGCTATCGCTTGTGAATAATGTATTCAAATTGCCTTATCTACCATAATTACTGACCAATAGTATTGAACCAGACAATCCTGTGCCACTGATGGAATTCAAAGGGCCTCTCAAACCGAGGCGCAAACGTTCTGTGCAATGTGGATCGAACCAGCAGCGTCTTGGTTCGGGGCGACTCGGCTAAGCTCGGAGCAACTCGGCTCGGGTGGTGTAGCGCGCTGCAGAGTGTCGAAGAGTGCTTTAATATACGGCTTGTTTATGAGTGAAATAGATAAGCGCAAGGCAACTTCATAATAATGGAGCAACCTGCTCCGAACAAAGCAATGAAGTTGGGAACTTCCTTTTTCTTAAGGTGGGTTTTATGAGAATGCTACCTATTAGAATTGGAACCCTGTTGCGATTTATGAAAAATGTCGACCTATCTTCGCGTTTCACATCTCCCGGACCCCAAACCACCGTCAGTCCAAAAGTTTATTTATAATTTTATTATAGGCTCTATCACTTTCTTGTTGTCACGATAACTACCGTCATATTTCACCAATCGCTTTCAAATCTCTACTTAGTATAAAACAAAGTCCCCGATTCTTGGATCTTAGACCTTGAGAACCACTGGATGGATTTTGATGCGGTTTTCACCACTTTGTAAAGGATATCTCGAGGAAGGTTTCTGTTGAAAATAATTCATTTATTTCATTCATTCATTTATGATCAAAGGAAGGCAAGCAGTGATGATTTCAGTGAAAAAGTCGAAAAAAAACCAACCTGGCGTCCGTGCGCTTTTTAGCCTATTTTCAATTTTGAAAAAATAGGCTTATGAGATCAACTTTTGTCCGTGTGTGTGTGTGAGGTGTGTGTGAGTGTGTGTGTGTGTGTGTGTGTGTGTGTGTGTGTGTCTAATAAAATCTAAACGGCTGGAGCGATTTCAATGAAACTCGGTAAGTTCATAGCACTATTCCCGGCGACCTCGACCGTGCCCTTCAAATTTTGTTACGTCTCACCAATCCAACAAGGCGGCTGTGCGAAATATTTCACTAGCATTCAATATCTCCGAAACTATTACCGATATCGCCCTGAAATTGTGTACGGTGATAAAGGGCACTACTAGAAGTTCACCTATGAGACTTTCAAAAACCTGGTGACTACAAAACCAACATGGCGGTCAAGCGAAGTTGAGACTTTTAAATAGACTTTTCTCACGATTTAACTATCCAAACGTAATGAAACTTGGTACAACAAATGTTTATACACATTGTAATGCACTGGAGTCTAATTTAGTTCAATTGTTTACATAACTTCAAAATGGCGGCTGTGCGAAATATTTCACAGACATTCTATATCTCCGAAACTATTGCAGATATCACCATGCAATTTTGTACGGTGATAAAGGGTACTAATACAAGTTTACCTATGTATATTTCATAAATCTGTAAAGTACAAAACGAACATGGCGACCAAGCGAATTTGAAATATTTTAATAGACTTTTCTCGTGATTTAACCCTCTGAGCGCAGTGAAATGTGCTACAGTAAATGATTTTGCAGATTGTAATGCACTGCCATCTAATTTAATTCAATTGTTTACATAACCTCAAGATAGCGGTTGTGCGAAATTTTAAAATTAAGTTTTAGGTAGATTTCATTAGAAAGCTATTAGGTAGATTTCATTAGAAAGCTAACTATTGCAATGGGTCCCATGTTTCGACTTCCGGAAAATTTCGACATATCTTCGCGTTTCACATCCCCCAGACCCCAAAACCACCGTCAGTTCAAAAGTTTATATATAATTTATGTATATATATATGTATATATATATGTATATCAGTTTCTTGTGGACACGATAACTGCCGTAATTTTGCACCAATTACTGGGCTAAATCGGTCGAAGGGGGTGAAAATGGGGGGCTTTTTTCGAAAAAGTGAAATTTCGCTATAACTCTCTTAATACGTGAAATATCGAATCCATTCAAAGTTCATAATATGTGTCGGATAAGTGCCAAAAATTTATGTCAAATAAGTTTTTTGATAGCACCAACCATTGACCAAAGGGGTGGAAAAAAGTGGGTTTTTCGGGAAACATTAATCATATCTCTCTTAATAGGCACAATATCAAAACCGTACAAAATGGACAATATTCCCCTAATAATTACCTAATACTTTTGTCTGAAAGAATTTTTGATATGACCCACCATTACGCCAAGGGACGAGAAAAATGATTTCGGAATTATAAGAAAATGCCAAGAGCTATCAGTGGTTGCCATGGCAACACTACTAAATTGATGAGGCATGGGCCATCGGACGTTGCCATGACAACGCACTTGCACGAGATCAGATTCAGTATTTCCATCTGACTAAGTGGTTGGTTGGTTGGTTCTTAAGTTTAGGGGCTGCGACAACGCGGTCATGTAGCCCCGTGTACTTTGGGTGTGTGTAGAATCTGTCTGATAACCGGTGTTAATTGTGATGACTGTATTAGTGTGTGTTATCTGTTTGTTAATTTAAGTACTGCAACTAACATTTTTTCAGATAGTTCCTACTTTTGCCGCCAAGCGCCACTGTCAACGACTACGAGGCCAAGTTCAGAACTGAGCTACTAGACGCCGCCACAGTCGGCTCTTGGCAACGAACATAGAAACCTAAGAGCGTTGCATACATTCTTAACCTATCCAATTTAGCTTCACACAGGTGCAATTAGTGGAAGGATCTTTAACATGCCATAAATCTATGACATGGGACCTCCGGCTTTACTTCCCCTCCGAAGGAAGGCATACTGAGGGATATTTAACGCTCTTAAAAAATCCGACGGCTTCGGCCGGGTTTGAACCCGGTATCTTGGGCATAGAAGCTCAGCATGCTACCGACTACGCCACCGAAGCTGCCTGACAAAGTGGGAAGCGGCTTCGGTGACGTAACTGGTAGCATGCTGAATGTCTATGCCCAATGTCGCGGTTTCAAAGCCGGCCGAAGTCGTCGGATTTTCTAAGAGCACTAGAATCCCTCAGTATGCTTACCTTTGGAGGGGAAGTTCCAACGTTCGTTACGAGTTGCTGGTTGGGGTGGCTTCTAGTAGCCAAGTTCACAGCTAGGTGTCGTTGACGGCAGTACCTGGTAGCAACATTAGGAACTACTGCTTGAAATTGACCGTCTGCAGTACTTACATGAATTAAGACTAATAGAGCCATTACAATTTACACCGTGTATCAGACAGATTCTACACTCACCCAAAGTACACGGGGTTAGATGACCGCGTTGTCGAAGCCCCTAAACTGAGGAACCAACCAGAGGTAGATTTCATTAGAAAGCTAACTATTGCAATGGGTACCATGTTTCGACTTCCGGAAAATTTCGACATATCTTCGCGTTTCACATCCCCCAGACCCCAAAACCACCGTCAGTTCAAAAGTTTGTATATAATTTATGTATGTATATGTATATAAGTATATCAGTTTATTGTGGACACGATAACTGCCGTAATTTTGCACCAATCACTTTGAATTTTTTACCGAATATGTATACCTATAAAATCTCGGTCGAGTTCGTTACTGGGCTAAATCGGTCGAAGGGGGTGAAAATGGGGGCTTTTTTTTCGAAAAAGTGAAATATTGCTATAACTCTCTTAATATGTGAAATATCAAATCCGTTCAACATTCATACTATGTGTCGGATAACGCCCAAAAATGTATGTTTGATGAGTTTTTTTTATAGCACCAACCATTGACCAAAGGGGTGGGAAAAAGTGGGTTTTTCGGGAAACATTAATCATATCTCTCTTAATAGGCACAATATCAAAACCGTACGAAATGGACAATATTCCCATAATAATTACCTAAAACTTTTGTCTGAAAGAATTTTTGATATAACCCACCATTATGCCAAGGGATGAGAAAAATAATTTCGGAATTATAAGAAAATGCCAAGACCTATCAGTGGTTGCCATGTCAACACTACTAAATTGATGAGGGATGAGCCATCAGACGTTGCAAAGATAACGAACTTGCACGAGATCAGATTCAGATTTCCATCTAAGTGTGAAGCGGCTTCGATGACGTAACTGGTAGCATGCTGAATGTCTATGCCCAAGGTCGCGAGTTCAAAGCCAGCCGAAGTCGTCGGATTTTCTAAGAGCGCTAAAAATCCCTCAGTATGCTTTCCTTTGGAGGGGAAGTTCCAACGTTCGTTGCGAGTTGCTGGTTGCGGTGGCATCTAGTAGCCAAGTTCACAGCTAGGTGTCGTTAACGGTAGTACCTGGTAGCAACATTAGGAACTACTGCTTGAAATTGACCGTCTGCAGTCCTTACCTGAATTACAGACTAATACAGCCATCCCAAAGTACACGAGGTTACATGACCGCGTTGTCGCAGCCCCTAAACTGAGGAACCAACCAAAATCTCTGCGGTAGATATAATTTTGCGTGAAGAAGTAACAGACCGTTACATAGTTGCACATCAGTGTCGAAACCTTGCATAAGGATAGTGTGACCACAAGTATAAAAATGGACCCCAAATGACAAGAAGGTTACCGTTCCCATAAGACAATAAAATGTTTAAAATAAGCATAAAATGACGAAAAACAAAGTTAATTAAGCTCCAATTATAAAATACCTTCTCGCATTAAATGAGGTCTGATCCTTCTACGAAAATCTGCATTTTCTGCCTATTTTCGCCTATCCCCAAGTTTGTACGGTGAAATCTACCTCCGCCTTCCGGCGTGCCGAGAGGACTTTTTTATTTCTTGTGTCGTAATCATGCGATCGAAGTGAAAGTTTGAATAATGAAGCTAGGCAATAATTGTCCTTGAATGGTACATAATGCTATGGCCTATACATATAACAATCCTAAATGGCGAGCTTCCGAAATATTAAGACGGTTCTCAATATCTATGAATCTTTTACAGCAACCAAACTGAATTTTTTAATGCTCATGGAGACTATGAACATATGTTCACCTATAGGACTTTCAGTAACCTGATGAGCACAAATCCAACATGGCGGCGACGCGAAGTACAAATATTTAAATGGACGTATCTCGCGAATTAACTATCCGAGTGCCGTGAAACGTTGCACGTTAAATGCTTATACAAATGTTGATCCACTGGCATCTAATTTATTTCAATTGTTTGCATAATCACAAGATGGCTGGTGTGCGTACTTTTAAAATCTTGTTTTTACTTCTTGTGTTCTAATCATGCGATTGAAGTTTGAATACCACACGTACACAATAATCTTAATGTAATAGTACAAACATAAAAATCCAACCTGGCGACCATCTGAAATATTTAGACGGTTCTCAATATATACGAATCTGTTTCAGCAATTAAACTGAAATTTTGTTTGTTGATAGAGACAATTAACATGAGCTGGATATATGAAAATAGGCTGTATAGTTCTTCACGGAACTACTTGTTTAACTTACGCTGGGCCGTTACAAATATCAATATACTATGAGTGTAAGAATTTTTGTCCACGAAAAAGTCTACAAAAAAGCCTATCTCTATCGTCAATACATCGCCCACTATAAGTGTTTTGACGTTTCATTTCTTCCAAAAATCTCCATTCAGTTACTGAAGCGACAGTTTACGAGCTAGCTAGGGGCAAACCTATCTCCCCAGTTTCAGCCTAGCTAGCAAACTGTCGAGTCGTGTTGAGTTAAGACTTCAGAGAAGAGTGGTAGTGTTTGGAGTTTCCCTGGAAGTGCATCACGGCTTTTCTTCATTTCGCCTGTGAGCCTTTCGTTCCGTGAAATGCACAGTCAAGTCAACATTGGACGGAAGGGGGATTTGTGTTTCATGCACCTCGCCATTCTTAAATTACGTCTGACAAGAATTCGTTGCACATGCATCTCCATGATAATATAATTATTTTAACCCATCATGCCCATACCTAAAACGGATATAGTTCATTGACATCGAAAAAGAAAAGCGCTTATCACGTAATGCATTCATAACTCTTCCCGGGCGATGTTTATACATAAAATATAACCATTCAAAATCTCGGTCGAATTCGTTCTTGGGCAAAACTGGGCCAAGGGGTGGAAATGGGGGGGGACTTTTTCGAAACAGTGAAATGTCTCTATAATTTTCTTTCTTGAAATGTGTAAGATCGAATCCATTCAAAGTTCTTACTATTCTTCTAATAATTCCCAAAATATTTTGTTCACCCCTTGGCGAAAGGATGGGTCATATAAAAAATTGTTTAAGGCAAATGTTTGAGGTAATTTTTAGAGGACTACCGCCAATTTTTAACGGTTTTGATATTGTTCCTATTAAGGAAGGTATTAATTTTTTTCTCAATCCTCCATTGTACCCACCCCTTTGGTCAATAGTTGGTGCTATGAAAAGACTTCACTTAGATACGTGTTTGGTCCTTATCGAAAAATAGTACTTACTAACTTTGAATGGATTCGATTTTTCAGTTATAGCGATATTTCACTTTTTCGAAAAAGGTCCCTCCTCCTATTTTCACCGCTTTCGTCCCTATTTTTAGCGTATTTTCATTTTATGAAAAAAGAAAAAAACGCTTATAAGATCACCTTTTGTCCGTGTCTGTGTGTATGTCTGTCTGTGTGTCTGTCTGTCTGTATGTGGGTGTCTCCCTATTTCAATGAAACTCGGTAAGGTCATAGTTCTATTTTGGCTGACCCCGACCGTGCTCTTCAAATTTTATTACGTCTCACCAATCGAACATGGCGGCTGTGCGAAATATTACTGTTACCGATATCACCCTGACATTTTGTACGGTGATAAAGGACACTACTAGACGTTCACCTATGAGACGTTCAAAAAACTTGTTAACTGCAAAACCAACATGGCAGCCAAGCGAAGTTCAGACTTTTAAATAGACTTTACTCGCGATTTAACCATCCAAACGCAATTTAACTTGGCCCAGCAAATGTTTATACACATTGTAATACACTGGTATCTTATTTATTTCATTTTTTTCATAGCCACAGGATGGCAGCTGTGCGAAATTTTAAAATCTCGTTTTTACTTCTTGTGTCATAATCATGCGATTGAAGTTTGAAACTACACGTACACAATAATCTTCATGTAATAGTACATAACTATAAGACCTATATAAAAAGTCCAATATGGTGACCATCCGAAATATTAGACTGTTCTCAATATCTACGACAACAATCAAACTGAAATTTTGTATGTTGATAGAGGCAATTAACATTTAATAGGATATATGAAAATAGGCTTTAGTTCTTCACTGAACTACTTGTTGTTCATTTACAAACTCGATTGATATTATAAATGGTAATATTTTATGTGTAAATATGGCATTCATTGGTGAAACATGACCGTAACTAGGGGATGTGAATCGTGAACATATGTCGAAATTTTCAGGAAGTCGCAACATGTTATCATCCATTGCAATAGCTAGCTTTCTCATGAAATCTACCAAAACACCGCATGAAGAGACGTATTGGTGGGTTACTGAATGAAAATACCAGACGATCCTTTGAGATAGTCAGCAAGTTAATATTTCTTTGAAGTCTTCGTTGCCGCTGGAAGATTATCCGGAGACTGGGAGAGGGTGATTTACATATTTACCTTCGGTATAGGAGCAGTCGCTGATCCACTGCTGCAAGAAACAGGACCTACCTTGCATATTTCTTCCTTTTCATTTACTTAATAAATGTACTGCATTTGGCCTCCTCCGTCTCATCGTAGAAAATCCTCCTCTTGCCTTCTCTTAAGCCTGAAAAATTATCTCACTTTTTAAAGGAATAGTCCCGGTAACATTTCAGTGCTTCACATGTAATTTGTGTTTCCTTCCTCTGTTTGAGAAGAATAGAAGAAGACATTAGTCTTTGACTCGTCGTCCATGGCCGTAGTCTTTGAAATGTTCCTATGATGTGGCAAGTGGGTGTGAAACGCCCTCCTCGTCCTCTACATACTGATATTCTTTGTAATATAGAATTCCTGGGTACGGTGGGTGAGTGGTTATCGTGTTGGACTACCAACCCCAAGTTTTCAGGTTCGCTCCTGGCCGTGGTAAATTATATTTGAAAAGCGACAAAAATCACGGTACGCATGTCATGCGTTGTCGGCATGTTAAAGGACCCATTTGAATTCAGTAGGCCGTGTTCATGCTGGCAAAATTAATCTTGAGATTTTCAGCCAACACAGAAAGTTCCTCCTTTCTCTACTAGGAAGCACTATAGTGTCAAGGAGCTTATATATCTAACCTCCTTGACACTCATAGCGGTCCAAGGAGCGATAAAATTCTACATGCAAGCTGTTCTCTGGGCGTCAATTAACAAAGCTTGCACCCTGCACCCGAGGCCATACGATATTATTATTATTATTATTATTATTATTATAGCTTGCCACGGTGGGTGAGTGGATAGCGTGTCGGTCTACTAACCCCATGATTGCAGGTTCGCTCCTGGCCGTGGTAAGTGATTTTTGAAAGGCGGCAAAAATACGACACGCATGTCATACGATGTTGGCATGTCAGAGAACCCATTTGAATTCAGTAGACCGTGTTCATAATGGCAAAATTAATCTCGGGAGTTTCCGCCAACACAAAGTTCCTAATTTCTCTATTAGAAAGCGCCAGCCCCGATATATAAAGAGCGACCCTGGTCATTGTCAGTGAGTGTGTTTTACCAGTGCGATAGAGGTAATGCGGTGACGTGCGAATTGCGAAACAGTATGTAGTATTCAAGAACAGTGAGTGACAGACTGTGGCTTGTGAACTTGAGGAAGAGTTGTTATTTCTAGCGAGGACACCGGCCTCATTAATGCGGGATTAACTGCATGAGCAAGTGAAAGGGTGAGTGTTCTCCGCAAGGAGCAAACTTGAGTAAGACAGCTAATGGTTTTTATGTGCCTATTGTGTGGTGTATATTTCTGACCTGCAATAAAGCTAATATTTCTTCAAAGGACCATTTGTGTTGTGCTATACCTACTTAGATCCAAATAACGAGCTTGCTACTGGGGGTAGCACGTATCACCATGTTTTTTTTTCAGGAATAGGGAATAACCCATCTCATTTGGGTACAATCGTGTTGACCGACTGAAGAGCACCAAACTTTTGTTCACTAAGGCAACACTGAAAACTGGCTTCTAACACCATAATAATCCAAATTACTGGGACATGCGAATAAAGAACCTGAAAAAAAAATTGTGATTTAAAATATAATGTCATTCTGTAGGCTACAGTATATTTGGTATGGACTACACAAGAGGGAGACAACTGTGGAATGATATGTTTCGCTCGTCAAGCGAGGATCATCAGATCTAATTAATGAGGCAAAATAGCTCTAAAACACACTCTGACTTGTATATTTGGATTGAATGACCCTCACTAAGAAATGTAATTCTGATTTAAGGGTTGGAAAGGCGTACACTCAGCCTCGCATTGGCCGTTGTACCAGACCCAATATTTCTAATATTAAGCAGAAATTAGCCATGGATTTCATTGGTTCTCTTATTCCTCATAATTGCCTTTAAGGACCTCGTTTGATTCTTTCTGAATTGCTGTGTTTTAATGACGGATTTGTCATGTATTTTCTTTATTGCTTCCATTGTTCTGGTTTTTACCGCAAATACACAGTAGAGTAGACACTGTAGCAACTGTGATTGGATTGCATCTCCAATTGGAAGTTGAAGATATTTATACGATTGAACAGAACCAAGTTCGTCCGTATATACACACATCAAAAAAAGTTTTGCATCACCTCGGTTCCAAGAGTTCCGGAACCGTTAAATACAAAGGGAATAGAGATCAACACAAACAACATTTCAGCTCGTTTTATTGCTCATGAGACCCACACATTGCATGTTGTACCATCATACAGCTAGACTTTCAGCATTTGTGGTCCAGATTGCAGTACACACCACTACCTCTAATACCCAGTAGCACGTCCTCTTGCATTGATGCATGCCTGTATTCGCCGTGGCATACTATCCACAAGTTCATCTAGACACTGTTGGTCCAAATTGTCCCACTCCTCAACGACAATTTGGCGTAAATCTCTCAGAGTGGTTGGTGGGTCAAGACGTCCATAAACAGCCCTTTTCAACATATCCCAGGCATGTTCGATAGGGTTCATGTCTGGCGAACATGCTGGCCACTGTAGTTGAGCGATGTCGTTATATTGAAGGAACGCATTCACAAGATGTGCACGATGAGGTCGAGAATTGTCGTCCATGAAGACAAATGCCTCTCCAATATTCTGCCGATATGGTTGCACTATGGGTCGGAGGATGTCATTCAGGTATCGTAAAGCCGTTTCGGAGCCTTCCATGACCACCAGTGGCGTACGTCGGCCCCACATAATGCCACCCCAAAACATCAGGGAACCACCACCTTGCTGCACTCGCTGGACAGTGTGTCTAAGACGTTCAGCCTGACCAGGGTGCCTCCAAACACGTCTCCGACGATTGTCTGGTTGAAGGCATATGTGACACTCATCGGTGAAGAGAACGTGATGCCAATTCCGTGGGGTCCATTCAGCATGTTGTTGGGCCCATCTGTACCGCGCTGCATGGTGTCGGGGTTGCAAAGCTGGACCTCGCCATGGACGTCGGGAGTGAAGTTGCGCATCATGCAGCCTATTGCGCACAGTTTGAGTTGAAACACGACGTCCTGTGGCTGAACGAAACGCATTATTCAACATGGTGGCATTGCTGTCAGGGTTCCTCCGAGCGGCAATCCGTAAGTAGCGGTCATCCACTACAGTAGTAGCCCTTGGGCGGCCTGAGCGAGGCCTGTCATCGACAGTTCCTGTATCTCTGTACCTCCTCCATGTCCGAACAACATCGCTTTGGTTCACTCTGAGACGCCTGGAAACTTCCCTTGTTGAGAGCCCTTCTTGACACAAAGTAACAATGCGGACGCGATCGAACTGCGGTATTGACCTTCTAGGCATGGTAGAACTACAGACAACATGAGCAGCGTACCTTCGTCCTGGTGGAATGACTGGAACTGATCGGCTGTCGTACCCCCTCCGTCTAATAGGCCCTGCTCATGCATGGTTGTTTACATCTTTGAGCAGTTTTAGTGACATCTATGAACAGTCAAAGGGACTGTATCTTGGATACAATATACACAGTCAACGTCTATATGCCGGAGATCTGGGAACCGAGGTGATGCAAAACTTTTTTTGATGTGTGTATCTTCTACAGTGTATGTTACATTTTACGTTATGTCCCTGTGTACAGGGATGGCGATGATACAGAGATGTCCTGATTAGATAGCGGAGATGAATACCATTAAACTGTATGTGATAACATTAGCTACCACTCTCTTACTTTCTCTGATGCAAATGAAGTACTACACGTCGTCTAATAAGAAGAACAGTTCCAGACATGGGGAATTAATGGAATCCATAACGTGCCTCGCCAGGTATCACCTACATCAAAGAACGTTCAGGTTTCCAAAAATGTTAACTTTTACTGTATAACTATTGGTTACGGTGAATGCCAATGTTCAAAATGATTAATTGGTAAAATTGTTTCGAAATTGAACTACGAGCATGGGAACATTGCTAGATATTTTATCAATATGTTAATACGCATGAAAGCTACTTGGCCCATTTCCGTACATGTTTAATAGTTCATCACAGACCTACTTGTTAGTTTGAATATCGTGAGTTGATAATACTGTTCTTAGGTGGCCATTATCACCTATCTATGCATGCTTCATCTTATATACACTTACTGTGTGCTTACATCATATGCGTTTGATACAGTATAACCACTTATATTTGCATTTGCACGTTATTGTTGTTGTTGTTTGAGTCTTCAGTCTTTTGACTGGTTTGATGCAACTCTCCATTCATCCTTGTCCTGAGCTAATCATTTCATCTCTACATAGCTACGATACCCTACATCCAAAGCAATCTGTTTAACAAAATCTAACCTTGGTCTACCCCTACAGTTCTTGGCCTCAACCCTTCCTTCCGGAAAGTTTGCTATTCGTTGGTGTCTTAGAATGTGTGATTATTAGGGTTCGGAAGTTTAAGACCTAAAGAAGTACAAAATATGTAAGCACATATGCCCTAAAAACTAGCTAAATATGACCTAAAATCTATAAAATATTACCTAAAACTATAAAATATGACCTAAAACTGTGAAATATGACATGAAATTTCAGGATAATTACTTCTGAGGTAAATATATCTACTGGAGTGACATCCTGTTGAAAAGCGAAAGCACACTATCGTCATGTTCCGTGACCTCATGCGTGCAGTGTCGCAATCTAACTTGAGGGGCAGATGACCTCGTAGTTCCTCCCCTTAAAACAACAACAACAACAACAACTAACTAACTAACTAACTAACTAATCTAACTTGTCCTGAAAGATGTGCTAAAAGACGTGCGTAGAGGAGCGCCTTCTTGGAATCAGGTCTTCTAAACCTGCTATCTGCCTGTTCCGGGAATAGAAAGAAAAATATATCTACTACACTATTCGGAAATCCTGTGTTTGAAACTCGACGCAGATAACACGCACCTTGTTAACGACGCCTCAATTTAAACATAAATACTCAAATTATAACCAAATATGTCCTTATATCACTAAACTATGACCAAATATGACCAAAACAATAAAAATGGCCGAAATATGCATTTATAGGTAACATCAAATTGCTTTCAACGTGGTCAGGGACCCGTCATTCAAACTTATTTTTCATATTTCGGGTAAAATGAGCTCAGGAAAAAAACATGACTTTTCCTTAACATCCGAACCTTAGTGATTACCAACCTTCAATAGCAGTCGCCAGAAACGTCTCTCCTCTTCCACTCGTTTTAATGCCTCTCCATGCGTTACTCTATCTACTCATCTTATCTTAATAATTCTCCTGTAACACCACATTTCAAATGCTTCTACAGTATTCTCCTCTTTTCTGCTGCGCCAAAAGTCCATGTTTCACTTCCATCGAGCGCCACGCGCCAGTGAAAGGCTTTCAAAAATGACTTTCTAATAATTGAATCTATATTTGATGTCAACAGATTCCTTTTCTTTAGAAATACTTTGCTTGTCTGAGCCAACCTATTTTTAGCCTATTTTCAATTTTGAAAAAATAGGCTTATGAGATCACCTTTTGTCCGTGTGTGTGTGCGTGTGTGTGTGTGTGTGTGTGTGTGATTCGTGTGTGTGTGTCCCCCTAATAAAATCTAAACGGCAGGAGCGATTTCAATGAAACTCGGAAAGTTCATAGCACTATTCCCGGCGACCTCGACCGTGCCCTTCAAATTTTGTTACGACTCACCAATCCAACATGGCGGCTGTGCGAAATATTTCACCAGCATTCAATATCTCCGAAGCTATTACCGATATTACCCTGACATTTTCTATGGTGATAGAGGGAACTACTATAAGTTCACTTATGTGACTTTTGAAAATCTGGTAACTACAAAACCAACATGGCGGCCAAGCGAATTTGCGACTTTTAAATAGATGTTTCTGGCGATTTGACCAACCAAACGCAATGAAACTTGGTACAGTATATGTTTATATACATTGTAATGCACTGACATCTAACTTCGTTCAATTGTTTATATAATCACAAGATGGCGGATGTGCGAAATATTTCACCGGCATTCTATATCTCTGAAACTATTAGCGGTATCTCCCTAAAATTTTGTACGGAGATAAAGGCCACTACTGGAAGTCCATCTATAAGATTTTCAAAAACCAGCTAACTACAAAACGAACATGGCGGCCAAGCGAATTTGAACATTTTAAATAGACCTTTCTCGCGATTTAATGTTCCAAGCGCACTGAAACGTGGTACAGGAAATATTTATACACATTGTAATCCACTGGTATCTAATTTAGTTCAATTGTCTACATAACCTCAAGATGGCGGCAGTGCGAATTTTAAAATTAAGTTTATATTTCTTGTGATGTAGTCATGCGATCGAAGTGAAAGTTTGAGTAATGAACCTACGCAATAATTTTCCTTTAGTGGTACATGACTCTATGGCCTATACATTTAACAATCCAACATGGCGACCATCCGAAATATTTAGACGATACTGAATATCTACGAATCTATTTTAGCAATCAAACTAAATTTTTTAATGTTCATAGGGGCTATGAACTTAAGTTCACCTATAGGACTTAAAATAACCTGGTGATCACAAATCCAACATGGCGGTGACGCGAATTATAAATATTCACATGGACGTTTCTCGCAATTTAACCATCCGCGTGCAGTGAAACTTGGTACAGTAAATCTTTATCCGAATGTTAATCCACTGACATCTAATTTATTTCAATTGTTTCCATAACCTCAAGATGGCAGCTGTGAAAAATTTTTAAATCTCCTTGTTTTTTCTTGTGTCCTAATTATGCGATTGAAGTTTGAATACTACACGTTCACAATAATCTGCATGTAACAGTACATAACTCTAGGACCTATATATATAAAATCCAACATGGCGACCATCCGAAATATTTAGTCGGTTCTCAATATCTACGAATCTATTACAGCAATCAAACTGAAATTGTGTATGTTGATAGTGGCAATTAACATAAGTAGGATATATGAAAATAGGCTGTATAGTTCTTCACGGAACTACTTGTTTATATCCTCTTTACTTTGCCCGAGCCTCCGTGGCTTAGGCGGCAGCACGCCGGCCTCTCACCGCTGGGTCCGTGGTTCAGATCCCGGTCACTCCATGTGAGATCTGTGCTGGTCAAAACGGAGGCAGACAGGTTTTTCTCCGGGTACTCCGGTTTTCCCTGTCAAAATTTCATTCCAGCAACACTCTCCACTATCATTTCATTTCATCTGTCATTCATTTAATCATTGCCCCAGGGGAGTGCGACAGGCCTCGGCAGCCGGCACAGTTCATATCCTCGCCGCTAGATGGGGCTTCATTCATTCCATTCCTGACCCGGTCGGAGACTGGAAGCAGGCTGTGGAGTTACATTTCATTTTACTTTGCCCATCACTGGTTATTTTTCTTCCTTGGTAGCAGAAGTCTTCTACTTCCTTTATAGAAATGATCATGACGATATGGTTATAAGGGGCGTAACATTTTGGTTAGAGCCCCTTAATAACTAAGGTGAACATGAAAAATGATGAAATGAAGAAACTACAAGCAAAGCTAACTACTCACTAACTTACGGAATAGAAGAAGGAAAGAGGCAAAAATAAAAGGTAAACAAATGACTGGGAAAAGAAAAGCCCTCAACTATCAAAGAATGAGAACTGAGAAGGCTTGGAATGAAATAGAGCCATGAAAGGCAGATAGGAAAGGGAAAGAGGAGAGAGTCCGCCTCTTCATACCTCTTCATTTGTTACTCTCTGCCTATCTGATTTCCTCATTCTCCTGTAAGACCACATTTCAAATGCTTCTATTCTCTTCTTTTCTGCTACACCTACAGTCTAAGTTTCACTACCATAGAGCACCACGCTCTAGCTAAAGGCTTTCAAAAATGACATTCTAATATCTAAATCAGTATTTTACTATCACCCGAATAATTAGAGGCAGATGACCTAGATGTTTCGCCGCTTATAAAAAAAATCATTACCACGTTAATGATCCGTGCTAATTCTGAGATTTTTAGGCGTCACCTGGTTACGAATACTCCACCATCTGCTAAGCACGGATGAATAGGTTACACGTGGATAATTATGTATAATATCAATAAGCGGCAAGCCTCCGTGGCTTAGGGTGGCAGCACGCCGGTCTCTCATTGCTGGATCCGTGGTTCAAATCCCGGTCACTCCATGTGAGATTTGTGCTGGACAAAACGGAGGCAGACAGGTTTTTCTCCGGGTACTCCGGTTTTCCCTGTCAAAATTTCATTCCAGCAACACTCTCCACTATCATTTCATTTCATCTGTCATTCATTTAATTATTCCCCCAGAGGAGTGCGTCAGACCTCGCCGCTAGATGGGGGCTTCATTCACTCCATTCCTGACCCGGTCGGAGACTGGAAGCAGGCTGTGGATTTTCATTTTCGTCAATAAGCGGAGTGTGAACGACACAATATTGACAATGGGTTTATTTCAATACAATTGTAATCTAGAAAGTCAATCACAGTATAAATGTCTGCTTTCAATACCGGATGAGTATATTTTTTTGAATCGCTGGTGAATTGAAATCTGTCGTCACTATATGGTTTGTTTGATGACAGCTGTATGATTAACGTCATTAATCGGTAACTTTTATCAAAATTTTGAGCATATGTCAGAGGATCAAGCATGTAACATTTTTGCATGAAGTGAACCTAAAACCATGTTGTTAACTAAACTGGGTGAACGAGAAGGCTTCAGAGCCCCTGGATATACTGTATTTTATTTACAAAACAAATTATAACATGGCTGACAATTTGACAAAGTTTAGCGTATAAAATAGCTAATAAGAATGAATAAATTTAAAGTGGAATGAGCTTTGGAAAATACTATCTGTAAAATGACTGACTGCGTGGTGTATCACGAGCTGTGCCCAAGGTTGCGGGATCGGATCCTGGGGTAGTCATGCTGGCATTTGAGGATGCAAAAATCTGAGGGAGCCGTGTCAGTAGATTTACTGGCACGTTCAAGATCCCCTTCGGGACGAATTTCCGGCACCCTGACGTCTCTAAAAGACGCAATAGTTAAAAGGGACGTAAAACCAATATTATTATTATTTCTTCGATTCGGCCAACTAGGGACCACGTCAGTTCAACTGTCTCTTCTTCCGAGCTCTAACTACCACCCAGTGTTCCCGCATTCGTTTCCGGTGTTGTTCTTTTCTCTCTTGGGACCACGTCTTCCCTGTCTTCAGCTTCGGCTTTTCCGGGAAACCTTTGTGCGTACGTAGTTTTTCTTGAAGTGGAACACGCTCCTCGATATCTTTAGGGGAAATTTCCATTTCACGTAGATCTTTCTCAACTTCCGTAAACCATGCCCCTTTGGTTTTCTTATCTTGAAAGTACGTCAATATCCGTTTTGATATCCTGCCTGGGCTCATTCGTGTCACGTGGCTATAAAAGGCAATCCTTCTTTTTCGAATCGTGTCACTGATATTCTCCACGTGCTTGTATAATTCGTGGTTGTGACGCCTTCTGTACTCGCTGTTTTCTTTGATGGGACCCAGGATTTTCCTCAAAATCTTCCTTTCTTTAGCCTCTAGTTTTTCTATTAGACCTTTCTTGTTCATTATTAAAGTCTCAGCCGCATACAGAGCCTCTGGTCGAATAACAGTGCAGTAATGCCTAATTTTGGCGTTTAAGGATATCGATCTCTTATTGTAGATGCCTTTAGTCAGGTTGTAGGCCCTTTCCATTTTATTAATGCGTGACATGAAGGCTTCCTTCTCTGATAGGTTAGGCTCTTTCCATTCACCGAGGTATTTAAACTTTTCTGCCTTGTAAACTTTTCCTAGTCCGACCTCCGGTTCCCTGGGCGCTGATTTTATGTTTCTCATGAATTGTATCTTCTCAAAGGAAATTTGAAGCCCAGCCTTCAGTGCTTGATTTTTCAGCTGGTTAAGTTGTTCTTCTGCCATATCAATGGAATCTGAAAAGATCACTAGATCATCTGCAAAGGCTAGACAGTCGATTGTAAGATTGATATACTTGTACCCTAGCCTTACGCCATTTTCTACCCTTGAATTTTTCATTCCCTTCCGCCATTCTCGGATGACCTATTCCAAAACACAGTTGAAGAGAAGCGGTGATAGCCCGTCTCCTTGCCTCACTCCTGTCCTGATTTCAAAGGCATCATACATCTCTCCTCTGAACTTCACCTTGGAGGTGGTGTTGGTCAGGGTTTTCTGAATAATTGTGTGTCTTGTTATCTAAGCCAAACTCTTCAAGTATTTGCAATAGGGTGGTTCGATCAATTGAGTCGTACGCTTTCCTAAAATCAACAAAGGTCATCACGAATTCTCTGTTCCTGAGTTTCAGATATGAAAGGATGGACTTCAGATTCATAATCTGCTCAGCACATGATCGTCCCTTTCTGAAACCCCCTTGGTATTCCCCCGCATGGGGATCGATTTGTTGTTCCGCCCTATTTTGTAGAGCTTTTGAGAGGATCTTGTAAGTTATTGATAGAAGAGAGATGCCACGGTAATTGTTCACATTGGTTTTCTCCCCATTTTTATGTAGTGGATGAATTACGGCAGAGGTCCATCCACTTGGGAGTTTATCGCTCTCCCAGATCTCTTGAATAATTGCAACAAGCTTGTCGACTTAAGTTTTGGGGCTGCGACAACGCGGTCATGTAGCTCCGTGTACTTGGGTGTGTGTAGAATATGTCTGATAACCGGTGTTAATTGTGATGACTGTATTAGTGTGTGTTATCTGTTTCTTAATTCACGTTAGGACAGCAGACTTTTGCATTTTTCAAATAGTTCCTACATTTGCTGCCAAACGCCACTGTCAACGACTACTAGTTCAGAACTTAGCTACCAGACGCCACCACAGTCGGCTCTTGGCAACGAACGTAGGAACCTAAGAGCGTTGTTTATATTCTTAACCTATACAATTTAGCTTCACACTGGTGTAATTAGTGGAAGGTTCTTTAACATGCCATAAATCTATGACATGGGACCGCCGGCTTTACTTCCCCTCCGAAGGAAGGCATACTGAGGGATTTTTAACACTATTCAAAATTCCGGCGACTTCGGGCCGGATTTGAACCCGCGACCTTGGGCATAGAAGCTCAGCATGCTACCAACTACACCACCGAAACCGCCCGACTGCTTTTTTCCCCTGCATGTTCCACAGTTCAGCAATTATCAAATCTTCACCCGGTGCCTTGTTGTCCTTCAGCTCTTGGAAGATTTTCGTGATTTCAGCCTTCGTAGGGGAGGGGGACGCATCAGGGCGGATGTTTGGATTTATTTCATAAACGAAAGGGGTCTCAGGAGCCTCACAGTTGAGGAGGTTTTCAAAATAGAATCTTACAATTATCTTTATCATTGTGAGCTAATTTCCCGTTGGAATCTTTAAACTGTCGACTTGGGGGGTTGTATTTGTTCAGACTGTGCTTGAAGGTTTTATAGAAGTTACGTGTTATTTTTAATATTATGTTTTATTATTATTAATAATAATAATACCAATAATTGGTGAAATGTATATTCGTGCTCAGTACTAATAAAGAAAAAGACATTTACATTATTCGATATATAACAAATAGTTCCGTGAAGAACTATACAGCCTATTTTCATATATCCTGCTCATGTTAATTGCCTCTATGAACATACAAAATTTCAGTTTAATTGCTGTAACAGATTCGTAGATATTGAGAACCGTCTAAATATTTCATATGGTCGCCAGGTTGGATTTTTATTTTTGTACTATTACATTAAGATTATTGTGTACGTGTGGTATTCAAACTGCAATCGCATGATTAGAACACAAGAAGTAAAAAACGAGTTTCTAAAATTACGCACAGCAGCCATCTTGTGTTTATGCAAACAATTGAAATAAATTAGATGCCAGTGGATCAACATTTGTATAAGCATTTAACGTGCCACGTTTCATGGCACTCGGATAGTTAATTCGCGAGAAACGTCCATTTAAATATTTATATTTCGCGTCACCGCCATGTTGGATTTGTGCTCACCAGGTTACTGAAAGTCCTATAGGTGAACATATGTTCATAGTCTCTATGAACATAAAAAAAATCAGTTTGGTTGCAGTAAAAGATTCATAGATATTGAGAATCGTCTAAATATTTCGGAAGCTCGCCATTTAGGATTGTTATATGTATAGGCCATAGAGTTATGTACCATTCCAGAACAATTATTGCCTAGGTTCATTATTCAAACTTTCACTTCGATCGCATGATTACGACACAAGAAATAAAAACTTAATTTTAAAATTTCGCACAACCGCCATCTTGAGGTTATGTAAACAATTGAATTAAATTAGATGGCAGTGCATTACAATCTGCAAAATCATTTACTGTACCACATTTCACTGCGCTCAGAGAGTAAAATCGCGAGAAAAGTCTATTAAAATATTTCAAATTCGCTTGGTCGCCATGTTCGTTTTGTACTTTACAGGTTTATGAAATATACATCGGTGAACTTGTATCAGTACCCTTTATCACCGTACAAAATTGCAGGGTGATATCTGTAATAGTTTCGGAGATATAGAATTTCAGTGAAATATTTCGCACAGCCGCCATTTTGAGGTTATGTAAACAATTGAACTAAATTAGACTTCAGTGCATTGCAATGTGTATAAACATTTGCTGTACCAAGTTTCATTACGTTTGGATAGTTAAATCGCGAGAAAAGTCTATTTAAAAGTCTCAACTTCGCTTGGCCGCCATGTTGGTTTCGTAGTCACCAGGTTTTTGAAAGTCTCATAAATGAACTTCTAGTAGTGCCTTTTATGACCGTACACAATTTCAGGGCGATATCGGTAACAGTTTCGGAGATATTGAATGCTAGTGAAATATTTCGCACAGTCGCCATGTTGGATTGGTGACACGTAACAAAATTTGAAGGGCACGGTCGAGGTCGCCGGGAATAGTGCTATGAACTTACCGAGTTTCATTAAAATCGCCCCAGCCGTTTGGATTTTATTAGGGGACACACACACACACCTCTCACACACACACACACACACACACACACACACACACACACACACACACACACACACACACACACACGGACAAAAGGTGATCTCATAAGCCTATTTTTTTTTCAAAATTGAAAATAGGCTAAAAATGAATACACGATTAATGGGCACAACAGGAATTATACGACGTTCGAAACAAGGCAATGGTGGCCTGAAACTTGACATCCTGTAGTGTAGAGGAATGAATTTCTCCTCGAATGTCTAAACGTGTAGCTTTAATACTTTATCTAATAACTTTAAAATATTATTGTAATGCCAGCGGATTCGGATAACAAACGTGCGGATGCGGATAACGTTTTGTTTATCCGCGGAGGGCTCTGTGAGTGTTGATAGAAGTGTATTTTGTAAGTCCGAGTTTTTCTATAGTTCGATGTAGTCTCGGACTCGTCCACCTCGAATTACCGAGACTCTACTCTAAGTGGAAACGGTTTCAGTGAGGTTTCAGTCTTGGAATGGATTGTTGTAACCCACGTCCATGCTGGAAGTGATTGTCGGGACTAGAGTAGCGAGGCCTTGAAGACGACAAGACGCGACGCACGGAGACAGGAAGTATCCGATATTGACTCCGCCAACCAGTTTTTGTCTCTGTCATACTTGCGAGAGGAGAGGAGTTGAAAGCCGATTTCAAGTGCTGGGGGTGGGGTGAAATGGAGGCGAGGAAAAGCTGGGATGAAAGAAATTCACTGGAAGCATTTCGGTAGAATCAGCAGACTTTCCTCTCCACCCCCATCTCTAGAGAACTTCCATTCCACACAAGTTTTGTTACATGTATATATAGTGCAGCCTTCCTCTTACTTTCAAGGGGATGTAAACATGTTTTTGTGTTGAAATTGTAGGCTCTGAGATTTGTATCTATTTGCGTGAGTACCTTTCTGATGAATTGGCCAGCTGTGTGCCTCTCACTTAACACGCTTAAGGTTGTGGCGTTGAATCCCGGCAGAGTCTGTTGGTATTTAACCTGTCACTGTGGAGACCCGAGGTTGGTCTCAAGGCTGGAACGGGGTACACTAAGCCTTGCGAGGCGATTTCGATTTCTACCTCAGCCATCCTGGAAGTGGTTTTCCGTAGTTTCTCACTTCTACTCAAGGCAAATGCCAGGATGGTACCTTAAGCACACGGCCAGTTCCTGCCCAATTCTACCTCAATTACAAATACAGACATCACAGTGACACAGGTTATCATACAAATTCCACACATACCAAAGTACACGGGCTACATGACCACGATGTCACAAAGCCCCTAAGGAATCAACAACAACAACAACAACAACAACAGCGGTATTTAATGCAGACCACCTCGTGGTGCAGTGACTAGTATTCTTGACGATTACCCCAGAGGCTCGGATTCGATTCCCGGCTCTGCCAAGAAAGTTTAATTGAGGTATGAGTGCTGGAACGAGATTTACTCAGTCTCGTGAGGCAAAACTGAAAACCTCGTCCATTCTAGAAGTGCTTTTCTATGATGTCCAGGTAAATGCCAGGATGGTACTTAGATTAAGGCCACAGCTGCCTCCTTCCCTATCATAGACCCTCAATAACAAATAAACACACACCACAGGTTATCTGACAAATTCTATACACAACCAAGTACTCGGGACTTAAATTATTACAATGTCCAAACCCCTTATTATTATTATTATTCAAACAACAACAAAAAAAAAACGTCAACCCCTTGCACTATACAGCCCATGACGGGCTAAGGCCGATCAAGCGACCGCTGCCCAGCCATTTGGCCTGCAGATATTGGGGTGACGCGTGATCAGCGCGTCGGGTCCCCTCGGCCGTTAATCTTGGTATTCGTGATCGGGGCGCTGTCTCAGTGTCCGACAGCTACTCAATCGTCCTCACGAGGCTGAGTGCACCCCGTTCCAACCCTCACGTCAGTTTTAAAATCCCTGACGGAGCCAGGGATCGAACCCGGTGCTTCCGGGTGAGATTATTATTATTATTGTTATTATATTTGAATTGCAGCTAATGGCCATAGCTGGGCATTTAAATTGAACGCCCGTAGGCTCAAACCCCTTATTGATACAACATTTAACAACACTGAAATACGACGGGTGTGTGTCAGTAGATTTACAAGCCTGGCTTAATTGCGACATCTCGGCGTCTTTAGATTTAGTGCAAGGACGTTACACCCGTAACATTATTAGAGATGGACAATAATTAATCGCTCGGGCGAACTTTGTTTAAAGAATATTCACTGCTGTCCTTTCAAAAAAAAAAAAAAAAAAAAAAAAAAGAAGAAGAAGAAGAAGAAGTGAGTTATGGTCATTCTCTGTCCGTTTTGTGCATTCAGGATAAGTTATTTCCCAAGACCGTCTCGTGGTGTAGTGGCTAGCATTCTTGGATATTTTAGCGTTGGATTAAATAGGATTACCGGTACCTACAAGCTCCCTTTAATATAATTGGAAACTTTAAACAAATGCTATCACCGGGCAGTGATGTGTCTTGGGCGTTGACAACTGGGATTTTCCACTAATGAAATAAATTGTGGCTCTTTTCAGTATTTATGTATCAATGCTGCTGCATATCTTGACAACACAACTAGCGTTAACAACATAAATACATTTGTTATAGGTGTGCTATAACACTAATGGAATACAATTTTTAAGAATGACAAGTTATAGAGAGTTTAAATTGTACATAAGTGTTGTGAACCGATCTGATGATGTTCGCCTTGCGAACGAAACATATCATCAAAATAACTACCTTTTAAAAAGGTGCACAATTTGGAATTTTTTGACTTTCACGGTCTGGGTAATTTAACCCTCCGTCTGGCGCAAATAATCTGTGAGATTAAGTGAATATAAGTTTCTCTCTCCCAGGCTTGGGATTCCCGGCTCTGCCAAGAAATTGAATTCTTGTCTGAGGGATGGAACGGGGTACACTCAGCCTCTTGAGGCATAACTGAGAAGAGATGGCTTCGATTCCCATATCAGCCATTTTGCTAGTGATTTTCTGTGGTTTCCCACCTCTTCTCCAGGCAAATACCGGGACGGGTCCTAGCATAAGTCCATGGCCGCCTCCTTCACAATCCTCATCTGAATTACAAATACACATTCATTAATACAGCTATCACAATAACTCAGGTTAACAGACTAAATTAGACACACACGCCCAAGTACAGTACACAGGGAGGTATGACAACGAACCCCTCAAATTAAATAACAACTTCACTCCCAAAATTGCTCCATCTTCAAAAATTAACGAGTATGTTTGATACATTTCGCTTTTGCTATCATTTTACCCTCCACGGTTGGCATTTCCCACTGACTAAGCGAGGGAGCCCACCTCTACCGCCACTGAGGGCAGTGTCCTGGAGCGCGAGACTCTGAGACGAGGATACAACTGGGGTGTGTGACCAGCACTACGCCCAGGCGGCCTCACCTGCAAAGCGAGCAGGGGCCTCATGAAGGGATGGGAAGAGTGGGAAGGTTAGCCAAGGAAGGGGGAAGGAGGCGGCTGTGGCCTTACGGTATGTACCATCTCGGCATTTGCCCGAAGACGAAGTGGGAAACCACGAAAACCACTTCGAGGATGGCTGAGGTGGGAATCGAACCGTGGACCTCCGGGGTGGCAGCTAATCACGCTGACCACTACGCAAAGAAGGCGACCCTTTGATACTATGTTTCTGTTTAAAGTAACGGCGTTACTCCATCGTTACTACAACAAAAACGGTTGCTCTAGTAACATGTTACCTCTCAACACTGCTCTGGTGTGTGGATAAATGACCAAACACATGTCTTGTGTGTGTTTTTCATGTTTGAGTCTTGAGTCTTTTGAACTAGATTGATGCAGCACTTCATGCCTCCCTGTCCTGAGCTAATCGTTAAATCTCTACACAGCTACCACACCTTACTTCCGAAGGAATCTGTTTAATATAATCCAACCTTGATCTACCCCTGAAGTTCTTGTCCTCGACCCTTCCTGCCTTAACTAACTTGGTTATTCCTGCGTGTCTTAGTATGTGTACTAACAACCCATCTCTCCTCTTCATTTGCAGTCACCATAAATCTCTCTCTTCTCCCACTCGTCTTAAAACTTCTTTATTTGTTACTCTATCTATCCATCTTTCTTCATCATTCTGCTGTAACACCACATTTCAAACGCTTCTATTCTCCTCTTTTCTGCTGAGCCAATAGTCTAAGTTTCACTTCCATAGTGCGCCACACTCCAGATAAAGACCTTCAAAAATAACTTTCTAATACCTAAATCTATATTTGATGTCAACAGATTTCTTTTCTAAAAAAATACTTTCCTTGTTTTTGCCAACCTACCTTTTGTATCCTCTTTGCTTCGTCCATCACTGGTTATTTTGCTTCCTAAATACTGTAGCAGAAGTTTCCTTCTTCCTTTAGCTTTTCACCTGCGAAAAAACTAATCTGCGCAGCTCAGAAAGTCAATGCGCAGCTCAAAAACTAATCTGCGCAGCTCAAAAAGTTAATGTGCTTCTCAAAACCTAATCTGCACAGCTAAAAAGTCAATGTGTAGCTCAGAAAACTAATCTCCGCAGCTCAAAAAGTCAGTGCGCATCTCTAAAAACGAATTTGCGCAGCTCAAATTTCAATAAGGGTTTCTGATTTCTTTCGGATGGATTCTATTATTTTCGTTTTACATTTTTAGCCTATTTTCATTTTATGAATAAATAGGCTTATGAGATCACCTTTTGTCCGTGTGTGTGTCAGTGTGATGTGTGTCCCCCCTAATAACTCCTAACGGCTGGAGCGATTTCAATGAAACTCGGTAAGGTCATAGCACCATTTTGGACGATCCCGACCGTGCCCTTCAATTTTTTTACGTCTCACCAATCCAACATGGCGGCTGTGCGAAATATTTCACCAGCATTCAATATCTCTGAAACCATTACCGAAATCACTCTGAAATTTTGTACGGTGATAGAGGGAACTACTAGAAGTTCACCTATGTGACTTTCAAAAACCTAGGAACTACAAATCAAACATGGCGGCCAGGCGAAGTTGCGACATCTAAATAGACGTTTCTCGCGATTTAACCAACCAAATGCTATGAAACTTGATACAGTATATGTTTATACACATTGTAATGCACCGACATCTAACTTCGTTCAATTGTTTACATAACCTCAAGAAGGCGGCTGTGCGAAATATTTCACCGGCATTCTATATCTCCGAAACTATTACTGATATCACCCTGAAATGTTGTACGGAGAAAAAGAGCACTACTGGATGTTCATCTATGAGATTTTCAAAAACCTGTTAACTACAAAACGAACAACGTGGCCAAGCAAAGTTGAAAGTTTTAAATAGACATTTCTCGCGATTTAATGATCCTAACGCAATGAAACTTGGTACAGCAAATGTTTATACACATTGTAATGCACTGGTATCCAATTTATTTCAATTGTTTATATAACCTCAAGATGGTGACTGTGCGAATTTTAAAATTAAGTTTTTATTTCTTGTGTCGTAATCATGAGATCGAAGTGAAAGTTTGAATAATGAACCTACGCAATAATTTTCTTATAATGGTACATAGTGATCGCCTATACATATAACAATCCAACATGGCGATATTCCGAAATATTTAGTCGGTTCTCTATATCTACGAATCTATTACAGCAATCAAACCGAAATGTTGTATGTTGATAGTGTCAATTAACATAAGTATGATATAAGAAAATAGGCTTTAGTTCTTCACGGAACTACTTGTTTGATTTGTGTGTGAGTGTATATTTCTCTATTAACGCTGAGAACAAATATACAGCATTTGAAACTTGCGACACGCAGAGTATTTTTAGCCTACTTTTCACATTTTGCAAAAATGAGGAAAAAGTAGACTTATGAGATCGGGCAAATGTCTGTCTGTCTGTCTGTCTGTCTGTATGTGTTCCTCCCCCCCCCCCTATCAACTCCTAAACGGCTGGAGCAATCGAAACAAAATTTGGTAGGAGTAAAGATCTATACCTGAATATCTCACGGCCATATTTGAAAATAATGTCAGTGCTACCAGCTACTGAAAAATCGCAATTGAAATTTCAGCTCCATATTGGATATCCTGGAAGGTATGAATGGGTTCTTTTTCAAAATTGGCACACGTATAGATAATAATATTGCAGTGTAATTTCCAGGAGGCCATACATGGCAGTGTTGCCAAAATGATTATAAGCCTGCTGATAGTTCCAAATTTTATATGCATATAACTTCTGCACTATCAATTGGATTTCAACCAAATTTCGTATGTGCTATGTGTACATAAACAGATATGACTGAGTGTATTCTTAAGAGCAACCAAGGCTGCCAACTGTTAATAAATGCTCTCATTTTTTAAATCCAAATACCCATATATCAGAAAGTGTGCAGCCGACAGCTTTAAACTATGCACACGTATAGTACCTGACATTCTATATTAATTTGGAGTAACTTATATACGTCAGTGCTACCAACATGATTCTAAGCCTGCTGAGAGGTCCAAATTTAAATACATGTAACTTCTATACTATCAGTTGGATTTCAACCAAATTTCGTGTGTGCTATGTGTACCATAACAGATATGACTATGCCGATTCTTAAGAGTAACCAGGGCTACCAACTGTTAATAAATACTGACTCTAATTTTGTTACCCTAATATCAGTTTATCAGAAAGTATGCAAGACAATAGCTCCAAACTTTGCACACGTATAGTACCTGGCATTCTTGATGAATTTGGAGTAACTAATATACGTCAGTGCTGCCAACATGATTCTAAGCCTGCTGATAGGTCCAATTTTAAAATGCATGTAATTTCTATACTAACTAATGGATTTCATTCAAAATTGGCACAACAATAGATCATATAATTTCAGATTATTTCTGACCAATACATGCATGACATTGTTGCCAATATGATTTTACGCGCGCTGTTAGATCCAATGTTTAACTGCATGTAACGTCCATGCTATTCATTGGACTTCAACCAAATTTTGTATTCTGTACCTTAAGAGATGGATCTAAGAATATATTCAGTCACCAGGGTTGCCAACTGTAGTGCTCTATTAGGCTACATTATGCCAGGTATACAGTATTTCGAACTAATTAGAAATTTCGATATTACCAACTTAATTACGTCATTATTCTAGATAGATCCATATAGATTAATCATTGGCATGAATCTTAAATTTTAAGAAAAGTAGGGTCTTTAGTTCGTCACGGAACTTCTTGTTGTTTGATGACGTGGGACTCGGCACTTGTAGCAGTATTTGGTTTCCACAGTCTTGTCGATTCGTTGGACCGAGGTAATTAAGTGGATGTAGAGTTCATTCTGTTCTCTTCTCGTCCAATTGCATCGTGTGTGCTCGTCATGATGTCTGAAAGCTATATTTGCTTCTTCTATTTATATAACAAGGAATATCTGCAGAATCCTTGTCCCATTGGCTTGAACAAAGAGGATGTAGCCATAGGGATTTTATAATGACCACGTTCTGCGTCTTCCTTGGTGACTAACAAGATCTCGGAGGTCGCCTTTCAATATTTAGATTGGAGTTACCTGGCTGACTTGAGGGAGACATTTCGTAACTCCTAGCACATATCTATTGATAACTAGGTCTAGGAATACTTCGCTCAATAGTGACGTCTGTCGGTAATTTGCGAGAGACCTATAAATCCGGATTTAAAATAAAACCTTACTCATACTATACAAAATGTTATCATAATGTCATTCGAAAATTAATTGATGAACTACAATATCAGTCCTCAACGGACATAGGGGAGTTTTTGCCGATAACCAGTTAAATATTTAATATCAGCATTTAGGTAATTGTATCAAAGTGTTTGCATGTCTTAACAATCTAAATGAAATACGAATAGGTAATTTATAATTTTATTACACATTAGTCAATAAAATTTAATTAATATACATTAATTAATACCAGTTTCGGCCGCATTGTACTGCGGTGATTACATTCAATGTCTGTCGCAGTAATGGTGCTTATACGGTCCTACACAGGGTGATACCACAACTTTCAGTGATCAAAGAAGGGAACAAGTACAGGGGCCATTGATTGGGAATGACAGAAAATGTTGATAATTTGTATTAGGGGGCTAGGGACATCTTTAGTCATCAGCCGCGTGTACCTGGGTGTGTCTGCAAATTGTCTGATAACCTATAATAATATCGTATGGCCTCGGGTGCCGGGTGCAAGCTTTGTTATTTGACACCCAAAGGGTATCTTGCAAGTCGAATTTCGTTATTCCTTGAAGCACTATGAATGTCAAGGAGGTTAGATATCTAAGCTCCTTGAACACTATAGCGCTTTCTACTAGAGAAATGAGGAACTTTGTGTTGGCGAAAACTCCCAAGATTAATTTTGCCATTATGAACACGGCCTACTGAATTCAAATGGGTTCTTTGACATGCCAACATCGTATGACATGGTTTCGTAATTTTTTCCGCCTTTCAAAAATCACTTACCACGGCCAGGAGCGAACCTGCAACCTTGGGGTTAGTAGAACGACACGTTGACCACCTATCCAACGGGGCAAGCATCTGATAACCTATATTAGTAGAATCGCTTCTCAGTCTGTAAATTATAACATCAGGACACTAAGAAAGCTTGTAGTTTTACGTGACCGTTAATCTCGAGATCGTGAACCTCGGGACCTCATTTTTACGTGGAATCCGAACCACAGGATTTCACTTCGAAAATCGCACATGTAATGACCGGGAATCGAACCCAATCGACCTCGGTGAGAGGCATACAGCCTGACTACTGCGCCACCACTCCCCACTAACATCAGAACAATAGTTGACAACCTACCATAAGAATATTTCTTGTATATGTGCTCTGAATCAAGGATGACCTCTCCCTCACGCAACTGGCGCGGAAGCTATTGCGCACCTTTCAAAATTTTAATTTGATGATAATATAATAGTACATTATGCAACGAGCCTATAATGGCAATAATTAAGACACGAGTGTGTTTATAAAACGAGCGTATGCGAGTTTTATATTTTCCATACGAGTGTCTTAATTACCATTATAGGCGAGTTGCATACGACTGTTTATGTTCGACGATAATTATTATAACTATTTTATGTTCGAACATAAATATTCATAAATATCGGTCGAGATTTCGCCAGTTTTATGAACTGAACAGAGCGCATGAGACGCAGAGAATGCCTTGTATTTGACCATGGCCTCCTCGATTACCCTACTATGACACTAGGCCAGGCAGTGAAATTTAAATTAGAAGGCCGTGGAACTCAGCGCATCTAACTATATAATTGGTCAAACAACTGTTTCTTGAGCTCCGATTGGTGGGAGAAACTGTTTCATAATGAAAATTAGTGTTATAATGAACCTCATTATAGTACAGTTTTCTGACATGTAATAGTCAGGGTCGAACATAAAAATAATTTTGTGAAAATGACATACATATAAAAAGTTCGTGTTTGTATATTCCTATAAAATAGACTGACACATTTGTCTTTAATAATATCTTGGGATAGTCAACAGGGAAGATATTCTAGTGGCCATTTTGTCTACCAAATGTAACTAAATATATTAAACTTTTTGCGTTGGATTATATAGGATTTTCGTTACCTACAAGGTCTCTTTAATATAATTGGAAACCTTAAACAAATACTATCACCGGGCAGTGATGGGACATGGGCGTTGACAACTGGGGTTTCCACCATTCAAATAAGTTGCTCCATTCAGTATTTATGTATCAATGCTGCTGCATTTCTTGACAACACAAGTAGCGTTCACAACATAAATGCATTAGTTATAGGTGTCCTATAACACTAACGGAATACAATTTTTAAAAATGACATGTTATAGAGAGTTTAAATTGTACATAAGTGTTATGAACCGATCTGATGGTGTTCGCCTTACGAACGAAACATGTCATCAAATTAACTACCTTTTAAAAAGTGTACAATTTGGAATGTTTTGAATTTCACGATCTGGGTAATTTAACCCTCCGTCTGGCGCAAATAATCTGTGAGATTAAGAGGAAATAACTTTCTCTCTCCCAGGCTTGGGTTTTTCCATGAAAGGTGCGCAATAGCTTCCGCGCCAGTTGCGGGAGGGAGAGGTCATCCTTGATTCAGAGCCCATATACAAGAAATATTCTTATGGTAGGTTGTCAGCTATTGTTCTGACGTTAGTGGGGAGTGGTGGCGCAGTAGTCAGGCTGTATGCCTCTCACCAAGGAAGATCGGGTTCGATTCCCGGTCAATACATGTGAGATTTTCGAAGTGAAATCCTGTGGTTCGGATTCCACGTAAAAATGAGGTCCCGTGGTTCACTATTGCGAGATTAACGGTCACATAAAACTACAAGCTTTCTTAGTGTCCTGATGTTATAATTTACAGACTGAGAAGCGATTCTACTAATATAGGTTATCAGATGCTTGCCCCGTTGGGTAGGTGGTCAACGTGTCGTTCTACTAACCCCAAGCTTGCTTGTTCGCACCTGGCCGTGGTAAGTGATTTTTGAAAGGCGTCAAAAATTACGACACCATGTCATACGATGTTGGCATGTCATAGAACCCATTTGAATTCAGTAGGCCGTGTTCATAATGGCAAAATTAATCTCGTGAGTTTTCGCCAACACAAAGTTCCTAATTTCTCTAGTAGAAAGCGCTATAGTGTTCAAGGAGCTTAGATATCTAACCTCCATGACTTTCAAAGTGCTTCAAGGAATAACGAAATTCGACTTGCAAGCTGCCCTCTGGGCACCCGAGGCCATACGATATTATTATAGGTTATGAGTAGGACCCGGATTCTTAGGTTTTTACCTATTTTTTTCCTGGCTATGGAATCCACAAATTTCAACTTATATGTTCGTTTCACACTTCCTGGAGCAGAATATGTGAATTTAATTTCACCTAAAAAACCTAAATAAGGGGTTGACACCTAAAATACCCTAAATAGCTGTTTTGCCTTTTTCAAATAAAGAATGTTATTTCCCCATTGAAATGCATCGTAAAATTATTTCCACCGCGATTACAAGCAGTAGGACGGAGATAGTTCAGGTTACTACCGAAATGCAGTACGTTGATGATGATGATGTTGATGATGATGATGATGATGATGATGATGATGATGGTGATGATGATGATATTGTTGTTTTAAGGGACCTAACATCTAGGTTATCGGCCCCTAATGGTTTGGGTGATAGTGAAAGATGAGATGAACATGACAACTACACACATCAAAAAAAGTTTTGCATCACCTCGGTTCCAAGAGTTCCGGAACCGTTAAATACAAAGGGAATAGAGATCAACACAAACAACATTTCAGCTCGTTTTATTGCTCATGAGACCCACACATTGCATGTTGTACCATCATACAGCTAGACTTTCAGCATTTGTGGTCCAGATTGCAGTACACACCACTACCTCTAATACCCAGTAGCACGTCCTCTTGCATTTATGCATGCCTGTATTCGCCGTGGCATACTATCCACAAGTTCATCAAGACACTGTTGGTCCAAATTGTCCCACTCCTCAACGACAATTCGGCGTAAATCTCTCAGAGTGGTTGGTGGGTCAAGACGTCCATAAACAGCCCTTTTCAACATATCCCAGGCATGTTCGATAGGGTTCATGTCTGGCGAACATGCTGGCCACTGTAGTCGAGCGATGTCGTTATCTTGAAGGAACGCATTCACAAGATGTGCACGATGAGGTCGAGAATTGTCGTCCATGAAGACAAATGCCTCTCCAATATTCTGCCGATATGGTTGCACTATGGGTCGGAGGATGTCATTCAGGTATCGTAAAGCCGTTTCGGAGCCTTCCATGACCACCAGTGGCGTACGTCGGCCCCACATAATGCCACCCCAAAACATCAGGGAACCACCACCTTGCTGCACTCGCTGGACAGTGTGTCTAAGACGTTCAGCCTGACCAGGGTGCCTCCAAACACGTCTCCGACGATTGTCTGGTTGAAGGCATATGCGACACTCATCGGTGAAGAGAACGTGATGCCAATTCCGTAGGGTCCATTCAGCATGTTGTTGGGCCCATCTGTACCGCGCTGCATGGTGTCGGGGTTGCAAAGCTGGACCTCGCCATGGACGTCGGGAGTGAAGTTGCGCATCATGCAGCCTATTGCGCACAGTTTGAGTTGAAACACGACGTCCTGTGGCTGAACGAAACGCATTATTCAACATGGTGGCATTGCTGTCAGGGTTCCTCCGAGCGGCAATCCGTAAGTAGCGGTCATCCACTACAGTAGTAGCCCTTGGGCGGCCTGAGCGAGGCCTGTCATCGACAGTTCCTGTATCTCTGTACCTCCTCCATGTCCGAACAACATCGCTTTGGTTCACTCTGAGACGCCTGGAAACTTCCCTTGTTGAGAGCCCTTCTTGACACAAAGTAACAATGCGGACGCGATCGAACTGCGGTATTGACCTTCTAGGCATGGTAGAACTACAGACAACATGAGCAGCGTACCTTCGTCCTGGTGGAATGACTGGAACTGATCGGCTGTCGTACCCCCTCCGTCTAATAGGCCCTGCTCATGCATGGTTGTTTACATCTTTGAGCAGTTTTAGTGACATCTATGAACAGTCAAAGGGACTGTATCTTGGATACAATATACACAGTCAACGTCTATATGCCGGAGATCTGGGAACCGAGGTGATGCAAAACTTTTTTTGATGTGTGTATAACTAATACTATTAGACTTACATACTAGAAGAAGAAATGGTAAACAAATAAAGGATAAGGCAAATAAAGGACAGGAAGAAATGAAATGGCCTCAACCCTCGAAGAATGAGGATTGAGGGACTTGGAAGGAAGGAGGGCCACGAAAGGCAGATGGGAAAGGGAAAGAAGAGAGGGCCCGCCCCAAAGTCAGTGGAAAACGGGAAAAAACGGACCCACTTCAGGAATCCCCCGGGATCGCCAAATCCTGAACTAACCAGCCGTGAGCCCTTGAGGGTGTGCTGTAGCAATATCCAGAGTGCACCTGAAGTGGTGGGGCTACATACACCCTGCCTCCTTGAGGGCCTTTAGCAGAAGGCAGGAGATAACAAGAAAAGGCAAAGAAGGCTAACCCCTCGCAGATGGAAGACATGAGGAAAGATGAGATAAGGGCCATTTAAGGCGGGAAAGGAAGAGACTCCCTAGGCCTCGGATACCCTAATGCCGTCGAGAACAAGAGTTGACCAAGAGAGGCCGTCAGGAAAGAAGATAGAGAGTAGCCCGGCACAAGTAAGTGGCAATGTAAACTTTTGTGAAATAAGTTCATAAATAAATTTCACAGAAATAATAACAGAAAATTATTGCTGCCTGTATTTATCCAGGAAGAAAAACCTAAAATAACCTATTTTTAGAATACAAGAAACCTAAAGTGAAGGTGTGAGCCACCTAAAAATCCGGGCCCTAGTTATCAGACAAGTTCCAGACACACTCAAGTACACGCGGCTGATGACTATAGATGTCCCAAGCCCCTAATACAAATTATCAACATTTTCTGTCATTCCCAATCAATGCCTAGGCTGTATTTGATCACTGCAAGTTGTGGTATCACCCTGTGCAGGACCGTATAGGCACCATTACTGCGACAGACATAGAATGTAATCACTGGGGTACAATGCGGCCGTGATTGGGTCATGCAGCAGATCTTGAACATTTCATTTGACTTGGCCGTGACACAGACCGATATAATAGATGGTATTTACCCTCGGGAATGTCGGCAGCTCGGCCAATGGATTCTCTACGAATTAATTATTGACATTGTTTCTGCTCGGCAAGTAGATGTTGAATGGAATATGAGGAGGGAGCTCTCCTCGCTAGCAGCGACTGTTGAAAAGCTTAGAATAGTCGCTGCTTCATGGTAATTCAGCGCTTGTGCAGATGCCATGGGGACGTCGCGTCGTCAACTCTCACTTACTCACGGTAATGCTACGATGGTACCTCGATCTTACACACACGAGTGTGAAAAAGGAAGCTTGTAGGTTTACGTGACCGTTATTCTCGCTATCACGTGGCATGGGATCTCGATTTTACGTAGAATCTGATCCACAGGATGTGATATTTCAATTCGAAAATCTTACTTGCATTGAGCGGGAATCAAACTCGGTCTGCCTTGTTGAGAGGCAAGCTGATTGACTACTGCTCCATCACGCCCCCACATAAACCAGGACAAACGCAAGATTTTGAAGTTCCGCAAGGGAGGGAAACTATCATCCAAGGACATTCATTATTTCAATTCATTTTTATAACTTAATGTTTTTGTGTAAGTTTACTCATTTTTCTCTTCTTCCTTAGCGTTTGTCCCGCCTGCAGGGTCCCCTATATGGATATGTTGTCGCCATTTGTTTCTGTCTTGGGCCATATCACGATGAATGTGTTGGTTCTTCAGATCTCCATGTAGCATATCATCCCACCGTTGCTTCGGTCTCCCCTTAGGTCTCTTGCCGACTTGTATAGTGTAGCCAGTCTTTGCAACTGTGTCCGCTTCCACTCGTAGAAGATGTCCAAACCAACGCTGACGACACTCCCCCATCATGTCACTGATTGATGCAACCCCAAACCGTTTCCTGATGTTGTCATTGGAAACATGATCCAATTAGGTGACACCTGCTGTCCATCGCAACATCTTGGTCTCCATAACACCCAAGCGACGGTCTGTCACTGTAGTTGTTGGCCAACACTCGCATCCGTACAATGCGACAGGACGGATGACATTACGGTAGATCTTTGACTTTAGGTTGTCCTTCATCCTTCGATCGCAGGTGACTCCAGTTGTCGTTCGCCACTTCATCCAAGCTGCGTTGATTCTCGTATTGGCCTACAAGACTTACATCATTAGTGATCATAGAGCCTAGACATTTAAATTTTGTTACACGTGGCAAGTCTTCCTCATCTACTTTATAATCATTTTTTGTATATATATATTATTTACAAATTAGTTAAAATTCCCCCCTTTTTAAAATTAGAATACACTATAAAGTAGATTTAAGCTGAGGTAGATTCCATTGAAGAGTAAAAACATGTACAACAATTGATTAGATGATTAATAATTTTATTGATAGGTTTTTGAGAGTTCACTAAGAATATATTAACAAAATTACATATAACTAACAAATCTTGACAATTTGCCCAAGTTTATAAACACTGTTATAACTATATAAGTAGACATAGATTTAAGGGGACCACCTTTAAAAATTTTCAATTTATTTTCAGTATACAGCCTAACTCTTCTAGTTAATTTTGGTGAAAGAATTATTTAAATATCTGCAATAGTTTAGGAGTTATGATTTAAAATGCTAGACATTGCATAGGTTATTTAAAGAGCTCTGCGGTACTTTGCGGTTCATTTTCTCGAAACTATATTTTTCAAAACCGTTTTTCTTTTCTCTAATGATCTAAGTGTTGGAGACTACAAAACTGACCAAATTCTTGTTCCTATGGTTGTTAATTATTGGGATAAAAATTATTTACATCCCAAAAATTGACCAAAATACCGTATGCAATCTTTAAGTAACACAAAATTAAAAATACTTATTTTGTACATATAATTTTGGAAGTGGTCAGATCTGTAGCTGTAACTTTTGACAGTTCATTTAAAAAAGCAGAACACTAATGTATTGATAAATTGTCCAGCTATGAATAAAACGCTGAGCCCCGGCACGCAAACAGCCGCCATTTTGTATAAATAATTGGAGAGTTTGATAATGCTAAAATCAATTCGGAGATTTGTGCTTACTAGGCTAGTAAATATATAGGATGACTTATTTAGAAAGTATCATTGCTGAGATAAACATTATTTTAAACGTCGAAATTTGAAGGTGGTGTTCTGTACCGTTCCCCTTAATAGCCTATGTATAAAGGATCTGATGATCGCTTGACGATCGATCCTGGTCATCCAAGTGAATTTATTTATTAAAATCATGTAAATTGTTTTCAGGTTTAGGGAAACACCCATGACACTACAATTGGGTGCAATCGCATTGACCGACTGAATAGCATTAATGTTGATCCATTACTTTATTTTGAGAAAATTCCGGTCACTCTATGTGAGATTTGTGCTGGGCAAAGCCGAGGCAGACAGGTTTTTCTCCGGGTACTCCGGTTTTCGCTGTCACAAATTTCATTCCAGCAACACTCTCCACTGTCATTCAATTAATCATTGCCCCAGGGGAGTGCGACAGGCTTCGGCAGCCGGCACAGTTCATATCCTCACCGCTAGATGGGGGCTTCATTCATTCCATTCCCTGACCGGGTCGGTTGACTGGAAGCAGGCTGTGGATTTTCATTTTCACTCTATTTTGAGAATTCACAATAACATCTTAATTGGAAGGAAATCGCCAATATTTAATTTGCGCAGTTGTTGGACTGGATTTGCTATCTCTGACCTAACATTACTTCAGATAATTGTGCGCCCTGACAGTGATACCAACATCCGTTATTTAACCATTTATTGCATGAATTTATTTTGCTGATTGACGTAACAAACTTTTCAATTTTGTGGGATTGCATGTGACAGATTCTATGATACAAACTGTAGCCTATTGGGAAAAAATGAAGCACATGACATTTCCAGAACTATTCATTAATAACAGTAAACATAACTGGCCTGTGTCAGGCTGACAGCTTGAAATATGAATCGCACCGATGCGGTGATTCTCTCTACTCCTTGACTGAACCATGGAGAGCCCAGGGTGTGGTCGCTGGTTATGACTCACGCTATGTACATCGCCACTAGAGTGTCATAGGCCCAGTGTTGCCAACATGTTACCTTAAAGTAAATAAATCTCTAGTACAATGACGCTACAAAACCGCACATTTTATCTCTTAATTAAATGTTTGGGTTGGGTTGGTTCCTTAGTTTAGGGGCTGCGACAACTCAGTCATATAGCCCCGTGTACTTTGGATCTGTGTAGAATCTGTCTGATAACTGGTGTTAATTGTAATGACTAGGGTTCGGATTTTTAGGTGCTAAAAATCGGGAAAATATTTATTTTTTATGTATTAAATATTTCTGAAATATGTGACAAAAAAGTAAAAAAATAAATAAATTATAATTTAGTTTATTAAGGACAATAAACACAATATGCAGTATTCAATAATAAGGAAGGAACGTGACCGTTAATCATGCGATCATGAGCCACGGGACCTCCATTTTACGTGGAATCTGAACCACAGGACATGGCATTTCACTTCGAAAATCTCACATGCATTGACCGGGAACCGAACCCGGTCACCTTGGTGAGAGGCCAACAGCTTGACCGCTGCGCCACCACGCCCCACGTATTCAAGAATGCATTTGATGCTATTCCTCACTGACTGCTGAAGAATTACAATAAACGACGAGATACATCTTCAGGTTGTCCATCACAAATGACCGACGATTATCGCTAAATACTTCTTCTGAAGGCGCGAAACTGCGGCAATATGTTTCTTGCCCTCGAGATGTGGTGTAACTTGAGATCGCTGTTCAGCCTTGATTGCTTTCCCACATGGTTGGCAGAAGAGAACGCCTCCATCAGAAGTAAAATCATCCTTACATTCTGCAACATACTGCTGCAGACGATAATTTGTAGTTGTTTTTACTTTAGGCATCCCCGGCTTACACAGTGAGTGGGACGGGGCGACAAGATAAGAAAAACACAGCTGCAAGTTGACATACGCTCTGCGTGAAGATTAGATAGCTCACAGGTTCTTCCCCGTTGAAGTAACACAGAACAAAAATGGAATAAACTGAAAGATCTAGCATACTGATTTAAAGAAAATGTAAATATTATGTATTTTTATGTGCTAATAAGTGAAAAGCAGGAATTTATGTTTTTATAGACAAAATGTTTAAAATATGTATTTACATAAAAAAATATTTATTTACCTAAAAATCCGAGCCATAGTGATTGCTACTGTGTGTTATCTGTTCTTAATTCAAGTAAGGATTTCAGACGATAATTTCAAGTAGTTCCTACTTTCACTACCAACTGCTACCGTCCACGACACCTAGCTGTGAACTTCGCTTACTACTAGATGCCATCACAACAAGCGCCCGGAGATGCACTTTGGAACTCAAGAGCATTAATCAAACCTATCCTACAAATTTTGGCTTCACACAGGTGTAGTTAGTGGAAGGTTCTTTTTAATGCCATAAATCTATGACATGGGACCGCCAGCTTTACTTCTCCTCCGAAGGAAGGCATACTGAGGGATTTTTAACGCTCTTAAACAATCTGACGACTTCCACTTGGTTTGAACCCGCGACCTTGGGCATATAAGCTCAGCACTACGCCACCGAAGCCACCTAATTAAATGGTAAATTTTATTTTCAGTTCATTATATCTAAAATCAAATTACTTCTTGTTCTCGTCTCCTGACGCTGTTGCTGATGTGAAGGATGTGCATAAATACAGAAATCTCCGGACTTCCAAACACGCCATGTTTCATGTGAGGGATTGGATATCATGATCAATTAGCCCCGTGTGTTTGGGTGTGTGTGGAATTTTTCAGATAAGCTATGTTATTGCGTAAGACAGCTGAGGATTGTAAGGAGGCGACCGTGGCCTTAAGTTAGGAAGCATCCCAGCATTTGCTGGGAGTAGAAGTGAGAAACTACGGAAACCACTTCCAGGATGACTGAGGTGAGAATCAAATTATCCCTTCCCAGTTTTGCCTCAGACCACAATTTAATTTATTGGCTGTGCCGAGAATCGAACTCGTACCTCCAGGGTGACAGTAAAGAATGCTAGCCGCTACACCATGAGGCGGTCGCCAGCCAAGTAGGCTAACTAATAGCGTGTAGGACCCCCTTTTGCTACTATTATTCATACAGGATGTAGGCTAATCATTGAGGAGGGCTTTCCTCAAGTTCTTATACAATGTCCACAATTCCCTTTAACTAGGAGAGAAAGGTCAAAATGTCTGTTGTCCAGACATAAAGGCCGACACAAAATGTGACAACTATGGTCTAATAATATTCTAATACTACTAATAATAGTAATATTGGTTTATGAACTACTATGGCTTTTAGAGACGCCGGGGTGCCGGAATCTTGTCCCGAAGGGGATTTTTAACGTGCCAGTAAATCTACGGCTCCCTCGCATTTGCACACCCTCAAATGCCAACTGGCTGCGCCAGGTTTCGAATCTGTAAGACAACTATGGCATTGCAGTGTCCAAAATTCCTTTAAACTAGGAGAGAAAGGTCAAAACGTCTCGTGTACAGTCAAAGGAAGCTGACACAAAGTTCTCATAATCACTCGAATGGAACTATGTGGCTTGATTTCAAAGGGCCTCGACTGGGGATGCTTTGCTCATGGCTACGATAACTGTAATTGTTAGGGCCACTTATGGATTGGGTGCCCCAGATCTTCAAATAAGGTACTATAACGGCATTTGGCTGGAGAATGTTTGTAAAAAGGTGGGGAAAAGTCGCTGTCAGCGCCGGGATTCAAAACTCTGATCCCCGGGCTAGAAGACATGAGCGGGAAGCATATTGTGAGGAAGCTGTGTGAATCGAGTCATGTACATTGTAATTATCAAACTGATTGCAAGCTCCTGTTATCAGCTTCATCATCTGTCTCCCATGCTTGGCGAACAGTTAATTTGTTCTCACCGCCCATGATTAGCATAGGAAAAGTGTGCTGCTAAATACAAACAGCGGCTGAAAAAATCGTCGACGTATTTCACTTTAATGACGCACATTTATTTTCAACCGGATTTTTAAAAATTGTATATACATATCATTATCCGAATTGCTCCCATTTCCCAGCTATTACTGTAATGGATATGATAAATCGCGCACGCCTCCACAGTTGGTGCATTTGTTATTGTTGTAGTTAATAAAGTAATTACAAACGTTTCGTGTTCGGGAGTAATAATCCACTAATTTTAACTGAGAGAGGCGGCGCTTGCTACAGATAACATATACCAGTGGCGAATGTATCGTGAGTAATAATGAGTCTTCCCTGCAGTGAACTGTAATCAGCGTTGAGTTGGGTACACTTGGTCATCACAAGATATCGCCAGCCCACTTCCTAAAATATTGGAATGCAGCCGAAATAAATCAGAAACCTCTATGGACAGCAAATTGCCAGGTGAAAATCTGAAGGAAATAGGCCACTTCTGTTACTTAGGAAGCAAAATAACCAGTGATGGACGAAGCAAAGAGGATATAAAAAGTAGGTTGGCTCAGGCAAGGAAAGCATTTCTACAGAAAAGGAATCTGTTGACATCGAATATAGATTTAGGTATTAGGAAGACATTTTTGAAAACCTTTATATGGAGCGTGGCGCTCTATGGAAGTGAAACTTGGACTATTGGTGCAGCAGAAAAGAGGAGAATTGAAGCATTTGAAATGTGTTGTTACAGGAGAATGATGAAGATCAGATGGGTAGATAGGGTTACAAACGAAGAGGTATTAAGACGAGTGGGAGAGGAGAGATGTTTCTGGCGACTGCTAATGAAGAGAAGAGATAGGTTGGTAGGACACATACTAAGACACCCAGGAATAGCAAGCTTAGTTGTGGAAGGAAGGGTCGATAACAAGAACTGTAGGGGTAGACCAAGGATAGAGTATGTTAAACAGATTGCCTCGGATGTAGGATGTGGTAGCTATGTAGAGATGAAACGATTAGCTCAGGACAGGGAGGCATGGAGAGCTGCATCAAACCAGTCAAAAGACTGATGACTCAAACAACAACAACAACAACTTCCATTGTCAACCCTTTATCAGGCAAACCCAGAGGATTCAAATATTAACTTTGCCTACTGCTAATAGTTAAGACCGGAGGTAATTGGAAGGAATAACATTTTCGTTATTAATTAACTAAGAAAATAAGAAAATTAAAATTAACATTAACATTTATGCTACATTAAAATATTAAAATAAAAAATTAAACATTTTAAATTTTTAACTTTTTTAAAAACTGAAATTAAAATTAAAAACAAGTAGTTTCGTGAACAACTATACAGCCTATTTTCTTATATGCTATTTATGTTAATTGCCTCTATCAACATACAGAATTTCAGTTTGATGGCTGTAATAAATTCGTAGATACTGAGAACCGTCTAAAGATTTTGGATGGTCGCCATGTTGCATTTTTAGCCTACTTTTCGCATTTGGCAAAAATGAGGAAAAAGTAGACTTATGAGATCAGGCAAATGTGTGTCTGTCTGTCTGTCTGTCTGTCTGTCCTTCTGTCTGTCTGTCTGGCTGTGTGTGTGTGTCCGCCCCCCTCCCCCTATCAACTCCTAAACGGCTGCAGCAATCGAAACAAAATTTGGTAGGAGTGAAGATCTGTACCTGAATATCTCACGGCCATATTTGAAAATGATGTCAGTGCTACCAACTGCTGAATAATCGCAATTGAAATTTGAGCTCCATGTTGGATATATTGGAAGGTATGAATGGGACCTATTTCAAAATTGGCACACGTATAGATAATAATATTGCAGTTTAATTTCCAGGAGGCCATACATGGCAGTGTTGCCAAAATGATAATAAGCCTGCTGATAGGTCCAAATTTTAAATGCATATAATTCTACACTATCAATTGGATTTCAACCAAATTTCGTATGTGCTATGTGTACATAAACAGATATGACTGAGCGTATTCTTAAAAGCCACCAGGGCTGCCAACTGTTAATAAATGCTCTCAATTTTTTTAAATCCAAATACCCATATATCAGAAAGTATGCAAGCCGACACCTTTAAACTATGCACACGTATAGTACCTGACATTCTATGTTAATTTGGAGTAACTTATATACGTCAGTGCTACCAACATGATTCTAAGCCTGCTGAGAGGTACAACTTTAAATACATGTAACTGCTATACTATCATTTGGATTTCAACCAAATTTCGTGTGTGCTATGTGTACAATTACAGATATGACTATGCCGATTCTTATGAGTAACCAGGGCTGCCAACTGTTAATAAATACTGTCTTTATTTTTGTTACCTTAATATCAATATATCAGAAAGTATGCAAGTCAATAGCTCTAAACTTTTCACACGAAGTACCTGGCATTCTAGATTAATTTCGAGTAACTAATATAGGCCTACGCCAGTGCTGCCAACATGATTCTAAGCCTTCTTATAGGTCCAATTTTAAAATGCTTGTAACTTCTATACTAAATAATGGATTTCATTCAAAATTGACACAACAATAGATCATATTATTTCAGATTATTTCTGATCAATACATGTATGTCATTGTTGCCAACATGATTTTACGCGCACTGTTAGATCCAATGTTTAACTGCATGTAACGTCCATGCTATCCATTAGACTTCAACCAAATTTTGTATTCTGTACCTTAAGAGATGGAACTGAGAATATATTCAGTCACCAGGGCTGCCAACTGTAGTTCTCTATTAGGCTATATTATGCCAGGTATACAGTATTTCGAACAAATTAGAAATTTCGATATTACCAACTTAAGTTCGTCATTATTCTCGATAGATCCATGTAGATTAATCATTGGCATGAATCTTAAATTTTAAGAAAAGTAGGCTCTTTAGTTCGTCACGGAACTTCTTGTTATACACACATCAAAAAAAGTTTTGCATCACCTCGGTTCCAAGAGTTCCGGAACCTTTAAATACAAAGGGAATAGAGATCAACACAAACAACATTTCAGCTCGTTTTATTGCTCATGAGACCCACACATTGCATGTTGTACCATCATACAGCTAGACTTTCAGCATTTGTGGTCCAGATTGCAGTACACACCACTACCTCTAATACCCAGTAGCACGTCCTCTTGCATTGATGCATGCCTGTATTCGTCGTGGCATACTATCCACAAGTTCATCAAGACACTGTTGGTCCAAATTGTCCCACTCCTCAACGACAATTCGGCGTAAATCTCTCAGAGTGGTTGGTGGGTCAAGACGTCCATAAACAGCCCTTTTCAACATATCCCAGGCATGTTCGATAGGGTTCATGTCTGGCGAACATGCTGGCCACTGTAGTCGAGCGATGTCGTTATCTTGAAGGAACGCATTCACAAGATGTGCACGATGAGGTCGAGAATTGTCGTCCATGAAGACAAATGCCTCTCCAATATTCTGCCGATATGGGTGCACTATGGGTCGGAGGATGTCATTCAGGTATCGTAAAGCCGTTTCGGAGCCTTCCATGACCATCAGTGGCGTACGTCGGCCCCACATAATGCCACCCCAAAACATCAGGGAACCACCACCTTGCTGCACTCGCTGGACAGTGTGTCTAAGACGTTCAGCCTGACCAGGGTGCCTCCAAACACGTCTCCGACGATTGTCTGGTTGAAGGCATATGCGACACTCATCGGTGAAGAGAACGTGATGCCAATTCTGTGGGGTCCATTCAGCATGTTGTTGGGTCCATCTGTACCGCGCTGCATGGTGTCGGGGTTGCAAAGCTGGACCTCGCCATGGACGTCGGGAGTGAAGTTGCGCATCATGCAGCCTATTGCGCACAGTTTGAGTTGAAACACGACGTCCTGTGGCTGAACGAAACGCATTATTCAACATGGTGGCATTGCTGTCAGGGTTCCTCCGAGCGGCAATCCGTAAGTAGCGGTCATCCACTACAGTAGTAGCCCTTGGGCGGCCTGAGCGAGGCCTGTCATCGACAGTTCCTGTATCTCTGTACCTCCTCCATGTCCGAACAACATCGCTTTGGTTAACTCTGAGACGCCTGGAAACTTCCCTTGTTGAGAGCCCTTCTTGACACAAAGTAACAATGCGGACGCGATCGAACTGCGGTATTGACCTTCTAGGCATGGTAGAACTACAGACAACATGAGCAGCGTACCTTCGTCCTGGTGGAATGACTGGAACTGATCGGCTGTCGTACCCCCTCCGTCTAATAGGCCCTGCTCATGCATGGTTGTTTACAGCTTTGAGCAGTTTTAGTGACATCTATGAACAGTCAAAGGGACTGTATCTTTGATACAATATACACAGTCAACGTCTATATGCCGGAGATCTGGGAACCGAGGTGATGCAAAACTTTTTTTGATGTGTGTATATGTGGGACTTAGAGTTATGTACTTTTACATGAACATTATTGTGTAGGTGTAGTATTCAAACTTCAATTGCACGATTGGGACACAAGACATGAAGTTCAGATTATAAAATTATGCACAGCTGCCATCTTGTGGTTATGAAAGCAAGTGAAATAAATTAGATGCCAGTGGATTAAAATTTGTATAAGCATTTACCGTACCAAGTTTAACTGCGCTCGAATGGTTAAATCAAGAGAAACGTCCATTTCAATATATATATATACAAGCTGACCCGGCAGACGTTGTCCTGCCAATCAAAGAAATTGTTGTAACTTTGTTTTTTGAAGTGCTTTTGGATGCACAATATGTTTTTCAATTTCTGTTAACTGCCTCTAAACTATCGTGAATTGAATTAACTAATTTAGAAACATTCGTTGGAGCGTGCACAACAACTCTCCAAAGTTTCATCGCAAACAGATAAATGGCATTTAACGCATACGGGATTTGGTTTAAATGATTCGTGCGTTGTTACTCATTTGTTGAATCTACTCGTGCTCTACCAACTGTGAAATGGATTTACTAAGTTAGAAAGCTTCACGTAAGTGTACACAACAACTCATCAAAGTTTCATCGCGATCGATGAATAGTATATGAACGCATACAAGGAACGCTTCGCGCGTCGTCACTCATTTGTTACATCTGCTCGTGCGCTACCAATATTGTAAAATGGATTTACCAAGTTGAACACCTTCCCTGGCGTGTACACAACAACTCATCAAAGTTTCATCGGAATCGGATGAATGACACATGAACGCATAAGTGATTTTCTTTAAACGATTCACGAGCCGTCACTTATTTGTTGAATCTACTCATGCGCTACCTATTGTAAAATAGATTTTACTAAGCCTGAAACCTTCTCTGGCGTGTACTCAATGATTCATCAAGGTTTGATCGCAATCGGGTGAATGATATATGACCGCATACGGGACATTGTGGAAACGACCCGCGCGCCGTCGCTCATTTGTTGAATCTACTCGTGTGCTGCTTATTAAAAACTGGATTTACTAAGACAGAAACATTTCCTGGAGTGTACACAACAATTCACCAAAGTTTCATCGCAATCGGATAAATGGTATATGGACGCATACGGTACTCTGTTGAAGTGATTCGCGTGCCGTCACACATTTGTTGAATCTACTCGTGCTCTACCTATTGTAAAATGGATTTATTAAGCCAGATACCTTCCGTAGGGTGTACACAGCATCTCACCCAAGTTTCATCGTAATCGGACGAATGGTATTTGAACGCATACGGGACCTTATTGAAACGCTTCGCGCGTCGTCGCTCATTTGTTGAATCTACTCGTGCGAAACCTCCTGTGAAATGCATTTACTAAGTTAGAAACCCTCACGTAAGTGTACACAACATCTCACCCAAGTTTCGTCGCTATGGGACGAATGGTATTTGAGCGCATACGGGACCTTATTGAAACGCTTCGCGCGTCGTCGCTCATTTGTTGAATCTACTCGTGCGAAACCTCCTGTGAAATGCATTTACTAAGTTAGAAACCCTCACGTAAGTGTACACAACATCTCACCTAAGTTTCGTCGCTATGGGACGAATGGTATTTGAACGCATACGGGACTTATTTGAAACGCTTCGCACGTCGCCGCTCATTTGTTGAATCTACTCGTACGCAACCTCTTGTGAAATGGATTACTAAGTTAGAAGCCTTCACTTAAGTGTACACAACAACTCATCAAAGTTTCATCTCAATGTATGAATGGAATATAAACTTATACGGGACCTTTTTGAAACGCTTCGCGCGTCGTCGCTCATTTGTTGAATCTATTCGTGCGCCATCTATTGTAAAATGGATTTACTACGCCAAACACCATCTCTGGAGCTCACTCAACATATCACCCAAGTTTCATGGCAATCGGATGAATGGTATATGAACGCATACGGGACTTTGAAACGCTCTAACGTGCAGATACAATCAGTAGAATTCGACATCACTGCCACCTTTGGTATAAAATACAACTTTTCGCCACGGGCGGAGTGTATGTAATGGCGGTAGTTGCACAGGTTGCGACCAGGTGGCTCTAACGTGCAGAGACAAACCGTCCAAAGACATTAGCTTTCACGAAGGCCAAGGCTAGTGGTTTCCATGACGACTGTTTTTGACTGTACATTGTGGTTCTAAAATTGTGTGTAAATGGTGGTTCTAAAATTGTGTTCATTCCACATACCGGGTCAGATTGTGAATCTAAACCATACATGGACCCACCCTAATATACGTACCAAATTCCATCAAAATCGGTTCAGTCGTTTAGGAAGAGTTCAGTCACATACACACGTGTCGAAGAATTATATATATATATATATATATATATATATATATATATATATATATTTCGCGCCACTGCCATGTTGGATTTGTGCTCACCAGGTTATTGAAAGTGCCATAGGCGAACTTCCGTTTATAGCCTCTATCAACATACAACATTTCAGTTTGATTGCTTCCATAGATTAGTAGATATTGAGAACCGTCTAAATATTTCGGTTAGTCGCCATGTTGGTTTTTATATATGTAGGCCATAGAGGTATATAGACTACTATTAGATGACGATTTTTGAGGAGGTTCATTATTGAGACATTCACTTCGATCGCATGATCAATACACAAGAAATAAAAACTCAATTTTAAAATTGCCCACAGCCGCCATCTTGAGGCTATGTGAAAAATTGATCTAAATAAGATGCCAGTGAATTACAATGTGTATAAATATTTACTGTGCCATATTACACTGCGCTCGGATGGTTAAATCGCGAGAAAAGTGCATAAAAATGTTTCACCTTCGTTTGACCGCCATGTTCGTTTTGTATTTTACAGGTTTTTAGAAGTCTCATAGATGAACTTCTAGTAGTACTCTTTTCCACCGTACAAAATTTCAGGGTGATATCGGTAATAGTTTCGGAGATATAGAATGCCAGTGAAATATTTCGCACAGCAGCCGTCTTGAGGCAATGTAAACAATTGAACTAAATTAGATGCCAGTGCATTACAATGTGTTTATACATTTGCTGTACCAAGTTGCAATGCGTTTGGATGGTTAAATTGCGAGAAATGCCTATTTAAAAATATAAATTTCGCTTGGCCGCCATGTTCGTTTTGTAGATTGTAGTTAACAGGTTTTTGAAGGTCTCATAGGTGACCTTTAAGTAGTGTCCTTTATCGCCATACAAAATTTCAGGATGATATCAGTAATTGTTTTGGAGATAGAGAATTCCGGTGAAATATTTCGCACAGCCGCCATCTTCACATTGTGTAAACAATAGAACTAAATTAGGTGCCAATGCATTACAATGTGCATAAACATTCGCGACCACATGAGTTACCCACATGAGACTGAGAGGACCGCGTTCCAGTCTTTAGACCAGAATTAAATTTCTTGGAAAATCCATTAATCCACCCGGATGCCAGAGATGATTGTTCCTCAGTTTAGGGGCTGCGACAACGTGGTCATGTAGCTCCGTGTACTTTGGGTGTGTGTAGAATCTGTCTGATGACCGGTGTTAATTGTGATGGCTGTATTAGTGTGTGCTATCTGTTCAATTCAAGTAAGACCGGGTGAGTTAGCCGTGGTCGTTGCGGCGTGGCTGCTGGCAGTCGCTCACATCCGGGAGGCGAGGAGGTTCGAATCCTCCCGCCGGCAACCTTGAAGATGGTCTTCTGTGGTTTCCCATGTTCCTTCCAGGCAAATGCAGGGGTTGGTCCCTAACTATAGGCCACAGACGCTACCTTGCAACTACTCGTCCTTACATTCAAACTTTCCTCCCCAGACAACACTCCTCACGCAACGGTACTTGTAGCTCACCCAAAGGGTGTCCGCATAGAAGCAGCTACAAACTGGTGAGCCGAACATGTCCTTGGGCATTCCCGGCACTAAAAGCAATACGCTAAAAAAAACAAGTAAGCACTGCAGACATTGAATTTTTGCAGACATTGAATTTTTTCAAGTAGTTCCTAAGCCACCGTCAACGACTACTAGTTCAGAACACGGTTACCAGATGCCACCGCAGTCGGCTCCTGGCGACGAACGTCGGAATCTAAGAGCGTTTGTCAAATGTTTAACCTAATCTAGCTTCACACAGGTGTAATTAATGGAAGGTTCTTTAACATGCCATAAATCTATGACATGGGACCGCCGGCTTTACTTCCCCTCCGAAGGAAGGCATACTGAGGGATTTTCAACGGTCTTAAAAATTTCGACGACTTCGGCCGGGTTTGAACCCGCGATCTTGGGCATAGAAGCTCAGCATGCTACCAACTACGCCACCGAAGCCGCCAGACATGTTGGCCAATAAAGTAGCCATTACAACAGAGTACAGTAGGTCGCATAGCAACAGGATGGGAGGCACGTGGGCTCAGTCCAGTGACCAGGTCCAAACAAAGTGTCAGCTCTGAGTGGTGGAATGTGAAAAATACACACACACAAGCTACTGAAGCCGTAATAGCGCCACCTGCTCGAGCGGAAAATTGCTTTTACCCCTGGCTCTGAAACCTTATACATACCGGCCAGTAAATTGAGTATTAAGTCTGTCGGCGTTTGCCAACAAATTGGTCGCAGGGGTTCTCAAACTTTTTCTGTCCCCCCCGACTTATGAAACATAAGATGTCTAGCGGCCTCTCATTCTTCTTTCCTTTTTCAGCGCTTCTCATAGGCTACTTCGCACAAGAAAAAAAAAAACGGATCACAAGGTCTGCAGTATTTGCTTCTGTCTAATCACTGCAACTACCAGTTACAATAATAATAATAATAATAATAATAATAATAACACACAATTTACTATTCTTAGAGGACATCAAAGTTCATGCTTTCCTAAGGACAGCAAACTCGAAGCTTTTTTGGTTTAACGTGACTGTTAATCTCGCGATCATTAGCCACAGGACCTCCTTTTTACGTGGAATCCGAACCACAGGACATGGCATTTCACTTCGAAAATCTCACATGCATTGACCGGGAATCGAACCCGTTCCGCCTCGGTGAGAGGCATACAGCTTGACCACTGCGCCACCACGCCCCCTGGACAGCAAGCACTATCACTTCCATGGGGTCTCTTTTTACCACTGCTAATATGCCACTTATACATGGGTAATGGCGTTACTTGTAGGCCTATCAGTTTATTGTAAATCGGGCTAAAAAACTTCCCCTGAACATGCACTTGAATTCTCCTGTTCACTCACTGTCTTCTAACTGACTGCAAGGTCCTGGCTGTATTCGAGTCAACAATGGCAATCTATTCTTGTAAGGAAGTGGCTGTCAAATCGTCAAGCGGCTTATTGTCATTAGTCATTAGTGGTTGTCGGTTAACACGATTGTACCCAATTGTATTGGGTGTTTTCCTAAAGCTGTAATGAAATTACATGTGATTAATAAATAAATTCAGGAAAATCTACACTTGGCCAGAACCTTATGCTACATTGCGAGACAAACATAGACAGGTAGGATTGCGGGGAAAGCCCAAGGAATGGAAACAGATAACGAGATAGCAGCGTACAGAAGGAAATTCCGTCCAGTCCAGTGTAGCCAGTGGAAGTGGTAGCAGTTGCATGAGAATGAATCGTAGATCACTCAAATAATATTCTATGTTAATATTCAATTCTACAGGACCATTCACTAACAATCGCAGCAAACTTGAAGGTCAATAACCACTAACAATATCTTAACAAAAAATCTCATATATCTAACAAATCTTGGCACAATGCGCAAGTGTAAAAGATCTGACGATGTTCGCTTGATGATCGAAACTGGTCATCCAAATGAATTTATTTATTAATCTCATGTACATTTATTTCGATGGCTTCAGTGGCGAAGTTTGTAACATGCTGAGCTCTTATGCCCAAGATCGGGGGTTCAAACCCGGTGGAAGTTGTTGGATCTTTTAAGAGCGTTAAAAATCCCTCACTATGCCTTCCTTCGAAGGGGAAGTAAAGCCAGTGGTCCCATGTCATAGATTTATGTCATGTGGAAGAACCTTTCACTAACTACAATTGCGTGAAGCTAAATTAACGCTCTATTAAGTTCCAACGTTCATTACCAGGTGCCGGTTGCGGTCGCATCTAATAGCCAAGTTCGCGTCAAGCTGTCGTTGACGCTAGCATTTGGTAGCAAAAGTAGGAACTACTTGAAATTGACCGTCTGCAGTCCTTACCTGAATTACATATAGCACACACTAATACAGCCATCACAATTAACACCGGTTATCAGACAGATTCTACACACACCCAAGGTACACGGTGCTACATGACCACGTCGTTGATGCCCCTAAACTGAGGAACCACCCAACCAAATTCCTTTCAGATTTAGGGAAGCACCCATTACAGTTGGATACAACCGACTGAAGAAGATTAATATTACTAAGGCAACACTGAAAAATGGCTTCCAACGCGATAAAGAGTAGTAAATAAAAAAACTGGTAGCTCAGTTTCAAATCGTTTATTTGATAATATTAAAGTTATCTGAGCCTTAGAATAATTATTGAACAAGCACTAAGAATCAAATGACCGTCTTAATTGTTTTCATTGATATAGAGAAAGCGTTTGATAATGTTAACTGGAATATTATGTTTAAAGCCCTTAGAAGTCTGAAAGTGGACTACAGAGATCGGAGAATCATCTATCAGCTGTACAAGAACCAGACGGCGCTTATAGGTAAAGAGCAAATCAATGTGTATCTAGAAGAAGCAATGAAAGAGTTTTCAGCCACCTCTACCCAAGGAATAAAAATAAATGGTCAACTTTACCAAACATTACGTTTCGCTGATATAGCTCTCATAGCTGAAACTAAGAAAGAGATAAAGACTTCACTAAAGAAATTGAACGATCTACAAATACTAAAATGTAACATGAAGGTTAACAAAACAAAAACCAATCTAATGAAATGTACTCCGGATGGTAAACAGGATGTTAAAGTTTGGTTGGAAGGAGAAAGATTGGCTCAAGTAGATCAGTTCAGTTATTTGGGAAGCATCATCGCATCTAATGGAAGATGTGACAAAGACGTCCGTTCACGAATAGCCAAGGCTAAAGAAGCTTTTAATAAAAAAAGAAGCCTATTGACCTCAAAGGCTTTATTCCTACCAGTGAGAAAGCATTTCGTTGAGAGCTTCATTTGGAGCATTGCGACCTACGGCTCTGAAACCTGGACTGTATTAAGGGCTGATAAGAAAATAACAAATGGATTTGAAATATGGTGCTGGTGCCGAATGTTACGAGTACCCTGGACTGACTGGCTAACAAATGAAGAAGTCCTCAAGAGAGCTGAAGAAACAATTAGTCTAGGGAAAATGATCACGAAAAGAAGATATAGTTGGATTGGTCACTTACTCCGACATTCGTCATGATACACCGCACTGTTTGAAGGGAAACTGGAAGGGAATACTAGAAGAGGACGACAAAGAACAGGGTTCCTCGATGGCATTAAAGGGCGACGTCCATATCTACTAATCAGGCAGTTGGCTCAAGATAGAAGGTCGTTGGATGAAGACAGTTTGCTACCCACCAACCAGCAGGTTGAGGAGAACGAGGCAGAGGAGGTTTTCTAGAGTTTTCCACTTCATCGGTTTAAGTCATTTTGGAAATTAGCTCTTCATATGCTAGAAACGGATATCACCCACTAATAATGTATTTTGAATATTATCTCTTGAGAGAAATGGTTTACTCCGCTGCCGAAACATGTTATTCTGGAACACGTAGAAAGGGCGTAATGCAACAAGGTGTTCTGGAGATATATACTGCTCAAAAAAATTAAAGCACCACTTTTTTCAAAGGCCACCACATTTTGAAAAGTTGACCTACAAGCTCGAAATCTCAGTATGACGTTTGTCCTGACGCCTACCAAGCATATGCTTCAGCACAACTCCCCAACTTGAGTAGTTTCGGGGTAGCACCCCGAAAACCAGCCCATTTTCGAAAACCGCAAATTGAAGTTTGCGAGAAACGCTGCAGGACTTGTCGCAGGTTGCCAAAGCAGTCGAACATGAATGAGTCTTGCTCTTAAAGGTTCCACAAACACGTTGAAATCGTTACATTTGACGTTTGGGCATTTTCAACCCCCTTCATCATCCCCTAAACATGGACTACTATTGGGGGCGTCTGAGATGGTACCGGGTGTGTTTAACCACCTGAAAACCTGTACACCGTCCTCAATTGCTGATTGCAGTAAGTTCTTAAGGCCTCCGGCAATGTCCATACCCCCTAACACCCTCAACTGGCATGGGACCAAACCACCCCTTCTCGATTCACCCCTAAGGAAGGTTTTAATCGAGATGTTTATCAGTGCTGCTAATGGGGGGGGGTCTTCCCCTAACGTTTCAAAAAAGGAACTGTGCCTTTGTCACCACCCCTTCCCCTGCAAGCCCCGTTTGTATGATTTTTCGAATCAGGCCCTTTTTAAGGGCTGAAACGACATCTTAACCGCTGAAAGGGCTGTAAAGGTCCTTAGAAGTAGTGGTGACACGAAATTAACCCCTTCCGATCGATGATTGACATTCCGTCCCCCAAATTCGAAATTTTTGCACCCCCAACCTTCCCTGTCTGGACGCGTAATGCGTCATGGCAGAGTTTTCAGAGTTGGATGAAAATGAAGCTTATGGCCTGCAATGGAGCCCAAAACAGCAGGCTGGATAGAAATTCATCGGTAGGTTGGGAAACGGGACCAAAATTTTTCAAAAAAGTGTAGAGCCTACATTAAGTACGCCCATGCATAGGCAACCCACATCACGTCCGTGCGTGTGGGTTGCCTATGATCGGCAATAGGTTACAAAGTTTGGCAATGGGAGAAAAATGACGTGATGTGGGTTGCCTATGCATTGGTGTACTTACTAGAGGCTGTTAACTTTTTTGAAAACTTTTCGGTCCCGTTTGCCACCCTACCGATGAATTTCCATCCAACCTGCTGTTTTGGGCTCCATTTCAGGCCATAAGCTTCATTTCGATCCAACTCTGAAAACTCTGCCATGACGCGTTACGCGTCCAGACAGGGAGGGTTGAGGGTGCAAAAATGTCAACTTTGGGGGATGGAATGTCAATCAAACATCGGAAGGGGTTGATTTCGTGTCACCACTACTTCTAAGGACCTTTACAGCCCTTTCAGCGTTTAAGACCTCATTTCAGCCCTTAAAAAGGGCCTCATTCGAAAAATCATACAAAAGGGGGTAGCAAGGGAAGGGGTGGCGACACAGGCGCAGGTCCTCTTTTGAAACGTTAGGGGAAGACCCCCCATTAGCAGCACTGATAAAAATCTCGATTTAAACCTTCCTTAGGGGTGAATCAAGACGGGGTGGTTTGGTCCCTTGCCAGTTGAGGGTGTTAGGAGGGGTGAACATTGCCGGAGGCCTTAAGAACTTACTGCAATCAGCAACTGAGGACGGTGTGCAGGTTTTCAGGTGGTTAAACACATCCGGTACCTTCTCAGGCGCCCCCAATGGTAGTCCATGTTTAGGGGATGATGAAGGGGGTTGAAATTGCCCAAACGTCAAATGTAACGATTTCAACGTGTTTGTGGAACCTTAAGAGCAAGACTCATTCATGTTCGACTGCTTTGGCAACCTGCGACAAGTCCTACAGCATTTTTAGCAAACTTCAATTTAGGGTTTTCAAAAATGGGCTGGTTTTGGGGGCGCTATCCCGAAACTACACAAGTTGGGGAGTTGTGCTGAAGCATGTGCTTGGTAGGCGTCGGGGCAAACGTCATACTGAGATTTCGACCTTGTGCAGTCAACTTTCCAAATTTGGTGGCCTTTGAAAAAAGTGGTGCTTTAATTTTTTTGAGCAGTATATTTAAAACTTGTGAAGTGTGAAGGACAACGCAGTGTAAGGCAGGGAGTGCTGGTACAAGACGGAACTGAGGGGTCCCTGGCGGCCCATTCCTTGGAATTAAGTAATCCACCATGGCACGTTATAGAAATAACTTACTTTCAGAAGTAATAGGACTGTTTGGGGAACCACTCATTCCTTTAGATAAGGCTTTCTCTTCATTTGCATTCACAAGTCTAATAAAGATTTGTGAATGTTAATGGGCAAGCTTCTGTTAAGCTTTGCGCCTCTGCTATGAGTTTGAAGACTAAGGTAGTCACTGCTTTCTGCTTTGCCACTTCCTCGTGTAGCGGCTAGCATTCCTGAGTGTCACCCTGGAGGTCCGAGCGTGATTCCCGGCTCTGCAGAGAAAATGCATTCTGGTCTGATGGCTGGAAGAGAAGAGGGGGATTCGATTCCCACCGCAGCCATCTTGTAAGTGGTTTTCCGTAGTTTCCCCCATTTCTACTCCAGGAAAAAAGCTGGGATGGCTCCTAACTTAATGTCACGTGTACCTCCTTCCCAATCCTCTCCTGAATTACAAATACCTAGGTACACACACTAATACAGCCATCACAATAGCACAGGTTATCATACACATTCTGTCTGTGTGTGTGTGTGTGTGTGTGTGTGTGTGTGTACGCGCACACCCCAGTACACAATGTCCAAGTCCATCAAATGAAACAACAACTACCACCACCTTTTTCTTTGTTTTACAGGTACACAACCGCGTATTGTTGTGCATATCATAGTCCCATATCATTAAGCTGTAAAGTACTGTACTCCCGACCTACCCATGTATGGTCTCGCATATGCTGATGTGTAGTCTAGAGGGAGGCCTGGTGTGGGCCTTTCGAGTTGTTATCGTGGGCGGCTCTGAGCGTCGTAGTGAGAAAGACATTGATCATGATGATGCCACTAACAGCTAATTCCCAATCCAGAGAAATCAACCGTAGCAGAACCTTCATGCCAATGCCTAGCACACTAGCCACAAGGCTGGATTGTATTCTGTTGGGACGGATACTACAGGGTCTTTCATATAAAATAAGAGCGCCAAACGGCGGCTTTGTTAACCGCTGCTGCGGTCACCTTGGCCGAGCTTTTGACACGGCAAGACCCCCTGCTTTAAGCGTGTGTACAATCCTATATGATGCAGCGGCCTTGCTAGCGTGTGTACAAGGCTGAAATCTTACTTTAGTCAGTTAGTTATTGTTGATGAAATCGAAACCCCTACTTGTACTAATTTTGTGTGTGATTTATTCGGAGACCGTTCAAGATTCTCGCCAATGTCATCTAGCTCATCCTCTGTTAAAACTGTTCGTGTGCGGGCATGTTTTTTATTGAGCACCGAGCCAGTAGTGTCAAACTTATTTGCAATTACGTGAATCTGTGCTAGTGAAGGTGGCACTTCATCAGGAAATTGCTGAACAAATGCAACACGTACCCGCCGAGCCGACTCGTACTTAAAATAAGTTTTACATAAAAAAATACGATGTTGCAATGATAACTGTCTCGCCATGTTAGCACTTGAGGTTTAGACTGGCGACTGAGCACCTGCACACTTATTGCAAGGTTAAGTTTGGTAATGTCAATCTGTTATTTTTATACAGTCCATTGGAACTTGGAAAAAAAAAACTGCCATCGTATGTACTATGCGCGCGCTTTCAATACTATAGGGGTTTCGGTTTCATCAATAATAACTAACTAACTAAAGTAAGATTTCAGCATTGTAGACACGCTAGCATGCCGCAGCACCATATAGGATTGTACACACGCTTAAAGCAGGGGGCCTTGGCGCGCCAAAAGCTCGGCCAAGGTCACCGCAGCTGTGGTTAAGAAAGCCGCCGCTTGGCTCTCTTATTTCATATGAAAGACCCTGTATGTAGCGATTTAATGCTCGAGTTTCCTCTTTTGACCTGTAAAATTTTCACCATCCTTCAAGTCTCTTCCTAGCTGATCTCCGGACATTTCAATAATTAACCTAACGCAACATTTAAACTGATCGACACAAACGACCAAAATGCCAATCATCCATTCAGCCAACCAATCAATTAAAAGACCAGAGAAACGACCTATCAAAAGATTGACCATCAATTCAGCCAACCAATCAGACAATTAATAATTTAATAAGTGCATCTCACTGCCAAAAAAAATATATATATATACACGACCGTACATACAATAACCATACTAAGACCACACATACAGTTATTGCAGATATCTGCCAACGAGACTTTCCTTTTTGGAGCACAAAAGTAGGTCATCACGGTCACAGGTTGTCCCACACAGTTTACACCTGCTCGTCCGGGTCGTGGAAATTCTCAGTCTGGCATATCCGGTGGTGGAAACCATGCACGGCGTATCGCGTCACTACATGCCGTAGTTCATTTCCAACTTGAGTCCATTCCCTGTAAATCATGGCATCTGTTGGAAAGAACGTCGGCCACATGTCTTGCCGTTTTGGATTGAGTTGTTGTACAAGTTCTATGTAGGCGGTGGTTGATGGTAGCAATTGGTTAAGGCGAAGATCTTCGATGAAAAATTGCTCTCTTGCTAGCATGTAGGTGAGGCGAGACCGTGTGAATTTCGACAGACACAATGTTCTTTTCAGGAAAGTGGCTTTGCCTCTTTCTATTTCTTCCAAATTTCTCTTCGTCAGATCAAACAATTAAAAGACCAGTGAAACGACCGAGCTAAAGGTTGACCATGCATTTAGTCAATCAATCAAACAATTAAAAGATCTGTGAAATGACCGATCTAAAGGTTGACCATCCATTTAGCCAATCAATCAAACAATTAAAAGATCAGTGAAATGACCGATCTAAAGGTTGACCATCCATTTAGCCAATCAATCAAACAATTAAAGATCAGTGAAATGACCGATCTAAAGGTTGACCATCCATTCAGCCAATCAATCAAACAATTAAAAGATCAGTGAAATGACCGATCTAAAGTTTGACCATCCATTCAACCAAGCAAACAAACAAACAAACAAACAAACAAACAATCAATTGAATGAAACGTGAACTGACCGATCAAAATACCGACCATCCAACCATCCAAGCAATTGAAAGACCCATGAACTGACCGATCGAAAGACTTGACCATCTAGTCAGACAAACGATCAAACCGTCACACTTCTGCAGTAGGTTTGGAATTAGTATGCCACGAAGGAATCATTGTACAGAAATAAATACGGAGGTCGAGTCATAAGTTATTGCAACTATTTTTTTTCTCGCGAACAGGAAACACCACGGAAAATCTATTATATGCATTTGAAAACGTACGGTATTTACTTGCGTATGATGCCACTAGATGGTGCATGTAAACAACAGTGTGGGTCTGAGCATGCCCCCAAGTTCAGTGTGTGAGTGAGAGCGTCACACAATGTAATTCAACAAGCAGGAGCAACGATCGTATATTAAAATCGCAGTTCTCCGTGTCAGAAATGCATGCCAATGCCATGCAGAGCTGCGGGAAGCATTAGGTGTGTATGCCATGCCCTATAGAACAGTGGCGAGGTGGGTGGAGACGTTCAAACGGGGTAGAGTATCGACTGCCGATTTGCCTCGCCCAGGCCGTCCAGTGTCCATGGACAAAGATGTACGGATAATGGTGATCGATCAGTGTTTACAGGAGGACAGGCGCTGGACTATAGCAGAATTGCAAGAACATACAGCAATACCAGCGGCAACAATACGCCGCATTTTACACAATGGACCTACAGATGCGTAAAATTTGAGCAAAGTGGGTGCCACATCACTAAACGGAGGTACAGAAGTGGTCTCGTTACTAAACATGTCGCATCAATCTGGAGAGGTTTCAGCAGGAAGGACAAGCCATGTTGAATAGCATTATTGCAGTCGATGAAACATGGGCAAGTGCTTATGAACCTGAACTGAAGAGATAGTCAAATGAATGGCGTCGTCAGGGGTCACCACGGTGACACAAGGTTCGACAAACTCCGTCGCCCAATAAGGTTATGGTCATCCTGGCATACGATGTTCAAGGTGTTCTTGTGTGTCATCCAGTGCGTGAGGGGCACACTGTCAATGCAGTGTATTACAATTCCTTTTTACTCTACCAATTGCACCGTGCAGTGCGAACCAAACGTCCTGATCGTTTGGACGACGCCATAATCCTACATGATAACGGGACAGCTCACACAGCAGCCATCGTTTAGCGTCGCTTACAACGGTGGGGATGAGAGGTTCTACCATATTCGCCTGATCTGAGCCCATGTGACTATGATCTTATCCCCAAAGTCAAGAAGCCACTACGTGGACGATGGTTTGCTAACAAAGAAGACATCGTAACAGCATTTCGGAGGGAGTGATACACGTTAGCGATACACATGCAGTGAATGTTATTCAGCACCTGCCCCACCGCTGGCAACGCACAGTAGACCCCTTGGTTGATTATTTCGAAGGTCTGTAACCAGTGGAGACCTGTCCTTTGTACGTACTGTTGTGTATTTGCTGTCTATACCATAATAAAACAATGTTTACCGATGACCTGTGTTCTGTCACTCTCCTATGAGCATCTCCTGACGTCAGAATTTATCTTCAGGCACTATGCATACGTACATGCCCTATATTTCGAAATGCATATCTTTGATGTTCCGTGTTGTCCCCTGTTCCAGAGAGAAAAATAGTTGCCATGACTTATGACTCGACCCTCGTAGTACCTAAGGAAGATGACTTAATAGGCAGTCTCTCTGATGGTAAAAGAACGCGCTACAGCGCCGCTGTACGAATATTCTCTAAAAATAGAGCTAAATTTCAAAAACTGTTATTATGCCCATTATTATCAGTCATATGTGAAAATATGTATGCCAAATGATGAGAATTTTGAGTTTGTATTGGAACACTGACCCTGTCGTATAGCAAGTACGAATGATAATAATCCCAGCAACACGTATTTTATAAAGACATTTTGAGACACTAATATAACGAAGTTGCAGAATATTTGTGTTTTGGCCTCGTTAGATAAAAGCCTATTCTGTTACCGAGGAACAAACGATCATTCCGGCATTGTTGTGATATGAAACGAATATCAAGGTTTGTTCTTTAATTTAAAGTAGCATTCTTTTTTATGTATATAGATTGCAGGGATCACCCCCTAGATGGGAGTTATCACTACCCGTAAAAATCTTACTTGAGTAATAATCTGCGAAACAGATTAAGTTTCTTTACGTCATATCGTACAACCGATTATTCTAGTTTCATTCTTACTTCTTATCTGCTCAGAACTTGTATGTTCATGCACATATACCATGATCCATATATTCTGTTTCATACCTGGCTAACAATGTCTCTACCAAAGGAGTCAAGACTGCCGAGGGGGTTGTGCGGGAAGAGGTTTTGGCGGGACCGTTTCGCTGGCATGTAGCAGATACGTATGTGTACACGCGAGAAGGTGAACGCTCTATCCGTCTTTCTATTATAGCGTATGCACTGTTCTCGCCCCCTTGATAACAGAGTGCGCTGACATGCAATAATGTTCAGATTATTCTTGATAAAATAATACTAAAATAATACAAATGCTTGTCAGGGCTAAATTACCACAAAATCCAAGCCCCTCAAATGAAACAAATGCGTGATTTGAACGACACATTATTTTAGTTAAGGTGTAAAAGAAAAGCCCTGCAAGTAGCCTACTGTTCGCAATTGCTCCGAGCATTTCAGTTAAAAACATTTCCTTATGTGGTTAACACATTCGGGTTTGGAACCCAGGAAACTGATGACGTTAATTCCAGTAAGACATCTAGCTCAAAAACATATCCTTGTTAAAAGAGAGGCAGATTATTTCGATGTTACACCCTTTAAAACAACGATCACCACCTTCACATCAACTCTTAACGTTTCGGTATATCTACAGCTTCAGGGTCATTTGTAACTGTCTACAGTGCGGGACACAGCATTGCAAGTCTGAAGGTCACTCGTAGTCAGTGCGGTGTTGTCCTGTATGTTCTCGCATCCAGCACGTGACTGAAGGTATGGTGTAATTGCATAGCAACACTACCGGGCGCGTGGAGGAGAGCGGAGCGGAGGACCGGTTGACCTTCAGGCCTGCAATGCTTTGTCCCGCACTATAGCAACATAGCAGCTAGTCGGGTGACTACAGTCCAGCCGCCGTGTGTGGGGCTCTGACATTCTCATGAGGGAGGGAGGCAGCGTTGCCGGTTCTGTACCGCGAAATATGAAACAACGTGGACTACATAAAATATTTCTCATGTTTTTAATGAGTTCTGACGAACCGCTGACCATATTACTAAAGTAATATACTTACACACAGTTAACCGGTAAGTGTGCACATACAAGACATTAATAGCACAACCTGCACTAACACACAGAGCAACTGGACCACATAAGAAAGCCTTGGCAACAACGAGCTAAATTCTAAGACCGGCTTACCGGGAAAACCGCTGGTTGGTACAGGTGACAACATAGTAGTAAGCGACATCGCCAACATAGGCGGAATTCCACTGCGATCGAAGAATTTAGGTTTTGTAACCGCAAAATGTCGGAATAACAAAATGATGGATAAAATTGCATATGGGGTGTGGGACTCTCACGTTACGATAGTCAAGACTCTAGAGAAGAATTGCAATGATGACAAGTTTCAAGGTTCTATTAACAGCTTCTACAGGCTGGACGTTTGTTTTAGACGATTGCCCTTGACATTGAAGCCTGCGGGTGAGCCTGTACACAGTCACTCTCTCACCCTATCGCTTCACATTTGTCACCACCGATCTGATGTAATGGAATTCCAGACTTTAGCACATGGCGACACCGACTTGCAGACAGTACAGTCAACGTCGAAGTATTGTGTGACGCGGAAATACACGTTACGTATACTCTGTGAGCTGCCAGAATAGGATTGACAGTTCTCGTCTCGCCATGTGGTCTGAGAACGAGATTGCCAAACTGTACAAGCCAGAGATACAGCTGACCAGGCACTGAAGCACGTGGGCTGTAATGTTGCAACGCAGAGTATTATGACATCAACTATGCGAACATGGATTGGTCAAGACGCCGAGGGGTGATGACTGACGTGGAATTTCCGGCGAAACGTCAATCCTATTCAGGCAGCTCACAGAGTATAGTGACGAACAGAAAGTCATTATATTTGCTAATGACTGTACTTCAGCTGCAGTGTGAGAAAGCTTTGTCAATCATCGGACCGCTTGGGGCAGCTGATAACAACACAGGTACTGTAGTAACTCGCCTCAAGGCGAGATTTTTCACTCGTCTAAAACAAACGTCCGGCCTGTAACTGCCGTAAGTTGGCTATATTGTTCTCTTTACCCCTCTTCTCCCACCATCGCCAAACGCCAGAGCCGGACACTCTGCGGCTGGACTGTAATTGCCGCGAGATACAGTATATTGCTGCGCTGCTATGTTGCCAGACCGATAAGAAGTGCCCTGTACTTAGCGTAATTGTACTTTTCGCGTTGAAATGTGAAAGTTCCTTGTACAGTAAATACGAAATGTACAACCTTGTACTCCCGGTCACTCCATGTGAGATCTGTGCTGGACAAAACGGAGGCAGACAGGTTTTTCTCCGGGTACTCCGGTTTTCCCTGTCAAAATTTCATTCCAGCAACACTCTCCACTATCATTTCATTTCATCTGTCATTCATTTAATCATTGTCCCAGAGGAGTGCGTCAGGCCTCGGCAGCCGGCACAGTTCATATCCTCGCCGCTAGATGGGGGCTTCATTCATTCCATTCCTGACCCGGTCGGTGACTGGAAGCAGGCTGTGGATTCATTCACAACCTTGTACATTTCAAGTCAGTGGCCAGGGCTAAACATCTGTAGCCTAATAGTGATACTCAACGTTAATGTCATATTGTTCTTGTGGTTTCATAGAAATTGTAGGTGATATGTTCTCTTCTCTATTGTTTCAGGTAAGAATTATTCCAGTGTGATGTCTTCAGACAAAGCAACTTGTGAGTATTGGAACTACAACTATTGAACCTTGTGACAGTGCGACTTAACTTTTCGGCCATGGACTGAATTCTACCGGGCTGGCGATCATGCAGTAGACTTCAACTGTAACGAATGAATAAATATAGTCCATTTTGTCCTAGTTCCTAGCATATGCATCTGTGAATCCTCTTGTGATTCGAGAATTAGTTTGCAACAACTAAACCCATGGCAGCACAGCAATCCAGTAAACATTTCTCATTTGTGTTCACATCTATTGTCACCCAAGTTATCCTTCTCATACCCCTTAGTTCTTCTTCCAATCCTACAATGTAAATCCCCTATCATTCAGACTACCACAGAGTTAGTGCGTCATAACATCTGTCTATTTCATCCTGGTTCACCCTTTTACATGGAATATACACCAAAACAAGCCTGACCCGAGTCTCTGAGATTTAAAAATCTATTCATTAATCGTTTATGTACGCACCTCAAAGAGACTATGATACGCTCTATGGTTTCCTTGACACACAGCCCTACACCCCACTCTGACCTCCCTCGCTTTAAACTTGACAGGTACACCTTGTAATCTCCCAATTCCTCCTCCCTTTATCTGAACTTCACTAATCTGTAGAATATCCAATCCCGTTCTACTTGCTGACGCATCTGGTTCTGCTTTCTTCCTTCTTTAACCACCTTCGATATTATTACTTTTATTTATTTATTTATTTATTTATTTATTTAGCATATGGCTTTTAGTGCCGGGAGTGTCCGAGGACATGTTCGGCTCGCCAGAGGCTGTAGCTACTTCAACCAGACACCCATGGGGTGAGCTACAAGTTCCGTTCAATTTCATGTACTTTCAACTTTCGCTACCAGATCTCACTGATACCGAGTGGTGAACGTTGGAACTTTGATAGAGCGTTTCAATGAAATCTAACCTAGAAATTTAGCTTCACACAAGTTTAGTTAGTGGAAGGATCTTTTACATGCCATACATGTATGACATGGGACCGCTGGCTTTACTTCCCCTCCTAAGGAAGGCAAATGGAAGGATTATAACGCTCTTGAAAAATCCGACGACTTCAGCTGGGTTTGAATCCACGATCTTGGGCACATCAGTTCAGCATGCTACCAACTACGCCACCGAAGTCGCTGCCTTCGATATTAGGAGCACCCTATCGAATACTGCCTGTTCGATGTTAAGGAGCCCCTGATCTGTCAGGTGGGAGTGGCACTCTGCCATTTCCATAGGTTCGTGGTTTGTTCAAAAAACATTGTTAACAGGTTTCCAGAAAGTACAAGTGAAGTAGATTGCTAGCCTTACTTACAAAGGGTCCTATGAATGTTATTTCTGACGGTTCGGGGAACAAGCAGGTTAGTTGAGTAGTCCTAGCAGCATGAGCTCAAAGGGGGCCACGATGCCCACTCCTATTCCATAGTAAAAGGCATCCTAACTGCCAGAACCACTTACTAGGACACTCAGCCATTAGGCCTACTCATGGTTCACGAGCTAGGACGTGACTACAGTTACCCACACCATGATCCACCACTATAATAAAAGTGAAATATATAGGTTATGCCAAGATCTGTTATTACAAAACTGTTGTCAGGCCACAGTGTTTGTACGCCACAGAGACCCTCCTGATGAACAGAAACGGCACCATGGATGATTTCGAGATGGCTGAAAGACGCATTCTCAGGAAAATTCATGGTTGAGATTGCTCCCAGGTGGATTCTACCAACTGAAAGCAAACTCCGAACTCTATCGACGGTTGGAAACGCCCAATACCAGCCTGCAACGTAGGCGGTTGAAGTTCTACGGACACCTTCTAAGATTGGACAACAACAGACTTACCAATAGGATCTTCTCCTTGGCTAGAATATACAAAACTGGAAGTCTGTGGCTCAGTGAAGTACATAAAGACTTGGATTCAGCTGGGATTTCTTATCTTGATGTACCAGATTGTTCCAAATTTTGTGATATGGTTAACTCTTGGTCCCCACCACACTATGTGCGTAAGTGTCGGAAACCCCTCTCACTGGAGAGAAAGGAATAATTATCAGCCGGGCTCAAGATATATTGGGAAGAAAAGACAGCATCGAAGATGAACTAGCCATATGCACTCCATAGTGGGCTAACCAGAGATGTTGACAATAAACGATCAGTGGACATCACTGCCAAGATTAGGCATTATTGTTCAGTAATTCGTCCATAAACTCTGTACGCAGCAGAATGCCTTGCAATGGATAAGAAAGGTTTAGTTGAAAATTTAGAGGCCAAAGAACGAAAAATCCTGAGAAAGATCCTAGGACCAGTCAGAGAAAATGGAGAGTGTAGGAGGCGACATAACAATGAACTCTACATACTTGTGGAAAGGATAACGGACTTGATGCGAAAAAGGAGAATTAGTTTCTATAGCCACATAACACGCATGAGATCGCTGAGACTGACCAACCGTATATTTCCCTACTTTGTAGACAAGAAATCCAAGGGACCATGGTTTTCTGAGATTGAAAAAGATCATATAGAATTAGGGATTTCGCTGGAGGACATTCAAGAACGTCTTCCTCTCCAGAAAAGAACTTAGAGCACACCAGCGATTCCAAGAAAAGCCAAAACTGAGAATAGGCAAGAAGTGGACGGCTGACAGAAAGGAGGCGCACCGGAAACGGATGAAGGACTACTGGGAAAAATACTAATGCTCAAAGACGGAAAAAGTTGAAGTAACGTGGTCCATAGCTGACCGAAACGAAGAAGAAGTATACAGTAGAGTCTCGCAAACTCGGCCTAATGTGGACCAAAGGGTGGCCGAGATCGCGAAAATGCCGGGTTATCGGGAAATGTGTTAAAAAGAAGAAATAAGCTGTTTGTTTTGGTTTAAAAGTAATGCAATTCAGTACATTTATTTGTTTTTAACAAGGGGCGTGGTGGCTCAGCGGTCTAGCTGTATGCCTCTCACCAAGGCGGTCCGGGTTCGATTCCCGGTCAATGCATGTGAGTTTTTCGAAATGAAATGCCATGTCCTGTGGTTCGGATTCCACGTAAAAAGGAGGTCCCGTGGCTCATAATCACAAGATTCACGGTCACGTGAAACTACAATCTTCCTTCCTTCTTTTTTGTTTTTAACAGAAACACAAGTTTTATAATGATTAAGCCACTACAATTACAGTACTTGAATATATAGTTCACTACTGTACTACTGAACTGCATAAACATCAAGGGAAACAATTACAGTAAATAAAAGAAAACGTAGAAAAACTAGGCCTACATTTTTTTTTTAATATGTACACTGTACAGTAAACGTACAAAACAATTCCCGTTGGCAAATAGTTTTTTCACTTAATGAAAATTACCATTTACTTTTTTGCAAAAAATAAATAATGTTCTTTTGCTTTTCGCTTTGAAACCTGTTTCTTGAAGCCTCGTCACGAAGACGGCGAAGAAACAGAATTGCGGAGAATGCGCAATCAAATAAATACAACGCTCTGCGCGAGAACTGTTGGTTTACTTCTTACTGCCAACAGTTTGTGCATTTACAGTACTCTACAGTACCTGTATTTATCAGGTCGTCGTTACTCTTCTTACTATGTACTGTAGGTCAACTTGCTCCGCGTTGTATTTAACTGTGGATAATTCCATTGACGGAGAAGACGAAATAAAACATAATAACGCTCTGTGCGGAAACACAAAAACAATCAAAAATCATGATTTTTCTCCTGTCAGGGTGGCCGAGAAATCCGGAGTGCCGGGTTACCGAGTGCCGAGTTTGCGAGACTCTACTGTATATATTAACTTTGGAATTACACTCAGTTATTTCCTGGAAAGATAAACCACGTTGCCCAAATCATTTACGACTTCTAAGGGTAAGACTTACAACTATTTCATTAATGTTACTTCTTAAGCCATCTTAATCATGAAGCTCAGATGTAAATAATATTACATACAGTACTGCTCGAGTTCAAGCTCCGTGAACCTGAGAGGAATGTGGATTTTGTACGATGACGAGTGGTGTCGAAATTGTCAGCTTAGCCTTTCACTACAGGTGCCAAGATAGTATCCCTCTAACATATGCCTGTCATACACCCTGGGATGTACACAAGTGGGGTTTGGCGACCGTACATGATGCCACCCCAAAACATTGCACCACCTCCTCCCTGTTGTATCGGTCTCGGATGTATTGGTCGTGCCTACGTGCATACGCCGTCTCCACACTCGCACTGATTTATCCTCATTGACACAGGCGAGTGTACACAGCCGATATGCATGCACGCAAGAACGACTAATGGGTTTGAGACCACTGCGACTCTTGGTCAGCAATATGCAAAACTTTTTTGATCTGTGTATTATTGTACTCATAGTAAATACTCATATTTGTCTCGTTACTATGTTTTCAAGGTGATATGTGCAAGTTTTTGTTTCTTTGTATATGTACCATTCCATCAGTAACATTCATGAATCTTCCCTCCAGCGCTTAAACAAGTATCCTTAGTTTCTTTTATTGTTTTCGGTGTTTAATCTCTTTACAAATATTTTGTGAACTGTAAGCTCTTTGAATCCTGTCACAGGCTGTCGGCAGGTTTCAAGTGCGTCAACTCCCCTTCCCTCGTTTAAGACGTCGGCGGCTTTGCCACACCCCTCCATATCCTTATTCCGTGTTGAAAAGCCACGTTTCGTAAGCCACTGGAGTTGAAAGCGTTGAAAAGGCACATCGGGGAGGTAAATCCTATATTGATGCTTAAAACTCTGGTTTTCCAGCAAAGAACTATAATTGACATGATTGTCTCTTGGGTTTGTGATACAATAACACCAAACATCAGCAAGCTTCCCAACCACTTCAGCGGGGGATTTTGCAAAAGAAAAAAATAGTATTAATATCACGAAACTCTAGAATACGATGTCACACCCTGTAGCAGCCGATAATCATGGGGAATGGGGCAAATGAAACAAAGGAGTGTGAACTTCTAACGTGAACCCATGTTAACCCATTTTCATGTTTAGCACTGTCGACCAAATCCACAGTTACAGAATTGTTTCTCATCAGTCAGTACAGTATTCATGCAATAATAAAAAATAATCGGCAGTGCGATATTAATAGGCTAAATTTAAGTTCCTCCGTTACAGTGAAAGACATGGAATCATATCATTGATATGTTTTTTTCTTCGGCCTAGATGACGAATACTTGTTGCCTTGCCTCGAGACCTCGATGGCAAATACTTGTTGCCATAGTAACCTTATGTATGAGTCCTCGATGAAGAATACATCTTGACTTGGTAACCATATATTAGGCCTCGATGACGAATACTTGTTTCCTCGGGAACCATATAAGAGGCCTCGATGACGAACTCTTATTTCCATGGTAAGCATGTGTGAGGCCTCAATGACGAATACTTGTTGCCTTGGTAACCGTATGAGGCTTCGATGACACATATTTGTTGCCTTGATAACCATTATATGAGGCGTTGATGACGAACATTTGTTGCCATGGTAACCGTATATGGGGCTTCGATGACGAACACTTGTTGCCATGGTAACCATGTATAAGGCCTCGATGACGAACACCTGTTGACATGGTAACCATATGTGAGGCCTCGATGAAGAATACTTGTTGCCTTGGTAACCTATATAATGCCTCGATAACGAATACTTATTACCATGGTGACCATATATGAGGCCACGATGACAAATACTTTTTGCCATGGTGACCATATATGAGGCCACGATGACAAATACTTTTTGCCATGGTTACCATATATGAGGCCACGATGACAAATACTTGTTGCCATGGTTACCATATATGAGGCCACGATGAAGAATACTTGTTGTCTTCGTTACCATATATGAGGCCTCGATGACGAATACTTATTTCCTTGGCAACCATATATGAGGCCTCTGTTAAGAACATTTGTTGCCTTGGTAACCTATATGAGGCCTCGATGACGAATACTTGTTACTATGGTGACCATATGAGGCCTCGATGACGAACACTTGTTGCCATGGTAAACATTTATGAGGCTTCGATGACGGATACTTGTTACTATGGTGACCGTATGAGGCCTCGATGACGAACACTTGTTGCCGTAGCAACCATTGAGTCGAAAATTTGTTCAATCTAATCCCAAATAGACCCCCAGTCCTGAAACATATTTATGTTAAGCTAAACCCTATCATCCTACCAGTACTAAAATATTAAATGCAACATTTAACAAGCTTTGCTTACATTTCATATTAAAACTATTCAGTCGTATATGAAGATGCCTTCACCATTTTATGGAAAATTCATCAGGGGCAGTTGCTAAAGGCCTACTGTATCATACTACAATCGTGCAAAATCTGTCCAGGATTGCTTGGGTTGCCCTCTGCTGGTCGTCGACTTGGTGACCACAACACCGAGCTTGGATTTACGCTCGGACCTAAAATTAGTTGTGGTCTGTTTCAACGGTCCGCTTCCTGAAGCAGTGGGTAGCATTCTTGGCTGTCACCCCTCGGCGCTATCAAGAAATATAATTCTGGTCTGAGGGAAGGAATGAGGTGTGCTCAGCCTCGCGAGCACAACTGAGAAATGGCGAGTCGATTCCCTTCTCACAATCAGCCATCCTAAAAATGGATTTCCGTGGTTTCATTTCACGCTAATGCCACGATGATTCCTAACATAAGGCTAAAGACGTCTCATTCAAATTATCCACCACAATAAGACATATTCTACACACTCTGAGCCCTGAAATGAAGTAACACAACAATAATTTCTTGAATGCCAGTAAACTGTGCCGGGATTCGACCCCGATACCCTAGGCACGCAGACGGCTATATTTTGTCTGTGGAGTAGAGCGTGACCTCGTTCATTAGTCAAGCAAGTAAAAGTAAAGATTTAACGAGCTCCTCCGGTCGTTAAGATACGTAGTTGCAAGGACCTCTTAAATAATCGTGTTAGATAAAAGACTTGATCTGTCAGAGACACGAACCATCTCATCATTATTCCGTGATGTCCCATAATGACGTGTCTCCTTGTCAGACGAAGGTAACTTGCTCCTTAATAACATTCTATTCACGTCAACACCAATATTCGTGCTTTTATAAACCTTAAACTAAAGAATACTTTGAAATAGGCCAAGCTATCTTAAACTCTAATTACTTGCCATAAGAAAACGTGTGATTAAGTGGGTAGTACTCTAGCCTTTGATCCAAAAGGGCCCTAATTCGATTCCAAGTCGGTTGTGGGGTTTCAACTTCTATTGGTTTATTTCTCATGCTCGGACACTGGATGTTTGTAACGTCTTCACCATTCATCATCTTCATCAGGACGCGTAAATCGCTTCTGGGAGTCGACTTGAAAGATCTACATCAGGCATCGGCGACGTCACTCATGATTTGCTTATTTATTTATTTATTTATTTATTTATTTATTATTGTCGTTCTTCAATCATTCATTCATTCCTTCCATCATTCATATATTGATTCTAATTAATTAATTCATTCGTTCATTCATATATTGATCCTAATTAATTCATTTATTCATTCGTCAATTCATATATTGATTCTAATTCATGTATTCATATATTGATTGTAATTAATTCATGTATTAATTTGTTCATGTATTCATTTGTTCATATATTGATTCTAATTCATTCATACATTTATTTTAATTCATTCATTCATTCATTCATTCATTCATTCATTCATTCATGTATTGATTCAGACTCATTCATTCATATATTGATTCTAATTCATTCATTCATTTATATATTGATTTTAATTCATTCATATATTGAATCTAATTCGCTCATTCATTCGTTCATTCGTTCATTCATATATTCATTCCAATTAATTAACGTAATTCATTCGTTCATTCATATGTTGATTCTAAATAATTCATTCATTAATTCATTCATTCGTTCATATATTGATTCTAATTATTTTTAGCCTACTTTTCGTATTTTGCAAAAATGAGGAAAAAGTAGACTTATGAGATCGGGCAAATGTGTATATGTCTGTCTGTCTGTCCTTCTGTCTGTCTGCCTGTCTGGCTGGCTGTGTGTGTCTCCCCCCCCCCCCCTATCAACTCCCAAACGGCTGCAGCAATCGAAACTAAATTTGGTAGGACTAAAGATCTATACCTGAATATCTCACGGCCATATTTGAAAATGATGTCAAGGCTACCAACTGATGAAAAATCGCAATTGAAATTTTTGAGCTCCATGTTGGATATCTTAGAAGGTATAAATGGGAGCTATTTCAAAATTGGCACACGTATAGATAATAATATTGCAGTTTAATTTCCAGGAGGCCATACATGGCAGTGTTGCCAAAATAATTATAAGACTGCTGATGGGTCAAATTTTTAAATGCATATAACTTCTACACTATCAATTGGATTTCAACCAAATTTCGTATGTGCTATGTGTACCATAACAGATATGTCTATGCCGATTCTTAAGAGTAACCAGGGCTGCCAACTGTTAATAAATACTGTCTCTATTTTTGTTACCCCAATATCAATATATCAGAAAGTATGCAAGCCAATAGCTCTAAACTTTGCACACGTCTAGTACCTGGCATTCTAGATTAATTTGGAGAAACTAATATAGGCCTACGCGTGTGCTGCCAACATGATTCTAAGCCTGCTGATAGCTTCAATTTTAAAATGCATGCAACTTCTATACTCACTAATGGATTTTATTCAAAATCAACACAACAATAGATCATATTTCAGATTATTACTGACCAATACATGTATTTCATTGTTGCCAACATGATTTTACGCCCGCTGTTAGATCCAATGTTTAACTGCATGTAACGTCCATGCTATCCATTGGACTTCAACCAAATTTTGTATTCTGTACCTTAAGAGATGGAACTAAGAATATATTCAGTCACCAGGGCTGCCAACTGTAGTTCTCTATTAGGCTACATTATGCCAGGTATACAGTATTTCGAACTAATTAGAAATTTCGATATTACCAACTTAATTTCGTCATTATTCTAGATAGATCCATATAGATTAATCATTGGAATGAATCTTAAATTTTAAGAAAAGTAGGCTCTTTAGTTCGTCACGGAAATTCTTGTTTCATTCTTTCATCTATAAATTGATTTATTGATTTATTCATTTATTTATATTTATCATTCAAATGTTCATTTAATGAATGAATTCATTCATATTTGTTTATTTATTGCTCATATTTATCTTTTCATTCATTCATTCATTCATTCATTCATTCATTCATTCATTCATTCATTCATTTATTCATTCATTCATATATTGATGTATATAATAATTTATTTACTCATATAGTCATTCATTTATATATTTTTGAATTAATTTCATAATTTGTTTTATTATTTATTTATATATTTTTATATAGATTTGTTTGCTATTTGTTATTTATTTATTTATTTGTATATTTATTTACTTATTAGTTAGTTTGTTGTTGTTGTTGTTGTTGTTGTTACAAATTTGACGTAACTATCAAACATAAGAACTTTAAGTTGTTATTGCTGTTGGTCCATTTAGGGGCATTGTGACATTGACCTCATATAGCCCCGTGTACTTGGGTGTGTGTATAATCTGTCGGATAACCGGTGTCTTTGTGCTGGCTGTAGTAGTGTCTGCATTTGAAACGGGGAATAGTATTGAACAGAAGGTGGCCAACGTTTTATACCATCCCAGCATTTGTCTGGAGTCAAAATGGGAGACCAAACAAAATCCCTTCTAATATTCAGTCCAACTCATCTCAGTTCTGACGAACATCAGACGGCAATTTAATTTCATGACAGAGCTGAAAATTGAACCCGGACCTCAAGGATAAGACAATAATGCTATCCACGTCAATACGAGCTGGTCCGTATAGCATTTTGAGCCATAGGTGATCCCATCAGAGTGTATTCAATATATTTTTCATGAGGAAGGTAACACTATAATACGTAGGCAAGTCAATAAGTATCTGCAATCAATTTATTACAGCCTGAAATACAGCAACCTGCTAAACTAAAATGTTATGTGTGTAGCCTGCATTAAAGCCCTCATTTCTAGTTAGTTATTGAGGTTTTAAGGGGCGAATCTACGAGGTCATCTGCCCCTACTCTCATTTCTCATAGCCTTCCAAAATACGGAGGCAAGTACTCGGACTATCAGACAATATTCACAAGGAAACAAGTATAAGGTGCTGGATAACTTTCAGCTCAATGCGGGGACAATGTTTTGCTTGGAGAGAGTATGGAGGAACTCGGGGAAAACCAACACTCAAGATGGCCACTGTCCGTGCCGGGATTCAAACCTCCGATCCCCGCACTTGCTGCAGGCCCAATTGCAATCTTGTAGAATGACTCAAAGTACATTAGGAATTCCTTATATACGTCATCTATGACTTGCCGCTCCTGGTACGCCCTCAGACCACAAAAAGCTGATTGCGGAACGCTGTTCTTTCTTGGTGCAAACAGACAGTGGCGCGGCCATCTTTACGTCGCAACAGCGCAAGCTGTACTGATATGATGACGCTGAAACCTACCACAGGCGTGGACAACGGTGCCATCTAGCTGCTGGTGTGCACACAACGCCATAAAACAAAACAAACGACAGTCAGATCACATTTGCAGATACTTATTGACTTGCCCTCGTACAATTGGCTGATTTGTTGCAATAATAGTAATTAATTTTAACTTGATTGCTGATTTCGAGTAATGAGATCAATCCTTTTGATAGCTTAACTGTTGACGAATTGAACGGATATCTGCTCAAAGCTACTCTCTGCTAATTAAATCCAGTCCCAACGGACATTCTGTTGGCTTTAGGAATTCGTTTCATTCCTCTGAATAGAACCATTCTTTAAAGGCTGTTGTTATGAATTGACAGTTGCGATGCTTCATTATGCGCGCATTGACATTTGTGTACTTGTGGACAGGAAACTGATAATTTGTCATGTACGCTCCTTGCCTGTTACAACTGCTATTTCCATCCGTATGTTGAATATTATAAAATCAAAACCAAGACCCTGTGCTGCTCAACAACATGCTTCCTACCCCCATCCACCAACTTCACTGGAGGCTCCCATTTCCCTTTGAGCACTCGGTGATTGTCTCTTGTGTCTGCTGAAAATAGGTCAAGGCTTAGGTTACAATCGTCGATTCTGGTATAATCGTGTCTCTGTTTCCCCTTGAGTACTCGCTTCTCGGCTCAAATATTTGTGTCTACTGATAATTGGACAGCGCTTTAATTACAATCGTCGACTCTGGTATATTCTTGTCCCCGCTTCCCCTTGAGTACTCGTCCTAGGCTGAAATATTTGAGACTAATGACGATTGTACAGCACTTCGGGTTCAATCGTCGACTCGGCTATATTCGTGTCTCTACTTCCCCCTGAGTACTCGCTGCTTGATTCAAAGTTTTGTCTCTTGGCAATAAGACAATACTTCGGTTACAATCGTCGACTCGGCTACATTTGTGTCTCTGCATCCTCTTGAATACTCGCTTCTTGGCTCAAAGATTTTTGTCCCTTGACAATAGGGTAATGCTTCGGGTTCAATCGTCGACTTGGCTATATTAGAATCTCCGACTTCACCTAAGTACGCACTCGTTGTTTGGCGCAAAGATTTGTCTCTTGATAATAGGGCAATGCTTCGGGTTCAATCGTTGACTCGGCTATATTCGTGTCTCTGCTTCCATTATCATCTAATTGTTGTTGCTGTTTATTTAACTTCATTGGTATTTTCACTTAATACACAGCAAATGTTATGCCATCACATAGATTGAGTATATGCTGGACTGATGTTTTCAGCTACAACTAGAACTGCTGCCATCTGGTGGATAAAAATTGAAATATCCACTTGGTTCACTTGAACTCAGTACCCTCCACATGATTCGAACATGTTTTTGAGACCCTGAGTAGCATATCATCGACCATTTTCAATCATTGAGTATTAAATATCTGCCTTGTTTCACATACACCGTTAGGTGATTGGATGAATAGTCGACTTGAACAATGTGCAGTGGTTGTCATTCCTGCCTGCCACTCATAAGAACCGGATTCGATTCCCAGCGCAGGCCAAAAATTTAATTCTCGTCATAAGACTGGAGTGCGCCTCCGTGGCTTAGGCGGCAGCACGCCGGCCTCTCACCGCTGGGTCCGTGGTTCAAATTCCGGTCACTCCATGTGAGATCTGTGCTGGACAAAACGGAGGCAGACAGGTTTTTCTCCGGGTACTCCGGTTCTCCCTGTCAAAATTTCATTCCAGCAAAACTCTCCACTATCATTTCATTTCATCTGTCATTCATTTAATCATTGCCCCAGAGGAGTGTGTCAGGCCTCGGCAGCCTGCACAGTTCATATCCTCGCCGCTAGATGGGGGCTTCTCACATCTGCTCCAGGCTAATTCTACTCTTTCACCTTTAAAACAACACTAACATACTATAACTCTATTGCCCTTACGGCACAGGGGGAAAGCTTCGTTTAGGATATTTGTTTAGGATATCCTATTCGGGGACATGATGATGCAGTAGTCAAGCTTCTTTCCTCTCACCAAGATGGACCGGGTTCGATTCAAGGTTATTGCATGTGAGATTTTCGAGATGAAAATATGTCATGACTGGTGGTTCATATTCCACGTAAAAGGAGGTCGAGTGACTTATGAGCGTGAGACTGTGACCCAAGACTACATACTTACTTCCTTCCTTTCTTCGTTCCTCCCTGTCGAATCATCATAAGTTCTCTGATTTTAGGTGTTCTTGTAAATTAATGTTCTTGCTTAGTGTGGACAATCTCTGTGGGAGGCAACATTAATACTCGTTGCTGTTGGAGCAGCTGTCTAACATTTAATTTTGTGTTCCCTATTTGCGAAAGGCATTACCGAGGGTGCACGTGCCTAGGGGATGAGAGGGATAATGCAGATGATTTAGGAAGGGTGTCTCTTCGCTCGCTCACATGACACAATGCATCACATCTTGTCACACGTTCTTACCCTGCTTTAAATCTGACGTCGCGTCGTCCGCGCCAGTTACTACGCTACCGCTTGACGTGAAGGAATTCTGCGAGTTGACTCTGTGACACACTACTTTTAACGATCTGTTCCTTAGTACAGTGTTTCCCAAACGTTTGTGTGTATGTACCACTTTAAGAGATGAGAATCTCTCGCGTACCACTTAATGGTTGGGAGATATAGTAACTATTACCCCCACCCCCTCCACCACTACGTAGCAGATCAAATGATGGAATGTAAATGATGTTTGTTAGAGTTAAAGTTCAAATAATAAAAAGTGTGTCCAGTTGTTTTATTATTTATTATAAAAAGTATTCAATTCAAACATTCAGAAATGACACTGTACAAATAATATTAATAAAAGAACTCTTAAAAATTAAATAAACATAGACACCAAAGTGCAACTAACATCTTCAATGTGAATGGTGAGTTTGAAGATTAGAAGCCAACTTAGGAATGTCTGGGTAAGATTGCTGAGTCTCAAACGAAGATCGTTTTCTACTGTAAGGAGCCTATTCCGGTATTTATTCTCGAGATAAACAAGTGTAGAAAATGCAGTCTCACACTAGTACGAAGTAGTGAAAGGCAGTAAAAATCTAACTGCTTTGTCAACTAACTCTGGATAGTCTGCACGCCTCTCAACCCAAAAGTTCACAAGAGCCATTTCTAAAGAAGGTTGACTTAGTTCTGAATCACAATTCAATGCATAAAACTGATCCTTATCTTTGGCCTTAAAGTCCTCCGGCAACATATCAATGTTTTTATATTTTTACATTTTATATTTTTATATTCTTATATTTTTCGTAACGTATCTAACATTTTCTATATTTTTTCGTAACATCACCGCGTACCACTGCAGTGGTACGCGTACTACAGTTTGGGAAACGCTGCCTTAGTAGACACTCTTACTGACGACAATGTGCACAGTCAAGCCTATAGGATACTTCCCATTATACACGCTTGTAGTGCAAGTAGCATAACCATATCATAACGGGCGCTGACCGTTTGAAAACACCGGACTGAACAGTACACACGTTGGGCAAGTTAGATTATCTTTTGTGCAGCACTAACGTAATGTTTTAGTTAAATGTCTTGCATTCATTAGCAAAAGAAAGCTAAGCACTGGAGAGGAGTGCAGTGAAACTGCTTAAGTTGAAAGTGACTTGATTTCAATGATTACAATATTACATCAAATGGACATCGGAGTTCGCCGTACGGACACACCGTTCGTCCGATACCAGGAGAGTGTAACACCCCCTGGGGCCTGGATACCTATGCCAGTTCGGTGTGCAAAGAAGTCGTATAGCCGTTGTATCCTCCCCTAAGGCAAGGCGACTTAGAGTTGCTATAACTGACGTTCGATATTTGGCACATTGGCACTGAGATTTGACCAAGGGGCTAATACCACAATTTCTCGATTGTGAACAGATCGATGTACAAAGCAGGCAATAAAATCATCTGATTATAATTTTTATGATCTACTAAGTGTACAGTGCAATCAAAATAAACTATGGTGGTGCTCGCGGGCCGATGTTGGCCTGCGGTCCGTAGTTTGTACACTCCTGTATTAAAGCTAGATAAGTCAAGTATAACTCCAATTATCCAAATCAATTGGGACCGGACTCCATTCGGATAATCAAAACTTCGGATAAATGGATTTTTCCGAAAAAAGGGTATACATATGTATTTTAAAGAGGGGGGCGTGGTGGCTCAGCGGTCTAGCTGTATGCCTCTCACCAAGGTGGTCCGGGTTCGTTTCCCGGTCAATGCATGTGAGATTTTCGAAGTGAAATGCCATGTCCCGTGGTTCGGATTCCACGTAAAAAGGAGGTCCCGTGGCTCATGATCTCAAGATTAACGGTCACGTTAAACTACAAGCTTTTTTGTATTTTAAAGAAAATGAGCTTATTTTCGGTACTGTATGCATGAAGAGGCAACACTTGTACATGTTACATAGCGTACGTGCTTACAAGTCATTGTTTGCTGAACATCTCGGTCAAAGTGAGCTCATCATCCCAATAATGTTCGCGCTGCTCCTACACTAGCGTGGAGGGGACAATAGCACGCGTAGACAGAATCATTGTTTTGCGAATCGCAGTACGTTTCCATCTGAATTTTTTTTTCTGGAGGTGATTCGGATAGTTGGAGTTTGGATAATTGGAGTTCTGCTGTACTGAATAGCTTGTTATATGATAACCTAAGAACAAGAAGAGCGCAAAGTATTAAGTTTGATAATACATATTCTGGGAGGTTAATTGATATCTCGAATGAAATATTTTGGGTTGTTTATCATTTTATTGCAGAAGATTATTACTGTGTCCGGTTATTTGACATTTTACTCCCTTGTTGTTGTTAGGTTATCATATAACAAGCTATTCTGTACTTCCCTAGCTTTAATAGGCTATATGTTTTTCTCAAGTTAACATTGCCGAGGTTGCTTCCAGATGGAAACTACCGACTGAAAGCAAAGTCCTAACTGTATCGATGGTTGGAAACGGCCAATTCCAGCATGCGACGTAGGCGGCTGGTGTTCTACGGGCATCATCTTCGAAAGGACAACAACACACTTAGCAAGAGGATCTTCTCCTTGCATAAAAACTATAAGACCGGAAGCCTGTGGTTCAATGAATTCCAAAAAGACTTGGATTCCGCTAAGATTTCTGAGCTTTATGTCCAAGATCACTCAAAATTTGGTGAAAAGGTTATCTCTTGGTCTACACCACCTTAAGTGCCTAAGTGTTGGAAACCCCTCTCACAGGAAAGAAATTAAAAATTATCAGCCGGGCTCAAGGTATATTGGGAACGAAAGAGAGCATCGAAGAAGAACTAGAAGTAGTCATTCATAAGCGATCCTCATTGGGCTTAAATCCATAATACTAATTCCTTAGATTTTCCACTGTACAATGACTCAAATATTTGTTCTTTTTTGAATGATGAATTTTTGTTTTTCCATAATTTTTGTTTTTATTATAATTATTAGCTTGATTTTAATTATTTGTTTAATTAATTTTCGGTCTTTTCCAATTTAGGTGTCCACCTCTAAATATTAAATTCCTTTCCAAATTTGTATACTTTAATCTGTGTTAAGAGGGGCAGATGACCTCGTAGTTCCTCCCCATAAAACAACAATAACTAACTAACTAACTAATTAATTCCTTAGAAGAATATTATGAATTATAACTAGCGTCTGCTCGCACATTTTATTTTGGATTCACAGAATATAATTTCTTAATAGCTGAAGACGATATCTCTGAATACCGACAACTGTACTAATTTATGTTAATTTATTATTCTCTAAATAAATTGTGGTGACTTAGGTAGTTTTAATATGATTTCAATAAACGTTCTCAAGTCTTATTAATTATTATTGTTGGTAATCTGGTCGATAGCGAAAATGTTTTATTGGTCTAGTTAGATCAGTTAGTTAAGTTCACCTCGTTGCGTACTGGCTTGTATTATTGGCTGGGTAGGAATAGGCCGTGGCCTTGAGTTAGGCGCCATCCTGGCATCTGCCTGGAGTAAAAGAGAAAAACCATGGAAAACCTTTTCCAGTTTAGCCTCATGAGGTTCAGTAAACCCCGTTCCATTCCCCAGACCAGAATTAAATTTATTGGCAGAACCGGTAATTGATCCCACCAAGAATTCTAGCCAGTACTCGTGGTGTAGCCCCGTGTGCTTGGATGTGTGCATGAACCTGTATTTTTGTGATGGCTGTATTAGTGTGTGCAGTTGTAATTCAGATGATCATTGGGAAGGAGGCGGCCTTAGTTTAGGAACCATCCCAGCATTCACCTGGGGAAGAAGTGGGAAACCACGAAAACCACTTCTAGAATGGCAGAGCCGGGCCTCTGTGGTGACAGCCAATAACACAAGCCAGTACGTAACGAGGCGGGTTCGATTCCCGGCTTCTCCAAGATATTTAATTTTGGTGTGAGGGCTGGACTCAAACTCGTAAGGCAAAACTGAGAAGAAGCGGGTTAGTTTCCTACCTCAGCAATCCTGAAAGTGGTTTCCCCACTTCTACTCCAGACAAATGCTGGGATGGTACCTAACTTAAGGCCACGGCCACTTCCTACCCAAATCCTTCCTCGATTACAAATACACATATTAACATTATGTTGTTCAAAGCCATTTACAGTGTTGCCTTGGTAAACAAAAGTTTGATGCTTTTCAGTCGGTACACATATTATAAGGTGTATTCAAAAAGTACCGGCACCTGTATGTTAGAAGTATTGGCCCTGGCTGTTGAGGCACTTGTCCCACTGTGACACGAGGCGGTGAATGGCTGTCTCATAAAATTCCATCTGCTGCGATGTGAACCAGTTCTGCACGTACAGCTGGACGTCGGCGTCCGAGGTGAATCGTTGGCCCCGCAGAGCCCTTTTCAGGGGACCAAACATGGCGTAATCACAGGGAGAGAGATCTGGACTGTATGGAGGGTGGCCGAGAATCTCCCATTTGAATTTCTGCAGGAGTGCCGCGACTGTGTTGGCCGTATGAGGTCGTGCATTGTCGTGGAGCAGAATGGCGTTGACTCTCACTCGTCGGTCCTGAGTAATGAGTGCATCAACCAGCTGGACGTTGTCATCGGTAATGCAGGGGGGTGCCCCAGACCGGGCATCATCGACCAACGACACCCGTCCTTCCCTGAAGCGCTTGTGCCACGCCTTGACCCTTGCAAGGGACATGCAGTGTTCGCCGTACACTTGTGACATTCGGCGATGAATGTCCGTTCACCCTACTCCTTCCGCTGTCAGAAACCGAACAACACCTCTTTGCTCTTCGTTAGACGCCTCCATGTCACTGTTTGCAATGAGACTGGCAGGGTTGGACGATTGATGCATGCTGCTGCTCGCTTTGTATCGTCACGTGACGTGCACGCGTGCCCTCTAGCGAAGGGCTGTGACTTTCCACGCTCTGGTCGGAACCACACCTCGTTTCACACGCCACGATTAGCCGATGTAGTCACCGGTTTGCGGATTCCAGACTCCGGCTCATTACTTTTTGAACGCACCTTATAATACAGGTATCACACTGACACAGGTTGTCAGGCAAATTCAAATCACGCAGCTATCACGGGGCTCCTAAAAGAATCAACAACAACTAAGCCCTCCGATAGTGTGTTGAGATTTATTTGTGATCTCCCGAGTCGGACGCGTGCTGTACCCATGTAGCTGTAAGACTGTCACAGTTCAAATATTTCTGAGCCTTCTCTCTGCAAGCTCCAGTAAATATGACGTCTGCCCCTGACATGGACGCTCCAACGTTTCATTCCGTAAAAAAAATATTTTGCCAGTTTTATGTTCAATAATTTTTGTCGGGGTGCATATTTTAAAAGTAACATAATACTGTGTGTGTGGGTGACACTGTGAAGCGTAGTTCCCCTGACACGTCATACATCACGCCGAGGAGCCTTGTACTAACACAACTTCATGAAACTTGTTAATAATGACGCGACAAAGCTCGCTACAGCAAGCGCAATTGGGGACAACGATTCAGACAGTCTGTTAATCATTAAACCGCTTCGTCATGTAGTGGCTAGCCAGGCTGTTCCAAATCCATGAGTTTGAGTATGCGTACACGCGAGTACTCAGCAGTAATGCTCGGAGCACTGTTGGAAAGGGACTGGGGGTGATAGCCAATACGTCACTGGGCGATGGTCATAACACAAGTCAAGCACTTCCAGCCAGTCTTGATGTATCCACCGCGCAGTGACGGCAGCCCCCACAGCAGAGCTGTATTGCATGTTGCAGGTTTACTCACGAAAGGTGGCGAGTACTCTGCTGCTCACAAGCGAGCTGCTCGGCTGGAACAGCCTGAGCATTTCTAGATGTCACTCCTGAGTTTCCATTTCGATTTCCAGCTATGCCAAGATATTCAATTCGTGTTTGCGGGTTGGAACGAGACACACGCACCCTTGTAAAGAAAAACTGGTGAGAGTTGAGGTCGATTTCCATCTCAGCCATCTTAGAAGTGGCTTTCCCCACCTCTACAACGTAATAAAGGCGTCATTCCTAAGTAATCATGGCACCTAGAAACTAACGGCTTCGTTGGCGTAGTTGGTAGCATGCTGACTGTGCCCAATATCGCGGGTTCAAACCCGGCCCAAGTCGTCGGATTTTTAAGAGCTTTAAAATCCTTCAGTACAGGGTCTTTCATATTAAATAAGAACGGCAAGCGGCAGTTTTGTTATTCGCTGCTACGGTGGCCTTGGCCGAGCTTGTGGCGCGCCATGGCTTCCTGCTGTACTATTGAAAACGCGCGCATAGTACATACGAGGGCTGTTTTCTTTTTCAAGTTTCGATGGACTATATGAAAACAACAGATTGACATACCGAACTGATTTTACTACTAAATGTTTGCTTGTTTTATTCTTATGTCTCAACATAATCGCCAAAACGATTGAAACATTTGTCGTATCGTTACACCAGCTTTCCAATGCCCTCGGCAAAATATTCTGTCGCCACTGAGATGGGTAGGTCTGGACAGTCCCCTCAAGTTTTTCCTCTTTGACGAGGCGTTGCCGTCCAACCATGCCTTCAACTCTCGAAAAAGGTGAAAATCATTCAGTGCTGGTTTGGACTAAACGGCAGATGGTCCAAAACTTCACACTTGAATTCTTTGAAAAATCTATCGTAACGTTGGTACAGTGTGGTCATGAATGGTTTTCACCTTTTTCGAGTATTCAAGGTACGGTTGGGCGGCAACGCCTCGCCAAAGAGGAAAAACTTCAGGAGCCTGTCCAGACTTACCCACCTCAGTGGCGGCAGAATATTTTGCCGAGGGTATTGGAAAGCTGGTACAACAATAAGACAAATGTTTCAATCGTTTTGGCGATTATGTTGAGACATAAGAATAAAACAAGCAAACATTTAGTAGTAAAATCAGTTTGGTATGTCAATATATTATTTTTATACAGTCCATCGGAACTTGGAAAAATATAAACCAGCCCTCGTAATCACTAGGCGCGCGCTTTCAATAGTACAGCAGGGGACCCTGGCGCGCCACAAGCTCGGCCAAGGCCACCCCTGTAGCGAATAACAAAACTGCCGCTTGCCGTTCTTACTTTATATGAAAGACCCTGTATGCCTTCCTTTAGAGAGGAAGTAAAGCTGGCAGTCCCAATAATAGATTTATGGCATGTAAAAGATCTCTCCATTAACTAAACTTGTGCGAAGCTAAATTTCTAGCTTAGATTTCTTTGGAACACTCTATCCAAGTACCAACGTTCACCACTAGGTGTCAGTGACATCTGGTAGCGGAAGTTGGAACTATTTGAAATTGAACGGAACTTGTAGCTCATCCTATGGGTGTCCGCTTAAAGCAGCTACAGCCTCTGGCGAACCGAACATGTCCTCGGACACTCCCGGCACTAAAAGCCATACGCTAAATAAATAAATAAATAAATAAATAAATAAATAAATAAATAAATAAATAAATAAATTATACACTTCAAATGTTCGCCGTTTATCAATAACATCCGTGGTTAAGTGTTATGTAAGTATTATAGAAATGTATGACGAATTTCAGAAATTATGGACATTTCAAGAAAGACTTCTCCGAATCATGAGTGTTTCTAAGTTATGTAACTTTGTCTCAGGAACTAAGTGCCCAATCAAGTTGGTATTTTACACTACGAGTACACTGCTGTGCAACACTTAAGGAGGAACTGTCGCATGTTAGGTCACTGTCACTACGGGAGGCAACTGAAAGGAATATTCGATGTGATGAACAGAAATGCCACTTTTTTACAGAGACAATACTTTATACTTAAGTCCCTGCTGCGACCCATGGTGGTCCCCTAGACATCACAAAATAAAGGGACATGGTTCTTAAAAGGGTGTGTGATCACCACGGGCGTCGATGCATGCTCTGCAACGTGTTCCGATGCTGGCCACAAGATTGGAAAGAAGTTCTTGATAATGAGTTAATTTATGTGGCTTCATCTGTCTCGTCTTTAAATTTTGCACAGCAGTGTATATATAGGCGCTTATAAGCTAAAAGCAGTGAAGTAAAATTATAGTAATGAGAATAAAATAAAATAATTAAAAACAAGGAGTATCTGAAATAAAGGCTTAATATTTGGGAATTCAAATATTGAACAAATCTTAAGCAAATTCATATCGCCAATAAGTTTGGTTTACAAGCTTTAGTATTATCACTAGATTGCAAATTATATCTTTCATATAATTACTAGCATTACCCGTCGTGGCTTCGCCCGCAAATATTCTAGTTGTAAAGAGTACACTTAGCAACGTCTCAATCATGAATACTATGACTGATTTATCATTAAAGTTAGAATAATAATTATAATAATTTGGTAAAGAGCGTAAAAAATCAGACAGTATAACTCAACAATGGCATATAAATATTAAAATCTCACGAACGTCTCGTCCCATCGCATATATAAAATTCGACTCGAAATCACAAAGCGGTTTCACACTACGAACGTAAATATAAAATAAATGAGATATAATATTTAACACACTGACTCAACACAAAATCCATTTACCTAAATTCCTATGGAAAAAAAAAGAGTACACATCATAAAATTACACAAATCAAAATCATCTACACCCACATTTTCCCCCTTTCACCTCATAATATACACCACATCGATAAAACCTTTAGACATGTGTCTGTTTATTTTACTTATTAGTTCAGTCTATAGGCCTATACACGTTTCAATTCGCGAATTTAGCTTTTTTGTCGTTATTCTCGAAATGTTTCGGCAATTAATAAATTAATAAAATAAATAATTTTTTTTTCTTTCTTAATACTTATTGACCAAGTTCCAAAACAGAATTGTTTTCTGCCTTGTCATATTTGAAAAGATCCACAAGGTTAGGAATGTTGTCGATAGATGATATGAGCTGAAATGGTTCGTAAGCGACTTGATGGGTGGCAGACGGTATAAGAGAGGAATAACACTGTCGTCTTTTCACAGTTCTCGTGTGTGCTGACAAATAGAAGAACGAACTTTTCAATAACAAACTTGGAACTGTTGTCTGCGTACAACTTTGAAAGTTAAATAATATTAAGTTTCTTAGATATCTTGTCTGCGTACAACTCCGTCTGGTAAAAATTAATAAATGTAAAAAAAAATATTGGAATGCAGCCGAAATAAATCAGAAACCTCTATGGGCATCAAATTGGCGGGTGAAAAGCTAAAGGAAGTAGGAGACTTCTGTTACTTAGGAAGCAAAATATCCAGTGATGGACGAAGCGAAGAGGATATATAAAGTAGGTTGGCTCAGGCAAGGAAAGCATTTCAAAAAAAAAAAGGAAACGGTTGACATCGAATATAGATTTAGGTTTTAGGAAGTCATTTTTGAAAGCCTTTGTCTGGAACGTGGCGCTCTATGGAAGTGAAACTTGGACTATTGGTGCAGAAGAAAAGACGAGAATTGAAGCGTTTGAAATGTGGTGTTACAGGAGAATGATGAAGATCAGATGGGAAGATAGGGTTACAAACGAAGTGGTAGAGAAGAGAAGAGATAGGTTGGTAGGACACATACTAAGACACCCAGGATTGGCAAGCTTAGTTATGGAAGGAAGGGTCGAGGACAAGAGCTGTAGGGGTAGACCAAGGTTAGAATATGTTAAACAGATTGCCTCGGATGTAGGGTGTGGTAACTATGTAGAGATGAAACGATTAGCTCAGAACAGGGAGGCATGGAGAGCTGCATAAAAACAGTCAAAAACTGAGGACTCAAACAACAAATAACTTATTAAAGCAGTGTGAAAAATTCAGTTTCAAATTCACTCAAGAAGATTTACCCTCATTAGCCGAGAATTTTAGCCCCTTCTTTTCAAGAATTTTGACTGCCTCTACTACGTAGGCCTACACAATTCACTTGCTCAAGATTACACATTATCATTAATTTATTAAAGTAATTTTCAATGCTGCCTGAAGTTACTGGACGTCTGCGATGAGACAGTTCGCCTTCTCTTGGGCTTCACTAGCCAATTTCATTTATGCGATATTCTTCGCTTACCTGACGGGGTACATCGTTTCTGTTGGAAATGAAATATGCAGGTAGGATCGAGGGGCTATCGAGACAGGCGAGGCAAGCCGGAGCGGGACGAGTTATGGATATACGTTACGTAGCTTAGCATTAGTATCAGGTTATACAGGACGTGCAGGAACTTGTAAGACTATGGCTGCACAACTGAGCGAACTCGACTACAAAACGTGACAGTTATTGCGTATGAGTGATCACAGGGCGTTGCTTTGTAACTAATGACGTTGGACGATGGGAAAATAACTTACCATAGTGGAAATATTCATGAATTTTCAGTCGATTGACACCTATTTATCCCGAATTGTATTTGGAGGAAATTGTGAGACTCTACTGTAAAAAAGTGCACGAATATTAACACGCCAGGGGTCGTGCCCGTTTTAGAACGCAGAAGGTCACACGAAGGCAAATTGCTCACTCTTGCAAGTTTCAGCACCTGCTATTTTGCTTCTGCAGTATTGTGTGATAGAAGGATAAACCTGAGGACTAAAGAAAAGGTGAGATCTGCAATGATTTATGGAGCAGAGACATGGGCACAAACTAAGGCAACGGATATGGCTGAAATAAAATAATATCGTAAGGCCTCGGGTGCCGGGTGCAAACTTTGTAATTTGACACCCAGAGGGTAGCTTGCATGTCGAATTTCATTGTTCCTTGAATCAGTGTGAAAGTCAAGGAGGTTAGATAGATGAGGTTAGATATCTAAGCTCCTTGAACTCTATAGCGCTTTCTAGTAGAGAAATGAGGAACTTTGTGTTGGCGGAAACTCCCGAGATTAATTTTACCATTATGAACACGGCCTACTGAATTCAAATGGATTCTTTGACATGCGTGTCATATTTTTGCCGCCTTCCAAAAATCACTTACCACGGCCAGGAGCGAACCTGCAATCTTGGGGTTGGTAGACCGACACCCTATCCATTCGCCCACCATGAGAATTTGTGGCGTCACGAGAGCCGATAGGATTCGAAATTAGAGAAAAGAGGCAGTGTTAAAGTGACGGAGATATCAAAGAAAGTTCAAGAGAGACGACTACAGTGGTATGACGTCACTTATGTTGGCAAGAGAATGACAGTAATGGTAGTGGAAGGTGACAGAGGAAGGGGAAGATGGAGGGACTGTATACGAGATGACTTGAGAGAGAAACATCTAAGGGAAGAGGACGTATGGGACCGAGGGAAATGGAGTAGACTTGCCAGGAACGTCGACCCCACTTGAGTGGGAAAAGACGAAGGAAAAGAAGAAGAAGTAAATGCTTTGACAGAATTACGTAGTGAATCCTGTTTAACTACCTTTAAACCAGTATTAATATAATTAGTGTGTAAATAAATTGTCTCAATGTAAAATAATAAATACGCATGTATTGTAAAATCTCATGTCATCCGGGAGTTATCATTGCACTGAACAAATTGGCTTAACGTGTGCATTTCAAAGAAAGATTTGTTCACAGTTGAAGTAATTAATGTAAACCATTAATAAACAATGAATTTCACTTACAGAGGAGTAGAAATTATTACACTCGATGACAGTTTTCCACTTTGTACAGGGTGATTCTTTTGCTGGAGTGGGGCCAGTGGCCAGCCACCAGGAGCGTGCAGACCTTCCGCCAGCCAACCGAACTCGGCCCGCAGATTGCGCGGAGATAGAAGCCGTAACCGAGTACATTAATTAATGGTAAACTCACCAGCAAATCATGATTAAAGAACTTAACTTTTCACAGAAGATGCTGAAAATGGTGAAACATTATACGGCAGCAGATATCCGTCATTACGGAAGGAGAATTACAACGTGTAAACGCTAATTTATTTACACAGTACAACGCCTGTCTGTCATCTGAAGGAGATTATTTTCAGCATCTTCTGTGAGAAGGTAATTTCTTTAATCATGATTTTCCGGTGAATTTACCATTAATTAATGTACTCCGTTGCGGTTTCTATCTGCGGATAGAGTTCGGTTTGGCTAGCGGAAGGCGTGCGCGTGTCTGCCCCGCTCCAGCAAGAAAATCACCCTCTACGATATGTGACCTAAAGGCGGGTTCACACGGAGTCGTGAAGCAGGCGAGAGCACTACTAGTTTTGAGCATGCGTCACGACTTGCTTATTCAACTTAAGAACCCACGACCTTGTTCAGTTCACACGGACGAAGTGTTCTCGCTGGCTGGTCGTAAGTTTCTCGCTCGTTGTGAAGCTGCGAAAGAATACGACTGCAGCGGTCGTACTCACTCCAACCAGTCGGAGATTTCACGCCCTCCTTTTCGAGGGCGAGCACGACCCCCACTCCCACTACCACTGGTTCACACGAGGTCGTGTCCACGACCGGCTGATCGATCAGTAGTGCTCTCGCCCTCTTCACGACTCCGTGTGAACCCGCCTTAATACAGTAGAAGTGTTTTGTAAGGCGCTGAAATTATTTCAAATGTTCAATCAATAGTCTAAACCTCGAACCATTTTTTTTAAGAATCTGGCAGCAAACTAATTGTTTACAGTTTCCACTAAAAGAGGAGTCTTGTTAATGCAGAATACCACTCGTTTTGTTTGGATTACTTTGTTCTAGTTTTCGTGTGAACTAGACCAGAGAGATTGGGAGTCATTTATTAATGATGGCCCCCTCTTAAACTATTCAAAGATTCGTGGACAATGGATTGAAATCACCTGATTTAAAGCATTCATACCAAAGTCAATGAAAAAGGGTATAACGGACCTAGCTCAGGCACCCCTCAGAATTTCCAATTTCGAAAAATTCCAGATGCAATTCCTTATGGGAAGAATTGTAAGTCCACAGGGATGAAAACATTACTAATTATGGTAATAAAAATATTTTTTATTTAAATTGTGATTTTTTAAATTATTTGCTTGAGTCTAATATTTTGCACACCACTGTAAATCAAACTATCTTAGAAATGCAGAATGTTGCAAAAATGTGTTACACGAGAAATCGCACGATGGCAAATTGCCGCGGAAGTCATAAACCACTCGGGAAAGGGACAGACAAGACTCTGACAATCGTTAAGGTCAGGTGCGAGAGAGAGCTGAGAGAGATGAAACGGTTGCCCAAAAATCTACCGTCAATAGCAACATAATTATTAAGAAAATTCAAACAAGATGTTCAGTAAATAACTTATAGCCTACTTTCTCCTAAATGCATAGGGTCTAGGTATTGTTATAACTCTTTGTCCTTTTCAAGAAGTATAATTGAATGTTGATTGTAGTAGCTTGTTGAAATACAACGGGCTATACGGATTTTATCATGAATATGAGGTGCCTTTTGCTAGTGCTACCTCTGTAAAAAAATTCATTCAATTCGGTTTCACCGTGCTTGAATTGATATGGGTAATCGATTTTCACACATAAATGGCCGCTATATGCAAACTATTGCGCTGATGACCTTGTAGTTCAGTCAAAAAAGGCTTCCCACAAAAAGTTATGTTCTTGCAAAATTTGGTAGAGATCAAATGATTAGGTTGGTCGTAATTTGATTTAAGCTTTTTAACATTTGGGTGGCCACCATTCCGTTTCCGTCAAGATGGTGGCGATATAAAACATGGCGCTGAAGTGCCCTTTGCTAGTTCTACCTCTGTACCAAATTTCGTTCAATTCGGTTTCACCATGTTCGAATTGATAGGGAGGGGGGGACAGACATTCTGAGTACACACACACAGACACACAATTTTTGGCCCTGTCTAGATCTCATAAGTCTACTTTCATTTTTTGCAAATATCGAAAGTAGGCTAAAAACACCGCAAACTGCCGCGGGCGCGACCTCGCGCATTTTAAAGACCGACAGGTTTTGTTCGTGAAGCGAACATTATCAGGCCTAGGGGAATGAAATAAATTCAGGTTGTCTTATATACTTGAACCTTAGTACGTGTTGATCAACTGAAAAGTTTTAAAAATTTACTAGACAACAATGAAAATGGTTTCACATTTAATGGCGAAGATTCGTATGGAAGCGTCCTTGGCCTCATGTTACGAACAGTCCCAGCATTTGTCTCTCGTAGAAATAGGAAACCACAGAAAAGTTCTACAGTAGGAAGACTGAGGTGGGAATCGAACCCACCTCTACTCATGTTTGCGTCACGAGGCTGAGTATACCCCGTTCCAGCTCTCAGAATAGTATTGTCATATATATATATATTTTTTTTTTGGCAGAGTCAGAAATCAAACCTAGAATTCTGGGGTGACAGCCAAGAATGCTGGCCGCTATACCATGAGGTGGTCGGTTTGCTGAGAATTTTCTACATTATTATAGATCACTTCGACCTTTCCTGAGCACTCCGAGTCGTGAAGGACTTCTAGTATCCTATTTGGTGATACAGTTAAAACTGCCGTTAACAGACCTTCTTATAAAAGAACTTGTTTCTTTGGGTTATCTTTGCTTTTTTTAGAGGCTTCGGTAGCTTCTATACCCAAAATCGCGGGTTCAAACCCAGTCGAAGTCGTCAGTTTTTTAAGAGCATTAAATATTCCTCAGTATGCCTTCCTTCGGAGGGAAAGTAAAGCCGGCGGGCCCATGTCATAGATTTATGGCATGTAAAAGAAACTTCCATTAACTACAATTGGGTGAAGCTAAATTTGTAGGTTAGATTTGATCAACGCTCTATTAAGTTCTAACGTTCGCCTCCAGGTGCCGGTTGCAGTGGCATCTAGTAGCCAAGTTCGCGGTTAGGTGTCGTTGACGTAGCTTTGTTAGCATAAGTAGGAACTACTTGAAATTGATAGTCTGCAGTCCTTACCTGAATTACAGATAACACACACTAATACAGCCATCACTATTAACACCGATTATCAGACAGATTCTACACACACCCAAGGTACACGGGGCTACATGACCGCGTTGTCGCAGCCCCTAAACTGAGGAACCAACCAACCAATCGTGTTTTTAAAGTAAATATTTGACAGCCCGGTGAATTTTTGGGTGAAGAAACGTGTTAAATTCCCTTAATTTGGATCTTCGTGGTGCAGTGTCTAGCATGCTTGGCTGTAGCCCCAGAGGTCCGGGTTGGTTCCCCTTTTTCCATTGCCTTTGGGGCGGACCCTCTCCTCTTTGCCTTTTATGGCTCTATTTCAATCCAAGTCCCCCAAGTCTCATTCTTCGAGGGTTGAGGGCATTTCTTTTCCCTGTCTTTAATTTCCCCTATTTATATTTTGCCCATTTCTCCTTCTAGGGAATGGAATGAATGAAACCCCCGTCTAGCGGCGAGGATATGAACTGTGCCGGCTGCCGAAGCCTGTCGCACTCCCCTGGGGCAATGATTAAATGAATGATAGATGAAATGAAATTATAGTGGAGAGTGTTGCTGGAATGCAATTGTGACAGGGAAAACCGGAGTACCCGGAGAAAAACCTGTCTGCCTCCGCTTTGTCCAGCACAAATCTCACATGGAGTGACCGGGATTTGAACCACGGACCCAGCGGTGAGAGGCCGGCGTGCTGCTGCCTATGCAACGGAGGCTTATCTTACAAATACACACACTAATACAGCCATCACAATAAGACAAATTCCACACACACCCATGTACATCGAGCTACATGACGAAGTTGACGTAAGGCTACTAAATAAATCAACTACAACAGCTTAATTTATGTCTGAACAAGTTTTTCATCCCCCCCCCCCCCCCTCACAATCAGACACATACTCAAATCGTGGCGCCGGTATTGCAATGCCAGTAATATATTCCTACCGCTAAAGCTCTGAGTGGGCCAATTTCACATCCATAACTCCCTTCGCTAGCAACGTTTTGTGTGTGTTGAGGTACAATATAGATCGGTCCTCTCTCGCTTGCCAAATGGCTTAAGTTCAGTTTCGCTTTAACTTCCGACAGTCACAAATTGTACAGTGTGAGTTAGTTTCTAATAAGAAGAGCGTAACATTTACGTTCGCTCGTAATCAAAGTTTCGTGTGGAATCGGAAAGACGATGATGTAGGTCAATCTGTGTAGCGGGCGGCGCAGTCACGCTGTGAAATATGCCTCAAAGTGCTCGCTGCCAGCCAAAAGAGACATGTAAAAGATCAGCAAGACGAATATAAATTATTCAAAGCTAGTAACGAATTTTCTTTTCATCTCTCTGAACTCCAATTGAAAAGATCAGTTGAGCGGCTTTCACCCAGAGACCAATGCTGAATTCTAACGTCATTGGATTAATGTGCAATGTCACGGGGGTATTCCATAAACAATGTTTCTCCCATGATAGAGAGCTCACCTTGATTCCTAAATTAGGGTTTGTTTATTATGTGCTATTATACAAAGGTCATTCAAAAGAGGTGGATATAGCTCTGAATGGGACTTCCAGGATTGTGTCTGGATGTCTTAGACCAACATCACTTCAGAAGATCTACCCTCTTATTGGAATTTCTCCACCTCATGTCCGAAGAATGGTAGCTGCAGCATCTGAGAAGAAACGGCAAGAAACCGATTCAGGCATCCAATTTTGGGTCAACAACCAGCCCGACAGAGACTTAAGTCCAGAAACAGCTTTATGAGGGGAATAACAGCCCTCGAAGGCTCACAAGAAGCTGCCCGTGTGAAGATATGGAAGACAGAAATTCAAGACCCAATTATTCCTATATCAGAGAAAATGGCACCTGATCACAACTTGGAAATCATTGAACAGGCTGAGGACGGGGTTTCACGCTGCAAGAACAATCTCAAGAAATGGAACATGCTTGTCAACAATGATGAGTTCTGCGACTGCAGCATGTTACAAGGTCCAGAACATCTGCTGATCTGCCCCTTGATGGAGTAGATATGTTCAAAAGACGATCTTTTGGCTACAAATGCTAATGCTATAACTGTTGCTACTTACTGGCAAAATGTAATTTGATTCGGACACGGAAAATAAATGAAAAATAAATATACAAAGGTTAACAAATATCGTGATAAAATAAGTATAAAGGAGAGAAAACTAATAGACTAAAAATAAATTATGAAGCCTAGATGAACCTGCTCAGCAACCGCTTGGATCATAGACTGCAAATGGTCAGGGAATATGTATTTCCCACACGGCTGTATGGAATGAGAGGGTGGGCTCTAACCCAGGCCCTGTGCAAGAAGCTTGAATCCTTCGAAATGTGGATGTATCGGCGAATGTTACGTACCTCGTGGACCGAAAGAATGAGGAATTCTCAAGTGATGGGAAGATTAAACAAGAAGCCGGAAGTGCTCCTTTCCATCAATAAGTGGGAACGAATATTTCGGACACGTGATGTGGAATGAAAATACAGAATCCTACAGTTGGTGATTCAGGGGTAGTTCTCAGGACAGCGGAGACCCGGCCGAAGGAGAATCTCTTGGCTGAGGAACCTCAGGGACTGATATGAGATGAGCACAGCGACCCTTTATCGTGTGGCAGATTCGAAGACTAGAATAGCCATGATGACAACCAACTTTCGATGGAAGACGGCTCGGCAGGAAGAAGAAGAAGAAGATAATGATGATGATAATTGCTGTTTTACGGGGCCTAACATCTAGGTTATCAGCATCTAATGATATGGTGATAATGAAAAAAAAATTATAATGAATTGAAACACTACGTACTGCAACTAATTACTGATTTACATCTAACTGTTGTTATTTCTTTTAAGCGTGTGTGTAATTTGTCTGATAACCTGTGTTATTATGATGACTGTCGTAGTGTGTGTATTTGAAATTCAGATGAGGATTGGGAAGGAGATGGCCGTAATCTTACGTTGGGAAATGTGAAACCACGGATAACCTCTTCGTATGGCTGAGGTTGGAATCGAACCTGTCTGTTTTCAGTTTTTCCTCGCATGGCTGAGTGTACCCTGCTCCAGCCCCCAGACCAGAATTATATTTCTTGGCACAGCCGGGTATCGAACCCAGACCTCCACGGTGACAGCCAAGAGTTTAGGCATTACGCAACGAGGTGGTCTTTACTAATTAGAATTGCTCATATTGATACTACTACAGTCATCGCAGAAACATAGGTTATCAGACAAATTGGACCCATGCATAATTACATGGGGGCGATGCCCACGAAGTCCCAAGCCCCTAAAATGAATTAACAACAAACAGTACACAAATGCTATGTACAGATAATGATCTTGAATTTCCATATGTTTACTTGTCAGTGTTCTGTACTCAGAGGCTTTATGATACCACCACAATGGTTTCACTCTGTCGGACGGCTTGTACAATTTTCATTTTGTAGGTTCCTCTTTGATACCGCTGTTTGTTGTCACATCGGGGCGTGTTTCAATGACACTTGCTGTAGACTACTCTTGGACACACGTCAAAGGTTTTGTTTTGTCACTCACTAATACGGCATTATTTTCACATCACCGTTTGTGATATCTCCATGTTCAGTTGCATCTACTTTAATACCGACAGCGGTAACCATGCTCGCTAAGGATTAAGTTCATGTGGCTTGTTATCATGCGACTCCGTAGGTTCAAAACAGAATTGTGTAAGTTATTTTTCAAAAGTAACTACTTTACCGTTACTTCTGAAAAATAGTAACAAAGTTACAGTTAGAATATTGTCAATCGAATCATTAGGCTTACTGTTTCCCTACTTGTATATAAAATATAATTGATTACTCTAATATAATAATAATATAATTGATTTGAACGGAAAAGTGGAATCCATGGAAAACCCAAAATAAATCTCGCGGATGTAATTAACAAGACATTTGGCGTATGTTCATCGTAAAGATCGTAGAGGTTCGGTTCCAATTATTTCCCCTCCCCAAACCTTTTGATCAGATCAGATGTAACTTATAAAATGTTGCTTTGTGTTTTCAGGCTCTGTGGTAGAAAATGTCATTCCCAGAATTGACTGGAGATATATCCAAAATATGGTTGTTACAGGAGCTATAGTCTATTGCACGATTTTCGGTAATGGTTCATAAACCCTGATTGAGGATCGGACCTAATCTTATACAGGCAGGAAATGCATCACATAAGATGATGAGACGTTTTATATTCTGAGGTCTTCACGTTAATGGTCTAGACACAGACGAGTCAGAATTATTGCGGCTCAAAGAGCATTTGAAACGTTTATGGCACCAGTGCGTGCGTACGTAAAGGAAGGCTTACTGAGGGATTTTTAACGCTTTTAAATATCCGATGATTTTGGCCAGGTAGTCGAACTTTTCAAAACTTTCAAAAATGTTAAAAGCTTCTCACAAGCATAGGAGATACGAGGGAAACGCAAGTTCAAGTCCAAAGTAACGGAAAATGTTGAAAATTGGTTGGTTGGTTTTGGGGCTGCGACAATGCGGTCATGTAGCCCCGTGTACTTTAGCTGTGTGTAGAATGACTGTATTAGTGTGTTTTATCTGTTTTTAATTCAAGTAAGGACTGCATACATTCAATTTTCAGGTAGTTCCTACTTTTGCTACCAAACGCCACCGTCAACGACAACTAGTTCTGAACTTGGTTACTATATGCCACCGGAGTCGGCTCCTGGCGACGAACGTTGGAACTTAACAGCGTCAGTCAAATATAACCTGTAATTTAGCTTGACACAAGGGTAATTAGCGGAAGGTTCTTTTTCATGCCATAAATCTATGACATGTGACCGCCGCCTTTACTTCCCCTCTGAAGGAAGGCTTACTGAGGGATTTTTAACGCTTTTAAATATCCGATGATTTTGGCCAGGTTTGAACCCGCGATCTTGGGCATAGAAGCTCAGAGTGCTACCAACTACGCCACCGAAGCCGCCTGGAAAATTGGATAAGAATATGTATTATTACAATTTTGATAATAAGTACGATTGTTTCTGACAGTTAACATGTCTTTGTCTCCCTGGAATCGTGTACAATTGTCGTACAAGACGTATGACGGACACAATCATACAATCTCATTATATAATACGCTAAGGCAGTGGTTCCCAACATTTGTCAGCTGACGCCCCCTTTTTCAGATACGGGAGTTCGATGCTCCTCCCCCCGTCCCTTCTACTCATCGCTTCTATAACCTGTTCGATTGACGCGGAGGATATAGACCTAACCTAGTAACTCTACATAATGATGATGATGATGATAATTGTTGTTTTAAGGGGCCTAACATCTAGGTTATCGGCCCCTGATGGTTTGGGTGATCCTGAAGATGAAAATGAAATGCGAACTTAAAACTAAAACTAACTACTAACCTACATACTACAAGAAGAAATGGAAAACTAAAGGAGAATAAGGCAAATAAAGGACAGGAGGAAAAGAAATGCCCTCAACCCTCGAAGAAGGCGGATTGAGGGACTTGGAAGGAAGGAGAGCCATGAACGGCAGATAGGAAAGTGAAAGAGGAGAGGGTCCGCCCCAAAGGTAAGGGACAAAAAGGGAAAACGGACCCAGCTCAGGAATCCCTCGGGGTCGCCAACTCCCGAACTCACCGGCCGTGAGCCCCTGAGGGTGTAGCATTATCTAGGGTGCACCAAAAGTGGTGGGGCTACATACACCCGGTCTCCTTGAGGGCCTTAAGCAGAAGGCAGGAGATAACATGAAAAGAAAAAGAAGGCTGACCCCTCGCAGAAGGAGGGGATCAGAAAAGATGAGACAAGGGCCAATTAAGGCGGGAAAGGAAGAGACTCCCTAGGCCTCGGATACCCTAATACCGTCGGGGTCGGAAGAGAGCAAGAGTTGACCAAGGGAGGTCGACAGGAAAGAAGAAAGAGAGGAGCCGGCACAAGTAAGTGGAAGCAATGCCGGACTCAGCTGGGGCCCCGTGGTCGTCTCATAATGGAATAGGCCTATCTATTACATACTAACTTCATTATAGCACAGTACAAAGAACAAACTTTTACAACAAATCCTTAAATTAGTCAACAAATGTCAGTGAGAGGGTTGACACTGTTTTCTCTTGGTAAGATTCGGTATGTTTGGTTTGATATTTGACAGAGCACAGTGGAGATCACTTGCAACATCAAGCCGACAGCGCTGCTTTGTTTCTATGACACTCAGCGTTGAACATCCTGACTCGCATAAATATGTCTGTGAAAATGGGACAATGACACGCAGTGAAAATTTGGCTATTACAGGATACACTGCAAGACAGTTTACCCAAAAGTCACCAAGTCGTAATATTTTAGAATCATCTTTTAGCTTTGATTCACACTTCAAATCTATGGCTTCTTCTTGAATCTGTGCTGACAGTGCTTCAATGTCAATGGCAAACGAATTTCTTGTTAACATCCAGGACCATTCTTCCGAAGAGATATCAGGAAAGTAGAAGTTGAATTCTTGTGCCAGGGAATCCAAATGTGACTGAATTTGCACCAAGTTTATTACAATCACCTTAATTATCCGGCAAAATTGCATTAAGGCGGTGAAAGGATGAGAAGTTGTTCAACTGAAGCGGGCGTTTTCATAACTGTACTTTTTCCAGGAATGCCTAATATTGGAGTTTTTGCCTTGGAGCTTTACGTTCAAACTTCATGTTTCAAAGAAATCACAAAGATATGTCAACGAGACATAAAATTGGCATGATTTGGCTCCTTACAACACAGCAAATTCCTTATTTCACCTCCAACCTCGGCGCTCCGCAGAGGTTTGTGCCGACAGTTGGCAATTACCAGTGCTTTTGAACGATTGACTTGGTGCGACAATCACTTGGAGAGATTCGAAAAATGTTTTATTTTACAAAATTGTAATATTGTAACTTAATTCGGAAATCACGTCCCGCCCCCCTTGATATAAAGCCCCACGCCCCCCAGGTTGGGAACCCCTGCGCTAAGGTTTATGTTTTACAAAACTCAAGCTACTAAATCAGAAGTATTTAGAAGGTGTAGTTTGTACCAAAATCTTCCAAATCGTCTCAATAATACAGGAAAAAATCTTGCATTTCTTGAAAAGTCAACGGAAATATATTTATTTGTTTATAAAGTGCTTTTAATAGTACATTATGAAACGAGCCTCTAATGGCAATAATTAAGACACGAGTATGTTTATAATTTCCATACGAGTGTCTTAATTACCATTATAGGCGAGTTGCATACGACTGTTTATGTTCGACGATAATTATTATAATTATTTTATGTTCGAACATAAATATTCATAAGTATCTGTCGAGATTTCGCTAGTTTTATGTACTGAGCAGAGCGCATGGGACGCATAGAATACCTCGTATTTGACCATGGCCTCCTCGATTACCCTACTATGACACTAGGCCACGCAGTGAAATTTAAATTGGAGGGCCTTGGAACTCAGCGCAGGGGCGAAGCTATCCTTACCTAATTGGTCAAACAACTGTTTCTTGAGCTCTGATTGGTGGGAGAAACTGTCCCATAATGTAAACTTGTACTACATTATAGTACTGTTTTCTGACATATAATATATACATTTCAACATCGTCGAACATACACAAATAAACAAGACGATAGCCCCTGGCAGAACTGTTTCGCGTACAGCCCGCATAGCACTAGCGTCAGGCGGGTAGTCTGTACACATGGGGCGCACACAACCCATTATGCGAGAGTTGTCGCACGGGTCCGTATATTCATATTGTTGCTGTTTTGGTTCCAAAGCTGGATCTCCCCACGTAACAGGAATGAATGGAGAAAGACCATGGAGAATCCCGACCGCAAGAAATGTTAGATTATGGGGGAGATGATGATTAGGCCTGTGCCTTTTATAGCTGGTCGACTAATTTGTCGATGAGCTTAATGTGGCCATCAAGACTCTTGTTGTCACCAGAACAGAACGGGCAGAGGTTTTCAATGCTGTAAAGTTGGCAGGGCAGTGCAGCGTTTGAGTGTGGCGGATCAGGAAGTGCTTAGCGGAAGTTAGCGGCCCCTAGCGTGTAATCCTGGCATTGTCTTGTATTATACTGCATGTGGCTTGTGGCGATAACATTCAACGAACTTTCCCAACAATACGTATTGTAGTGTTGCGATTTCATTAATAACTTCGGCCTTAACTTCAGATTTCTTCCTTGAAAATAAAAGAAAATCTTTGCTGATATCAAACGCGCCTTCAATAAGATTGATCTAGTGTGTTCATGGTCAGGGAAGTAAGGAAACACCGTCAAAGATAACCTCCTCATCTCCCTGAAACTTTGCATAGGCTACATATTGTTATGGCGTTTGAAGTAATTTTCAGCTGAAAAGCATCAAATTTTCGGCTACATATTGATCAGATTGTAAAGAAAACACCTGTGATGGGGTGAAACCTCACTGTCATGGTTTTCCATCGCTTCCTAAGTTTAGTTCCAATAATTCCAGGACGATACCTCTCTATAGAACGGAGCCTCACAGAGGCCGTATGGCAGCCAGTTCACAATGAGTCACTGACAATTACATGTGATAACAAGCTTCTGTTAAAAAAATTGTACTTTTTCTTGGTTGTTTTCGGAGTGGAAGACGATCTTAACTCCTTTGGTGAGGAGTTCCATTAGCTCGCTGCATTGACGGTAAAGGAGTATCATCATCATCATAACCATCATCATCAACAACAACAGCAACCACAACAAATCTAGCGAAAGGTTAAAATCGAAAGTCCCACTGAAAATATAAATTAAAAATACATTTATGTTTAACATCCCATCAAAGTCACCTCTACAACAAGTAGCCCTACTTTGTTCAGGTATATTGAATGTATTTTGGTACATTTTATGCTAGATTGATCGGTGATCAATTAATTACTTGACCGTGAGGATCAATATGCCATCATTTTTGGAAACCTGTACAGGAAGCAGCAAAGCTCTGAGCTTTCAGCTCTCGTAGTCAAGAAGTGCAAATGTCCTTCCTATAAGTGGACGTAGTGCATGGTTCACTACCTCTGCGGTGGTCGAGGCATGGTCACCAACAGCCCGCTGATGAGCCAGACTTGGTATACCTTCGTGAAACTCAGCTAAAGGAACAGCAAACAACTAGAAGATTTGCTGAGTTTTAATTTACCCAATTATTTTTTTCGATTGTCTCGGTCAAACGGTATTCCGGTTAAAAGTGTTTCGGATAACAGAGGTTCTACTGTATCACAAATGCTTTCATTATAAACTGCCAATTTGAGCGGCCTGGCTTGCAGGACCCGGAGAGAAAAGATTTGAAGTTGGTTTTAAGTTGATGAAAACTATTGCCTTTTCTTGCTTTAATGTTCTCTGCAAGTGTTTACGGTTAGTCTAGGGTTGGCCATTCACTTGCCCTTACCTGAGATCTTCAGGAAGTAGAATTAATTCTTGCTGTCAGCATGGTTGTTTCGTTCCTTAGTTTAGGGGCTGCGACAACGCGGTCATGTAGCCCCGTTCTCTTTGGGTGTGTGTAGAATTTGTCTGATAACCGGTGTTAATTCTGATGGCTGTATTAATGTGTGTTATCTGTGATTCAGGCAAGAACTGTAGACGGTTAATTTTTCAAGTAGTTCCTACTTTTGATACAAAATGCTACCGTCCAAGACACCTAGCTGCCGATTTGGCTACTAGATGCCATCGTAGCCAACACCTGGCGACTAACGTTGGAACTAATGTAGCGTTATCCGACTAACTTACAAATTTTAGCTTCCACAAGTGTAGTTAGTGGAAGCTTCTTTTTCACGCCAAAAAACTGACATTGGACCGCCGACCTTACTTCCCCTCCGAAGGAAGGCATACTGAGGGAGTTTTAACGCTTTTAAAAAGTCCGACGACTTCAGCCGGGTTTAAACCCGCGATTTTGGGCATAGAAGCTCAGCATGTTACCAACTATGCCACTGAAGCCGCCTTGCTATTAAGATGTAATTAAAAGCAATTCAAAATGTCTCGTATAGGAATGATTAGAACGCTGCTTAATGTGAATTATTCTATACATATAGGCCTACCGTTACATTTTACAACTTAAGGAACACGTTTTATAAGTTTTCCATCGGATATTCATGTTTTGTTAGTAATATCCAACATAATAGTTTCCTATTAACGTGTTTTAACAACTTATTAGGTAAGTAATCCTACCAATTATCAATGTTCATTTTATTGGTATATTCTGAGAACTTCAATTAATTCAAATTTTGGAATATTTGAAGTACTTGGAGTTTGTACTGAACTATAGTCTGTTGTTTGACGTTGATTGTCCCATGGCCGTGTCGCTATTGATCCTCCCAGGGCGGGGCTAATCTGTTTGAAGACGGGTACATGGTTCAGGTCATCACTGCGCGCTAATTTGTTTACTCTACCTCGTACAAAATCTAATTACTTTTGTTAGCGGCCTTTCACGAACCTAATCTAACTTAAGGTACAATTTTTAAAAATGTGGCTTTATCGCCCACAACACCACCTATGTTTAGGAATATCAATTGTGTTTTATGCATGTTACTTTTAGAAGTTGAATGTTGTATTCATTGCATGGAGCGGGATGATCGAACTGCGCTAATTGGGTTAAACCCACAGAGTCCAGTCAGCTTACGCTAATGGGTTTGCCATGAGTTGACTGACAGCCACGTACACCTGAAACCCTTGAAGTTTCCCTAGATATAATCAGTGCAGCTAACATATTATCCATGCACAATCAAAGAGGTGGAGTCAGTAGGCCGTGTTCATAATGGCAAAATTAACCTTGGGATTTTCCGCCAACACAAAGCTCCTCATTTCTCTACTAGAAAGCGCTATAGTGTCAATGAGCTTAGACATCTAACCTCCTTGACTTTCATAGTGCTTCAAGGAGCGATAAAATTCGACATGCAAGTTGCCCTCTGGGCGCCAATTACCACAGCTGGCACCCGGCACCCGTGGCCATGTGATGTTATTATTATTATTTTTTATTATTATTATTACTGAAAAGTCAATCAAAATAGATTTCTAGCACTTAACAAAAGGTTTATGTTAAATAGCTACTAGCTTCTTCTTAACTCTGAGAGACTTACTCCCTCATATAAAGCTGTGACATGACTAAATTGGAAAAAAAAAGACCTTAAAAGGCCGATTTCTCTAAAATATGACCGAAAAAATCTACCAAACTTTAAAAAAATGCTCCTAAAATGGAAAAATAGCAAAAAATGCAAAAAGATGCAATATAAAAATGACATTTTGGAGACGGGGTGGCCCGTCAGGAGTTTATATGTACTTCAGCATTGTTTTAGACGGCTCAGTATACGAAGACATTTTTACGAAGCTACAACATAAAAGTTAAAATGTGCAGATCTGAATAGTAACTGTCAAACTCAAAGAAAATGACCGAACTAGAGCTTTAAGTGCAAGACCAAAGAAATTCAGGAATCTGGAATAATGCCAAACTTGCTAATGAATAGTTTAGAATAAGTCTTTGAGATAACAAGAGTAGATAGTGAAGATCAGCGCAGGTTGACACATTCCGACAATATTTTCCTTCACCTCCAGTTTGGAGTGGTGGAGGGGGCGAGCAGTGAAACGCGCCTCGGGCAACTACCCCCGTTAGGCGTTTCCTAATTGACCCCCGTGGTGAGAACCCATTAGCGCAGTTTGGAATCATCGTGATGAAATGAAATCCACAGCCTGGTTCCAGTCTCCGACCGGGTCAGGAATGGAATGAATGAAGCCCCCAACTAGCGGCGAGGATATGAACTGTGCCGGCTGCCGAGGCCTGACGCACTCCTCTGGGGCAATGATTAAATGAATGACAGATGAAATGAAATGATAGTGGAGAGTGTTGCTGGAATGAAATTTGGACAGGGAAAACCGGAGTACCCGGAGAAAAACCTGTCTGCCTCCGTTTTGTCCAGCACAAATCTCACATGGAGTGACCGGGATTTGAACCACGGACCCAGTGGTGAGAGGCCGGCGTGCTGCCGCCTAAGCCACGGAGGCTTCGAACCACAATATATTATTAATAATAATAATAATAATAATAATAATAATAATAATATGTCATATTATAATTTATTATAACCTATGATATTCGAGAAAAAGGCCTTATTGTTTGCTCATCAAAAAGCTTGTGCTATAAGGTAGAATGAAAATAGTTATTTTTATATTTAGAACTAGTAGTTCTGTGACAAACTAAAGAGCTCACTTTTCTTAAAATTTCATTTTCAGACCAATGACTCATCTACAGTATATAGACCTATCTGAAATAATAAGTTTAACTACGGAGTTAAATTGGTAACACTAGAAAAAATGATTTGCTTGAAATACACCTGAAACATTGTAGCCCACAGTTTGTTTGCAATAGTTTCCTTCTATGCATTCTGTGTTATTGTGTTACTGAGGGTCTATGGGTCAAATATTTTAAAAAATATAGAGAACCTTTATCAACAGTTGGCAGCCCTGGCAGCCATGTCTGTTATAGTACACAAAGCACATACGACATTTGGTTGAAATTGATACTGTTGAATCTACATGCAATAAAAATTGTACCTATCAGCATGCGTATAATCATGTTGGCTACACTGTCGTGTATAAGCTTTGAAAGTTAGTAAATACTATTATCTATATCTGTGCCAGTTTTGGAACAGTTCCGATTCATGTAGGTGGACAAATCAGATGTAGTATGCATATTCGACCCATACTGAAAATAAAATGAATGGTCATTGGCTTTATTAATAAAATTATTATTTGACTACTTCGTAGTGTAGTGGCTAGCGTTCTTGGCTATCACCTCTGAGGTCCAGGTTCGATTCCCGGCTCTGCCAAGGAATTTTAATTCTGGTCTGTGGGCTGGAATGGGGTACACTCAGCCTCGTGAGCCAAAACTGAGAAGAGGAGGGTTTGATTCCCACCTCAGCGATTCTGGAAGTGGTTTTCCGTTGGTTTCCCCACTTCAACTCCTGGCATATGCTGGGATGTTTCGAACCTTAAGGCCACGGCCACCTCCTTTCCAATTCTATCCCCAATTTGCAAATACACACACTAGTACAGTCATCACATGATACAGGTGTTCACACAAATTCCACACACACCCAAATACACGGGGATATAAGTCCACCTCGTTGCGTAGTGGCTAGCATTCTTGGCTGTCGCCGTGGAGGTTCGGGTTCGATTCTCAGCTCTGCCAAGAAATTTAATTCTGGTCTGATGATGATGATGATGATGATAATTGTTGTTTTAAGGGACCTAACATCTAGTTTATCGGCCCCTAATGAGTTGGGTGATCATGAAGATGATAACGAAGTGTAAACTATAACTAAAAACTAACTACTAACTTATATACTAGAAGAAATGAAATAAAGAGAATAAGGCAAATAAAGGACAGGAGGAAAAGAAATGCCCTCAACCCACGAAGAATGCGGATTGAGGGACTTTTTTATTTATTTATTTAATAATTATTAGATACAACCATGAAAAGGTCATTTTACACTAATATTTTAACAATTACAAATAATATTAACAAAAACAACAACAACAACAACAACAATAACAGGTAACAATTGGCAGTGATGGCAGAAGGGATAAATCTCGGGAAGGACGCAGGGAGTGATTGGGGTAGTGAGTTATTAGGAGGGTGAGGGGTTAGGAATTGAGGGTGAAAGGGATCTTCTAATGTTATATTTGAATGTTCGATAGGGAGAGAATATGTCAATATTTGGAAGGGAGTTGCTAAGGGTAGGTAGACGGTGGAAAATAGAGCGCTTCTGTACTTCAAGACGTGGGCGAGGTATGTGGTGTAAATGGTTCTGGCGTGTTGAACGGGTGGGAACGTGGAGTGGGAAGTAGCTTAAGAGCATGTTACATTTTGTGTAACCATTCATAATTTTATGTAGGAAACACAGGTCAGTAAGTTGTAGACGGCTTCTCAGGTCGAGTAAATTGAGCTGATTTAGAATGTCGGATTTGGCAAAGTGCCTTAGTGAAGGATTGCGGGCTTTGACAATTGATATGAAGAAATTAAAGACACTGTTCAATTTAGAAATATTGGTTATAGCCGAAGTAGACCAAATTGGAGAAGAGAAATCTAGGATAGGGAGAACATATGTGGTGAAGTATAATTTAAGTGCAGTGAGGTCTTTAATTTCTGTGAATCTGTATAGAATGCCGAGACTGCGCATTGCGCGAGATTTGATATGGTCAATGTGGGGAGAGAATGTCAGTTTATCATCGTGAATAATACCTAAATCTCTTACCTGAGAAACCGTATCCAATTTATTTCCACATATTATATAGTCCGCCTGATTTCCAGATTTCAGTAGTGAGAAAGACACATTGAAGCACTTTTTCGGATTTGGAGATAACTTCCATTTGTTGAACCAATCAGTACATGTATTCACTGCTTCCTGGAGGTCAGCGTGGTCGTCAGAACTGGAAATGTTTCTGAATATCTTGAGGTCATCAGCGTATAGAAGAAGGGAACACGGAGAATTTTGCACACATGTGTTTATATCGTCCATATACAGCACGAAGAGAAGGGGTCCCAGGATACTGCCCTGAGTTACTCCTGATAAGACTGGGAGCCAGGACGACACAGACCCTGGAAGCACTACCCGTTGCTGCCTATTGGACAGGAAGCTTTGTATTAGGGATAGGAAGGATCCATGTACGTTGTATCGTGAAGCAAGCTTGTGGAGGAGAAGGACATGGTTCACGGAATCAAATGCTTTGGCCAGGTCAACGTAGATTACATCTAGCTGAGACTTTTGATCTATTGCAGAAATTATGTGATGGTTCAGAAAAGTCAGATTTGTTAAGCATGATTTTCCAGGGACGAAGCCATGTTGTTCTTCTGAGAGGTGTGGTTTGGTGAAAGTGAGGAGACGGCAATGTATTATTCTTTCGAAGACTGAAGAGAGTATAGGGACGATAGATATAGGTCTGTACGAGGAAATTTCATGCTTGCTGCCCGATTTAAAGACAGGTGTTACATCAGCTCTTTTCCATGAGTCAGGAAAAGTGCCGGAAGTCATGCACCAGTTGAGTATCATGGATAAGGGGATGCTGAGAGATGCAGAGGTGTTTTTCAGGAATATAGGGCTTATGTCTGATGGTCCGGTAGATCTGTTTGCGGGCAGACTTTTTAAAATATTTTGGATTTCATCGGGGGTCGTTGAAATTTGAGACAGTGAATCAGAACAGACGCTAGTAAGTTGAGGGGGACTGGGGATTGGTACGGGAACTGAAAAGGTTGAATGGAAATATTTATTGAAATGTGTGGACCTCAATTCAAATGGGATTTCTTCATTATGGAGGTTTAGATTAAGTGGAATTCTGGGAGTCTTTCTACGGGATGATATAAGTGTCCAGAACTTCTTTGGGTTATTCTTGGAAGGAAGGAGAGCCATAAAAGGCAGATAGGAAAGTGAAAGAGGAGAGGGTCCGCCCCACAGGTAATGGATAAAAGGGGCAAAAACCGGACCCAGCTCAGGAATCCCTCGGGGACGCCAACTCCCGAACTCACCAGCCGTGAGCCCCTGAGGGTGTAGCAATATCTAGGGTGCAACGGAAGTGGTGGGGCTACATACACCCTGCCTCGAGGGCCTTGAGCAGAAGGCAGGAGATAACATGAATAGAAAAAGAAGGCTGACCCCTCGCAGAAGGAGGGAATCAGAACAGATGAGACAAGGATCAATGAAGGCGGGAAAGGAAGAGACTCCCTAGGCCTCGGATACCCTTATACCGTCGGGGTCGGAAGAGAACAAGAGTTGACCAAGTGAGGTCGAAAGGAAAGAAGACGGAGAGGAGCCAGGCACAAGTAAGTGGAAGCAATGCCAGACTCAGCTGGGGCTCCGTGGTCGCCAACCCACGTCCCACTAGATGTGACCCCTGGGAGGAATTCTGGTCTGAGGCCTGGAACGGGGCACACTCAGCCTTGTGAGGCAAAACTGAGAAGAGGTGGGATCGATTCATACCTCAGCCATCCTGAATGTCATTCTCTAAGGTTTCCCACTTCTACAGGCAAATGCCGGGATGGTACCTAACTTAAGGCCACGGCTGCTTCCTATCCTAATCCTTCCTCAATTACAGATAAACACATTGGTACAGACATCACAAGAATACAGGTTATCACACAAATTCCACACACACCCACAAATACATGGGGTTATATGACCACGACGTCTCAGCTCCTAAAATAAGCAACAACAACAGATCAGAATTATATTTTTGGCAGATCCGGGAATCAAACCCGGACCACAGTGGTGACAACCATAATTGCTAACCACTATACTACGAGGTGGTCAAGTTGGATGAAGTATTATACTTTATATTCATTATATCCTTTTCCACTAGGGTCACTTGATCTAGTTGTCGCGCTCTTTCACTTGAGGGAAGCAGCCTATGAGGTCACGGGAGGATAAGGCAGATGTTTCAATGACATGGCTCAGCCCAGCTCAGCATTATGTTCGACCAATAAATCGTGTGGATGTTTGCGTACGACAAGCGCGCCAGGTGAGGTCGTAACTCATCGGGCACAGCCCTGCGCTACTCTGAGTTACGAGCAGGCCTCAACCGCATGCGATTCACGCTTTCTTTATGTTTACCAATCTTATATAGCCTAGGCCTCATTCTGTTGACCTAAGTACTTTGAAACATCCCCCAGGGGCTCACATCTTGTGGGACGTGGGTTGGTGACCACGGGACCCCAGCTGAGTCCGGCATTGCTTCCACTTACTTGTGCCGGGCTCCTCTCCGTCTTCTTTCCTGTCGACCTCCCTTGGACAACTCTTGTTCTTTTCTGACCCCGACGGTATTAGGGCATCCGAGGCCTAGGGAGTCTTTCACTTTCCCGCCTTAATTGGCCCTTGTCTCGTCTTTCCTGATCCCTCCTTCTTCGAGGAGTCAGACCTCTTGTTTTCTTTTCATTATATTTCCTTTTCTCTATAAGTTTCCCGCACTGTTTTTGTTAATTGGCTTCCCGTTTATCTAAATTCCCTTTAGCGTTTTTTTTGCATCTACACTACATTTTGTAGGTATTTTTAATCTACGTCGCATTTTGTAAGTTGTTTCGATCTAAATTGCATTTCGCGAATGTTTTCAACCTCAATTGCATTGACAATCTAAATTGATTTTTAGTAAGTCTTTCAATGTAGGAGCAGGGCATTTTTGTGAGTTTTTGAATTTCAATTGCATTTTGTAAGTATTTTCAACCTAAACCGCATTTCGCAAGAATTTTAAATCGAAATTGCATTTTGTGCGGTGGACATTTTGCAAGTATTTTGATTCTCCATTGCATTTTGTGGGTATTTTCAATCTAAGTTGCATTTTGTAAGTATTGTCAATCCAAATGAGTAGTTTGAATCTACCGTGGATTTTGTAAGTATTATCAATTTCAATTGCATTTAGTAAGTATTTTGAATTTCAATTGCACTTTGTGAATATTTTGGATTGGAAATAGGATATTTCAATCGGAATTGCAGTGTGTATTTTCAATTTCAATTGCATTTTGTAAGTATTTTCATCCTCAATTGCATTTTGTACGTAGTTTCGATCTCATTTGCATTTTGTAAGTATTTTGAATTTCAATTGCATTTTGTAAGTATTTCGACTCTACATTGCATTTTGTACGTATTTTGAACCTAGCCTGCATTTTGTGCGTCTTTTTTTTTCAATCTATTCCTTTTGTAAATCTTTTCGTTCTGAATTCCCTTTTGTAAGAACATTTTGTGAGTTGTTTCGATCTGAGTTCCTTTTTGTAATTATTTTCCGTCTCACTTAATTTTCCTTATGGTTTCCATTTCATTGTCATTTTCGCTATCGCCCAGATCATTAGGGGCCGATAACCTAGATGTTAGGCCCCTTAAAACAACAATTATCATCATCATCAACTTTGAAACATCCCCACATCAAAACAAACTATAAATAACGTATGTCTTCTTATATGTTGGTTGTGATCTCGGAAACTACTTTTTAGTTACAGGCCGGATGTTTGTTTTAGATGAGTGAAAAATTATATTTGTAATTATAATGGGAGCCTGGATAATAATAATATCGTATGGCCTCGGGTGCCAGGTGCTAGCATTGTTATTAGACACCCATAGGGCCGCTTTCATGTCGAAGGAAGCCTGGAGTCGAGTTACTACAGTACCTGTGTTGGTGTCACCTGCCCCATGCGGTAAGATGATTGACATATCTATCTCACGCTACTGCTGAAGTGCAGTCTTTGGCAAATACTGTATAATGGCGTTCTGTTCCTAACTATGTAACGTGTACATCCGCGTCACACAATACTCGACGTGGACTGTACTATTCTGCACGGTGGGGTCGTCACATGCTCAAGTCTGGAATTTAATTTCATCAGACCGGTGGTGACAACAGAAGCGAGAGAGTGAAAGAGTGACAGTGTACATGCTCAACCGGAAGGGCAATCGTTTAAAACAAACGTCCGGCTTGTAGTTATTGTTTTTTAAGGAGTGGAACAGCGAGGTCATCTGCCCCTTTAAAATTATGTTGATATTATTTTGTACTTTGTGTGAATTCGCTTCCCTTTCCATACATGTATGTCAAAACTCCTCCCGTTAACTAATGTTGAAACTAAGTGAGTTAGTGGACAGGACAGTGAACTTAAACATTACCTTAGGGTGGACACAGTTTAGATCCTTGCGGAACCCCTAATAGTTCAACGTGCTTTGGGTGGTTGGCAATCTAAGTATCTTCACTATTCTGGCTAAACCACAATTGGTCTAGATACAGTTATTAGATATCTAAATATACCGTGGCTGTTTTAAGGTCGGTGGAATATAAAGGTATGTGTTGAATATTGAGTCCTAGTTGCCGCCGAGTTGGCCCGTGAAATCTAGTTCAATCTCATGATAATATATTCTGCACTCCACTCGAACGAGCTTCAGTGGAGTCTCAAACGTTCCTTAATATCCTGGTTATGCTCCATTTGGCACAGCCTAGTGTATTCTTCTCACGTGTGTGTCTCCCTGCACTGATTCTTCTCCAGTTTAATGACTTAGCAGTGTAGTCGAGTGGTCTGTACCAGTGGTGACACGATCTCGCGCAAACCATAACACACACTCGGCACTGGGCAAGATTCAGGGCAAGATTGTCGAGTGTGGTGAGCCAAGGACAAGCTATTTCTAATTTGTCTGCGACCATGTGACCCTCTCCATTCTCATAATGTTTTATTGGTTATTTTATAATGTTACATAGATAGCTTCGCAGCTATTTTTCAGTTATGCCTTATTAACAATAAGCAAAGTCAACATTAGTTCTTCCAGGGCACTCATTTTCAGTTTGTCCAATATGAGCTCAATCCCATAATTATATAACGATGGGTCTTTATGAACAGTGTCATCAATGTTGTTTTAATAATGTCTATTAGCTATCATTATTGGCTGTCACCCTTGACGTCCGGGTTCGATTCTCGGCTCTGCCAAGAAACTTATTGCTGGTCTAAGGGTTGGAATGGGGTGCAATCAGATTCGTGAGGTAGAGTTGAGAACAGGTTACAAATACACACTCCACATCAGATAAATTCTACACACAGCCAAAGTACAGTACAAAGTGATGAAACGACCATGATATCCAAGTTCTTTAATTAAACAACGAAAACTGAATTATTATTTTCACAGATTACAAGGATGCCATATTTCGCACGTCAAGAGAACATCATCAGATCCACTACAATCAAATCAATCACGTATACAAGACAATAAAATTGATCTACCAATTTAATATGATAATATTTTTCCACACTCACCTCATACAAATACCGGATGTTGCCGTACTTCACGTCCTGGACACTTAACTCAAGTGCGGATCCTAATAACTGCTGTTACACATACTGCTACAACAATAACATAAGTTATCAGACACATTTTGCACGCACCATGTACAGGAGACTGTTAAACACAATATTCTAAGGCTCTAAGTAAAAATCAACAAGCAGGCTTTAGTGCTGATCTACTTGTCAAACGACCTTCGCGGACGTGGGGTTCGTATTTCCTTCCATAGGGTCATCCGCTTGATTCCCACCCTACCAAGAAATTGCTGTAACGGGACTCACCACTGTGCTTTTTTGCTTTGCTAGTTGGGCCTCTATTTTCACTGTTAAAACTCCCACCGTCCACTCCACGTACGTCATCGTTTACGATTTTGAATATTCATCAAACATAGAGTAGAGCATAGAAGCAAGTCGCTGGCATTTCACTTTCCATAACTAGCTTTTTTCGCATGGATGGGATGAAAGCATGTTGTGAAACACGCAACCAAGCAGTTCCTTCATCCGAACGTTTTCAAAGGCCAGCTTGTTAGAGGTGCTGCCGACCTGCAAGGTGTAATTAGAAATGAGCAGGTTCATGCATTTAGACTACAACATTAGGTAGTGGCTTCGTGTGAAATATTCTTCTCATTAGCCGGCCCGTATTGAACTGGAGCAATAATCGGATAGCCTTTTTTAATTGGCACTCTTGAAAAAAGTGTGGTGTATGGTGAAAATCTCATTCCCCACAGTGTGTAATCCGTTCTCTCTCCCTTAGTGCCGTTTTTCTTAAGAGACTTACTCAACAGCTTCCCAATAACGAGAATCAAGAGGATTGTGCTAATGAAAGGATTAACTCCGCCACAGTCACCTGAATAGGTTTCCTCTCAAATACAGTAATATTGCGTAATCTGTTTTAAGTTTTTCCCACTTCCTCTGCGCTTATAGAGCGATGTAAAATCCACCCCTAGTGGCTTCAGTGGTGTAGTTGGTAGCATGCTAAGCTTCTATGTCCAAGATCGCGGGTTCGAACCCGATCAAAGTCGTCGGATTTTTTAAGAGCGTTAAAAATCTCTCAGTATGCCTTCCTTCGGAGGGGAAGTAAAGCCGACGGTCCCATGTCATAGATTTATGGCACCTTACACTAATTACACCTGTGTGAAGCTAAATTAGGGTACAAATGTAAACAACGCTCAGATTCCTACGTTCGTTGCCAGGAGCCGACTGCTGTGGCGTCTAGTAGCCAAGTTCTGAACTATTAGTTGTTGACGGTGGTCTTTGGTGGCAAAAGTAGGAACTACTTGAAAAATTCAAAGTATGCAGTCCTTACTTGAATTAAGAAACAGAAACACACACTAATACAGTCATCACAATTAACACCGGTTATTAGACAGATTATACACACACCCAAAGTACACGGGTCTACATGACCACGTTGTCGCAGCCCCTAAACTGAGGAACCAACCAACCAACCTAAAATCCATCCGGCGCGCGAATCGGTTAAACAAAATCCCGTATGACACCATTCATCCGATTGCGATGAAACTTTGATGAGTTGTTGTGTTACACGCCAGGGAAGGTTTTCGACATAGTACATCCATTTACAATAGGTAGCGCACGAGTAGATGCAACAAATGAGTGACGACACGCGATGCGTTTCAACAAAATCCCGTATCTCTAGCATTTTAGGCAAGCAACTAAAGGTTGAAAACTAGACCTTCCATGAACACTATTAATTTCTTTTGTGCATTTGTAATTAGGTTCCGTTGTTTTCTCCACTTTTCCAAACATAAAGGACACACTAAACGTTTCTTACGAGGTGGACCGATGATTGTTCACTGAAAACTCAACCATAACCAGTCGATTAGATTAGCAGTTTGCTTTTCTTTTTACCACTATGAGCGCTAGTGTGATTCAATGAAATTCAACCATATCCGATCGATTAGATTAGGAGTTTGCCTTTTCTACCACTACGAGCGCTTGTATGAGTTAATGCAGAGTTTCAATTAAGCCCTTAGAAATACTTCCGGCGTGAAGATTTTTCAAAAAAATCAAAAAAATGCCTGAGGGTATTTCACCAAGGAACGCATTAAAGAAAATATTATGTAAATTAGAATTTGGCTAGGATTTGAAGAAAAAAGAAATCGAGAAAGAAACTAGAGTTTTTAGGCCGTTATTCCGGAGCTGCATTTAGGCCGGGAGTGATTTTCGAAATTTGTTTTTTTAGTTTGATTTTTTTCGTGTGGCCTCCTGAGAGGCCGAGTGCTGGTCTTTCTAGTCGACGCCCGTGGGCGACTTGCGCGTGGGAATGAGAGGTGAGATGAATGGATGAAAGTGGGCAAGGATGCGTAAAGAAGCGGCCGTGGCCTGTGAGAAGGTACCGTCCCAGCATTTGCCTGGAATTGAAAATGGGGAAACCACGGAAAACCATTTCAAGGACGGCCGATGGTGGGGCTCGAACCCACGTCCACCGAGTTAGCAGAGAGCTTGGCCCCATAGCCTAACGCTGCGCTTTTTTTTTTTTAGCGAGCGTAGCCACCACTGCCGGTATTTAGTTTGCTACAGCTCTCCAAGGCTCAAAATTTGAAACCTTTCCGGGCCCTTGAGCTCGTCAACGTTTGTCACAATTGAGGATATCGCTTATTTTTACGTTTTTGGTAAGACGTGGACCCCTACTTAGCCTGCTAAGAAACATTAAAATCAGAAAACGTAAATACTGGACACCTTGAAAATCCACAGCCTGCTTCCAGTCGACCGACTGGGTCAGGGAATGGACTGAATGAAGCCCTCATCTAGCGGCGAGGATATGAACTGTGCTGGCTGCAGAAGCCTGTCGCACTCCCCTTGGGCACTGATTAAATGAATGACATATTAAAGGAAATGATAGGTGAGAGTGTTGCTGGAATGAAATTGTGACAGGGAAAACCGGAGTACCCGGAGAAAAACGTCTTCATCCGCATTGTTCAGCACAAATCTAACATGGAGTGACCGGGATTTGAACCACGAACCCAGCGGTGAGAGGCCGGCGTGCTGTCGCCTAAGACACGGAGGCTCACAAAATCACCTTTTGCAATCGAATAGTGGTTCAGACAGTAAGGACAACTGCCCTTTGTTACTCAGCTGCTGAGTATACCAATCCTGTGTGGTGCAAGTCGGCTCATGCACGCAATGTCGATGTTGTCATTAATGACACATGTAGGTTGATTACAGGGTTTTGAGAGGCTCCAGAATGCCCAAAGTCATCAAAACATTCAAATTGTTGCTTTTGCGCCATTTTAATCTAGGAACTATTTGCTTTCTAACAGTATTATACAGTCCATATATATTTCATATCTCGTTCCTAAAACTACTTTCCTTAATCTTTCCCACAATCTTTCATCCTATTAGTAAACTTACGAAAGTATATTACAGTATTTCTATTAGATGATAGATGCAACTTCACAACCATCCATTTCGGCTCCAATGACCAATTTGAAAACAGTATGTCCAGAGTGTCTTTGAAATTAAATTTAAATATTTAGAAGTTTTATTTAATCAAATTATTTGTAAGGATATCTATTTTATTTTAATATTGTATAAACGCCGAAGAAGATATGAGTGTATATAGAAATATAAACTAGCATTTGAATAGAATTCGTAATGTTTGGCGGAGCATTTTAATTAATTATGTAAAAGAGAACAACTTGAGAATAAGTTGCTACGTTGGAAGCAAGGGCAAAGGACAAGGAACAACAGCAAAATAGATGCTAATGTTTCAAATGGAAGAAGATGAATTCTATGGCAACGACATGTTCTAAAAACCAAAAGAAAATCCATGATTCTAATTTCTCATTAAAATATCTTTCTAGATATAAAATTTCCCTTTGTTTTCAGAATTTATTTATTTATTTAGCTTTTGGAAACACATTGCACAAAGATAATTATAGTCTATAAGGTGCGTTCAAAAAGTAACGAGCCGGAGGCTGGAATGCGCAAACCGGTGACGACATCGGCTAATCGTGGCGTGTGTAACGAGGTGTGGTTCCGACCAGAGCGTGGAAGGTCACAGCCCGTCGCTAGAGGGCACGCGTGCACGCCACGTGACGATACAAAGCGAGCAGCAGCATGCATCAATCGTCAACGCTGCCAGTCGCATTGCAAACAGTGACATGGAGGCGTCAACCGAAGAGCAAAGAGGTGTTGTTCGGTTTCTGACAGCGGAAGGAGTAGGGGGAACGGACATTCATCGCCGAATGTCACAAGTGTACGGCGAACACTGCATGTCCCTTGCAAGGGTCAAGGAGTGGCACAAGCGCTTCAGGGAAGGACGGGTGTCGTTAGCCGATGATGCCCGGTCTGGGGCACCCCCCTGCATTACCGATGGCAATGTCCAGCTAGTTGATGCACTCATTACCCAGGACCGCCGAGTGACAATGAACGCCATAGCAGCCGTGGTCGCTCCGCGACAATGCACGACCTCATACGGCCAACCCAGTCGCTGCACTCCTGCAGAAATTCAAATGGGAGGTTCTCGGCCACCCTCCATACAGTCCAGACCTCTCTACCTGTGATTACGCCATGTTTCGTCCCCTGAAAAGGGCTCTGCGGGGCCAACGATTCGCCTCGGACGCCGACGTCCAGCTGTACGTGCGGAACTGGTTCACATCGCAGCCCAGAGAATTTGATGAGACAGTCATTCACCGCCTCGTGTCACAGTGGGACAAGTGTATCAACAGCCATGGCCAATACTCCTATCATACAGGTATTGGTTTCTGTAATTATGCCTCCGGCTCGTTATTTTTTGTACGCACCTTATATATACATATTTACATAATAATGTATACACTGAGTCACAAACAGATATCCAGATTTGTGATGATAATCAATAGCCTTATTTGTTGCCAAGAGGAACTCCTGCGGGTCACCATGGAATGCTCGTAAAGGGCACGCTTGGACAATGTGCCGAACCGTTTGACGTTCAACGCCACAATCACAGCGCGGGGAGGATGTCATCCCCCATTTATGTAGAGAATCGGCGCATCTACCACAATTAGTTCGTTTTCTGTTCATAGTGGTCCAAATCTTCCTGTGTTTATCAAATCCTGGTGACCTGGTTTTGATACAAGGCATCTTCTGTTGTTCCTTTGTAGCACTGGTTTGCCATAATTTAGTCCATCGATCACTTATATTATATTTATTGTTATTGACTTGGCAAGTTTGTAATGGAGGATGATGGGAACGGAGTCTCTTTGTGTTGATGCCAGTAATGTCTTCATGAATAGCGAGGTCAGGACTAGCAGTTATTTTCGTGAATTCACGCACAAGTGAGCATTCTTGTCGCATGGAAGGAGGCTCAATATGGCTCAGGATCGGAAGCCAGAATGTAGGCGTATTCTTTTAAGTGCCTGTTATAATGCGCATGGTTTGGTTAAGTTGAACATCAACAAGCCTCGTGTAAGCGCTGTTGATCCAGACTGCGGCACAGTATTCTGCTACAGGGTACACCAGACCAAGAGCAGAGATTCTCAGTGTTATTGCTGATGAGCCCCATGTAGTCCCACAAAGTTTCTGCAAAATATTATACCTAGTATTGATCTTGGCTGCTGTTCCTGATAAGTGGTGTTTGAAGCTAAGGGTTCAGTGCAGAATGACCCCAAGAAATTTAGGGTTTCTATTATGTTGTAGTATTCTTCCCCCAAATTGGATCTGAAGTTCCTTGTTGATTTTCGGACATATTCAACAAACAAAGCTGACATTTTTAGATGTAATTCATCATTATGTGTGTTATTTATTAACACGTCCGTTTTTCAAAATTTACTTAAATTGAATTTTTCCAGTTGGAAATATTCATGAAAGTGCTGTTTAAATTATGCAATTTTTAAAAGATTCTTGAAAATTTACCGTAAATAGAAACTTAGAAATTTGCGTGGGCAATATAAGACAATCCTGGAAACCCTTAAGACCAATGCCTATCCTAAGAGTTTACTGCCTTTCTGGTATAGTCCCACCTCAAATTCGCCGTGAAGTAGCTGCCTACTTAAGAAGGCAAAAGGCCAATAGCATCATGGCTCACCCTCATTTTTCTTCTGTAATTTAAGGATAGTCCCAGCGCGCTGTATCCAGTATAATAGTGTTAAATAATACATTCGTTTGAACACCTGCTAATACGTAATATGTTCACCTCTTTATAGAAATATGCTCCTATTTCAAAATTTATCTTAATTTATATTATAATTCACGATGAAAATTAATAAGTATAAAACAAAAATATTGGAATACAACCGAAATAAATCAGAAACCCCTATGGATGACGAATTGGCAGATGAAAAGCTACCGAGTGATGGACGAAGCAAAGAGGATATAAAAAGACGTTCAGCACTGGCAAGGAAAGCATTTATACAGAAAAGGGATCCGTTGTCATCGAATACATTTAGGTGTTAGGAAGTCATTTTTGAAAGTCTTAGTATGGAGCGTGGCGCTCTATGGAAGTGAAACTTGGACAGTTGGCGCAGCAGAAAAGAGGAGATTTGAAGCGTTTGAAATGTGGTGTTACAGGAGAAAAATGAAGATCAGATGGGTAGATTGGGTTACAAATGAAGAGGTAAGACGATTGGGTGAGGAGAGATGTTTGTGGCAACTGCTACTGAAGAGAAGGGACAGGTTGGTAGGACACATACTAAGACACTCAAGAATAGCAAACTTAGTTATGGAAGGAAGGGTCGAGGATAAGAACTGTAGGGGTAGACCAAGGTTAGAATATGTTAAACAGATTGGCTCGGATTTAAGGTGTCGTAGCTATGTAGAGATCAAACGATTGGCTCAGGACAGAGAAGCATGGAGGGCTGCATCAAACCAGTCAAAAGACTGAAGACTCAAACAACAACGTATTGTAATTCTGCTCACCTACACTTAATGTAGTGTAAAGCTAATTAACAAGCTGAAAAAGGCCCCACTGATGGGCCGGAAAAATATTTCCATAAAGAAGTTAACATATTGAACAGGTGTTCAAGCGAATTTAATTAGTTATCAAAGTTAATACGTAGAATTAAGAATTTTTGAATATGGTTAATGTTTTTGCCTCATATAATATTATTATGGCTATTGGTTCCGAAGTCTCGTATATGATACTCACATCGTACCTAGTTTCGTGTTAATTGTATTAATTTACAGAGCCATCCAGACAGCGCTCCAGCCGCGCTCTAAACCAGTGCTCCGAGCTCTTTGTTGGAAGGTAGTTTAAGAAGTGGTGGGAGGAGCTGGGCTGGCTGCGCGCGCTGAAGTGTGCAGCCGATCCATCAGTCGCTAGTCTAGTCCGAAGCGCTTTGTTGACAGCGTGTAAGTAAATCAGTTTCGCAGTGGTCATGACTGAACAGCATACGAAAAAAGGAGAGGTGAAGCAGCAGTCTTTAAAGCAGAATGGGAAATTTCATTTTTCTGTACAGCTTATAAAGGGCATGCCAAATGTTTAGTGTCCAACAGAGATGTAATGTGTTAAAAAGAACATAATTTGTTGTTGAATTTTCCTCTCTAATATGTTCACATTTCAGTTTGGAATAAATCACAATATTCTTTACTTATCACTTGCGTTTGTTTCCTGCACATTCCATACAACGGAATACCATTCGATTTGTAAATGCGGTATATTTGTTATGGCAAAACTGCCCTATTAATATGTCAACAATCCCACAAGAGCCGTCGGCCGTACGACTGTACGTACGTGTCTAGTCAGCGTGGTCCGAACATTGTCCGTCTCCTCGCTGCCACAGTGTAGTGGTGGTAGGGGAAGGAGCGCTAGTCTGACTGCCCAGTGCTCCGCAATTACTGGATGGCCCTGTGTTAATATATAATCAGATATTGATTTTAATGCTTTGATAGTACACCCATCCACCATATTGATTGTATGGAGTCGTTATTATTTAGCCTTGGACATACGAAGCCACTTATCCTGTACTTCCGTAATTTAATTCTAACAATGGTCTTGTGAAATATTGAAGGTTATTTATTCTTATATTGTATAATTTCAAGATGGCGGCATCGACTAATGTTCAATTTAAATGCTTGAATACGGCAACAGAATTTTCATAAATTTATCTACCTAAATGCCTAGTATTGGTGCATGAATTACGAATTATAATGTTTAAATGATTTGAAGGGCAGACGACCATGGCGCACAGTTCCGCCCCTTAAAACAACAATAACTAACTAAATACTTCGCAAAAACTCCATATTGAAATTGTGCAGTTTATGACGTAACTTAGACTCGTGCCCCAGCTATGCAAATTTCCAAAAGTTAGTAATGATCTGATGATTCGTGTTTGCCTTAGGATATTGAAAATTCGAGTTGTCAACCCTTAAAAAAAAGGTGACTATTTAATACACGTGATTGAGGTGCCCACTGCTACTGCTACCACTCTATCAAATGTTGTTCAATCTGGTGACGTTATTTGGGAATTGATAAGGCTCTTGTAGACCCCATAAGTCTACTTTCCATTTTTAGCCTACTTTTCACATTTTGCAGAAATGAGGAAAAAGTAGACTTATGAGATCGATCCGGGAAAATATGTGTCTGTCTGTCTGTCTGTCCTTCTGTCTATCTGTCCGTCTGTCTGGCTGTGTGTGTGTGCCCCCCCCCCCTCTATCAACTCCTAAACGGCTGCAGCAATCGAAACCAAATTTAGTATGAGAAAAATGTATACCGGAATATATCAAGCCCATATTTGAAAATGATGTCAGTGCTACCAACTGCTGAAAAAACGCACTAGAAATCTGAGCTCCATGTTGGATATCTTGGAAGGTATGCATGGGAGCTATTCCAAAATTGGCACACATGTAGATAATACTATTTCAGTTTAATTTCCAGGAGGCCATACAAGACAGTGTTGCCAAAATAATTTTAAGCCTTCTGATAGGTCCAATTTTTAAATGCATATAACTTATGCACTATCAATTGGATTTCAACCAAATGTTGTATGTAATATGTGTACATAAACAGATATGACTGAGTGTATTCTTAAGAGCCACCAGGCCTGGTAACTGTTAATAATTGCTCTCTCTATTCTCTTTATCCAAATACCAATATATCTGAAAGTATGCAAGCCGACAGCTTTAAACTATGCACACGTAAAGTACCTGACATTTTATATTAATTTGGAGTAACTTATATACTTCAGTTCTACCAACATGATTCTAAGACTGCTGATAGGACCAATTTTTAAATACATGTAACTTCTATACACTCAGTTGGATTTCATACAAATTTCGTATGTGGTATGTGTACCGTAACATAACAGATATGACTATGAGTATTCTTAAGAGCAATCAGGGCTGCCAACTGTTAATAAATGCTGTCTATATTTTTTACCCTAATATCAATATATCAGAAAGTATGCAAGCCAACAGCTCTATATTTGCACACGTATAGCACCTGACATTCTAGATTAATTTGGAGCAATTAATATAAGTCAGTGTTGCCAGCATGATTCTATGCTTGCTGATAGGTCCAATTTTAAAATACATTTTACTTCTATACTAACAAATGGATTTCATCCAAAATTGGCACAACAAGAGATAATATTTCCGATTATTTCTAACCAGCACACGAATGACATTGTTGCCAACATGCTTCTACGCGTGCTGATAAATCTAATGTCTAACTGCATGTAACGTCCATTGGACTTCAACTATATTTTGTATTCTGTACCTTAAGAGATGGAACTAAGAATATATTCAGTCACCAGGGCTGCCAACTGTAGTGCTCTATTAGGCTACATTATACCAGAAATATCGAACTAATTAGACATTTCGATATTACCAACTTAATTTCGTCATTATTCTAGATAGGTTCATATACTGTAGATTAATCATTGGCATGAAAAGTAGGCTCTTTAGTTCGTCACGGAACTTCTTGTTTCATTACCGGTAGATCTTAAAAACAACCCTATCCATCACCAAAGTATGCAAAGGGGCAAGTTACGACCTATACAGCCCGAGGGCCGCCGATTGATATAGCGCCAATAAGACACCTATATAGAAAAAGATAATGAAGTAACTGAAATATTTGACCTCTCAAACTCTTGTTTGTCCTAGTTATTCCTCTGTATAAGAAATAAGAAAGACGCTAGTTTTTTTGTTCTGGAACTATTGTACATCTACTTGTTTCTTTGTCTTTATTTTAATGGAGGTGGAAACTAGAACAAAAAGTAAGCTATAGACTGCGACAAGTTAATCCTGTCTGAAAGCTTCACTTTTTTAAAAACCTCGGTGAGATCTTCAGCTTGACTTAGCCCTTCGAGGACGGTCCGTCACTTCTGAATAAAACTAGAAAATATAAACGCGCGAGGAGGTCGAACAGCATTGGTCAAATGGAATGGATTTAAAGCATTGTAGCAAACACTCCCAACATTATATTCACAACGCGTGTTATGTAACTAGCTGTGTCTACTCAATGTTCATGACTAGGGCTTGGATTTTTAGGTAAATAAATATTTTTTATGTTAATACATATTTGAAGCATTTTTTTATAAATACATAAATTCCTGCTTTTCAATTATTAGCACATAAAAAGACATAATAATTACATTTAAAAATCAGTTTGCTAGTGAACCCTTATCATTGTGTCCAATAATAATGTTTCATATTAATAAAAACGATGGAAATACTAAATACATGATATGCTGGATATTTGAGTAATATTGATGTAGCAAGAAATCTGGACTTGGTAAGACATGCTACGTGCTCGCTGGAAATGACCAATAGTTTCACAACCAATGTTATTCTTGGATTTCTGAGAAAATCAGATATGACGCTGTGGCGTACGTGACCATAAAAGGCCACAATGCTGCGTACAAGGCAAGGAGTGAGAGAGAGGAGAATAGTCGTGACGTGAAAATAAGGGCGGGATTTGTAAGGTCAGAACTCCGAAGCCAACTTATCTGACCAATAAGAAAACATGACGCCAGAACATAGCGTCAGTGTGTTTTGCGCGGCAATCGGATATAAAAAGATCTAGCGATCGGTTTGCTTGTTCGACGGCAGATTCGCGACCTGTGAGAAAATACAAGAATTTTGAGAGGTCACACATAATTATAGGCCCATTACTTAAAATATTGAGGAGCTGTTTTACTCCCACCATTGAAACTTTAGGCTTTCTGTATATATACACATGTCTGAGATGAATCGGGGCACTCCTAATTATTCTTCGACAGTCATTTTAAGACGTCCTTAAGACGATATGGTTTTAAAATTATAGTTGTGTGTCGGCAACGAAGTTGGAAATTTTCATAAATTGTGAGATGGCAATTAGCCATAGAATAGGGAAAGTCGACGATTCTGCATAGGACGATCTGAGGAAATAAAATACTTAGAACGCAGATAGAACAGTTTAAAAACTTTGATTTAATTGTGTGTTAACAGCAGCAAAATGTCGACCATGGAGAGAAGACAGCAAGCTTCATCCTCCATTACCATCAGTGTTATGGGCTAACGGCCTAATGATGGGAATTGACGAGGCGGGAGGCCTCTGGAAAGCAGTTTAAGTGATGAGTATTAAAAAATTGATTTATTGATTTTGGACGAGGGGAATCGCGAGAGATGTGTGGAACTTTGTATAGATTTTATTTGTGTGGTTTAATTTAAATTTCAGGGTTTGATTTCTTAACTGACATGCGTGTAGTAAATTTTGGCATTGCGTGACAATTATGTTGTACAGTAATTTTTGTAATTTAAATGTTTTCCTTATGTATACGTTATTCTTATAGCGAAACGGCCGCATCGATTAACGTATCTATAAAAAGTGTAGCCATGAATGAGAACCTAGGAACGACAATGATAAATGGACTGATTTAATGATATGTTAAACTAATTACTACGTGGGGGGAATATTTGCATTTTGTTGCTTTGATAACTCGGGCTAGGACTGATCCTGTTATTTATTCTTTATTGTCATTTGGACATGTTGTGTGTCATTATCTGAGAGGTGTGCTGATTAATGCTACGACGAGATCTTCGAGAAATGTGCCACGTGTTTTTGGGTGTAAGTGATGATGATGAGGAGAGGTAAAGCCTGTCCATGACTACGATATCATTCCGGCAAACTAGTTATCCGTGGGGATAAGTTTGACCTGGGAATGTATTCTTAAAAATCCCTGAGAGGATGTTTTGAGATAATGTGTTATTTATTTGTACGCGTTTAACAGGTGGCGATTAGCAAAGGTGCTGTACGCTGGCTATGGGCCAGAATCTATATTTAGCATGGCACTAATTACTACTTGGGGGAAGAAATCAGCCACTCTCTCGGTGATGCGATAACAGGCCCGGTTGTCTCCAGCTTGTTATGACACGTTTTGTTTGCTTTAAAGCCTAATGAGTTAAGGTTATTTTATTTGGTTTAATTTGGGAAGTTGCCATGTTGTCGATCCAAGTTTCTTTTATCATTACTACGACTTATTTGTTCATTGTTTTAAAACGCCAAACTTTCCGGCGTGAAAATTAAAAGTTGTATTTTGTTGTTGTTGGCTCTTATTTTCAAGGCCATTGTATTCATATAAATATAATTTGGCAACCGGCCAAACCTGTTCATGTCATGTTATGCCTTCCTAGTGTTTAAGGTATAAGTCGGTAATTCCGCAGCCCTTATTTTAAATAATACACACGTGTATTTGGTTGTGGTAATCTAAGGTTAGAGCGTGTCAGTAGTGTGTATAAATATGTAATTGTTGTTCCCACATTTCCGTAATTCGTCCTTCGCAGTACGGAGTCCGTTCCCGAACCAACTGTTTTGGTCGGAAACGAGCGCCCGTCAAAATGCTCATTACTTGAACTAGTCTTAAAACCCGTGTCGCTCATACATATTAAATTTTTGTACTATTTATTTGTTTGTTATATTTGGATCTTGTGATCCGTTTTCTTTTGTTACTTTGATTTAAGTGACATTGCAGTCACAATGCTTGTTGACAGCTGTCATGCCATGTCGTCATGGTACGTCAGGCTGGTCAGTGTTAGATCTGTTCACGCGAGTGAACAATAAAAGGGTGGTTATAGATTTCTTTTTTTTTATGTTTGATTCAGTTAATAAATTTCATTTTGTTAGTAGATCCTGTTGTTTTTCTTGGCTTTGTAATAATAATAAGTTAACCTTATGAATCCTGGAAGTTATGTTGATAGCAAAACCTCTAAATCACATTCACAAGAATCCATTACGACCCCGAAATTTTGAATCTTGTCTACATGCTATTTTCCAAAGGGTTTATAAGAGTTACTTTGGCTTCCGAACGTGTGGCATTTGTGTTTTAGAGTAAAAAAATAGATCACCGGCATGTGATAAGTTTATTAACGTAAGTTAGGCGAAGATAGTACCGCCAAATGTTTGAAAATATAAAGTCATGGAGTTTGCAATAAAGTAAATGTGGAACAAGTTAAGTGTTTGAACTTTGATTAAAATTAGAACAAACTGTTCCAGGCGCCCAATAAAATTAAATTAGCTTTGTGTAGAAAAGCCAAACTCAAAGAATTGTTTGACAGGAAGGTTAGACCTTAAAAACTAATTAATACTCTATTAATTGGTTAAAATTTGTAAGTGAAGTAAGGTCAGGAAGATTATAACTGAATCAAAGGGTTAAAATTAAATGGAATAATAAGTAAATTATACTCAGTGATGCTATAGTTTGTGGGAGTAATTTAAAGTAAATGAACTGAGTATGTAAAGGGTTAATGTGTGTATATTTAATATGTGTGAGCGCGCGTATCCAGGGCTCCGCCCTTATGTCATTTCCCTATGTCTCAAATATATTATTGTTGTGATGGCAACTCTGGGAGAAATTCGCGAAGTGATTGAACTAGCATCCGCTCGTACGCGAGAACAACTTAGTGAGATGAGAAAGGACATAACCAATGAAATACAGACACAGTTAGCGGCAAATAGTGAAGAAACGCAGACACAGTTAGCGGCTATAAATAAACAATCGGCAGAAACGCAGACACAGTTAGCGGCAAATAATGTAGAAATGCAGAAACAGTTAGCGGCAAATAGTGTAGAAATACAGACACAGTTAAACACAAAACTATCTGAAGTTAACGAGAATATAAATCAGAAAATCGCTACACAAAACATTCTGGTTAGTGAACAATTACATAGGCAGTCTGAGAAAAACAATGAAATGTTAAACGCACAAGACGAAAGGAACACTCAAAATCTAGCTGCGCTAACGGTAGAAATCAAAGAGCACACAAAAGAACAGCTAATCCAATTAGCAAAGGACGTTAGCACTAACAATACCAAACAATTAGGAATAATAAAAGGTATCGAAGATTCGTTTAAAAAGGAAATAAAAGGAATGGATGAGACTGTTATGGCAAAACTAGCACAAATCGAGCAAGCGTGTTTGACCAACTCATCTGAGATTAAAGAAGCACACACAAACTTAGAAAAAAGGTTTGAGATGATCGAACGAGGGACACAGGGTATGCAAGATCAGATAATTACAGTAGATAACAATATCACGGGCTTAGTGACGGAACTCAACAAATTAGAAATACAATCAATTAAGAAATGGAAAAAGTTAGAAATTGACCAGGAAGAAATTAAACAAACATTAGAACAGAACAACATTTCTCTGGGAGAAAGGATAGATAAACTTGAAGATAATCAGGAGGCTAATCAACAGGAAGTCGAAAAACGCTTTGTTAAATTGAAGGATACTATTAGGAAAGATTGGACCAAGATGAGCGCTGATTCGAAAGATGAACGGCTCGCAGTAAGCAAGAAGCTAGGGGAAAATAACGCGAAAATACAGGCGTTAGAAGAAAATATGAAGTTAAGGTTTCAAATTCAAGAGGACCGCATGATAAAATCGGAGTTGCAGTCACTTGGACATAATACGATGTTTGCGACACTAATGGAAAAGGGGAAAGGGGAGAATGCGGAAAGAGAGCACACAATAGACAGCCACGAGCTTGGGCAAAGTCCAAGAACGGTAGACACGCAAGCATTCCAGAATTATGAGGGTCGTAGCTCGACACCTCAAAACACACAACTTCCCACGCAAGTTATACAAGTCATCCGTGGAAACGAATTTAAACCGAATAAGTTTTTACCAGAGAGCGGAGGGACACCTAAAGCTTTCTTAAGGGAACTGACAGAATATTTTTCGGACCAAAATGTTAGCTCAACGCGACAATTAAGAATGGTTGAAAAATTTTTGGCGGGCTCAGCACTTACCTGGTATCTTGGATTTAAGAACACATTTACATCAATGGAAGGTTTCCACAAGGCCTTCCTAAGCAAATACTGGAGTGGGTCGTATCAACAAAGCTTGCGAATGGACTTATACTCGCGCAAATACCATTCCACGCATCAGACGAAATATGCAGATTTTTTCGCCATGCAACTTGTCAAATTGCAGGATCTTGATAATCCCCCGAGCGAAATGGAGCTAATAACTACTATAGGAAAGCAGATGCCTATTAGCGTTCAGCAATTCTTGGTGGCGGCAAATATTACGACCGTGGTCCAGGCAGAAGAGGTATTAAGGAAGATAGATGAAACCACTAATTACATCAACCCGAGAGAGAAGAGACAGATAGAGTTAGTTAATGCAGTCGAAGTAGTCAAGACACCGAACAAAAACACGAGGTCGCAAGCTACAAACACTGGGGATAACCAAAGACGGCAGAGCACCGAAGAATATGAGCCGAGATCTCAACCGAGATACGAAAATAGGGACAGAAACCATAACAATCAGGAAGGAACTAACCGCTACCGGAACACAAACAATCAGCAGTGGCGAGATAATAGGAGATACCAAACGTCATACAATAGGAATAATAATAATAACGCACCTTACAATCGAGGATGGCGTGGAGGACACTATAATCAACAATATAGGCCCAGAGACAATAGGCGTTACAATCAACAATATAACGCACAAGATAACCAGCGGTTTAACGAGCAATCGGATCCAAGGGATGATCAGAGAAATTGGAACGAGAGACACGCTGAGTCACAACAGTACCTGGAGGAGCCACGTAACATGGAAGGAAATAATGATAAATGGGAAAGAGCGATAGATCGGCGGAAGAATCCCGACAACCACGAGGAGGAAAACGGAACACATCAAATGTTGGAGGCCATGCATGTAGAAACCCAGAGATATTTGGAGGAGCTGCATGGAGAAGAAGAAAATAGAGCAGCCGACAATAGGAAACAGAAGAATAGCAGGAGAGATTCGCAGACCGTGTCAGGCAAGGGTCTCGAAATATGGTAAAAAAAAGTTATTGTACGGGAATCGGAGAAGAAGAAGGGAGAAGGAAGAAGATGGCAACGCGGGGGAGAAGAAGGAGATGACATCACGGTAAAATGGAGAAGAGACAGGAGCGGCTTAAGGAAGTTCAACTAGGGGTTACGAACTTAGGTAACAACGCCTACAGAGTCCGAGAGGTGAGCACAGGAAACATGGCAGTGTATAATATCTCTTTTAAAATTGTATCATCAGAGAGAGCCATACGAACCGAGAAATAATGTTACTGCAGCAAATTAAACATCCGCGTGATAACATACAACAAAAGATACGGGGGTACTCTAGTGGTTAAAGCGCTCAAAAGACAGCTCTGACGTGTTTACAAGTTCAGGCGGAAGTCGTTAATGAATATGTTGATGTTTTGAAAGAGTGAGAGGGGAGACGAGTAGCAAGGAAAGAGGCCGGAGGGCATAAGTATACAGGAATTTCCTAATGAGTTTGGAACGAGACGGCTACTGAAACAGACAGAGGCGGACAGTCATTATATTTGAGGGTGACCAGCAACTTCAAATTTGAGCCAGAAAAGTAGGGGATGTGAAATTCGACTTCATTTGAGTTCGAATTTCATCAACTAGGGGTCAGATGAACCCTTATCATTGTGTCCAATAATAATGTTTCATATTAATAAAAACGATGGAAATACTAAATACATGATATGCTGGATATTTGAGTAATATTGATGTAGCAAGAAATCTGGACTTGGTAAGACATGCTACGTGCTGGCTGGAAATGACCAATAGTTTCACAACCAATGTTATTCTTGGATTTCTGAGAAAATCAGATATGACGCTGTGGCGTACGTGACCATAAAAGGCCACAATGCTGCGTACAAGGCAAGGAGTGAGAGAGAGGAGAATAGTCGTGACGTGAAAATAAGGGCGGGATTTGTAAGGTCAGAACTCCGAAGCCAACTTATCTGACCAATAAGAAAACATGACGCCAGAACATAGCGTCAGTGTGTTTTGCGCGGCAATCGGATATAAAAAGATCTAGCGATCGGTTTGCTTGTTCGACGGCAGATTCGCGACCTGTGAGAAAATACAAGAATTTTGAGAGGTCACACATAATTATAGGCCCATTACTTAAAATATTGAGGAGCTGTTTTACTCCCACCATTGAAACTTTAGGCTTTCTGTATATATACACATGTCTGAGATGAATCGGGGCACTCCTAATTATTCTTCGACAGTCATTTTAAGACGTCCTTAAGACGATATGGTTTTAAAATTATAGTTGTGTGTCGGCAACGAAGTTGGAAATTTTCATAAATTGTGAGATGGCAATTAGCCATAGAATAGGGAAAGTCGACGATTCTGCATAGGACGATCTGAGGAAATAAAATACTTAGAACGCAGATAGAACAGTTTAAAAACTTTGATTTAATTGTGTGTTAACAGCAGCAAAATGTCGACCATGGAGAGAAGACAGCAAGCTTCATCCTCCATTACCATCAGTGTTATGGGCTAACGGCCTAATGATGGGAATTGACGAGGCGGGAGGCCTCTGGAAAGCAGTTTAAGTGATGAGTATTAAAAAATTGATTTATTGATTTTGGACGAGGGGAATCGCGAGAGATGTGTGGAACTTTGTATAGATTTTATTTGTGTGGTTTAATTTAAATTTCAGGGTTTGATTTCTTAACTGACATGCGTGTAGTAAATTTTGGCATTGCGTGACAATTATGTTGTACAGTAATTTTTGTAATTTAAATGTTTTCCTTATGTATACGTTATTCTTATAGCGAAACGGCCGCATCGATTAACGTATCTATAAAAAGTGTAGCCATGAATGAGAACCTAGGAACGACAATGATAAATGGACTGATTTAATGATATGTTAAACTAATTACTACGTGGGGGGAATATTTGCATTTTGTTGCTTTGATAACTCGGGCTAGGACTGATCCTGTTATTTATTCTTTATTGTCATTTGGACATGTTGTGTGTCATTATCTGAGAGGTGTGCTGATTAATGCTACGACGAGATCTTCGAGAAATGTGCCACGTGTTTTTGGGTGTAAGTGATGATGATGAGGAGAGGTAAAGCCTGTCCATGACTACGATATCATTCCGGCAAACTAGTTATCCGTGGGGATAAGTTTGACCTGGGAATGTATTCTTAAAAATCCCTGAGAGGATGTTTTGAGATAATGTGTTATTTATTTGTACGCGTTTAACAGGTGGCGATTAGCAAAGGTGCTGTACGCTGGCTATGGGCCAGAATCTATATTTAGCATGGCACTAATTACTACTTGGGGGAAGAAATCAGCCACTCTCTCGGTGATGCGATAACAGGCCCGGTTGTCTCCAGCTTGTTATGACACGTTTTGTTTGCTTTAAAGCCTAATGAGTTAAGGTTATTTTATTTGGTTTAATTTGGGAAGTTGCCATGTTGTCGATCCAAGTTTCTTTTATCATTACTACGACTTATTTGTTCATTGTTTTAAAACGCCAAACTTTCCGGCGTGAAAATTAAAAGTTGTATTTTGTTGTTGTTGGCTCTTATTTTCAAGGCCATTGTATTCATATAAATATAATTTGGCAACCGGCCAAACCTGTTCATGTCATGTTATGCCTTCCTAGTGTTTAAGGTATAAGTCGGTAATTCCGCAGCCCTTATTTTAAATAATACACACGTGTATTTGGTTGTGGTAATCTAAGGTTAGAGCGTGTCAGTAGTGTGTATAAATATGTAATTGTTGTTCCCACATTTCCGTAATTCGTCCTTCGCAGTACGGAGTCCGTTCCCGAACCAACTGTTTTGGTCGGAAACGAGCGCCCGTCAAAATGCTCATTACTTGAACTAGTCTTAAAACCCGTGTCGCTCATACATATTAAATTTTTGTACTATTTATTTGTTTGTTATATTTGGATCTTGTGATCCGTTTTCTTTTGTTACTTTGATTTAAGTGACATTGCAGTCACAATGCTTGTTGACAGCTGTCATGCCATGTCGTCATGGTACGTCAGGCTGGTCAGTGTTAGATCTGTTCACGCGAGTGAACAATAAAAGGGTGGTTATAGATTTCTTTTTTTTTATGTTTGATTCAGTTAATAAATTTCATTTTGTTAGTAGATCCTGTTGTTTTTCTTGGCTTTGTAATAATAATAAGTTAACCTTATGAATCCTGGAAGTTATGTTGATAGCAAAACCTCTAAATCACATTCACAAGAATCCATTACGACCCCGAAATTTTGAATCTTGTCTACATGCTATTTTCCAAAGGGTTTACTAGATCTTTCAGTTCATTGCATTTTTGTTCTGTGTTACCTCAACCTATGAGCAATCTTATCTTCATGCACAGCGTATGTCAGCTTGCAACTGTGTTATTCTTAACTTGTCACCCCGTGCCACTCACTGTGGAAGCCGGGGATTTCCTTGTCCATAGCCATATTGCACCACGTGCTAGACCTCCCCTCCCCCAGCTACCTGGAACCAGTGTCACTCACATGCAGTTCATTTCTGGCACTGTGAAGTGTAAGACAGTTCTACGATGCCTAAACTAACAACAACTACAAGTTATCGTCTGCAGCAGAATGTTGCAGAATTTAAAGATAATTTTATTTCTGATGGGGGCGTTCTGTTCTGCCAACAATAAGGGAAATCAATCAAGGCTGAACAGCGATCTCAAGTTACACAACACCTCAAGGGCTAGAAACATATTGCCGCAGTTTCGCGCCTTCAGTAGTGTTTCGCAATAATCGTCGGTCATTTGTGATGGACAACCTGAAGATGTCTGTCATTATGTGTTGTAATGCTTCAGCAGTCAGTGAGACATAGCATAGATTGCATTCGAGAGTACTGCATACTGTATTGTTCATATTCTCATTAATAAACTAAATTTTAATGACATATTTTTACTTTTTTGTCACATATTTCAGGTATTTTTAATACATAAAAAATAAATATTTTCCTAATATTTAGCACCTAAAAATCCGAGCCCTATTCATGACCATACGAGGGTTGCAAAGAAATTTGTGGCCACGAATGCATACCATTTATTATAGAACCACCATACCTCTACAGGTCCTCAATAAAATCCCCTCGAACATGCTGCATTTTTATTCCACCCCAAAACCTACCTATGCGCGTTGATTCGCTCACCACGACAGCAAGACCGGAGATCGGAAGTTTGAATCCCGGCGCTGATAGTGGTTATCCTAAGTGTGTTTCTTACCGTTTTTACCAAATTCCCTCCAGGCAATTGCCGGGATAGTACGTAACCTCAACTTCTGTGGTACCTACCATATCCCTGACCCTAATAATTACAGTCACTACTGAAACCCAGGTTATCCGATGAGTTGAACACACACCTGTTCCAAACCCGTAAAATTATTATGAACAACAACAACAACAACAACAACAAAGGCCATAAGTGTGCATGGCACAGAATGCTGGTAACAGTGCGGAATTAGTTGATGTCCGCGACGGTACGCCCTACAACTTGAAGCATGGCGGCTCGTGTATGGATTGCTTCCTTCAATTTGGAGGAAGGATCGAAGAAAAAACAATAATTATTATTGGAATGGTGGAGCTTGGAAGCTTCTGACTATATGTACGCAGTGGCTCTGCTGGTGGATGAAAGTGAATACTCGGAAACTTATTTTAATTAAATATTTTATTATTTCTTGGAGTCATGAAATGTTGAAGTAATACTTTTGTCACGCACCCTGTTTGCTCCCCCTTGAAATGAACATTCATTTACGCCAATTAGTTATGTAGTTTCCAAATGTGTTCCAATCCGTATGCAGTCCTTAATGAAACACTAAACCGGAAATAATTCAAGATTACACTACTCACTCCTTGATGTTGAGATTGAGAGGTAAATAAAAATAAATAAATAAATAAGTAAATAATCAAATAAACAAACATAAATAAATGAATAAATAAAGAGACAGAACGGAACACTCTAGAAGGATGAAAGAAATTTGGAAACAAAGGAAATTGAATACAATGGACAATAGCCGACGTTGATTCATCGTACCCTCCAAATGGGTTATTCGAAAGAAGAAGAAGAAGACAGCACGGAATGAACAAATGAATATATAAATAAATAAATAATTGTATAAGGAAATAAATAGAATAATAAATAAACATGCAAACAAACATTAAGTAAAATTATTATTATTTAAATAAATAAATTAGTTAATTCAAATAAATAAATGAAAGAATAAATGAATATTTATTTGATGCAGTTACCAAGGCTACACTAGTTATTTGTTTGAGCGACTGTATATAAACTGTACCTCAATTGACCGCTCTGTTCACTGTTCAGAATTTCTCTCTGACAGAGTTGGTAACCCTACTTCTCCTTTTGTATCATTCACTTGTCGCCTTCTATGGTCTAGGACAGGAGTGCCCAACCTTTTTTAACTAAGGGCCACATTGTAAATGGTTGGGGGACCTTACGGGCCAATAACACTCCGGGGGGTTTGGGGGTTATGGCATTTCTTTTTAAATATAGGTGCAATATGGTCAGATTTGTGGCAGTCTGACTTAAGTTTTCCTAGTATTGTTGCAGTTTTCTATATTTATTTGTAGTGGACAAAAAATAAAACACTAAAAATTAATTTACATATTTTTAATAAATCCCTTTAAAATAGAAGTACGATGATATTCAATACACATACAGCATGAATGACAAAGAGTGTGTTCATTTGACACACTTATTAATCAAATTAAGAAATAAAGTTCATGATAATATGTAGTTTCGTGCGACGACAGGAACTCCTTTGCGTAGGGGTGCGCGCGCACTTCTTTGTCCACTTGGCTTTAGTTGTGTCAAAGTTTTGGCGACACGGTGTGGGCGAGGAGCGACGGGCCGGATAAAATAGTCTCGCGGGCCGTAGGTTGGGCAGTCCTGGTCTAGGAGTAGGCCTACGTATTGGGACTACGGATCTCTAAAGGTTCAATTCCTGGTTCTGCCAAGAAATTCATTTCCGGTCTTAGGGTCGGAACGGGGTACACTCAGCCTCGTGAGGCAAAACGGAGCAGAGGTGGGTGCGATGATCACCTTCTGTTCTAGAAATAATACTCTGTGGCTTCCCAAATATACGGGACTAGATGTTCAGGATGTCGCAAATCCCTTGAATGAATCAACAACAACACCTGTTCCATTCGCATCATATCCTGATAGCTCTCGTGGTGAAGCGGCTAATGTTCTTGGCTGTCGCCCTGGAGATCCGGGTTTGATTTCCGGCTCTGCCAAGAAATTTGAAATCTGGTGAGAGGATGGCAACTGCTACGTGAGGAAAAATTGAGAAGAGGAGAGTTCGATTCCTACCTCTGCCATTATTGAGTTGGTTTTCCGTGGTTTCCCCTACTTCTACTCCAGGAAAATGCTGGGATGGCTCCACACTTTAGGCCATGGCCGCCTTCCTCCCAATCCTATCCCCAATTTACAAATAGGCCTACACACAGTAGTACAGCCATCACAATAACACAGGTTGTTGTTGTTGTTTGAGTCTTCAGTCTTTTGACTGGTTTGATGCAGCACTCCATGCCTCCCTGTCCTGAGCTAATCGTTTCATCTCTACATAGCTACCACATCCTACATCCGAGGCAATCTGTTTAACATACTCTATCCTTGGTCTACCCCTACAGTTCTTGTTATCGACCCTTCCTTCCATAACTAAGCTTGCTATTCCTGGGTGTCTTAGTATGTGTCCTACTAACCTATCTCTTCTCTTCATTAGCAGTCGCCAGAAACATCTCTCCTCTCCCACTCGTCTTAATACCTCTTCGTTTGTAACCCTATCTACCCATCTGATCGTCATCATTCTCCTGTAACAACACATTTCAAATGCTTCAATTCTCCTCTTTTCTGCTGCACCAATAGTCCAAGTTTCACTTCCATAGAGTGCCACGCTCCAGATAAAGGTTTTCAAAAATGTCTTCCTAATACCTAAATCTATATTCGATGTCAACAGATTCCTTTTCTGTAGAAATGCTTTCCTTGCCTGAGCCAACCTACTTTTTATATCCTCTTTGCTTCGTCCACCACTAGTTATTTTGCTTCCTATGTAACAGAAGTCTCCTACTTCCTTTAGTTTTTCCCCTGTCAATTTGATGTCCATAGAGGTTTCTGATTTATTGCGACTGCATTCCAACATTTATGTTTAACATTTATTAATTTTCATCATGAATTCTTTCCTCAAGACGGAGTCCATACCATTCAAAAACTCATTCAAATCATCAGGCGTGTCGGCCAAGATGACGATGTCATCAGCAAATCCCAGAGTACAAAATAAAAACCCACAAATTATACACACATACAAACAATACAAGGGGCTATTTGACAGCGATGTCACCCGTAACATAAGCAACAGCAACAACTCTTTGGATCATTGACTCAAGCTGACTTGCTGCAGACGTCCTGGGTCTCAGCGTATAGTGTCATTGCAGTAGAATTACTCTGCGCTTTTTAACATGTAATTGCAGTGACCATATGTTCTCCTCTCAGCGGGCATGTAATTGCAGTCCACTGTGGCTTCACGTGCGGGTAGCCTATTGTGTGCCCCACGCTGAGTTTTTTTTGTCATCCCTCGGAACAAAGCACGATGTCGCCAGATCTTAATTGGAAAACATCTGTGTCGTGTTTGAGCGCTACACATGGAGTGGAGAAAATATCTGACACGGGTTGTAATATACAGGGCTAGTTATGTAAGGTGCTCATCTCAACTACTGTGTCTTCTCGTTCCAGAATTAGATTTTCACGACTGTGTTGATGACACATAGAGAGACTTTCGTGTATTAAGTCGTGTACAGTCATGTATAATCTATGTATGTAGGTGGAAGAGAGAATTAAAATATCTGATCTATCCGGGACTCAAATCCGTGACCTCCTGGCATTGCTCTACCAATTCTGCAATAAAAAAACGCACAGTCGCCTACTATCCCAATTTCTATTGGGCAGCACGGAATTACAATCAGGTGCGTTCAAAAAGTAATGAGCCGGAGGCTGGAATGCGCAAACCGGTGACTACATCGGCTAATCGTGGCGTGTGTAACGAGGTGTGGTTCCGACCAGAGCGTGGAAGGTCACAGCCCGTCGCTAGAGGGCACGCGTGCAAGTCACGTGACGATACAATGCGAGTAGCAGCGTGCATCAATCGTCCAACGCTGCCAGTCGCATTGCAAACAGTGACATGGAGGCGTCAACCGAAGAGCAAAGAGGTGTTGTTCGGTTTCTGACAGCGGAAGGAGTAGGGGGAACGGACATTCATCGCCAAATGTCACAAGTGTTCGGCGAACACTGCATGTCCCTTGCAAGGGTCAAGGCGTGGCACAGGCGCTTCAAGGAAGGACGGGTGTCGTTAGCCGATGATGCCTGGTCTGGGGCACCCCCCTGCATTACCGATGACAACGTCCAGCTGGTTGATGCACTCATTACCCAGGACGGTCGAGTGACAATGAACGCCATAGCCACCGTGGTCGCTCCACGACAATGCACGACCTCATACGGCCAACACAGTCGCGGCACTCCTGCAGAAATTCAAATGGGAGGTGCTCGGCCACCCTCCATACAGTCCTGACCTCTCTCCCTGTGATTACGCCATGTTTGCCCCCTGAAAAGGGCTCTGCGACGCCATGTTTGCCCCCTGAAAAGGGCTCTGCGGGGCCAACGATTCACCTCGGACGGCGACGTCCAGCTGTACGTGCGTAACTGGTTCACATCGCAGCACAGGGAATTTTATGAGACAGCCATTCACCACCTCGTGTCACAGTGGGACAAGTGCATCAACAGCCAGGGCCAATACTTCTAACATACAGGTACTGGTTTCTGAAATTCTGCCTCCGGCTCGTTACTTTTTGAACGCACCTTATAATATAACCATCACCAATGAAAATGAAGGTACTTTTCCCATTAGTCAGTGATAGAGCTACAACAGCCAAAGCTGGAGACCGTGGATTTGTCTGTCACATGCACCACACATTTTGATTTTCTGCTTTCCATGTAAATGGCTTGTATGGTTTGTTCAATACATCATCTACTAGCCGAATTCCCCATTGCCATTATTTCACCTTATACTAAAATTGAAATATCTTGACAAGTAATTGTGCCTCGACGACGTTTGTTGGCTTCAGACAATATGCACCTTAGGCGATATCCATTGAGCCCAACTTACATTATTCTGTAGTTCGTGTATTAAATTAATGAGGATATTTATTTCACCAAGGTCATTCTTATGGTCAAGCTGAAGTTATTTATTTATCCGAGTCCAAAACACATACAAATATAAATTGCACTAAATTTCATTCCTCCAGTGTTCAACTGTTGGAATGGCACAGTCATTAGCGTCTAGAAAGTCCTCCATATCACATGGCCTTGGTAACATGCTGCAATTCAGAAGGTGCTCAGATTCTTGTTTTTCACAGTTGAAGTAATGGTAGTTAGAGAAGTTCCAATTTCAACCTTCAGGCCCTACCCAGCCTGCCAGTGATGGAATGGCTGACAGGCTGACTACCTCCTGATTTCAGCCAATTACTGTTTAACAGTATTTTTGTCATAGTGTTATTATTTTAATAGCAGCATCACAGACAGATTTCACATGAAATTATCAAGGGCAAATGCTTGGTGACATTACATACAGTACCTTGTCTGAAGCTTATACATGCTGCGTTACATGGGTACATGCTCTTTGTGCAGTGATGATGTCGAGGATAGAGTATTTGAAATCGAGGAAGGATTTGAGTAGGAAGCGTCCGTGGCCTCAAGTTAGGTACCATGCCGGCATTTGCCTCGAGTAGAAGTGAGAAACCATGGGAAACTATTTCCAGGATGGCTGAGGTAGGAATTGAACCCACCAATTCTCAGTAATGCCTCACTAGGCTGAGTGTACCTAGTTCCACCCATCAGGCCAGCATTGAATTTCTTGGCAGAGCCGGGAATCGATCCCGGGCCTCCGCGGAGACTGACAAGCATGCTAGTTTGAACGGGTTCATGGGTACCCGCAGGATTTTTTCCAGGGCGGGGGGCAAGTAGTATTTTTCATTTCATTACCTCCTGTCACTAAGTGTTGATGAGATGTAACCCCCCCCCCCCCACATTTCTTACTTGCTGCGTGCTATTCATTATTCGGCAGCTCTGAAACCGTTGGGTCCCTCTTTTTTCCATTTCAGAGTTTTTGTCCATAGAAGTTCGCTTTTCTTTATGAATCATCGTCATATTGTTCATTTCTTAAAAACGGGTAAACAGTTCACCATGTTTCGACAAAAATAAAAATCAAGCGGTTCATTAAAATGGTAATGTTAATCCAGATCACCAATTTTCTAAATAACTGGAGATGTTTTCTAATAATCCCAAATTTCTAAGTTTTACAGGGTGTCTTTTATGTCCCTTTGGAGAATGGTAGGTCGTGTAGGGGACGGGTATAGAAGTAATTTGAGACAGGGAACTTGGGGTCGGAGCGGCCTCCTTAACCCCTAAAATAAGGGTTGATTCAGGCCCTCCACCCTGTCAGTTGGGCAACCGACCCAAGCCTCAATCCTTTAACTCTTGGCAAGATTCATTTCACCATGTGGCGCTGGCGTAATGGATAGCGTTGCGGTGCCAAAGGGCGGTAGTACTGGGTTCGATTCAGGGTTTGGGCAATTTTTTTTAAATATTATTTTAGGTGTAAGGTTTTTAAGCTTGATACCTTCGGTAAATTAAACCGATCTTTGTGCACTTCGTAGCATTAAATTGTTTAATTCCGTTATTACGTTTAAATCACGTTGATTTGCAAGAGAAAGTAAGTACATCGTGCGAAATTAAACTGAACGTAGTAGTTTACGTCAACTGCCTGACTGTTGTTCTCAAAACTGTACGACTGCACTCTCTTCTCTATCGTAGCACCAGACTATCATGTGACTACAAAGCGACAAATAATATTTTTAAAAATATTTTTGCCCAAGCCCGGAATCGAACCAGGGACTACCAGCCTTTCGCACCGTAACGCTATCCATTACGCCAGCGTCACATGGTGTAATGAACCTTGCCAAGAGTTAAGGATTGAGAAAGGTAATAGATGTTCTGGTCGGTTGCCTAACTTACAGGGTGGAGGGCCTGAATCAACCCTTATTTTAGGGGTTAAGGAGGCCGCTCCGACCCCAAGTTCCCTATCTCAAATTACTTCTCTACCCGTCCCCTACACGACCTATCATTCTCCAAAGGTACATAAAAGACACCCTGTATATAAAATTGTGGAATTATCCCTACACCTAAATCAGTTAACTATCAGTAACTTAAATTTATGAAATAATCTGGTGTGGCAATCAACAATCGAAATATTCTTCTCGGGATTCCAAGGGGGTCCACGGTCCCTCCTTCCCCTCCCCCTGCAGGCGCCCATGAACGGGTTTACACCTGGAAGTGGTTGTGGATGAATCACGTTACATTCAGAAAAAGAAATTGCAGAAGCGAGTATTTGCTTACATACTGTTTACTCGGGTTTATTTCCCTTGCTTTTGTAAACAGAGCATACAGAACACTATTAAAACGTACGAATGTCAAAGGAGGTATTAAAGTAAAAATGTGCATGATTTTACTGTCCACCACTTTACATGTATTGCGTCTGCAGTTGCTAAAACACAAACAGTCATTATCTCATGTGTGATCAGATAACAGTGGAAGAAAGAATCTGAGCAGTGTTAATGTTCACACGTAACGCAGTCCGCCATTAAGCCCAGGCGAGCCGAGCGCTCTCTAGCCATGCGAAAACCAAACTAGTGTTCCGCATCACCTGGACAGCGATTAGTTTAATACTCTTTGGCCTCTCCGCCGAGCTGATATTACAAGTTAAGCCCCTGTGCATATTGCACATGCCGCACTAATGTCATCACAAGCTCCAGCAAATGGATGGGTTGGCGGTAACGACAATCGCGACAAGAGTGGGATAGAACGTGACATGATGTAGACAATATACTTACCGTAGTTTGGAAACGTTATTATACTGCTCCTGGCTTGAGTAGCATATATTAGTAACATCCAGTTAATTCCTGTACAGGGACAACCGTGATCTGCCTGGTTAATTGGCGCAAATAATGATGTTCAGATTTCATTAGGGTGGCAAATCTCCGGTGTTTATGAAGATATTTTCAGTTAAGTTTTATAAATCTATAAGTTGAGCCAGCTCAAAGTCTGCTCATCGGGTGAGTCACGTGACGGCCAGTGACAATGAAAAGTGTTATTTTGTTTTTCCATACAAATGAAATGTTCTTTAACGTGTCATTTTACGAGAGCGGCCTTTAATTGATTAAAGTTAATGACTGAAAATATTAATTGATAAAACTTTCAACTAATAAACTAATAAACATGTAAACAAATCAACAAATAAACTGATTAACGTTTCATTTAATAACTATTTAAACTATTAACTTATTAAAATTAAAAAGAAAAGAGTAAGTGAAGCTGGGAGATCAATTGGAGCATTGAATTCCGTTTTATACAGCTGATACTTGGACATTAAACAGACAGCAAGCAAATACATTATTAGCAACAAAGATGGAAAAAATCAAGATTGGATAAAATTAGAAATACGAGAATCAGAGAAATTATGTAGGTTTAAAAAATGTACTAGAAGTGGTGGAAGAAATGGTTGGTTAGTTCCTTAGTTTAGGGGCTGCGACAACGCGGTCATGTAGCCGCGTGTACTTTGGGTGTGTGTAGAATCTGTCTGATAACCGGTGTTAATTGTGATGGCTGTATTAATGTGTGTTATCTGTTTTAAATCAAGAAAGGACTGCAGACAGTAATTTCAAGTAGTTCCTACTTTTGCTACAAAATGCTACCGTCCACGACACCTAGCTTGCGGACTTGGCTACTAGATGGCATCGCAGTTAGCAGCTGGCGGTGAACGTTGGAACAAATAGAGCGTTAGCACGCTAACCTACAAATTTTAGCTTCCACAAGTGTACTGTAGTTAGTGAAAAGTTCTTTTTCATGCCATAAATCTATGACATGGGACCGCCGGCTTTACTTCCCCTCCGAAGGAAGGCATACTGAGGGATTTTTAAGGCTCTAAAGAAATCCGACGACTTCGGCCGGGTTTGAACCCACGATCTTGGGCTTAGAAGCTCAGCATGCTACCAACTATGCCACTGAAGTCGCTGATAAAACATTCAACTAATAAACTGTCTAAAGTTACATGCAGACAAATCAACTGATTAACGGTTCATTAAATTACCAAAATTATACTATTAACATATTAAAATTAAAAAGTAAAGAGTAAGTTAGGCTAAGAGAATAATTGGAGCATTACATTCCGTATTATGGAGCAGAAATATTTTAAACAACACTAAGAAACGTTTTTCCGGTTCATTGGTACCAAGTATTTTGTTATATGGAGCAGAAACTTGGACTACAAAAAAAAACAGCAAGTAAACAAATTATTAGTAACAGAGATGGATTATTGGAAGAGGGAAAAAAGCAAAAACAAACAACAGCAAAACCAATATTGGATAAAATTAGAAATGCGAGAATCAGAAAAATGTACTAGAAGTGATTGAAGAAAGATGAATACAATGGTTTGGACATTGAAAAGGATGCAAATTTGAAGAATTCCAAATTTAATGTTGCATTGGCAAGCTGAAGGCAAACGGAGACGAGGTAGAGCAAGATAACAATGGATGGATGGTGTAAAGATAATCATGGCTACCAGAGGTTTATATCTACTAATGTTATTGGTTTTACGTCCTGAGGAAGTTGCTGAAGACTGAAATTTGTGGAGCTGTACAATATTTTTGGGTTGAAGGAAAACTATTTTACTGTAGAATATTCCTAATAAAGAAGAAGAAAATTAAAATGTAAATTTTTAACTGACTGATGAAAGGTAAAGTTAATAAAAACTAACTGATTGATGTTAAAGTAAATGACTAAAAATATTAACTAATTTTAATAACGTTGCTATTAAACAAACCAACGGATTAAAGTTAATAACTAAAAGTAGAATATTAACATATTAAAGTTAAAATGTAAATGTTTAAACTAATTGACTGATTAATGTAAAAATTAATCAAAATTAACTAATTAAAGTGAAAGTTAATGACTGAAAATATTAACTGACTGAATGTTTAACTAATGTGATTAATGGTACAGTTAATCAATACACGTGATTAATGTTTAAGTTAATGCCTAAAAGTTAACTATTTACTGATTGAAGCTAAAAGGCACACCTTTGGTTAATTAACTGATTAATGTTAATCAACCTAACTGATTATAGTTAAAGTTAATGGCCCAAAATTTTAACTGATTAAACTTTTAACTAATAAACTGATTAAAGTTACGGTTAAAAAATCAACTGATTAAAGTTAACGTTGATGACTAAAAGTAGATTTTAACTGATTGAAGTTAAGACAAACTTTAAACTAATTAAATGTTTAAATTTAATGCTAAACAAAGCTAACTTATTGAATACAAAGTTCATGACTGTAAAAAATATTAACTAATAAACTACCTAAAATTACATTTATTGACTGGTAATACTAACAGATTAAACTTATAGCTAATAAACTGAACAAAGTTACGGTTAAACAAATCAGTTGATTAAAGCTAAAGACTTAAAGAATTAACTGACTAAATGTAACATTTTAACTAATTTGAATGATTAAAGTTAAAGTAATTTATTATTGTTGCAGTTAATGACAGAGAATATTTACTGATTGATGTTAAAAAGGTAATCGTTCAACTAATTATTGCAGTACTCAGTTCAATCAGTAGAACGAGAAAAATAAAGGGCGTAATTGTACGTGTATGAATTCTAAAGTGATACTTGGAGCAGCACATGTGAGTGTGTACACTGAGTTTCCACATTCTCTCCGACAAATAGCACTGTCTACGCTACCTTGCACCGTAGACCATTTCACTGTAGACAACCTCCAAGGGGAGTGGTGTAAGTATTGTGTTTGGTCGGAAAGGATATGGAAACTCGGACATGAATCAAAACAACAGTAACAACTGTTTCATTTGACCCAGTTCTCCCGCTCTGTGTTAGTTTGAGCATTACACTCTGAAAAATCCTGTATGTATATTCACACGCGTCACGTCGTGTGTGAATTATTATTCTTGTGTGCCTGTGCCCTGTATAACTCCTTTGTTATTCTTTTCCTTACGCCATTTCTATTTTCTTTTCAGGTAAGTTGCCGACTGATTTTGAAATAACACAATGACGTCAGTCAAGGAGCACCATCACAAATAAGGTAGAAAAAGAGATTGCTATCCTTGACATTAACTGAATACAGTATTTTGATGTACCAGTGAAACTTTTTTCCTCCTTCTTGTTCTTCTACTTCTTTTTCTTATACTTCTTCTAGTTCCTATCCGTTCCAGATGTTAGCAGCCATCTTGTCTGTGCATTTTCTGTTCGTAGCCGTTTGGAATTACTCTTCCAATGTTTTGAGAGTCCAGTCTCTGAGGTTTCTTCTTTTCAAGATTTTACAAATAATATATACAGGTGTATCATAATTAACAGCGCAAATTGAAACACCTGTAAGTACTCGATACTAGATCCAAAACATTCGTAGTAAACTTGGGTCCGCAATCGAGCCGTTGGCGAAATATATGAAAATTGTGGTTACCAGCCACTACTGACTTGATTGTCCGTAAACTTAGTTATTTTGGTAGAAGTGCAGTTGTTTGTAATGAACGAGAAGAGAGAATTACTGACAAGGGAACGGATTGCGGTGTAAAATTATAATCTGGTTGAAATTTAGGACACAATATTCCTACAAAGTTGTACAATGACGTAGTGAAAACCGCACGGGCCACTTTCAATTTTGAACTCCAATATTGAACGCCGAAAACCTGCCGGGCGACAGCACGAAAGAGGAGGTGGGAAGATGTAAAGCTGACCTTGAAACCTGGCAGCACGCGATGGATCCCGGCCACCTGCTTTCATAGCGATTACTTTCATCAAAGCAACTTTGTGGACAACTACCACATTCCAAGGATTAAAATTTGGAAGCTGTTCCAATTGAACATCGTCGTTGTCACTATCTGACATTTGTAAATATTCTGACTGTAAAGTTAAGTTTTTGTTATTGTCTGTGCCAGTAAAACTAAAAACAGACGAAATAAAAATGTCATACTTACATGGCTTGATGACTGAACGATTTTGGATCTGTTCATCCGAAACATCACTTTTGTTTTCCACACTGAACTGATAAGGGAGAAACGGTTGAGGGGAAGGTGGAAGGTGGGGAATGCAACGCAGCAGGGCAGCTCGCTGCCTGGTGGCCGCGAGCCATTGCGTGCTGCTAGGATTCAAGGTCAGCTTTACCTCTTCCCACCTCCTCGCTCATGCCGTCACCCTGCTTGTTTTCGGCGTTCAATATTGGAGTTCAAAATTGAAAGTGGCCCGCGCGGTTTTCACTACGTCATTGTACAACTTTGTAGGAATATTGTGTACTAAATTTCGACCGGGTATGAATTTTACACTTCAATGCGTTCCCTTGTTAGTATGATACAGTAACATGTTACAATGACTGTAAAGTGTACTTACTCGTAGTTAAAGGAAGTGTTCAACGCGCCGTCCTCGTATGCTATTCACTTTGTTTGGTAAAATATACGACCCAATTAGACGATCACCTAGTAGTTATCAGTGGTGGCTGGTCACCACATGTTCTAAATTAACTCGCAAACGGCACATTTGTGGAGCCATATTTACTAAGATATGTTTGCTTCTAGTATCGTGTACTTACATATGTGTCACTTTGCGATATTAATTATGGTACACCCACAGTGTGGTCCACCCGCCCCTTATTATTTAGTTTTACGAAACCCAACTAACATCTCAATTCTCCCGATGGTCGATATTGCTCTGCGCTCTGACTGTGTGACAGCAATGTAAATGGGTCATGGGTCTAGCAAAGAAAAACCGACCTTAAACTTTTCCCCGCCAAATACTATGGCCCATTCTACTAACATATGACTTACTGCTCCTTGAAATAACACACCTACACGTAATACGATCGAATTAATAGCTTACGCCACGTGATCTGTAATAGTAGAAAGTTAAATCAACACCATAAACCGTGATTGAAGACTTTGAGATGGACTTAAACGTTTGAGGTGGGACGGCTACAGTAACTATAGCACGTTTAGCGTGCGGCATTTACCATGTGTTGGTGGCTGAGAGGTTTAAAGCCTGACCGTACGTGGTGGGCACGAGCGGGTAGAACGCTGCTTCGAATCCAGTAGAAGGCATATTTTTTTGAACGAAAGCCCACATTCCATTTTAGTCGGGATGTAACTACATTGCCACATTTATTGCCTTAACGACGTATTTTTGTGAAGGGTACGTTGAATTTTGATGATTTATAAAGTGAATACGATCGAATTGGTACGACACGCCACGTGAACTGTAATGGCAGAAAACTAAAAAACTGGCATGAATATTAACATAACATATGAAAGTGTTGCTCCGGTGCTCCGGTTCGATTCCCAGCTCTGCCAAGAAATGTAATACTTGTCTGAGGGCTGAAATTGGGTACACGTAGCCTCGTGAAGCAAATATGAGAAGAAGTGGGTTTGATTCCCACCTCAGCCACCCTGGAAATGGTTTTCCGTGGTTTCCTACTTCTACTCCGGCCAAATTCCGGAACGGATTCTATCTTAAGGCCACGGCCGCCCCCTTCCCAATCCTTAATTGCAAATACACACATCATTACAAGACCGCAATAACTCAGGTTATCAGAAAAATTCTACACACACACCCAAGTAAACGTGGCTAATTGACCGCGATGTTCTATCCCCTCAAATGAAACAAAACAACAACATATCGAAGGATATTCTGATCGCCAGTGCTTGCATCAAAGTATACGTAATCCTTAGAAATTCCCATGGTATTATTAGCATACTTTTGATTTTTGCAAAAAATAAAAGTAGACTTATGAGATCTATACAGGGCCATAGATTGTGTGTCTGTGTGTGTGTGTGTGTGTGTGTGTGACTGTGTATCTGTGTTGAGTGTGAGTGTGTGTACTCTGAATGTCTGCCCCCTCTATCTCTTCGAACACGGTGAAACCGAATTGAACGAAATTTGGTACAGAGGTAGCACTAGCGTAGAACACCTCAGTGTCATGTTTTATATCGCCACCATCTTGACGGAAACGTAATGGTGGCCACCCAAATGTTCAAAGCGTAAATCAAATTACGACTAACTTAATCATCCGATCTCTACCAAATTTTGCAACAACATATACTTGTATGGCGAGCGTCGTTTGACTGAACTACAAGGTCATCAGTCCATTAGTTTGCAGATGACGGCCATGTATGTGTGCAAATCGATTCCCCCTATCAATTCAAACACGGTGATACTGAATTGAACGAAATTTGGTACAGAGGTAGCACTAGCAGAGGGCACTCCAGTGTCATGTTTAATATTGCCGCCATCTTGACGAAAACGTAATGGCGGCCATCCTAATGTTAAAAGCATGAATCAAATTACGATCAACCTAATAATCTGATCTCTACCAAATTTTGCAACAACATACTTTTATGTATAGAGAATCTTTTGACCACACTACAAGGTCATCAGGCCAATAATGTGCGAATAGCGGCCATGTATGAGTGCAAATCGATTCCCCCTATCTTTTCAAACACGGTGAAACCGACTGGAACGAAGTTTGGTACAGAGGTAGCACTAGCAAAGGCCACCTCAGTGTCATGTTTTATATCGCCGCCATCTTGACGGAAACGGAATGGCGGCCACCCAAATGTTAAATTCTTAAATCAAATTACGACCAACCTTATCATTTGATCTCTACCAAATTTTTCATCAACATACCTTTTTGTGGGAAGCATCTTTTGACTGAACTACAAGGTCATCAGCCAAATAGTTTGCAGATAGCGGCCATGTATGTGTGCAAATCGATTCCCCACATCAATTCAAACACGGTGAAACCAAATTGAATGATTTTTTTTTTCAGAGGTAGCACTAGCAAAGGGCACATCATATTCATGTATAATATCCGTATAGCACGTTGTATTTCAAGAAGCTACTACAACCAACATTCAATTATACTCCTTGAAAAGGACGAAGAGTTATAACAATACCCATGCATTTAGGAGAAAGTAGGCAATACGTTCTTTACCGAACATATTGTCTTGTTATTAAATATTAACAAAAAGTCATAGCATATCTTTAGGCCCGCATCACACGACACTAGCTGGCAAGGAAGCTGCTGTGATCGCTGGTACAAAATCCTGTAGGATTCTGTTCTCTTCGTCAGTACACCTGCTTGTATGACCGAAGTGTATCACACGCTAGCATTTTGGACGCTAAGATGTATGAAATAAAACCGAAGGGCGGTCGTTTGAGGGCATTATTTGCAGTTATGTCGCCTTATTAACGTAAAGCGGTCGCGAAACTTGCTTTAAGTAAGTTAGAAAACATGACAGGTGCTGAATGAATGCATCCCAATCAATATTTAAGATCTAACTGTAATAATTGATTATTTTACCATACGCGATAATAACACGCGCAATTAAAACCTCCAAAGTGTGTTGGAAATGTGTGCAAGTGTTATTGCGTCTGCTCGCTCTTTCGATGATCCCGGGTTCAAGGCTATCCAACGGCAGATTTTTAAAATTCTTTTAAACTATTTTATTACACCCTCCATACCTCGTACAGCAAGATTTCAACTTGGTTTTGTTCACATTATCTACGAAGACGATAGGGAAAGTTATTTTCTTGTCTCATTTAAATGGCTATTTTCCCTAAATACTGTTCAAAACCATGGATGGATACTATTCGTTATAATTATTATTTATTTAGTCGATTTTACTCTCCAGGTTAGGTTTTCCCACGGACTCAGCGTGGGATCCTATCATTACCGCCTCTACGGGCAGTGTCCTGGAGCTTGAAACATCTCGTCTGGGGGATACAACTGGGGAAGTGAGATCAGCACCTCGCCCAGGCGGCCTGCAAAGCGAACATTGTCCTCTTAAGGGATGGGAAGGGAGGGGCAGATCGGGAGGGATAGGCGAGGAAGAGGGAAGGAGGCGGCCGTGGCCGTACGGTAGGTAACATCCCGGCATTTGCCCGAAGGCGAAGTGGGAAACCACGGAAAACCACTTCGAGGACGGATGAGGTGGGAATCGAACCCCCTCTACTCATTTGGACCACCCGAGGCTGAGTAGACCCCGTCCCAGTCCTCATACCACTTTTCAAATTTCGTGGCAGAGCCGGGAATCGAACCCAGGACGCCCGGGGAGGCAGCTAATCACGCTGACCACTACGCAACGGAGGCGACTCTATTCGTGATAATTAGAATTTTAATAGTTCAATATTTATAATAATATGACACGTTCTGTAATTACTGCCTTGCTGCGAGGCTCAGCGGTAACGTTCTCGCTTGCTGTGCCCAAGGTTTCTGGTTCGTATCCTGGCGCAGTCAGCTGGCATTCGAGGGTGCGCAAATGCGAGGGAGCCGTGTCAGTTGATTTACTGGTACGTTGAAGATCCCCTTCGGAGCAAAATTCCGGCACCCTGACGTATCTAAAAGCCAGAGTAGTTAAAAGGGACGTAAAACCAATAATGTTATAATTATCTGTATTTACTGCATGTTTGGGGCAGATGACCTCGTAGTTCCGCCCCTTAAAACCTAACTATTATTGTAAGTGTATAGCAAGCGCTTTTCGCACAGACGCCGTTGAAAGAAATTATAGTTTCGGTCTGATATATTTATTCGTGAGCCTACCCACATAACAAATCTAAACAAATGTGTACAAAATTTCGAACACTTGCTACGTTGAATATACAGGATACCTTGCTTTCGTTCTACAGATCATTATGTCGTCGTCCAATCTGGCTGCGTACAGTCGGATAAGTACGGTGCTTTTGAGGACCAAATAAAAAATCACTCGTTGGAACAGATAGATATGCGTTCATAATACAACCACAATAAACGACATTAAGCAAAAAAAAAAGTACTAGTTCAAGGTACGAACCTACTACATTGTGACTTCGTTGAGGCTATTCTAACAATTCTTGATTTAGCCACCGTAGCTACCGAGAGCCATGGGTTATTGCTGGCACTTATTGAATCTATTCGGAGACACTTCCTGTCCAAACGTAAGAAGGTGTTATTCGGAGCTCTGATCGTTTCAATCATGCATTATATTTGAGGTCATTGAAAGAACACTGCCACTATTGATTTCTACTATATTCGCGAGGATGTACTCAACGGTAAAGTTGTACAATGGACGTAAGGGAGCAGGTACCAATGTTTTTAGGATGACTGTGATATACGCGTTAGTTGGGTTGCCTTCCTCCAAAAAAAAATAAGGGGCGGGTGGACCACACTGTATATGTAATTTCAGAGCTTGATGTAATGAAATAATAATAATAATAATAGACTCATATAATAATAATAATAATTATTATTATTATTATATAAAGCCGTATGATAACGTTGATGACAGTAAATTGTTTGAAATTTTGAAAATAATTGGAATAAAGTACGGGGATAGGGTGGGTGGTCAATAGTCTATACTGAAACCAGACGACAGTCATTCGAGTCGAAGGACATGAGATAGAAGCTACTATTCATAAAAATGTAAGGCAAGGCTGCAACTTATCACCCTAACTTTTCAATCTATACATTAAACAAGCTATGAAGGATATTAGGGAAACATTCAAAATAGGAGTAAAATTTCAAGGTGGATTGCGTGTGCTATACTGCCTCTCGAACAGCATTTTTGTTAACGTCTAGACGTTAAAATACACGCTGTGCGATTGGTATTTCATTTTAAGGACTTAGGGCGTATTGAAAATTTGCCCCTTGTACTTATGTGTGAGTTGAAGTTTTATGATAACCTGTGCTAACTCTAATAGTTAGAGTATCAAGGACCAGGAGTGGGGCATGTGCTCCTCGATTTGAAATAAGATAGCTTCCCGGCATTTGTTTGGAGGTAGTGAGGGTGAACCCGGGGATAAAGCACACTCAGAATGGTTTGTGATCACCGAGATTTGAACCTTCGATGTGCGGACTTCCAGTCGTGTTTACGGTTTAATGAACACAGCCCTCTGAAGAGTATTCCGATTCGCGTTTATTCGTTCCTTTTACACGTAGCCTACTCCTTGTTTCTAATTTATTCAACGGATCTCCGATCGTCGACATTCCTCAAGTACGTGAGATTAATGTAGGGGCAGGTTCTACCGACGTGCAGTACGAACGTGCTGTAGCGGTTGCCAGTACACAGGGGTAACAGTCTTCTCACCAATGTTTATCAAAGCGCTTACAACGAGGTATTGTATTACTACAAGGGTATGTCGATGTTCATTTCAACGGCGTCGAGGATGAAATGTAATGGGTGTGTTTTTCGGACAGATTCCCTCCTATCGCCACTCTCATCAGAGGAGTTGAGATGAAATTAATTAAGGTAATTATAACTGGGCAAGGAGTTGGAAGGTGGTTTATTGGAAGGTACCGTCACGCCATTTTCCCCACAGTTAACAAGTAGTTCCGTGAAGAACTACATAGCCAATTTTCATATATTTTACTGGTTTTAATTAGGAAATGAGATGTTATAAAAAATACACAGCCGCCATTTTTAAGTTCTCATAAAATTCCATTAAAGTAGACGTCAGTATATTAAGGCTTGTATGAAGATATGCCGTGCTAAGTTTCACAGCGCTCGGATGAAAAGTCGCGAGACGAATCTATTGAAATATTTAAATTTCGCGCCGCCGCCATGTTGGTTTGGTGCTCACCAGGTTATTGAATGGTCCGTAAGTGAACTTATATTAATAACCTCTATCAACATTAAAAATTTCGGTATGATTGCTGTAATAGATTCGTAGATAATTGAGAGCCGTCTAAATATTTCGAATGGTCGCCATGTTGGATTGTTATATGTGTAGGCCATAAGGTTATGTACCATTAGATGAAGATTATTGCGTAGGTTAATTATTCAATCGTTCACTTCGATCGCATGATTAGGATACTAGAAATCAAAACGTAATTTCAGAATTTCGCACAGCTGCCATCTTGAGGTTATGTAAACAATTTAACTAAATTAAATGTCAGTGCATTACAATGTGTGTAAACATTTGTTGTACCTAGTTTCACTGCGCTCAGATGGTTAAATCACGATTAAAATATATTTAAATGCTTCAACTTCGCTTGGCCGCCATGTTCGTTTTGTACTTAACAGGTTCCCAAAAGTCACATAAGTGAACTTTAGTTGTGCCCTTGATCACCGTAAAACGTTTCAGGGTTAAGCTACGGTTTCCTCCAGTAGCGGTACCGCTTACTAGAGGCCGTAACGTGACGGCGAATGACGTCACAAAAACGTTCCGCATAGAAACGTATTTGAGTGGTTTTCTAGGAAGCGTTGACTACCACCGTCACTTAAAGTTGCGGTGGAGTTATTCATATGACGGTGGCGAGTGCGGTAGCCAACAACAGTTCGTCAACGTTTTTGTACGGTGTACGGTGTGTGCTGAAAGTAGTGAATTATATACTATGACTGATAAGATGATATATTGGAGTATGGAAGAAAAGGAAACATTAATAGATTCCGTAAAGAATGAAGATGCATTGTATCATGTGAAGAGTAACCTTAAATGTACAGAGTTTCCCTTCAGGAGATGTTTGTCTTTTGTTTCTGTTGTGCGACATTGAAGTTACGTCATCCCTTATGTAATTCAGAACATAATCAAATAACACTGGTGTCAACCGAAAATATTCTCTGAATTTATCTTCATTGCAATGCAGTTGACGACGAACTAAAATTTCATACGCACCTTCTGTAGGACGCCTTTTAAAAATGACACTTTCCCCCCAAACATTCCCTATCGTCTTCGGATGACTCTTCTTCCAAAAATATTATAATCGCCATGTCAAGATCATCCATTTCTTATTTAACTTGATGACAACATGCCGTCACGACACACACCGATAATTAGCTCTAACTTTACACCATTGTTCACCGTGAAGACGCTCCCTAGTTCCTATACGTCATTCGCCGTCAAATTACGGCCGCTGGAAAGCGGTACCGCTACTGGAGGAAACCGCAGCTTTACTGTTGCGGAGATATAGAATGCCAGTGAAATATTTCGCGCGGCCGCCATGTTAGATTGGTGAAACGAATTACAATTTGAAGGGCACGGTCGAGGTCGGACGAGGCAGTAGCAGTAATTTACCGAGTTTCTTCGGCCATTTAGATTTTATTAGGGGAGGACACACACACTTACACATACATACACACACACGGTCAAAGGGTGATCTTATAAGCCTATTTCTTTTTCATAAATAAAAATAGGCTAAATATGGGAAAACACGAAATTCCATTTCAAAGACGGCTGAAGGTGGGGGTCGAACCCATATCTACTGATTATGGGGATAATTTGGCCACATGATCCAGCGTGCGTAGCTACCGCTGTCGGGGTATTTCAAGTAATTTTTTTCTTGTTGTCACCCCACTCACGTACTTGCCACCCCGGGGCCCTAAACGTATAAATTCCATGCTATAATCCAATCCTTATTATAATGTGGCGCATGAGCCATGTCTCGAGACGACGATAACGCTGTAGCACTTACAATGTGTGGTAACCGCCGCCCTAGCCTGAGAGGGGGCGGCACAGGGCTATGCAGTTTGAAATTAAATCCTAGTGTCAGCAGAATGTATTACAAAACCAGCCCTCTCAGTCTTCTAAACTAGGGTTATCAAACGACTTCATTTAATAATGATAATAATAATAATAATATTAATCATATATATTATTTCAGTAGTATAGATCCCTCCTGTGGCGCTCACAAGCGATCGATCGTGACAAATGATCATTCCAGTGAAAGAGAATAGACATAAGCAGTGACGAATTGCACTCTAATTTCATAGATATCTATAATACCTTTAAAAATTGACTTAAAAAATGTACGAAGTGGTCGATTTGCAGATATTGTTGCTGTAGGAATATACGCCACATAATTGCTGTCCACTTCACATTTTGGCCGCTGTGACGCCTGTTTCATATCATTTTAACATTTTGAGGTCTTTCCTTTATCATTTTGCATGGATTTCAGAATGGAATGAGTACTCAAATCGTATAATTTTATAAATATCGAATAACCGGCGAGTGTTATGATGATCCAATTTTCAGTGATTGCCTTCTTAAGTTAGGGAACGCAGAACTTGGAATTCTAACTGAAATGTAAATAATGTTCTATAATCATTTGGTTGAAATAAAAACATAACAACCTCTCTCCTTAAGTCTCTCATTATAAACCTATTGGGGAAAGTGTGGTTTATGAACAGGCGAGATTTCTCTCACGGGTCCGCTAGTATAATAATAATTCCATATTATAAATACAGACCTGATCAGGTTCTGAACAATGACAAAGCCAAGATCTTATGGGATTCCACTATAATAACTGATTGTTCTGTAGAAACCTTGTGATATTCGATAAGGAAGCACACAAGGTGACCATCGTCTATGTTGCTGTTCCACTCGATGAAAACCTATAGAATACGGTGGCTGAGAAAAGGCGCAAATACCAGCCACTTGCCGCTGAGCTCAGTCACATATTTGGTCTAAAGGAAGTTTTCGTCATCCCAGTAGTTGTCTCTGTGATTGGTTTAGTAACAGAGGGTTGAGAAAATGCAAAGGAGAGCCTTGGCTTGAAGAGAAACCATCTGCAGTTATTGCAAGAAGCTACCTTCCGTGGTCCTGCAAGTATAGTATGTAAGGTTTTGTGTCTTCAATGACGTGCTCTGAACATCTTGAGATCCAGTGCTAACGTCAGTGTCTTTGGCTTGGAAGGAGTCCGACGGTAATGGTTTTGTATGTTTATGGAAATTTCATTTATAATAATAATATTAATAAGCTGAAGACAAACAGAAACGGGGTAAACCAAGAGAACAATGGATGGGTGGTGTAAAGTGAAGCATAGCTACCAGAGGTTTAACCGAGGAAGATGCTGATGACCGAAATTTGTGGAGGAGTAGCATATTTTTGGTTTGAAGGAAAACTACTGTATTGTAGAATATTCCTAATAAAGAAGAATAAGAATACTAATTATAATATTAATAATAACTTGATAATCGAAATTTTGGTTTGACAAGTTCCAGCAAGTTCTGGAAGTTCACTTTCGCCAGGTTTCCTTGTACGAATAAGTTCAGGAGATTGAATGATCTTAAAGGTCATAGTTTGTGCTACAGTCGAGGGTATTTAGCAGGGAATTAGTCTCACCGTTTGTATAGGCTTATAAGATCGGAAAGTGTGGGTGTCAAGTTGCATACTAAGAGTTTCATATAATACTTGGAAAGTTGCAGTATAAATTCATCAATACTGGCCATGATACTACACCATTCCATAGTACTCATGCATTTGAAATGATTTCTCTTTTTTTTCGAATAGCAATTGTGTTAGTCAATCATGAAAATTCATGAAGGGCGCACATATTTCAATACAAATTTCGTAATATCATAAAGTAAAATCTCATCTATAAACAATGTTTAGCATAAAACTACACGAATTGTACCAGGTTCGATCCATTACAAAGTGATTCATCAGCGCGTCCACTTACTAAAAAAATCGTTTTTTCTGCGCAAGATACTTTGTTCTATATGTATGGAGGTAGCCGTAAACATTAACCTATGCTTTGCAAGAGCAATTCGTTTCCCATTAAAATTCTATCAACATCGCTTGAAATTGGCAGTTAGCTGCTACCTTGAAACCAATGTCGGAATAATGCCAGCTGGACGCTGACAACCTATGCATGTCAAATGTTATTATTCCCTTTATTTTCTATTCTATTTTCACGTCGGCAAAGCACAACGTGGTGCCAGTGTGTTTTCAAATGTGAATTATGAATCTTTCAAATGCTACTACTAGACCACCAGTGACTAGCATGAATGGCTGTCGCACCGGAGGTCTGGGTTTGATTCTCGGCTCTGATAAGAAATTTAATTCTGGTCTGAGGGCAGGAGTTAGGTACACTCGGCCTCGTGAGGCAAAACAGGGCGGGGTGCCCCAGACCGGGCATCATCGGCTAACGACACCCGTCCTTCCCTGAAGCGCTTGTGCCACGCCTTGACCCTTGCAAGGGACATGCAGTGTTCGCTGTACACTTGTGACATTCGGCGATGAATGTCCGTTCCCCCTACTCCTTCCGCTGTCAGAAACCAAACAACACCTCTTTGCTCTTCGTTTGACGCCTCCATGTCACTGTTTGCAATGCGACTGGCAACTTTGGACGATTGATGCCTGCTGCTGCTCGCTTTGTATCGTCACGTGACGTGCACGCGTCCCCTCTAGCGACGGGCTGTGACCTTCCACGCTCTGGTCGGAACCACACCTCGTTACACACGCCACGATTAGCCAATGTCGTCACCGGTTTCCGCATTCCAGCCTCCGGCCCGTAACTTTTTGAACGCACCTGATAAATTCCTTGGTAGAGCCGGTGATCGAACGTGGGCCACCGAGGCAACAGCGAAGAACACCAGCCGCTACACGAGTAGGTGGATCAGAAATGAAATTTGTTTCAACGGTCCAAATTACACGGCATGCATACAGCATATTTAATCTTAAGACAAATAATATGACAACTAGCGGACCCGCGCGAGAACTCGCGTATAATGGGTTGTGTTCGCCCCATGTGTACAGACTACCCATTAGGGGCAGATGACCTCGTATTTCCGCCCCTTAAAACAACAATAACTAACTAACTACCCACCCAGCACTAGTGCTCTGTGGGTTGTACGCGACACAGTTCTGCCAACAGGGGCTATCTGGGTTGTGTTCGCCTCATGTGTACAGACAACCCGCCCGGCTGTAGTTCTATGCGGGCTGAACGCGACACAGTTCTGCCAGGGACTATCGTCTTGTTTATATGTTTAAAGCAACTTTATAAACAAATAAATAAGTATATTTCAGTTTACTTATCAAGAAATGCAGGATCTTTCCGGTACTATTGAAACGATTTGGAAGATTTAGGTACAAACCACACCTTCTAACTCCCTCTGGTTTAGGAGCTTGAGTTTTGTGAAACATACACCATAGCGTATTATATAATAAGATTATTTAAAATTGCTGAATGCAAGTATGTTAGAACTTAGCACAATATTTCAGCAGTACTTGTGGAAGCAACACACCCTCTTCGTTGAAATAATTACCACACACCACACTTCCTCATGTTCGTATAAGCTTATAAGGAATGTGAGTGATTAGCTTCTATTCCTCTTTCCCCTTCAACCTTGAGCCCAAGAATAAAACTATTAGCAAGGAGAAAGGAACCATCAACTGTCTTGCTGACCATTCCTGAGACCAAGTCAAAGAGTAATATCAGTCCAAATTACACGCAGGTCCAAATTACACGGACTTCCTGTACTACAGTATTAGGGTGACTTCGCATCTCCCACACCCAAGTGCAAATTGCATAGTGTATTTGTTTTTGTTTTTTCAAGCAGAAGGGAATAATATAGCGAAAATTCATGACAACGCCCGTCCTTAAAGTGCTGCTGTGACCCAACAGTTCTTCAGGATTTTCAATGGGAAGTTTTTAAACACGCAGTGTATAATCCCAACATAGCGCGAATGACTTCCGCCTTTTTCCTGAACTGAAAAAGTGAATGGGGGGGGGGGGGGATGTAGAGGTTTCAGAATTATGACGAGCTTCAGTACAACTACAGGTTATCAGATTAGTTCAACACAAACACAAATATACGGGCCTGATGATCAAGATGTCCCAAATCCCTAAAATGAATTAACAACAACAATTGGTACTTTTAATCGATTAATTTCAGTTTTCGAATAATTGAATAATTGCTGCAAATGGCGATACAATACCGACATTTTATTAATTAAAATATATTGTATTATATATTTTTATATAATGTACCTTCTTTGTGAAAACTAGGCTAAAACAAAGAAAAAAAAGTCCTCTCGGCACGCCGGAAGGCGTAGGTAGATTTCATCGGGCAAACTTGGGGATAGGCGAAAATAGGCAGAACATGCAGTTTTTCGTAGAAGGATCAGACCTCATTTATTGCGAGAAGGTATTTTATAATTGGAGCTTAATTAACTTTGTTTATCGTCATTTTATGCATATTTTAAACATTTTATTGTCTTATGGGGACGGTAACCTTCTTGTCATTTGGAGTACATTTTTATACACTGTCCTTATGCAAGGTTTCGACACTGATGTGTAACTATGTAACGGTCTATTACGTCTTCACTCAAAATGTTATCTCCCGCAGAGATTTTGGTTGGTTCCTCAGTTTAGAGACTGCGTCAACGCGGTCATGTAACCCCGTGTACTTTGGGTGAGTGTAGAATCTTTCTGATAAACAGTGTGAATTGTGATGGCTGTATTAGTCTACAATTCAGGCAAGAACTGCAGACGGTCAATTTCAAGCAGTAGTTCCTAATGTTGCTACCAGATACTACCGTCAACGACACCTAGCTCTGCACTTGACTACGAGATGCCACCGCAACCACCAACTCGCAACGAACGTTGGATCACCCCTCCAAAGGAAAGCATACTGAGGGATTTATAGCGCTCTTAGAAAATCCGACGACTTCGGCCGGCTTTGAACCCGCGAACTTGGACATAGAAGTCCAGCATACTACCAGTTACGTCACCGAGGCCGCTTCTCAGTTAGTCAGATGGAAAACTGAATGTGATCGTGTGCAAGTGCGTTATCATAGCAACGTCTGATGGCTCATCCCTCATCAATTTAGTAGTGTTGTCATGGCAACCTCTGATAGCTCTTGGCATTTTCTTATAATTCCGAAATAATTTTTCTCATCCCTTGGCGTAATGGTGGGTCATATCAAAAATTCCTTCAGACAAAAGTTTTAGGTAATTATTAGGGGAATATTGTCCATTTTGTACGGTTTTGATATTGTGCCTATTAAGAGAGATATGATCAATGTTTCCCGAAAAACCCACTTTTTACGACCCCTTTGGTCAATGGTTGGTGCTATCAAGAAACTCTTCAAACATAAATATTTGGGCCTTATTCGAAACATAGTATGAACTTTGAATGGATTTGATATTTCAAATATTAAGAGAGTTATAGCGATATTTCACTTTTACGAAAAAAAGACCCCCATTTTCACCCCCCGTCGACCGATTGTGCCCATTAACGAACTCGACTGAGATTTTATAGGGATACATATTATCTAGAAAATTCAAATTGATTGGTGCAAAATTGCGGTAGTTATCGTGTCCACAAAAAAGTGATATATATACATAAATTATATATAAACTTTTTAACTGACGGTGGTTTTGGGGTCTAGGGGATGTGAAACGTGAAGATATGTCGAAATTTTCCGGAAGTCGAAACATGGTACCCATTGCAATAGTTAGCTTTCTAATGAAATCTACCTAACAACAATTTTCCTGTCATAAATTGTAAACATTGAACAACAATTCAAAATCTTTGCTGGAAAGTCTTTTTTTTTTCGAAACCCTTCCCAATTTGATTGAATTTTTCCTTCCGATATATTTGACTCTTATTAGGTTATTTTTTAACATAAAAAAGGAAGGATACTTTGTATATTTATGCAAAAAGTAACTTTTATAGATTTCTATTCATCATTCCGAAACTAAGCATAACTCATAACCGATTGTTTGGCTAGCTGATTAATCTATAGGGCGCCAGGGAATGTTATCCGCAGCGGCTGCATGCTGCTGCGAAAGGTAGCATCAGCAGTTAGGTTGGCAGCACGGCTGTCGCTTGTATTAAAAGAAACAAACAGCAAACTTTGTTCTCAGCACAGCCATTCATAACAGATGCTGGAAGTGTTGTACTTATGTTCGAAGACAGTCTTCAACACGTCTGCACATATTGTCGGAGACTTTGTCTAAAGTTTCTTGCGTAAGGGACTGCACATAATAATTAATGTTATTCACTTCAAGTTCTTCAATCAGTTTTGGATTAGTTTGTGAACCGATCACACGAAATTTACTTATCAAATCTCGAACGGTAACCCAGTTTGGACACTTTGAATTAGGAAACCGAGCCTGAAATTTTAGCTTTACTTTTTCTGTAAACCGATCGCCTTCGCGAAAAACCTATTCCACCAAAAAAGCTACCGGGTGAGTTAGCCGTGGTCGTTACGGCATGACTAATGGCAGTCGCTCACATCCGGGAGGCGAGGAGGTTCGAATCTCCCCGCCGGCAACCTTGAAGATGGTCTTCTGTGGTTTCCCATCTTCCTACCAGGCAAATGCCGGGGTTGGTCCCTAACTATAGGCCACAGCCGCCACCTTCCAACTCCTCGTCCTTCCCTTCCAACTTTCCTCCCCAACGGTACATGTAGCTCACCCATTGGGTGTCCGTCTCGAAGCAGCTACAAACCTGGCGAGCCGAACATGTCCTCGGACACTCCCGGCACTAAAAGTCATACGCTAAAAAAAAAAAAAAAAAAAAAAGCTCTCTCTTCAGTAGTAAATATTATCGCCTATACACTGTTGCACTCTTCCATTTTATTTTTTTTTAATTTTTTTTTTTAGCGTATGGCTTTTAGTGCCGGGAGTGTCCGAGGACATTTTCGGCTCGCCAGTTTTGTAGCTGCTTCGAGACGGACACCCAATGGGTGAGCTACAAGTACCGTTGGGGGAGGGAAGGAGGGAAGTTGGAATGTAAGGACGAGGAGGTGGAAGGTAGCGGCTGTGGCCTATAGTTAGGGACCAACCCCGGCATTTGCCTGGAAGGAAGATGGGAAACCACAGAAGACCATCTTCAAGGTTGCCGGCGGGGGGATTCGAACCTCCTCGCCTCCCGGATGTGAGCGACTGCCATCAGTCATGCCGTAACCACTACGGCTAACTCACCCGGTACTCTTCCAATAATCTATCTGAACGCTCACCTTCTGCAATACGCACTGACGATTTCGACAGCCTACAGCCCACACGAGTGGCCTTCATTGTACCGCTACACATCGTGCTGCCAACTAAACTGATGACGCTACCTCTGTGTTGGCTCCTTTACTATTCAGCTTATATATAGCCGATATGCCTGACACCACATCTAGGAAATTTGGATATGCTGATGATTGGGCCATTGCTATCAGCCACAGAGATTTTGAAATCACCGAGGGCATACTAACCAGGGATCTATCAATTATGGGCAAGTATTTCCATGACTGGAGGCTGCGGCCTAGTGCTACTAAGACAGAAGTGTCATCTTTCCATCTCAGTAACAGACTAGCCAATAGAGAACTGAATGTCAATTTTGGAAATAGATTGCTCTCACACAACAAATATCCCAAATATTTAGGAGTTACATTAGATATGACTCTGAGTTTCAGAGAACATCTTACCAGAACAGCTGCTAAGCTCAGATCTAGAAATAATATTCTACAGAATCTGTGTGGTACAACGTGGGGTTCATCTGCTTCTACACTTAGGACTTCTGCCCTTGGATTGGTGTATCCAGTAGCTGAATACTGGGCGTCCACCTGGATGAATAGTGCTCATACCAAGCTTGTTGATATTCAGCTCGACCAAACTATGCGCATCATCTCGGGAACCCATCCGACATATTGGCTGCCAGTGCTAAGTCACATTCCACCTCCAAGTATGAGACGAGAACATGAAGGTGTACAGCGCCATCTGCAAAAATCCTCATCTTTCCGTGCACCATGATTTTCCTGATATTAGTAGGAATATACTTCGCTCACGCCACCCTCCTCTGACTACTGCACAAAGGCTCGTTGAAAGTGAGTTCAACGTGACTGCCCGTTAGAAGCAGTTCTGGTCGATCTCTGCCTCACCGGATCAACAAACTATGCCATGCATCACAACCAAGCCTCCAGGTTTTGAGCTTCCTAGAAGAATTTGGTCCACCCTAAATAGGATAAGAACAAATTGTGGCAGATGCGCGGACTCTCTTCACAGGTGGGGAAAAATTCCATCTCCGAAATGTACCTGCGGTGCAGATAGACAAACTATTCAGCATATCACACAAGATTGACCACTAACTGCCTTCTCTGGGGATACAGTTGAGTTCCTGATGGCTACAAAAAATGAATTGACTACATAAAGGATGCAAATCTGACATTGTGACCCTTATCTGAGTTCAGCCTTGTATATAGTTATTTTCTTCCTGTTTCATGCTATTTAATTATCCTTCTATTATAATATGTATTGTGATGTGTTTTGTACCATACGCTAAATAAATAAAATTTCAAATTATTTGATTAATTGACTATTATTCTATTATCGAACATCGGTTATTACGAGCTCTACTCTGCAGTCCTCTCTATGAGCGAGTGATCTAATAATTTAGTCACGCGTGTCTTGTGCCATTTTGCTATCTTTGAACTGCTTATTCGTGTCCAAACCAAGAAATGGTAGATGATACGTCAGCAAACACTCTCCTTGTATAGTTCTACATTAGCAAGCGGGAAATATACTGTCCAGGCGCAGATGTCCCATTGAGAACCCTCTAATTTACTTTGATTTGTTTGCTTCAAGGTTATAAGGAACAAAGGAGTAACTCGGGGGCCTCTAGAGGGGACGATCCCCTCCGTTAGTCCGCTTTTGAGTGCATGTGTAAATACTTCACTTGCCCCACACCCGTGCAGGCGTGCTTGCAGCCCACGGATCAGGCTAATTCTGCAGCTTGCTCACCTCTAGGTAATATGATAATAATAATACTACTAATAATAATAATAATAATGCACAGTAATACGACCGGAGGCTTTATATGGTGCCGAATGCCTTGCTATGAGTAGAAAGGGTATGATCTAGAAGCTAGAAACAAGAGAAAGGCAGATCTTGAGAAAAATCCTAGGTCCAATCAAAGAGAATGGTGAGTTCAGAATACGACACAATCATGAGAGTAGAGTTTTCTATGGCCACATTGCTCGTATGAGTTCTACAAGGTTGAACAATATGATCTTCAGTTTTCTTCTTAACAAGAAAACCAAGGTTCACCGAGGTAGAAAAGGGCCTGCGTTAAGTGGGAATAACCAAGGAGGATATCCAGAAACGTGTTCCACTAAATTCGAAACTCCAAGAACATCCTGGATTCCAAGAAAAGCCAAACAATAAACTGGCAAGACATGAACTGAAGCGAAGAAGGTACAGCATAGGAAACGAATGCGGGAATACTGGGCGAACGTTAAAGCCCAGGCGCAAAGACATGGAAAAGGGCAGTTGAAATAGCTTGGTCCGTAGATGGCCGAAACGACAGCAAGAAGAATAGATTTTAATATATAACCAATACATTTCTAACCAATTCATAATAACTTCGTCACACCTATTTCCAACGTTCTCTCTACAATATCTCTCTACCTGGCAAATACACCTCAACCATCATTTATAACCTAACTTATTCAGCATATCAATTTTCACTTCTACATCTCTTCAATTCAACACTGTTTTATCAAGACTTTTTCATGTTTTTCCTAACACGTTTTGGACAGCTCTGGTTTTTGAAATTTTACTTTATGAGCTTTTGGAACAAAAATATTTTTAGTATCCTCTGTTATGGCAAAATTTTTAAAGTGTATGTTATTGCACATTTACTTCTCCTATACTACGCTGAGTAAGGTCACAATGTGACCAAAGCCGGTACAGTACTTAAGTACTTGAAAAATGAAAATCCACAACCTGCTTCCAGTCTCCGACCGGGTCAGGAATGGCATGAATGAAGCCCCCCATCTAGCGGCGAGGATAGGGACTGTGCCGGCTGCCGAGGCCTGGGGCAATGATTAAATGAATGACAGATGAAATGAAATGATAGTGGAGAGTGTTGCTGGAATGAAATATTGACAGGGAAAACCGGAGTACCTGAAAAGAAACCTGTCTGCCTCCGTTTTGTCCAGCACAGATCTCACATGGAGTAGCCGGGATTTGAACCACGGACCCAGCGGTGAGAGGCCGGTGTGCTGCCGCCTAAGCCACGGAGACTTCAGAGTACTTAAGTACTTACGGTAATAAATAGTTTATTATAATTATTAATACGTCAATAAGGAATCTGGCTATCATGGTCATTTTCATGTCATTTAATACTGAATGAATGAATGAATGAATGATCGTGTGGCCTCCGGAGTGGCTGAGTGCAGGTCTTTCTAGTTGACGCCCGTGGGCGACCTGCGCGTCTGAATGAGGATGAAGTGATGATGAAGACGTCACATACACCCAGTCCCCGAGCCACGGGAATTAACCCCAGGAGATTAAAATCCCTGATGGCTCAGCCGGGAATCGAATCCGGGGCACTTCGGGCCAAGGTCTAGCGCGCTAACCATTTAGCCACGGAGCCGGACATTTAATAATAATAGGTCTAATCATAATAATAAAGCTAAACTTAGACACTATAATACACTAATCAAACTCGAAGCGTTGTATCCATTAGAAACCTTCATCATCTTTAACCAAAGACATAGAGAAACAGGAAAGGAAAATTCTCAGAAAAAGATTTGGCCCAGTTTGTATAGAGGGAATATGGAGCAAAAAATCATCCCAGGAAATATGTTGTCAATCTGAAAAAATCTCTCACACTTTTCGGGAAAGTCGATTGCAATTTTATGGACACATAATCAAAATGAGCAATAACAGACTAACTAAAAAAAATCTCACCCTGGCCCTTTCATTAAAAACCTAGATTTGACAGATCTCGAGGAAATCAACATCCGTGAAGACATTGCACGGGACAGATGTAAATTCAGAACCAATCGACAATCACCAATTTGGAGACAAACCGAACACCAGAGCTCAGCGAGAGGATGAAGAGATTTTGGGAGGAAAAGAAGGTCATTACATGAGCTAAGTAGGTTCAACCGTGCTCCTGGGTAGGGCGTAACTATGTAAGAATATTAATTATAATAATAATATATTATTCCAAAATTGCAGACATTGAAAGGCAAGAACGCAAAATTCTTAGAAAAATAGTCGGTCCTACACAAGAATATGGAATTTGGATCAAAAGACGAACTGCAGATCTCTGTCGAACAGATAGTTTCACAAACACTGTGCGCAGGAGACGATTAAAATGTTTGGGTACATATTTAGGATGGACAACAATAGACTAAAAAAATGATTATTCATATAATTAATACAAAAAATTCGAGGATGAATATTGGCTGGAGGAAACAACGGGGGACCTGAATGAGATGAACATCGGGGAGAACATAATGAGAAATCTTCAGAACCTCTGTAAAAAAAGCACACATTTAGGGTGAAATCTAGCAGCAATACTGGAGCAAGATGAACAGAAGAACGCAAGAAGCAACACAGTGAGTTCATGAAGAGATTTTGGGATGAAGAAGGCAAAAGTCATCAAGCCAACTAACATCCAACGCGCTCTATGAATGGGCATTGCGAAGAAAGAAAGAAAGAAAGAAAGAAAGAAAGAAAGAAAGAAAGAGAGTAAGTAAGAAAGAATACTGTATGGCTTGAAGAAACGTGAAGTAGACACAAATTTATACCAGTCAAAACAAATAGTAGTCATCTTTGCGACAACCAGATTAGTTCAAAAATTCATGGACTAATTACAATAATTATTAAAGATGGTGATTATGCTCTGATTTCGTATATCTATATAGTTGCCATTTATTTGCAAGATGATGTTTTGAGAGTAAAATAAAAAATATATATGTTTCAGAATTTAGCAAATTATCGACCGCTTAGAATCTAAGGCAATGGTACATATTTTCCTTTTCTTTTCTTCCCAGAATTTTTTCATTCGGTGGCTAATCGTTTGCCGTTGTTCCACTAGCATCACCCTCGTTGGACTTTGAAACGTGTAACATTTGCTGAATGGACCCGTCGCCGAAATTTCTCCCTGTCCGAGATGATAATAATAATAATAATAATAATTATTATTATTATTATTACTATCTATATATTTAAAACAGTAAGGTGATTTTTGTTACCACGAGATTGAGAGAACGACAGAACCGATTTACTTCGTAGAGCACTCTAACGAAAGCTCTTGGCCTCTAGATTTGCAGAGTGTCTATAAAATAAACAAATATATTACGGTATATTTTTGAATTAATATAGAAAATAGCAGAATTCTCGCCCCTCACGCATGCGCACAATCCGCCTGGGGTCATGACAAAATGGCGATGAGAAGTCCATTAAAATGTAAGTTATTTAATAAGCTTGCATGTAATTGAAAACATACATTAAACAAGTTCTGGCAATAAAATATAATAACAGTATGAACGTATACCAATGTGCAACATTGATTTATTTGGATAATGAAATGGATTATTTCCTTCAGACAGCGGCTTTTGATGATAATGAACGGCTGCGTCTGCTGCAAAACAAGAGTGCGCGAGTAGCTAGGTGGTTAAGGCGACAGACTGTGGTTCCGAGGTTCACCGGTTCGATCCCACCCCTCGCCGATATATGGATATATTTTTTTTTTACCATTGAAATATTGTTTAATCAAGGAGTATTAGTAAGGTTTTATGTCTGTTAAAGATACATATTTCTACATTCCCTCTCCGTATATTTTTGAATTAATATAGAAAATAGCAGAATTCTTGGCCCTCACGCATGCGCACAATCCGCCTGAGGTCATGACAAAATGGCGGTGAGAAGTCTATTAAAATGTAAGTTATTTAATAAGCTTCCATGTAATTGAAAACATACATTAACCAAGTTCTGACAATAAAATATAATAACAGTATGAACGTATACGAAAGTGCAACATTGATTTATTTGAATAATGAAATGGATTATTTCCTTTAGACAGCAGCTTTTCAAGATAACGAAAGGCTGCGTCTGCTGCTGAGCAAGAGTGCGTGAGTAGCTATGTGGTTAAGGCGACTGACTATAGTTCCAATGTTCACCGGTTCGATCCCAGCCCTCGCCGATATATATTTTTTTTACCACTGAAATATTGTTTAATCAAGGAGTATTAGTAAGGTTTTATGTCTGTAAAAGATACATATTTCTACATTCCCTCTCAATACGTTTTATTTCCGTTTTACCATTGCATTACAGCATCTCAAAGAGCAAACTGTTGTCCTCAGTACGCCGTTTAAATATCTGCAATCAGTTCCTATAACTGACAACAGATGGCAGTACATCGTCCATATAGTTCCAGTAACTGACAGCAGTTGGCAGCACCATTGCATAGATGTATTTAAAACCCAAGACATGGCATGTTTTCACGTGATGGAGAATTATAAAGGAGGGAAATATTTAAGAAGGGAAATTTTGAGGAACATTAACCGACAGTTGAATGTGTAGGCTATGTTGTTTATGTACCTTAATATTGCAAATTCTTCCCAATGCTTCGGTGGTCAAGTTATTAGCGTCCTAGACTAAAAGTTATAATTATGCATCGTCGATATACTCTTAAATTATTAAAGAAAAAAGTAGTTTTCCAGGCACTCGCGCGTGTCCACAATTGCTTTCGCCATAAGAGACACTTGGCAAACATAATTCGTTTGAAGGGCTCCGACATCGTGGTCACTCAGCCCCGTGTACTTGGGTGTGTATGTGGGAAATTTTCTCTCATAACCTGTGTTATTGTGATGGCTGCATTACTGTGTGTATTTGTAATTAAGGTGGTAAATGGCAAGGAGACGGCCAAGGCCTTAAGATAGGAACCATCCCGGTATTTGCCTTAAGTGGAAGTGGGAAACCACGGAAAACCACATCCAAGATTGTCGAGGTGGGAATTAAACCTTCCTCTTCTTAGTTATACCTCAAGAGACTGAATGTGCCCCGTTTTTGCCCTCAGACCAGAATTCAATTTCTTGGCAGAGCAGGAAATGTAACCCGGGTCTCCGGGGCGATAGACAAGAATAGGTGGGCCTCCATGTGTTAATACGATGTTTGACATGCACGGGACATATAATTCAAAAACTGCCTCCATTAGGGTGACTGCCGAAGTGAGTATTGAGTATAGTCCTATGGTCGTTCCAGTAGTTGGCGAAGTGATTCTATGTTCCCCTGCAAAATGTACTGTCATAACCTATAACAGGTGATGGAAATTGCTTATTTAGAGCAGTTTCGTACTGTTTATAACAAAATGAAGAACGTCATTCTGAGCTGCGTTTTCAAGCTATCGCAAAAAATTTCGCTGTCAGGAACAATTATAAGGAATTTATTTTAAGCGATCAGTCTCATCGCATTCTCCTCACCAACCAACTTGAGTATGAAAGTCTCTGGACGGTCATGTTGAACTTCATTGTATAAGACAATTGTTTAATGATTATTTGTTTAGAGTACTGAGTCTAACTACGCAGTTGATTTCGGCAATGGAAGTATTATTTGCCATTTAATATTTAGCGGCTCCGTTATTGCAGGACACTATAGTGTTAACGAATAATACGAAGCCACATTTAAAATCCAATATAAATAGGCCATTTCAGAAACAATTCCAGATATTATGCAGTACAGTGTACTGTAAGGTCTTTGACGATCAAATGTAAACATTGTTCTACATTGTATTTCTCTTGCGTAAAATCTATGCGTGGTTACTTTGGTCTTTACTGTTGTGAGGGTAAAATTGATCTGCTGGAATATAAAATATTTGCCAAGCTGCAACAATGTAATGATATTAATTTAAAAGTCATTGAACTTATATCCAGTAGTTCAAACACATACATCAGCGTTAACAGATTGGATACTGAAGAAGAAAGCCAGCTACTTCATTTCCCTATTATTGAATTTTTCAATTCCTTGGAAATAAGTGATTCGCCTCCACATACTCCGAACGTTTGAGCCATAGTTATACTCCTTAGAAATCTGAACGTTTCCCAAGGACTCATATATGGTAATATATTAATTGTAAGAAATATGTAAGAAATTGCTTGGATTCGGATATAATAGGTGCAGTAATATTAGGCAGAGAGCTCAAATCCTACGACTTGATTTAACACCTTGCGATAAAACACTTGCAGGTACAGTACATTTTCTTTTAATAGGCAACAATGTCCTATTCGCTCGGCCTACTTTATCACAATCAATCAAGCTCAAGGAGAAACTCTTGAACGTATTGGGCTATTTACCTCATCACGTTTTAAGTCATGACCAGCAGGATAGTGAAGGTACAAAAAAGGTCCTGTATGGGATGGTAAAGAATAAGAGGCGGAAGGATCCTACGGATTATGTTAGAATGGTGAACAAAAGGGGACAAGGGATAGGAAATAGGGAAGAACTGAAGAAAATGTGGAAAGAATATTTTGAAGAACTCCTGAACCCAAATGGAAACCACGGCGAGGAAGAAGAAATCGGGGAAGAGGTACAGTAGATGAACTGCAAACAGAAAAGGACTTAACATGGAAAGAAGTGGAAGATGCAGTGAGGAAGATGTAAGGAGGGAAGGCACCGGGTGTGGATGAGTTGAGTGTGGAGATGGTGAGAGCAGCAGGAGAGGTGGGGATACAATGGTTGTACCGAGTGATGAAGCCAGCATGGAAGGAAAGGAAGACCCCAGAAGACTGGAAAAAGGGAATAATTGTCCCGATCTTCAAGAAAGGTAGTAGAACAGAATGCAGAAACTATCGGGGAATAACACTGATGAGTCATTGTGCAAAGATGTTTGAGAAAGTTTTGGAAAGGAGAATTAGGACAAGGATAGAAGGAGGGATGAGGGAAGAACAACATGGCTTCAGAGCGGGAAGGTCCACAGTGGATTTGATTTTTGCTGTAAGTCAGTTACAAGAACAGCACTATGAGTATGGAACAGATCTACTGATGGCCTTCCTGGACATTGAGAAAGCATATGACAGTGTATGCAGAAACAAAGTATGGAAGTCCCTGGAGGATAGAGGAGTAGAAAAATGGACTATAAGGGGGATAAAGGAGATGTACAAGGGAAGCGTGAGCTGTGTGAAAGAGGGAGGAGAGAGATCGGACTGGGTGGAACAGAGAAACGGCCTGAAACAAAGAAGTGCACTGTCACCGTTACTTTTCATTGTGGTGATGGATGACATAGTGACCCGAGCGGCACAAGTAATTGGGGAAGGAAAGATGAAAGCAATGGTGTTTGCGGATGATTTGATGATTTGTGGAAACAAGGAGGAGGAGGTACAGGAACAGTTGGACGTGTGGGAAGGAATAATACAAGGATATGGGATGAAATTTAGCATAAATAAGAGTGAGATAGTGATCACAACAAGGAAGAAGGAAAGAACCACAACGGGAATAACAATTGGTGGGGAACAGCTGAAGAAAGTGGAGAGTTTCAAGTATCTGGGAAGCCTGATACAAGGGAATGGAAGAAACGGTAGAGAAATAAATGAGCGGGGAAGACAGGCAGAAGCATTCCGGAGGAGTGTGAGAAGCATGTTATGGAGCAGGGATGTCCCTCAGAACAGCAAGTAGATCATATATCGTACTATGTCCCTATCCTGACGTATGCCTCGGAGACTTGGGTTATGAAAGGAAGGGAGAAGAGCAAAATACAGGCCAGTGAGATGAGGTTCTTGAGAAGCAGTATTGGAGCTACAAAGAGGGACAGAATAAGAAATGAGAGGACCAGAGAATTAATGAAGGAGGAACCATTACAGGATGGTATAGAGAAATCTAGACTTAGATGGTATGGACATGTAAAACGAATGGAGGAGAAGAGGATACCCAGGAGGATACACGAGACGAAGTGGGAAGGAAAGAGACCAAGAGGGAGACCGAGAGACAGGTGGCTGAAGGGGGTGGAAGAAAGCGTGAAGAAGAGAGGAGAAGACTGGTCAAGGGTGGAGGCTGAGAGATGGTGGGAAGACAGAAGACGTTGGAGAGGCTTGTGTTCCAAACAGACCCGGCCAGTGGCTGGAAACTGTGCAAGATGATGATGACCTCATCACGTTTTCAGTCATGACCAGCAGTATGTTGCAATGCTGAGAGTGCTATCTTTTGACGCCCTTAAAGTTGCAATAGTGCTAAAAAGTAATCGTACAAAGAATGTAACTTATATAAGAAGCTTCTTCAGTAAATTTGTTTTCCATTGCCCGTCATGTTTTGACGGGTTTCATCTAGTTATAATTATCATAATACACTGAAGAAAATGGAAATTGCAACACCCAGAAGGAGTGGTGCTACATTGCTGCAATTGAACATGCAGGACGAGTGTTCGGTTGTGATTCGATGATTACACTTTCAGGTCCCTCTGACCGCAAGTTTGGACAACAATCAATACAGGATGTGCCCACCACGAGCTGCAACACATTGATGAATTCGGCGAGGCATGGAGTCAATAAGGCCCTTGATCGCTTCCTGAGGAATTGTGGCCGATGCTTGCTGCACTGCACGGGTCAGTTGTTCCAGAGTTGTGGGTGGCTGAGGACGGTTGGCCAGTTGTCGACCCATCATGTCCCACACATGCTCAATAGGACTGAGGTCCGGGGATCTGGCGGGCCATTCTAAGGTTGTGATGTCGTGGAGAGCTTCTCTGGAGATGCGTGCTGTGTGAACCCGGGCAATGTCCTGCTTAAACATCCCATTATCAATGTTCGCCATCATAGGGACAATCACTGGATTGAGTACCCTATCAACGTACTGTCGAGCAGTCATAGTGCCCTCAACAAGCACTAATTGTGATTTCACATTAAAGCCAATAGCTCCCCAGACCATAATGCTTGGTGTTGGCCCTGTGTACCTCTCGAAAATAAGGTCTGGGAGGCCCCTCTCCCCGGTACGTCGGCGCAGACGATTCCGGCGATCACTGCGGGCAAGACAGAAGCGCGATTCATCACTAAAGACGACCCTATGCCATTCGTCGACCCACGTCGATTGTTCTCGACACCAGGCCAGCCTTAAACGTCGCTGTTGTGGGGTCAATGGAACACCTTCTGCAGGGACACGGGATCGTAAGCCAGCTCCACGCAGGCGATTACCAACTGTTTGTTGTGTAACGTGGGGTGCCACAGCTGCTCGAATTTGCGCTGCTGATGCATGGGGTTCCATCCGGGCCATCCAAATGATACGGCGATCCTCTCTCAGTTGTCTGTCGCGCGGGACCTGTGCCAGGTCTACGAGTGTGGGTACCTTCATTTGACCACTGCTGCCATACACTTTGTACCGTAGATGCCTGTCGGCCAACACGGGCAGCGACAGTCCTTAGCGATAATCCAGCCTCCCACAGCCCAATTATCCGAGCCCTCTCAAACGGCGACAGTTGTTGATAGCGTGCTCTTCTCTGTCGTCGAGGCATGTTTGACGGGTAACACTTCACTGCACAGACTGCAAGTCAACTACGCTACACCAGAGTCCGTATACTGGAGTTGATTCCTCCGCGACCAATCACGTGGGGAGGCCTGTAGCAACAATCCAATGGGTCTGAAACTTGGTTCGTTTACATACATGCATGGCATCGCTCCATATCTTGAAAATCAACACAAACGACCAATGCTTTCACGGTGTTTCAATTCCCATTTTCTTCAGTGTAATAATCGACTAATAATTAGAACCGGAATCTCTTGCTGTTCAGTCGGACGCGCTTAGTAACTCTCACAATCGTATGCCAGGCCACGATCCGAACTCTTCCCCAAGCCTTCGTTAAAACAAAAACGTGCTGAATAGTGACTTCCTGGATATCGTAGCGATGCTAGTGATCGTCCAGATGACCCCAGTGGGAGCTTTGGGTTCGAGTCCAATCGCGGTCTCATTTCCCCGTGAGAAATGAGCTGTACTTTTGAAAGTAATTTTCCCCTTTTGTTTGGGTGATTTAATTAGCAACTATTTATTTAACTACTTTTTAGCCACTTTTCACCCGGAGTTTGGGATGACAGCCGTTGGCAAGACTGGGGACAGGTAGCGCTAATGAGAGAGACATCTGGTCGCCTTGTCTCTCACATGCCATTACACAGCTCTTTACCGTCACAAAAGATGCTGTGTGGCTACACAATGGAATCAATTACGTTGTGCCAGGCGCTACTAATGGAAGGAAATATTTCTGTGGAACCTTACAGCTAGCTTCACTCAGCGATATTGATTTCTTTTACTGTCGAGACCAGGGTTGGGGTGTAATGAGTTACTTCCAACGCCATTGCCAGTACCCGTTACTTCTAACGCCGTTACCAGTAACCATTACTTCTAAAGCCATTACCATTTACCGCTACTTCGAACGCCGTTACAATTAATCGTTACTTTGAATGCCGTTACCAGTAACCGTTACTTATAACGCCATAACTACTAACCAGTACTTCAAACGCCGTTTTAACCGTTATTTCGAACGCCGTTACGATTAGCCGTTCTTTCTAACACCGTTACCATTAACCGTTACTTTTTACTAATTAAATTCAGGTAGAGAACTTTGAAGCCAGTTTTCAGTGTTGTCTTGTTGGCAATCGATTTTACAACTCTTCAGTCGGTCAACACAATACAACAAAATAATTGTTGAGTCGTGCGAAATAAATAAAAACTGATAAAAATTGCATGTGATAAAACCTAAAGATGACATGTTTCGCTCGTTAAGCGGGCATCATCAGAACCAAATATTTGGATCCGTCTTCTGTGATTCATATCATTTTTCTTTATTTTTTATTTGGTTATTAAATTCAGTAAGACGGATTTGGTGGCGTAGTCGGTAGCATGCTGAGCTTCTATGCTCAAGATCGCGGGTTCAAATCCGGCCGAAGCCGTCGGATTTTTTAAGAGCGTTAAAAATCCCTCAGTATGCCTTCCTTCGGAGGGGACGTAAAGCCGACGGTCCCATGTCATAGATTTATGGCATGTTAAAGAACCTTCCACTAATTACACCTGTGTGAAGCTAAATTGTATAGGTTAAGAATGTAAACAACGCTCTTAGGTTCCTACGTTCGTTGCCAAGAGCCGACTGCGGTGACATCTGGTAGCTAAGTTCTGAACTAGTAGTCGTTGACTGTGGCGTTTGGCGACAAAAGTAGGAACTACTTGAAAATTGATCGTCTGCAGTCCTTACTTCAATCATAGCGTTTAGAAGAGAAAGTGTGCCGACTCCCGAGTTTGCCGTATCTTTAGTATGGGTAGTTGCTGCGCCCGCCGGTAGACTGCGCAGCGGTTGGTTGTGGCTGGCTGGAGACACTTTCTAAGTGCTCGCGAGTTTGAAAACATGGAAATGCTGCCGTGTTTAGTCCTTATTTCTTGGTGTTGAAAAGTGTATGCGATCAAGAAGCGATAGTGAAATAATACATACGTTATTACACTGGTGTGTTTAGTATTTGTAAGCCTTCACACTTATTTCTGTACGTTTGTGCTGTCGAGTGAATTATAACCTGGTAAGATTCGTCAAACAAAACTGTGTAAGTGAATATGCCGTGTTGTTTTGTTCCCGGGTGCCGATCTGGATACGACAAGTCATCTGCAACAGGTAGGCACTTTTTTAGACCTCCAAAAGCCGAAGATGATTTATTTAAATGGGCTAAGGCCATTCCGAGGAAAGACATTAAATTGTCAAGTAAGTCATATGCAGGCTATGTGACAAACATTGCTCCGATAATTTCCTTATAAAAACGGACACTTTCATTATAGAAGGAAAGACAGTCGAAATGGCGAGAATGAGATGGAGTTTGAAGCCTGGTGCTGTCCCACACTATCTAGCCGGGTATATTGTCAAGCAACTAAGGAAAGGGATCAGCTGTGTGAAGTGTGCAACAACCCTTCAAAGTGAAAAGGCCGTCGGACACAACAGCTGCAACTTTCACTAATATAAAGGACTTTGGCACAATAAATGCCCTTAGTTACCTAACTCAACCGTCTGACAGTGTCTTCAACATTCTTTTACAGGTCGAAGTAGTCGTTGAAATGGAATTGTCTTCCCTTTCAAATTTGTGGGTTGATATATTTTATGAGTGTTAGGACAGCATTGATGAGATTGTTTTAGGGCCGTGATTTTTTGATGGTGTATGGAACATAAACTGGACCTTATTGGAAAACTCGTTTTTCATTTCATGAAGTGCGCTTTTTCTTTCGTACGAAAGAAATTAGGAAAGAGCAGTCAACTTCTAAGTCTGGAAAATCATCGCGTAAGCTGTCCAAAGCTTCGGACAACTGAGAGCTATAAGTTATATGGGTGAGTTTGTCATTATACTGTATTATATTTTATTTACTTTATTTGTGCAGTAGTGAATGGTCTGTAGCTTTACGATTTTCATACATTCAGTTACATTTTGACCCCCGTCAGAATGTTTTATTTCCTTATTATATGAACCTATGACGCAATCTGATGTTTCATAATTAACACAACGGACGTTAGCGTTGTATATACTCAGTGCGGAGAATTTTATATTCGGATCATCTTGTCTAATACAACGTAGTGTAAGCTGATAACATTCAGTTACTGAAAAGTAACATTCAACTGCTTGTATTGATACCGTCCTCACTCAGCGCTAGCCGACGCTAGAGCCACCTAGCGGCTGGACCATACAAACTCCACAAGTCGCGTCACTTTCTCTTCTATACGCTATGCTTCAATTAAAACAGATACTCACACTAATACAGTCATCACAATTAACACCGGTTATCAGACAGATTCTACACACACCCAAAGTACACGGGGCTACATGACCGTGTTGTCGCAGCCCCTAAACTTAAGAACCAACTAACCAACCAAATTCAGTAACTGCATCGGTGCTACTTTTAACAGTAACAAAGAAACGGAAATGGTCGTTATTATTTTCAAATGGAGCAATCAAAGTCTTTGATTTTTCTCATACTCATTTGGGGATTATCCTGGAGCATGAATCGGGCAGAGGAAGAAACTATTTTCCTGCAGAACACATAATAACAAAGCCAGTCGTAGCGATTGATTTTAGTTGTATTTAGGGCTTGTAAGTTTATGGTCATCAGCTAGTGTACTTGAATGTGTTCGGAATTTATCTCATACCCTACGTTGTTGTGCTGGCCATACTACTACCTGCTAAGATTGGGAAGGAGGCAGTGAAGACAGGAAATTACCTTTGACACACAGAGAAAACCACTTCTAGGATTGCCGAGAATCGGATACGAACCCATCATTCTCCATTCTTCTCAACTCTCCTCAAGAGACTGACGAACCTCATACCAGGATTAAAATTCCTCATAGCAGAGCCAGAAATGGAAACTGTTACTGTCTTCGTAGATGTGCCGTTACCCTGAGAATTAAATCGTCTGCCGTATTAGTTTAGTAGGTAGGGCAGTGTGGGCCTACGCAAATATTGCCGGTTCGTGTTCCATGCAAGCTTTGTTATTTGCGCCCAGAGAGCATCTTGCATGTCGAATTTAGTCGTTCCTTGGAACGCTATGAAAGTCCAGGAGGTTAGATGTTTAAGCTCCTTGACACTATAGCGCTTTCTAGTAGAGAAAAGAGGAACTTTGTGTTGGCGGAAAATCCCGAGATTAATTTTGCCGTTATAAACACGGCCAACTGAATTCAAATGGGTTCTTTAAACTTGCCAACAACGTATGACATGCATGCCGTGATTTTTGTCGCCTTTCAAAAACCACTTACTAGGGCCAGGAGCAAACCTGCAAGCTTGGGGTTGGTAGTCCGACACGATAACCACTCATCCTCCATGGCAATCTAGAATTGTTAATTGTCTTAATACAATACACGACCTAAATTCTGTTGGTTTACTAAGGTCACATTAAGACACTTTATTTTTAATTTAAGAACATAGAATAAGGTTGCACTAAGCCAGGCGTTCTCAACATGCTGCTCTTCAACCCTTTATGGGATAGTGGTCGCTATATTAGCCACATGTGATAAGGACAGTTTATGCTTTCAAAGATGCTGATAGTTGAATCTGTAAGCCAAATTTCCATGCCGAATTTTGATTTCTAAAAATCAAATATTATATACGTATCTACTTGACGTAATGTGTTGGATAAAATTTATAAATTTAAACTAAAAACATTAACAATTAAAGTTTAAAAATAAAATATAAATATAGAAATAAAAATAATAAAAATAAAATTCAATAATAAAATTAAAATTAAAATAATAAACATAACTATAAAATAATTATGAAAAAGATTGTAAAAGTCAAGTCAAAATTAGTTAACAGTCAATAACATAAAAACAATCAAAATTAAATCTAAAAGAACATAAATTGAAAATTAAAATAAATATATAAACTTTAAAATTAGAGAAACAAAAATTAACAATATTTATAATTATAATAATTAAAATAAATTAAAATGTAGAAACACATCAAAGTAAAAAATAATTTTGCCCCATAAAGGGTTAAATGAAATTTGGTGCTCTCGTAATATAAGCCAAAAAGTACTCGTGAAAACAAGCTCCATTGAGATCCATTCCTCAATTCAAATTCTGTTGCACGAACCGGAATAATAGTGTTTTCATTACAAGTTTTGACAGTCAGTTTTTATTTTCTATTTTATGAAATATAAATACGAATAATATCATCATCATAATCGATTTTAGCCAACTATGGACCACTCTTCATGATTTCAGTTTTCTTTGGCGCCAGTATTCCTTCATTCTCTTGCTCACAGCTTCTTTCATTCCATCTGTCCGTAGTTGTTTCTTCTTGGTCGCTGTTTCTGGCTCTAGGAACCCCTCAAATGTGTGTATCTTATTTCTGAAAGTGGTTCTATTGCGGGTGTTTTGAACAGTAATGTTCATTTATTTCTTGGTGTTAACAAACCATTTTTCATAAGAGTTGGCTTTTCTATTGTACTTGTTGAAGTGGTTAAAAGTTTGTTTTCTGTCGTCAGGCATTCTTGAAACATGTCCAAAGAATTTAACCCTTCGTTTTCGTATGGTATCTGAGATTCTGCTGCATGTTTTATATACTTCTTTGCTACTTCTTAATCTGTATGTGTCAGCACAATTTTTTGGATCCGAGACTGTTTATGTTCGACGATAATTATAACTTTTTTTTTCACGCGAATTGACCACTTAGGATCACGCAACAACTTTATTTCTTTTTCTTATTCTTTGCCTGGAGTTTCCTCTGTCTCCAATATTCCTTCATGCGTTCACTGGCATTTTTTCTTTGGTCTTCTGTCCAAGTTCGTCCACTTCTCTTAGGTCTTCCTTCATCTTGAAACCCTTCCAGATTGTTCACTTTGCTCTTAAATACATTTCTTTCTAGCATTTGAGATTCTGTGATGTTTAACTTTTCTAAATCTTTCCTAACTTCCTTAATCCATGTTGTGGTGGTCTTTTACTTCCAGAGATAGTCGAATATTTGTTTAGTTAATCTATGGTCGTTCATTCTATAGAGATGTCCGAGGAATGTCAGCCTTCTCTTCCGCATAGACGCGGAGATTCTTTCCACGTTCTGGTAGACTTCTCCGTTGCTTCTCAGTCTCCATCCATCTTCAGTCTGAACTGCACCCATGATTTTTCTAAGAATTCTCCTTTCCATGACTTCTAGCTTTTCGAGGCTATAGTTCATCGAGAGGCATTCACTGGCAAAGAGGCACTCTGTTTTTACGACAGTGTTATAATGCCTTATTTTGGCATTCCAGGAGATGCACTTTTTGTTGTAGATATTTTTTGTTAATCCATACGCTCTTTCCATTTTTATAATTCGATCTCCAACAGCTGCTTTTTCTAACCCATTCTCCTGTACTTGAACTTTTTTACCCTTTCAATCCGTCCTATCTCCGTGTCAAGGAACTTTGGTCCATGTTTGTCATTTGTCATAAATTTTGTCTTTTCAACTGATATCCTTAGTCCTGTTTGGCTAGCGATCTTTTCCAAGAGGTTGATTTGTATGACTGCTTCTTCCGTGGTTTCCGATAGTACTGCAAAATCATCTGCAAACGCCAGGCAGTTGACTTTAATTCCTACCGACTTCCTCCCGAGGCAGATTGGGTTTATTCCTCGACTCTCCAATTCCGAGTTCCAAATTCTCACAACCTTCTCTAGGACACAGTTGAAAAGGATTGGTGATAGGCCATCCCCTTGCCTGACTCCTGTCTTAATTTCGAACGGCCGAGAAAGCTCTCCCATGAACTTCACCCTGGAAGTTGTGTTTGTTAGGGTCTCTTTGACTATATTTGCTAGATTGGTTTTGATTCCAAATTCCCTTAGGATCCTGTCTAACTTTATTATATGTTCTAACATAAATAATATAAATACAACTATTATTAAGCTTGCCACGGTGGGTGAGTGGTTAACGTGTCAGACTACCAACCCCCAAGCTTGCAGGTTCGCTCCTGGCCATGGTAAGTGATTTTTGAAAGACGGCAAAAATTACGACACGCATGCCATACGATGTTGGAATGTCAGAGAACCCATTTGAATTCAGTAGGCCGTGTTCATAATGGCAAAATTAATCTCGGGATTTTCCGCCGCCACAAAGTTCCTAATTTCTCTACTAGAAAGTGCTATAGTGTCAAGGAGTTTAGATATCTAACCTCCTTGCTTTCATACTGCTTCAAGGAACAACAAAAAATTGACATGCAAGCTGCCCTCTGGGTGTCAAATAAGAAAGCTTGCACCCGGCACCCAAGGCGATACGATATTATTATTATTATTACTATTATTAAAATTCGATTTACCTGACTTACGAAGATCCCGTGCTCTTGTTCGAGAGTACAACAAGATCTGCAAGAATCCTCTGCTACCTGTTCTAGGCGACATACCAGCTCTTAGTCTCCAAAGATTAAAATCACGACATCCACCAACTTCGATGCTTTGGAGGAATGGAAAGGCCGCTGGAATAACTCCACTGACTTGCCCCTACATAACATCTTCAGAGGGGCAAAAATTGCTAACGGATTCCAACTACCGCGTGCAACTTGGTCCAGACTGAACAGGATCAGGACAGGTCATGGAAGGTGCAGGGATTCCCTCTATAAGTGGAACTTTGTACCATCTCGAGAATGTGATTGTGGAGCCCCTCGCCAGACCATTCCCCACATTTTAAGCGAGGGTCAACTACGGGCTTATCCAGGTAGATTGGAAGACTTTGTATCACCAACAGCGGAGGCACTGCAGTGGGTTCAAAAGTTGGACATTCAGCTATAACGGATAACACTAATGCCTGGAGTGAATCAATGTTTTTTTGTTATTGTGTATATATTATATATATTATGTATATGATTTCCTTGCCAAACGCTAATAATTATAATAATAATTCGATTTAATTATTGACTGGCTGCGTGGCTCAGCGGTAACGTTCTCGCCTTCTGTGCTCAAGGTTCCGGAAACAAATCCTGGCGAAGTCAGCTGGCATTTGAGGGAGCGTAAATGTGAGGGAGCCGAGTCTGTAAATTTACTGTCACGTTAAAGATCCACTTGGGGGAAAAATCTGGCACCCCGGCGTCTCTAAAAGCCGCAGTAGGTAAAAGGGACATAAAACCAATAACATTATTAGATATAATTATGGTATGGCATGAGAGGGATGTTCACAGTCTCTTAAGGGGTTGAAAAGGCTTGCACTAAGCACTTCATTTTTCATGTCGACAAGGGGTACAATAGCTGAAACAAAACCTTAACTCATACTAGCAAATGGTGCTATCGTTGTCAAGAGTGGAATGCGCTCACCGAATTGGCTCCTATGTGATGCTGTGGTGTGTCGAGGAGCATACACACATACTTCGTCAATCTCCTGTCATTTGTGTGCTTCTGCCTGCTTGCTGTGAGTTTGTCTGAGATTAGCTATCAGAACATCTCTTTATGCCAGTTTATCGTCTAGTAATTAACAATTTCCTTCATTCGTATGAGCAGTCGTCTAGAATCGATTAACGCTCACTGAAAACTGGGACGCCTGGCTCTGGCAAGTAATCGGGTCGCGCGGAATGGAATTTGAGTCTTCATATCCTGTAGCGAAGGTGGAGGACTCTTCAATGAAATGGACAGCACATTCGGAATGGGAGAGCCCACTAGATGACAAAGACTGGCTCTTTTCAGCGTCAATACTTGTGTGACAATCTGTGATGGCTTCAGTGCCTTTTTTTTACACGTTGCGTTACTGATGCCGCTGTTTTACACACAAAGATAGTTTCATGAGATAGGTGCACTCAAAATAGGTCATTAATTGAAATTTTATCACCCAAACGGTGATTTTGAACGTCCCACTTCTGCTACATTTCAGAGTGCAGGGTGAGGGGTGAACCATGCAAATCCGATTTCCGTTACAACATAGGGCAGGCAGGCATCGACAAAACTCCGCCACCTCACTCTTTTGACTGCAATCCTCTTCGCCTCCCTCCATGTCTTTCCCTGTTGTTGACCTTCATTCTCTATTGAGCTCCTCAATGATTATTAATGTCCTCCCCTTCTCCTAGTATCTTGTGGATTACGACCAAGGGCTTATTTTCCTATGTTATTATTCGAATTCCTAAACGTATATCCAATCCATTTCCATTTTCTCATCATTATTTGGATTCAGATCTGGTCCTCCGAGGCTCGTACTCACAGATCTTCATTCGCGATTACTTCAGACCAATGTAGCCTATGTTCATAATTATTCTCAGACATATATTTATTTAAAAAAAACTGTAGCCGATGTGTAATACCACTGGTGAATTTCCATCATTCAGATCCATACAATATTACTGACTTAGTATCTCTACTTAGTATAAAACAAAGTCCCCGATTTGTGTTTGTTACGGGTAAACTCGAGAACCACTGGATGGATTTTGATGCGGTTTCCACCATTCTGTAAAGGATATCTCGAGGATTATTTCTGTAGAAAATAATTTATTTATGATCAAAGGAAGCCGAGCAGTAACGATTTCAGTGGAAACGTCGAAAAAAAACCTGGCGTCCGAGCGCTTTGTAAGCTTACGCTGGGCAAACCGTTAAAAATATCTCAATACCTACTATGAGTGTAAGAATTGTTCAGCATGAAAAGTTCTACAAGAAAGTCCGCGAGAGCATATGTCTATCTTCAATACATCGCCCACTATAAGTGTTTTTACGTTTTAATTTCTTCCAAACATGTCCATTCAACTATTGAGGCGACAGAGTACGAGCTAGCTAAGGGCGAGTCTATCATCTCTGTTACAGCCTAGCTAGCGGGTGAACCTATTGCCCCAGATAGAAGCCAGCAGCAAACCGTCCAGTTTTTTTTTTTTTTTTTTTTTTTGTCGTGTAGTCTCCTGAGAGGCCGAGTACAGGTCTTTCTAGTCGACGCCCGTGGGCGACCTGCGCGTCGGGATGAGAGATGGAATGGATGAAGATTAATGAAACTGGGCAAGGATGTGGAAGGAAGCGGCCGTGGCCTGTCAGAAGGTACTGTCCCAGCATTTGCCTGGTGTTGAAAATGGGAAACCACGGAAAACCATTTCAAGGACAGCCGACGGTGGGGCTCGAACCCACGCGTCTACCGAGTCAGCAGAGAGCTTGGCCCCTTGACCTAACGCAGCGCTTTAGCTCGCGTAGCCACTACTGTCGGTACCGTCCAGTTGTGTTGAGTTAATACTCCTGAGAAGGGTGGTTTTGTTTGGAGTTTCCCTGTAAGTGTAACTCGGGTTTTCTTCATTTCGCCTGTGAAACACAGTCAAGTTAAGATTGGACGGAAGGGGGATTTGAGTTTCATTCACCTCACCATTCCCTGGAAGTGCAACTCTCATTTCGCCTGTGAACTTTTCGTTCCGCAAAATTCACAGTCAATTTAGATTGGACGGAAGGAGGATTATATTATATTAAATTATAGTGATTGGCGTATATTCTCTACTTGGTATAAAACAAAGTCCCCGATTCTTGGATGTTACGGGTAAACTCGAGAACCACTGGATGGATTTTCATGCGGTTTTCACCATTCTGTAAAGGATATCTCGAGGATGATTTCTGTAGAAAATAATTTATTTATGATCAAAGGATGCCGAGCAGTAATGATTTCGGTGGAAAAGTAAAAAAAAAACTGGCGTCCGAGCGCTTTGTAAGCTTACGCTGGGGAAACTGTTAAAACTATCTAAATACTATGAGTGTAAGAATTGTTCAGCATGAAAAGTTCTACAAAAAAGGCCGCGAGAGCATATGTCTATCTTCAATACATCGCCCACTATGAGTGTTTTTACGTTTTAATTTCTTCCAACCATGTCCATTCAAATACTGAGGCAACAGTTTACGAGCTATCTAAGGGCGAATCTATCATCCCTGTTACAGCCTAGCTAGCGGGCGAACCTATTGCCCCAGATACAGCCAGCAGCAAACCGTTGAGTCGTGTTGAGTTAAGATTTCTGAGAAGGGTGGTTGTGTTTGGAGTTTCCTTGGAAGTGCAACTCGTGTTTTCTTCATTTCGCCTGTGAACTTTTCGTTCCTCAAAATTCACAGTCAAGTTAAGATTGGGCGGAAGGGGGATGTGTGTTTCATGCACGTCGCCATTCTTAAATTACGTCAGACAAGAATTTGTTGCACATGCATCTCCATGATAATATAACTAATAGTCCAGTCAGTGACCTTAACCCATCATGCCGAGACGTAAAACGGATACTGGTCGTTGTTCATTGACACTGGAAAAAAATAGCGCTTATCACGTAATGCATTCTCCCGGGCGAAGCCGGGTCGGGTTGCTAGTTATTTATAAAAGTCTTCAGCTTAGTTTTTGTGTAGTTATAATTTCCCTCTTACAAATTCGATAATGCTGTACAAAAGCACCATTTGCTTTTCTAATATGGTAGCCAACGTCATCTTCTGCTTCTCGAGCTTTAGCAACGAAGCTTCGTAGATAATTGAAATTTTTCACATCTTCTACAGTTTTATTTCCCAAAAGTATAAAGTCTCTTTTCCTAACATTTAGTCACATTATTTTGGTCTTTGATTTATTAACTTTTATGCCAAATTTCTTAACTTCTCGAACCGATCGTTTAATTTTGTCTGAACATCTATATACGAATCCGATAACAGGCATACATCATCCGCAAAAGATAAATATTCCAATCCATTCATGAGGCCTCACCGGGCTCCTCTTCTTTTTCACTCAACTGTTACCTCCAATAACACATCAATCACCAAAAGGAAGATCAGGGACGATGAAATGCAACACTGTCCAACGCCCGTTTCTGTTTCAAAACGCTCTGTCACTGCTCCTTCATGGCAAACTTGATTTGTATATTGTTGATAGGATTCTCGTTTTGTTGGAATTTCTGCATTTTCAAATTATTTTATAGCTTTCCGCGCAATTGTCTCAGGCACCATGTTGAGTGTAAATATAAATCGTTTGTCATTAAAGGTGGACATTCAGCTTACCAGGTTTTAAAAATCTTTTTTTGTTGTCAAGATAACTTTAGAATGACTTCAGGAAGAACAACATGTAAAGTAAAGGTTGAAGGTATTTTATCAAATACCTTTGAAGTTAACTAAGGCGGGAAAGGGAAAGACTCCCTAGGCCTTGGATACACTAATGCCTTCGGGGTCAGAAGATAAAAAGAGTTGACGAAGTAAGGTCGACATGAAAGATGATAGAATGGAGCCCGGCACAAGTAAGTGGTTGCAATACTGAACTCAGCTGGTGTCCCGTGATCGCCAACCCTAGAGGGGTCTGATATTTAGATGAGTGTTTGAGCACAGAACAGATGTGTCACGCACGATACACGTCATATGTGTTCTGTTTTGAACAATCATGAGGATCTTGTTTATGGCCCATTCCAGACCGGCGGAGAAAGCAATATAAAGAGAAACGTGTGCTGAATTTATCAAGTGATTATTTCACGAATAACCAGCTCTCACTAGGATCTGTTTGTTACAGTTGTTGGTGATCACATTGCCTTTTCTGGGAAATAGTATCGCGTCCTACCCTTTGTTTTGCTCCTTGGTGTGTCAACTCTTCAAAAAGAGTGCGTGAAAGGGATCCGCTTACGCGCCCTTCCCAATTTTCCCTTTAACATCCATTGGTCAGTTTTGTCAGGTTTCTCTCCGGTTCAATGGAAACGACCTTTTAACCTGCTCTGGTGGGCGGTTTGTAATGGTTGACAAGTACAGTATGTTGAAACACTATTGGCTTTTAGCCGTGCCTATATAATTGTTAAGTTTAAAACACCTGTCGTTTGAGTAAACACGCAGGAGTCGAGAATATAATTATTTTGACGTATTTTATTTAACGGCGGTAATTAATTACTTCTACTTGATTATAAATTAACATTATTTGTTTATTTATTTATTTATTTATTTATTTATTGGGTTGATTGCTAATGATCGAGTAGGTATGTTGGTTTTCACAAAATGACACAGAATTACTGGTTCGCATCCGAAATCAGAAACCCGTATGGACATCAAATTGGCAGGTGAAAAGCTAAATGAAGTAGGAGACTTCTGTTACTTAGGAAGCAAAGTCCCCAGTGATGGACGAAGCAAAGAGGATATAAAAAGTAGGTTAGCACAGCTAATGAAATCTTTTCTACAGAAAATAAATCCGTTGACATCGAATATAGATTTAGGTATTAGGAAGTTATTTTTGAAAGCCTATGTCTGGAGTGTGGTGTTCTATGGAAGTGAAACTTGGATTGTTGGAGCAGCAGCAAAGAGGAGAATTGAAGCGTCTGAAATGTGGTGATACAGGAGAATGATGAAGATCAGATGGGTAGATATGGTTACAAATGGAGATATAATAAGACGATTGGGAGAGGAGAGATGTTTGTGGCGACTGCTCATGAAGAGAAGAGATGAGATAGGTTGGTAGAACACTTGCTAAGACACCCAGGAATAGCAAAGTTAGTAATGGAAGGAAGGGTGGCTGGCTGCGTGGCTCAGCGGTAACGTTCTCGCTTCCTGGGCCCAAGATTGCAGATTCGTATCCTGGCGCAGTCAGCTGGCATTTGAGGTTGCGCAAATGCGAGGGAGCCGTGTCAGTAAATTTATTGGCACGTTAAAGATCCCCTTCGGTGCAAAATTCCGGCACCCCGGCGACTCTAAAAGCTAGAGAGGTTCAAAGGGACGTAAAACGAATAAGGATAAGAACTGTTGGGGTAGACCAAGGTTAGAATATGTTAAACAGATGATAGCCTTGGATGTAGGGTGTGGTAGCTATGTAGAGATGAAATGATTACAAGGAAGCATGGATGGCTGCATCAAACCTGTCAAAAGACTGAAGACTCAAACACAACACAACCGATGGCTCTTAATGGTGTTTAAATTGGACAGTAAATAAAATAATGCATGAAATGAAAATCCACAGCCTGCTTCCAGTCGACCGACCAGGTCAGGTATGGAATGAATGAAGGCCCCATCTAGCGACGAGGATATGAACTGTGCCGGCTGCCGAAGCCTGTCGCACTCCCCTGGGGCAGTGATTAAATGAATGACAGATGAAATGAAATGATAGTGGAGAGTGTTGCTGGAATGAAATTCGTGACAGGGAAAACCGGAGTACCCGGAGAAAAACCTGTCTGCCACCGCTTTGTCCAGCACAAATCTCACATGGAGTGACCGGGATTTGAACCACGGACTCAGCGGTGAGAGGCCGGCGAGCTGCTGCCTAAGCAACGGAGGCTCTAAAATAATGCATAATAATAATTATTGTCATTACCGGTAGTAATTATTAGTATAACTTTTTTTCACTACCATATTCCCCAGTAAGGAGCGCGAATGAACCTATTTCACTGATGAATTTGAATTAATTTTGTTTTCTACCCTTCCCAAAATCTCTTCATTCTCTCACTATAACGTTTGTTCCTTTCTTCTGTCTATGTAGTGGCGGCACTCTTCCTGGAGTTTGTAGCAAAATGATGTTTGTTCACCAACGATCTGAAGCTAGATCTGACCCATAAATTTTCGTCTGTCACGTTGCTTTCTTGATGATCTTTTTCAATTTATTTTATCCAGTTATGTTATAAGGTGCGTTCAAAAAGTAAAGAGCCGGAGGCATAGTTACAGAAACCAGTGCCTGTATGTTAGAAGTATTGGCCCTGGCTGTTGAGGCACTTGTCCCACTGTGACACGAGGCGGTGACTGGCTGTCTCATGAAATTCCCTGGGCTGCGATGTGAACCAGTTCCGCACGTACAGCTGGACGTCGGCGTCCGAGGTGAATCGTTGGCCCCGCAGAGCCCTTTTCAGGGGACCTAACATGGTGTAATCACAGGGAGAGAGGTCTGGACTGTATGGATGGTGGCCGAGAACCTCCCATTTACAATTCTGCAGGAGTGTCGCGACTGTGTTCGCCGTATGAGGTCGTGCATCGCCGTGGAGCGACCACGGCGGCTATGGGGTTCCCTGTCACTCGGCGGTCCTGGGTAATGAGTGCATCAACCAGCTGGACGTTGTCATCGATAATGGGGGAGGGGGGGGGGAGGGTACCCCAGACACCGGCCATCATCGGCTAACGACACCCGTCCTTCCCTGAAGCGCTTGTGCCACGCCTTGACCCTTGCAAGGGACATGCCGTGTTCGCCGTACACTTGTGACATTCGGCGATGAATGTCCGTTCCCCCTACTCCTTACGCTGTCAGAAACCGAACAACACCTCTTTGCTCTTTGGCTGACGCCTGAAAGTCACTGTTTGCAATGCGACTGGTGGCGATTGATGCATGCTGCTGCTTGCTTTGTATCGTCACGTGACGTGCACGCGTGCCCTCTAGCGACGGGCTGTGACGTTCCACGCTCTGGTCGGAACCACACCTCGTTACACACGCCACGATTAGCCAATGTAGTCACCGGTTTGCGCATTCCAGCCTCCGGCTCGTTACTTTTTGAATGCACCTTATATTTGGGTTACGTCCCTTTTAACATCTTCGGCTATTAGAGACGCCAGGTGCCGGAATTTTGCTCCGAAGGGGATCTTTAATGTGCCAGTAAATCTACTGACATGGCTCTCTCGCATTTGCGCACCCTGCGCCAGAATTCGATCCTGCAACCTTGGGAACAGCAGGCGAGAGCGTTATCGCTGACCCACCCAGGCAGTTGGCTTCTAATGATGGGGCGTGATTAAATATCCTTTTAGTACGTCTTTCAGTGTCTATTCTATTATTAAAACCGCCTGGTCAAACACTAAAGAAACGTTTAATTACATTACTAAACGTACATGTTTCGGTATTTCATTGATACCTTCCTCAGCGTGATTGATATTAAATCTTAAACCTAGTTAACAAAGCCAAAAAGAAATGGATATCCTTACAAAAATTGTTTTAAATCAAAAATGGAAAAGCTTGCAAATAATTAAATGCCATGTATTACAAAATGATAGTAAAAAGATGCAATTAAAATATAAGATCCACCTTATAAACTGCCTACGTCAATCATACTAATATATAAAAATGAGATGGTGTGTGTCTGTCTTTCCGTCTGTCTGTCTGTCTGTCTGTGTGTTACTCAGTAACGCAAGAACCACTGGTCCGATTTAAATTAAATTTTGCATGGATGTAGCTGAAATACCAGGTTTACATATAGGATACTTTTAATTTCGATATTTTGCACTATTAAGAAATGGCGACCTTTTTAGTGACGTCACTACACCCTTTGATTTAAAAATTTCTTATTTCCATATCAAATAAAAAGAGAACGCTAAGAAATAGCAAACTTTTGATGGCACAAACGTGCTAGGAAATTAAATTTCCTATCCGAAAGGTCCCTATCACTTTTCGTGTATCTCCAACGGTTAGCGAGTAAAACCTACTTTTGTGACGTCACTACACCCTTTGGTTTCTAAATTTCATACTTCCATTTCAAATAAAAAGAGAACGCTAAGAAATAGCAAACTCTTGATGTTATAGACGAGCTTTAGCATTTAATTTTCTATCCAAAAGGTTCTTATCACTTTTCGTGTATCTCCAACGGTTAGCGAGTAAAACCTAAATATGTGCAATAAAACACGGTCAACACCGAGCGGTGCAATATATCTCTACAGGTATAAAAAAGAAAATTTGTCTGTTTTTTTTTCTGAATTTCTACGGAAATTTGAGTTATTTACACGTTTCAGACTGTTTTATGATAGATGCGTGCGAAAATAATGTTTTTGTCTGTCTGTTTGTTTGATTGTCTGTGGACAACTTTGTTCCCTTATAACACGAGAACGGCTGGGTGTATCAACGTACAATTCGGTACATTTATCCATCATAGGCACGACACTAATCATTGATGTAACTCTTCTCCGTACCTCTCATAAAAAGGGGCCTATCGCCTTAAATTACATGCTCAAATAGGAGTAGAAGGACGAGACAAAGCTCATTTTCAGGCCCTCAATGTGAGAGACAAAACTTGGGGGCCCTAAAGGGTCCCCGAAAACCAAATGTTTAGGCCATAAAACCAACCGTTGTTTGAGATATTCCCAGAAAACTAATTTCATTTTACAAACTAATGAACGAATGCAAGCCGGTAACCATGGCAACATATTCTCAGAGGTCCATCTATTGCTGTAAGACGGCAGTTCCATTAATAACATTAGTGTGAAAGTTTGCAAACGGCTAGAAGGTTATCACGGAACCAAATTAAGCTGTAAAATTAATCAATAGGCTACGTATAATGCGCTTAAGGGGGTCAGGGATACTCTAGATTTTTTTTCACGCGATTTACACCTGCGGGTGTGGTACGGCAGGTCCATTATATTCCTATCCCTATATTATATTATTATTATTAGTATTATATTATGGCGTACAACGACGAGACCAAGCCCCTCTGTGTCAGAAACAAAACTCGGGGGCCCTAAAGGGTCCTTGAAAACTACATTATAAGGCTCTAAAACCAACAGTTTCTGATATATTCCCAGAAAACTAATTTAATTTAATTTAACAAACCAATGAAGTAATGCAAATCGGTAACCATGACAACATTATCTCAAGGGGTGGCATCCAACTTTCCATCTATTTCTGTAAGAAGCAATGCCACTCCATTTATTACATTTCTGTGAAAGTTTGCAAATGGCTATAAGGTTATCACGGAACAAACGTACACTGTATAATTCATCAATGCAATTAAGGGGGTCAAGGGGTAACCTAGATTTTTTTCATGCAATTTTCGCGTGCGACATATAGCTAGTACAGAAGGTCTATTATATATCCAAACAGCAACATTATTTTCAAACATTCCTGAATTGAATCAGCTTTTTTTTTGCGACTTTTAGGAATTTGGGCCAGTTGAGGCTAAATAACCTGAATTTTCATACACCACAAGTCTTTATAATTTATGAAAGAGGTCTTCCTGTGTATGGGGACCTAACACAAGGTAGAGGGTCAGTTTGTATGTGACGTGTATTGCGTTTCGTCTACAAGGCTATCAATTCTATTTCACGTCAGGAAGTACACGTTAGGTGAATTGAGTTTGAGAGCACATTTTAACTAATCTTTTTTTTTTTTTTGTCGACATAAGGGTTCATCGTAAGGATGATTTTTTTGATACTGTATGGTAGATATACCCATATTTGGGTATCTGGGTGATATGTTGTAGACAATAGAATTGTCTGTCTGTCTGTCTTTCTGTGTATCTTTATGCACACCTATAACTCGTGTTCGGATACTTGGTGCATCGTAAAATTAGGTATGGTAAACACGAGTCAATACACCAAACATTTATAAAACACTTCACCGTACTTTTCATAGAGTAGAAGGGTGGATATAGGCAAAACCTTCTCCAAATACATGCTAAAATAGGCGAAATATAAAAATTATCCTAGAAGGACGACCAAAGCATATGTTGCGCTTCTCAATGTGAGACACAAAATTCACGGGTCTATAAAGGGTCTCCGAAAACCACATTTTAAGGCCCTTAAATTAACAGTGTGTGTGATATTCCCAGAAAACTAACTTCGTTCTGATAAACTTATGGAGGAATGACAAACCGCTAACCATTGCAACAGTAGCTGAATTGATAATATCTGGTGTTAACACCGAACACCGTTCGAAGAACGGGTACTTCTGCTAGTACTCCAATAATTTTGATCGAAAAACTGTAGTGACAGGAGCCTTACAAAAATTGTTTTAAATCAAAAATGGAAAAGCTTGCAAATAATTAAATGCCGTGTGTTAAAAATGATAGTAAAAATATGCTATTAAAATATGAGATCTACCTTATAAACTGCCTACGTCAATACTCCAATAATTTTGATCGAAAAACTGTAGTGACAGAAGATGTCGCTGTCAGAAGAATGAAGAAGCGCAAAGGATGTAGGTCAAATTGCCGCTTCAAAACGGAACAAAAATTTTGTAATCCAGTCCTCCAACCTAAAACTTTAGTCGATTCCTAACTTAATGGCCCACTCTGTTGTTATAGTTGCTTAATGGGTGACGCGTGCAGGCCATTTACTACAGTTTTTCGATCAAAATTATTGGAGTATTGACGTAAGCAGTTTATAAGGTAGATCTCATATTTTAATAGCATCTTTTTACTATCATTTTTTAACACACGGAATTTAATTATTTGCAAGCTTTTCCATTTTTTGATTTAAATCAATTTTTGTAAGGCTTCTGTCACTACAGTTTTTCGATCAAAATTATTGGGGTATTGACGTAGGCAGTTTATAAGGTAGATCTCATATTTTAATAGCATCTTTTTACTATCATTTTTTAATACATGGCATTTAATTATTTGCAAGCTTTTCCATTTTTTGATTTAAATCAATTTGTGTAAGGATATCCATTTCTGTTTGGCTTTGTTAACTAGGTTTAAGATTTAATATCAATCACGCTGAGGAAGGTATCAATGAAATACCGAAATATGTACGTTTAGTAATGTAATTAAACGTTTCTTTAGTGTTTGACCAGGCGGTTTTAATAAGAGAATACTATCAGTCAACACGGTTATTAATTATTACCATTGCCAAAATGGTCAATGTTTACGCATTTTTCAGTGTCTATTCTTTATGTCCATAAAATTTTTATCGTCTTTTCCTAACAGTGTCTGATATTTTCTCGCATTGCTGTTACTCGTGAGACCTCCATTATTTATTATTATTATTATTATTATTATTATTATTATTATTATTATTATTATTATTATTATTATTATTATTATTATTATTCCTTGACATGGTGGGTGAGTAGTTGTCGTGTCGGACTGGCAACCCCAAGCTTGCAAGTTCGCTCCTGGCCGTGGTAAGTGATTTTTGAATGGCGACAAAAATCTCGATACACATGTCATACGATGTTGGTGTGTTAAAGAAGCCATTTGAATTCAGTAGGCCGTATTCATAATGGCAAAATTAATCTCGGGATTTTCCGCCAACACAAAGTTTCTCATTTCTCTACTAGAAAGCGCTATAGTGTCAAGGAGCTTAGATATCGAACCTCCTTGACTTTCATAGAACTTCATGGAGCGATAAAATTCGACATACAAGTTGCCTTCTGGGCGTCAATTAGCAAAGCTTGCACCCGGCACCCGAGGCCATACGATATTTTTCTTCTTCTTCTCCTTTATTTGTTTCGCCCAACTTTGCGGTACATGAAATCAATCACTTTTTATTGTTTTGAGCTTTCCTTCTGGCCCAGTATTGCCTCATCCTTTGAGATCGTGCTTCCCTTTCTTCGGCAGAGATGTGGATCGTACGCTTTTGTTTGAGTTCCACTTGGAACCGTTGTTTCTTATCCTTGGTGATGGTTTTGGCTGTTTTGTCCATGAGCATGGTGTCTGTAATTTGGAGTTCCACGAAGTCTTTCTCAGTTTCCTTAAACCAAAGAGTTTTTTTTATTTTTTATTACGGAAGTGGTCGAAGATCCTTTTGGTTAATCTATTTGAATTCATCCGTAGGATGTGCCCATAAAAATCAATTCTCTGTTTTCTTATTGGGTCCGAGAGTTTTTCAGTTTTTTTAGTAAAGAGTTTCGTTCCTGACATGGATTAATTTGTTCTTATGAAATTTGGGGCCTAAGATTCTGCGTATTATCTATCTTTCCTTGACCTCCAACCTTTCAAGCGGTCCCTGAGTGGTGAGAGACAATGTTTCGGCTGCATATAAAGCTTCTGGTTTAATTACCATGCTTGATATTCCAGGAGAGAGACTTCTTGTTATAAGTGTAAATTGGAAGGCCAATTCAACTTTATTTCTCCTAGATTTCATTGCCCTTTTCTCTAGCGCATTCCAGCCGAACCATTCCCGAAGATATTTAAATTCTTTGACGTTGTCTATGTATTGTTTGCCCAGTTCAAGATATTTTGGTGGTTTTTTAATGTTCGTCATTATTTTGGTCTTTTCAACTGAGATTTTGAGACCCATTTTTAACGCTTGCCTCTGGAGTTCGAGGATCTGTTCCTTGGCTTCTTCCCATGTCTCAGCTAATAAGGCCATGCCATCAGCAAAAGCTAAACAATTGACCTTAATGCCTTTCTTTTTAGTTCCTATTCTGATTCCACTGTGGGTTTTCACATTCCACTCTCTGACTTCTTTTTCGAGGGCACAGTTAAATAGCAGTGGAGAAAGTCCATCTCCTTGCCGTACACCTGTTTTAAGCTCAAAAGGGGTGGAGAGTTCCCCCATGAATTTAACGATATTATTATTATTATTATTATTATTATTATTATTATTAAACATCGTTTTACAAGATGTTACCATTGTAATTCTATGAGTTTGTTAGTTCTAAAGGCATGGCTTTTCTTTATAGTGACGTCACTGAACATGTTGGTTTTGGAAGATGTGATCAATACCGTCCTTGACTTGTCGTGCCACAAGTAGCTGTCACGCACGGCTTTAATGATTAATGGACTGTGTTTAGAAGGAGTTGGCGCTTTAGTCAAGAAATATCCACTTAATACTAGAGTACAACATTAATGTAAGGAACCTGTAGGAATATTGTAGTAAAAGCTTTATGACACAGATCGATAATGGTCTTCTAGTTAAATCATAACTACTTTGAAATTATTTCTTCCAGTGAAAAATTGTTTATTTCAGGAGTTTGAGCCAACGTGGTCATCAATCCTGTATAGTGTGTGTTTGTGATCTGATGTGGTGTCAGTACTAGACATTATCATGCACTATGCAGGAGGCTTCAAAACGTTTGTCCAATCAATCTGTTTGGTCAAGTGTGTATTTTCGTAAGGCCAATGTCAGTATACAGTAATTAATAACCAGGTGGATGTAAGGACGTCATTTTGACATCACGGCTTCTCGGAGCCCACAACAGTTAAGAGGTTCGTTAAACCCACAACTAACGAACTAACTAACCAGACCAACTAACTTTTATTTGTTTATTTATTCATTCGTTTATTCATTTGTTCATTTATTCGTTTATTCGTTTATTAATTGCTTGCCACGGTGGGTGAGAGGTCAACCTGTCGGTCTACTAACCCCAAGCTTGCAGGTTCGCTCCTGGCCGTGGTAAGTGATTTTTGAAAGGCGGCAAATATTACGACACCATGTCATACGATGTTGGCATGTCAAAGAACCCATTTGAATTCAGAAGGCCGTGTTCATAATGGCAAAATTAATCTCGGGAGTTTCCGCCAACACAAAGTTCCTCATTTCTCTACTAGAAAGCGCTATAGTGTTCAAGGAGCTTAGATATCTAGCCTCATTGATTTTCATAGTGCTTCAAGGAACAACGAAATTCGACATGCAAGCTACCCTTTGGGTGTCAAATAACAAAGCTTGCACCCGGCACCCGAGGCCATACGATATTATTATTATTTATTAATTTGTTCATTAGGTATATATATATTTATTCATACATTCAATTATTTATTTATTTATTTATTTATTTACTAGCAACCCGCCCAGGCTTCGCCCGGAATCTTGAACGATTTACCCGGCGTAAGGCGCGCGGACGACAGGTCCCAGACGCAATTCAGAAAAGCCGAGGTGAACAGTGAAACTCCAAACACATATACTCTTCTCTGAAGTCTTAACTCGACATGACTCGACAGATTGATACTGGTAGAAGCTGGGAGGATAGGCTCGCTCTCTAGCTCTTAAGCGTGATCCGAAACTAGTAATCTAAATTTCCACTGCATGTAGATTGTTGGAAGAAATGAGAACGTAAAAACATTTATATTGCGCGATGTACAGGGTCTTATACAGTATTTTGCTTGCGAAAGACATTCTCGCTCACGCGCCTCGCCAGTGACGGCTCAGTTGCCGGCTGCCGTGCGCGCATATGCACGGCAGAGTACTGTGCTTAAAATCAGTATCATGCATTTTTAGCCTACTTTCGATTTTTGCAAAAAATGAAAGTAGACTTATGAGATCAACACAGGGCGAAAAAAGTGTGTCTGTCTGTGTGTGTGTATGTGTGTGTGTGAGTCTGTGTGTGTGTGTGTGTGTGTGTGTGAGTCTGTGTGTGTGTGTGTGTCTGTGTGTGTGAGAGTGTGTGTACTCTGAATGTCTGTCCCCCCTATCAATTCGAACACGGTGAATGCGAATTGAACGAAATTTGGTACAAAGGTAGCACTAGCAAAGGACACCTCAGTGTCATGTTTTATATCGCCGCCATCTTGACGGAAACGTAATGGCGGCCACACAAATGTTCAAAGCTTAAATCAAATTACGACTAACCTAATCATCCGATCTCTACCAAATTTTGCAACAACATACCTTTATGGGGGGAGCATCCTTTGACCAAACCAATAGGTCATCAGCGTAATAGTTTGCGGATGGCGGCCATCTTTGTGTGAAAATCGATTCCCCCTATTAATTCGAATACGGTGCAACCGAATGGAACGAAATTTGGTACAGATGTAGTACTAACAAAAGGCACCTCAGTGTCATGTTTTATATCGCCGCCATCTTGACGGAAACGTAATGGCGGCCACACAAATATTCAAAGCTTAAATCAAATTACGACTAACCTAATCATCCGATCTCTACCAAATTTTGCAACAACATACCTTTATGGGGGGAGCATCCTTTGACCAAACCAATAGGTCATCAGCGTAATAGTTTGCGGATGGCGGCCATCTTTGTGTGAAAATCGATTCCCCCTATTAATTCGAACACGGTGCAACCGAATGGAACGAAATTTGGTACAGAGGTAGTACTAACAAAAGGCACCTCAGTGTCATGTTTTATATCGCCGCCATATTGACGGAAACGTAATGGCGGCCACACAAATGTTCAAAGCTTAAATCAAATTACGATTAACCTAATCATTCGATCTCTACCAAATTTTGCAGCAACATACTCTTATAGAGGAAGCATCCTTTGAACAAATGAATAGGTCATTAGCCTAATAGTTTGCGGATGGCGGCCATCTTTGTGTCAAAATCAATTCCCCCTATTAATTCAAACACGGTGAAACCGAATGGAACGAAATTTGGTACAGAGGTAGCACTAGCAATGGGAATCTCAGTGTCATGTTTTATATCGCCGCCATATTGACAGAAACGTAATGGCGGCCACACAAATGTTCAAAGCTTAAGTTAAATTACGACTAACATAACCATCCGATCTCTACCAAACTTTGCAACAACATACCTTTATGGAGGGAGCATCCTTTGACCAATCTAATAGGTTATTAGCCTAATAGTTTGCGGATGGCGGCCATCTTTATGTCAAAATTGATTCCCCCTATTAATTCGAACACGGTGGAACCGAATGGAACGAAATTTGGTACAGAGGTAGCACTAGCAAAGGGCACCTCAGTGTCATGTTTTATATCGCCGCTATCTTGACGGAAACGTAATGGCGGCCACACGAATGTTCAAAGCTTAAATCAAATTACGATTAACATAATCATCCGATCTCTACCAAATTTTGCAACTACATACCTTTATGGAGGGAGCATCCTTTGACCAATCTAATAGGTCATCAGCGTAATATTTTGCGGATGGCGGCCATCTTTGTGTGAAAATTGATTCCCCCTATTAATTCGAACACGGTGAAACCGAATGGAACGAAATTTGGTACAGAGGTAGCACTAGCAAAGGGCATCTCAGGGTCATGTTTTATATCACCGCTATCTTGACGGAAACGTAATCGCGGCCACCCAAATGTTAAAAGCTTAAATCAAATTACGATTAACCTAATCATCCGATCTCTACCAAATTTTGCAACAACATACCCTTAAAGAGGAAGCATCCTTTGACCAAATAAATAGGCCTTTAGCCTAATGGTTTGCTGATGGCGGCCATCTTTATGTGAAAATCAATTGCCCCTATTAATTCAAACATGGTGAAACCGAATGGAACGAAATTTGGTACAGAGGTAGCACTAGCAAAGGGCATCTCAGGGTCATGTTTTATATCACCGCTATCTTGACGGAAACGTAATCGCGGCCACCCAAATGTTAAAAGCTAAAATGTAATTACGACCAACCTAATAATCTAGTCTCTACCAAATTTTGCAACACCATATCTTTATGTGGGAAACATATTCTGACTAAACTGCAAGAACATCAGCCCAATAGTTTGCAGATGGTGGCCAAGTATGTGTGCTAATCGATTCCCCCTATCAATTCAAACACGGTGAAACCGAATTGAACGAAATTTGGTACAGAGATAGCACTAGCAAAGGGCATCTCAGTGTCATGATTAATATCGCCGCCATATTGACAGAGACGTAATGGCGGCCACACAAATGTTTAAAGCTTAAATCAAATTACGAAGAACTTAACCATCCGATCTCTACCAAACTTTGCAACAACATACCTTTATGGAGGGAGCATCCTTTGACCAATCTAATAGGTCATTAGCCTAATAGTTTGCGGATGGCGGCCATCTTTATGTCAAAACTGATTCCCCCTATTAATTCGAACACGGTGGAACCGAATGATCGAAATTTGGCACAGAGGTAGCACTAGCAAAGGGCACCTCAGTGTCATGTTTTATATCACCGCTATCTTGACGGAAACGTAATCGCGGCCACCCAAATGTTAAAAGCTAATATGTAATTACGACCAACCTAATAATCTAGTCTCTACCAAATTTTGCAACACCATATCTTTATGTGGGAAACATATTCTGACCAAACTGCAAGAACATCAGCCCAATAGTTTGCAGATGGTGGCCAAGTATGTGTGCAAATCGATTCCCCCTATCAATTCAAACACGGTGAAACCGAATTGAACGAAATTTGGTACAGAGGTAGCACTAGCAAAGGGCACCTCATATTCATGTTTAATATCCCTATAGCACGTTATATTTCAACAAGCTACTACAACCAACATTCAATCATACTCCTTGAAATGGACAAAGAGTTATAACAATACCCATGCATTTAGGAGAAAGTAGGCTATATGTTCTTTACTGAACATCTTGTTACTCACCATGTTTACAGTAGATGCTGGATACGTTTCCCGTCCGCTGCCAATCATAATCGGCATCTCCTTATGAAGTTTCCGGTGACTCCGGTTAATTTAGCTACAGAAAATAACGATCATTACGTCTATTTGTGTTGTTTACTGAACCTCGCAAACTACCTCACTCCTCTTCTTGCCTAGTACGCCTCAATATATTGCTGCATTGGGTTTTGTGGGTATCTACCCACATTACCTAACGGCGGTACTTTTTGAGGATCCAACCAGCCTTCGGGCTGACTACCTAACAGACAGACTGAACCTGTACGTTTGAATCTCTTAGCCAGTTGTTTTGTTGTCCGATTTATAGGAATGGGTCTCTCTGGAAATTTCACTCGAAACTTTTGTCTTGTTCTAGCGCACGATTTCCTGTACTTTATGTACGTATTGTGCAGATATACACGTACACGTAACACATATTTCACATAAGGCATTACAGCACTATACACAATCATAATAAAACAACTGGCTAAGATATTCAAACGTACAGGTTCAGTAAACAATAAAAATAGACGAAAATGTCGTTATTTCCGTACTGAAACTAAATTAACCGTAGTAATCGGAAAATTCATAAGGAGATGCCGGTTATGTTTGGCAGCGGATGGGGAACTTTTCAGCATCTACTATAAACATGGTGAGTCAAAATGCAATATGATTATTTTAAGTACCGTACTCTGCCTTACAAATGCGCGCGGCAGCCGGCAACTGAGCCGTCACTGGCGTGAGCGAGAATGTCCTTGCCAAGCAAATATGAAGACCCAGTATTAAAGATAGAGATATACTGTCCCGGACTTTTTTTTTTTTTGTAGAACTTTTCATGCTGAATAATTCTCACACTTATAATATACTGGCTGAAGTACCCGTGCTTCGCTACTGGCCATAAAAAATTGAAATGTGAAGGTGACAGTTAAAACGGGATAGGCGATGTGCTGCGTGGAGGGAGAGTAAGGATGGAATATTTTGTCTAACTACACCGCTCGGCGTTGACAGTGTTTTATAGCACAAATTTAGGTTTTACTCGCTAACTTTTGGAGATACATGAAAGGTGATTAGGACCTTTCGGATATAAATTAGATATATGTTTTTAACGGTTTACCAATTTTTATTTATTTAGCTTAAAAGGTGCACGGACGGCATGATTTTTGGCTGGGCTGATGGAAGGACTTCTTCTTAGTGCAGGTGCGATGGTGGAAGCCAGTCACTAGGTGCCTCAGCTCATACTCTGGTCGCATCCATTCTTTATTTTATGATAGGCGTATTACTGTTAAGAGCAGCCTATATGTCAATAAGGAAAGATATCTTCCATTGCCTATAATGGTAAATGTTATTGCTTTTTACTTTTGGTAATAACATGTGGCCTCTGTAGAAGTCTGGTGCGGTTTGTTGTATTTGACGCCCGGTGGTGACCTGCACGGCGTGATGTCATGAAATCAATGATAAAGTCGTCTCCAACACCCGAAGTTAAATATCCCATACCAAGCCGGGAATCGAACCCGGGGCTCTATGGATCAAAGAGACTAGCCTCGAAGCCGGTTCTCGCTGTTGATGAAGTGTTCATCCAGCACAGTAGCTAAGCAAGAATTGTGCTAATTGTTTGGCGATGGATTTACGGACACGTTGTTGACTCGGTGACAGAGCAGTGCGATTATTTTCGGGATTTGCGCGTCGGATTACTGAACATTGTGCGGGAAGATTGATCGCTGTCGTGAATTGATTACTTTGTATTGCTGTCGCTTGAAGCGGCGCAGCTTAGCGGAACTCAAGCTCTGACTCATCGCTTAGGGTGGACTACAAATATTATGTACATAAAGTACAGGGGATGTCTCATAACCAAAGTGTTTTTTTTTTAAGTAAATTTTATTTGGAAAGTTTCCTGACTAGAAATTCAACGCAGAGACCATCAGATTCTAAGGTCTTGAGCCATCGTTCAGCGAGGTTTCTTATTCCGCGATGGTACCAGTCTCTGGGTTTTCATGCGAAGAATTCGGCGTGACTCACTTCCACAGCTTCAATTCGAAATTTCTTCGACGCAAAGTTTGGTAATCTGAAGACACAAGGTCAGGGATGTATGCTGCATTGGTAGCTGTTCGACTCCTCCCAATTCCTGAATTTTTGCCATGGTTGATCGTGCAGTAAGAGATCTCGCTTTGTCCTACTGTAAGAGAACTCTATTTCGGGTAACTAATGCTGGGATGCTAGCCACGGCGGGTGAGTGGTTATCGTGTTGGTCCACTAACCCTGGCCGTGGTAAGTGATTTTTGAAAGGCGGCAAAAATTACGACATGCATGTCATACGATGTTGTCATGTCAAAGAACCCATTTGAATTCAATAGGCCGTGTTCATAATGGCAAAAGAAATCTCGAGAGTTTCCGCCAACACAAAGTTCCTCATTTTTCTAATAGAAAGCGCTATAGTGTTCAAGGAGCTTAGATATCTAATCACCTTGACCTTCATAGTGCTTCAAGGAACAACGAAATTCGACAAGCAAGCTACCCTCTGGGTGTCAAATAAGAAATAGTACCCCGCACCCGAGGCCATAGGATATTATTATTATTATTATTATTATTATTATGATTATGCTGGGGTCAGTGTTATTACAGTCGGGTTATTGCCAGGACAAGACACCATCACATTTAACCCACTGTGACGCACGAGTGTTTCTCTAACATTTAGGGTATCGGTACAGCTTCACACCTTCAAAGACAATTTTAAACATTATGCGGGGGCGGATCGAAAAGACTTTGCCCCTATGTTTAGCCTATATTCATTTATGAATAAATAGGCTTATGAGATCACCTTTTGTCAATGTGTGTGTGTGTGTGTTTGTGTGCGTGTGTGTGTCTGTACGCCCCTAATAACTTCTAAATGGTGGAGTGATTTCAATAAAACTCGACAAGGTCTTGGTACTATTTTGGCTGACCCCGACCTTCAAATTTTATTTCGTCTCACCAATCCAACATGGCGGCTGTGCGAAATATTTCACCGGCATTCTATATCTCCGAAACTATTACAGATATCACGCTGAAATGTTATACGGTAATAAAGTGTAGGCTACTACTAGAGGTTCACCTATGATACTTTAAAAAACCAACATGGCGGCCAAGCGAAGTTTAAACTTGTAAATAGACTTTTCTCATGAATTAACCATCCAAACGCAATGAAACACGGTACAGAATATGTTCATACACATTGCAATGCACTGGCATATAATTTAGTTCAATTGTTTACATAACCTCAATATGGTGGCTGTGCGAAATATTTCACCGGTATTCTATATCTCCGAAACTATTACAGATATCACCCTGAAATTTTGTACGGTGATAAAGGGCACTACTACAAGTTTATCTGTGTAACTTTCAAAAACCTGTTAAGTACCAAACGAACATGACGGCCAAGCGATGTTGAAACATTCTAATAGACGTTTCTCGCGATTTAACCTTTAGAGCACAGTGAAATATGGTACAGTAAATGTTTATACATATTGGAATGCACTGACATCTAATTTTGTTCAATAACCTCAAGATAGCGGCTATGCGAAATTTTAAAACTAAGTTTTTATTTCTTGTGCCGTAATCATGCGATCGAAGTGAAAGTTCGAATAATGAACCTACGCAATAATTTTAATTTAATGATACATAACTCTATGGCCTATACAGATAACAATCCAACATGGCAACCATGCGAAATATTTAGACGGTTCTCAATATCTACGAATCTATTACAGCAATCAAACAGAAATTTTGTATGTTGATAGTGGCAATTAACATAAGTAGGATATATGAATATAGACGGTATAGTTCTTCACGGAACTTCTTGTTTGATGAATAAAAATAGGCTAAAATGAATGCTTGTTCACCCCTTATGCGTACATATTCCATTCATCCGTCTGCGATCACATTTTGGTGAGTTGTTGTGCTCACTCCCGGGATGGTTATAGGCATAGTAAATCCAATTTTCACTAGATAGCGCGCGAGTAGTTTCAACAAATGAGTGTTGGTGATGCGTTCATTTACCATTCATCCGATTGCGATGACATTTTGGTGAGTTGTTGTGTACACTCCTGCGAAGGCTTCTGACTTAAATTGCTCACCACGACTGCGGCGGGCATTGCGGAAAGTTCGCAGACCAGGGGTTCGAATCCCAGCGCTGACAACGGCTATGACGAGTTTGCAATAGGTAGCGCACGAGTAGATTCAACAAATGATTGACAGCGCGTGATTTTTATCAACAATGTCCCGTATGCGTTCATATACCATTCATCCGATTGCGATGAAACTTTGGTGAGTTGTTGAGCACGCTCCGAGGAATGTTCCTAAGATTTAATCCATTCTACAATAGTTTAGAGGCAGTTAACGAAAAAAAGAAAAATATATTGTGTATTGAAAAGTACTTAAACGAAGTTACAACGCCAACACTTTCTTTGATTACCATTGCAACGCATGCCGGGTAAAGCTAGTTTCATATAAAATCCACTAGCTTTAATGAGAAAAGCTAGAAACGGATTAATGGATTGGTATGACGAAATTAAATTGTGAACTAATTGCTCGTAATTTTCTCCACTGCTCTGAGTGAATATTCCGATTCGATTTGGCTTGATAGCTTGAAACCACCCTGCGGGTGTATTTATTGTACGGTGGAAATATGAACACAGGGAAGAAGTAAGGTATTAACACCTTGCGGCGTAGCCGTGCGCGTTAAATTGCTCACCACGACTGCGGCGGACATTGCGGAAAGTTCGCAAATCAGCGGTTCGAATCCCAGCGCTGACAACGGCTATGACGAGTTTGTTTTTCTATTTATTTTTCTGCTCTCCCTCTAGGCAAATGCCTTGATAGTACCTCATTTTAAGTCCCGATGCACTCCCGCCCCTAATAGTCACATCTAGGGGGCGTGGTGGCACAGCGGTCCAGCTGTGGACATCTCACCAAGGTGGACTGGGTTCGATTCCCGGTCAATGCATGTGAGATTTTCGAAGTGAAATACCATGTCCTGTGGTTCGTATTCCACGTAAAAGGGAGGTCCCGTGGCTCATTAACACAATCTTCCTTCCTTAATTTCCATCTACTCACCACAAAAACACAGATTATTAGACAAATTCAAAACACACCAAAGTACACGTATATTCTGCCCAATTATGTCCTAAGTCACCAATACAAATTAATAAGAACAATAAGCATATGAGCGTATCTATTGTATCCGCCTCCTGGAGTTTGTTGTAGCTTATTTTAAGGGCTTGGCTAGATCATGGTAATGAAGCGCCATGTACTTTGGTGTGTGTGTGTGGGGATTTGTGTGATGACATGTGTTATTGTGATAGCTGTACTAGTGTGTATAGGATTGGGAAGGAGGCCTCACGTTAGGAGCAATCCAGTCATTTGCCTGAAGTAGAAGTGTTAACCCTCGGAAAAGCACTTCAAAGATGGCTGAGATGGGAATTGAACACTCCTCTTCTCAACTTTGCCTCACGAGGCTGAGTGTACCCCGTTCCAGCCCTCACACCAGAATTTAAATTTCTTACCAGAGCCAGGAATTGAACCCAGACCTCCGGAGTGACAGCCAAAAACTCTAGCCGCTACTGAACAATGCACGTAATCACTTGCTAATAATGCCTAGCAACAATGAGTTCCTCGACGAAGGAAACTATAAAATAATCTACTCACTGTGGCCAACTGTGCTGGAAGGAAACAAAAGTACTATCAATCCAATATAAAACATTTGCTACGTCAATTACCGACGGGGAGAAGGGTACTTCATGCCCATTTGTCTTTCAATCATGGAGGAAAGAATTAGAGGAGATGCCCTGAGTTCATTTGAGTGAAGCCAAGCGCTGCGTCCAAAGTGGGCGTAACCTTAACTTGTATTCGATGTTCCGTGACTTGCATTTGGTTGTACGAATCGAATAAGTGCTCTGTTTATTAATTTTAAGGTTCGCATTCTTGAATATCAAAATGTGTACGAACAATGAGTGAAAGTGGCTGTGCTCGAAATTAGGCCTAAAAACTGATGAATGCCTCAACACCAATAAGAACTTACAAATAAATTTGGTGTAAATACCGTACCGTGATTAGTTCGGCATCATTATGATAGTTCCCAAGTCTTCCTTCTTTGGTATAACTTGCACCTTCAGACACCTGTATTCAATTTAATGAGTGTTTCAGCGTATTATTACGTTTTACCGCGTCTTTCTTACAAGACTAGCCTTGCTTAGGTGCTCTCATATTTCTATTTAAATTGGCTTTTAAAACGATAACGCCGTTTATTTGTGCCAAGTACCGTGATGTACAGAGTGTATTCTGCCTATCCAAGAAAAAGTCTTGACTTTTTGGAGTTTTATGTCACCAAAATCCAAGACTAGTTGGAGTGGTTTACGGTTTTAAGCATAGGAACAGCCATTTTCTTGCTACCCAAAGTGGGCGTGCCGTTTGGCTTCAACAGCTTGCACTAGGCAGCGCAGCGAAGGCATCTCCTTCCGTTCTTTCCTCCATGCTTTGAATGCCTTTGTACCACCTTAAGACAGTAAAACTGCAAACCAACTAAATCATTATGAGTCATTGTTAGTTAATGTCCGGCTCCCTGGCTAAATGGTTAGCGCGCCAGGCTTTGGCCCAAAAGCGGCTTCGGTGGCAAAGTAGGTAGCATGCTGAGCTTTTATGCCCAAGATTGCGGTTTCAAACCTGACCCAAGTCGTCAGATTTTTTAAGAGCGTTAAAATCCCTCAGTATGCCTTCCTTCGGAGGGGAAGTAAAGCCGGCGGTCCCATGTCATAGATTTATGGCATGTAAAAGAACCTTCCACTAACTAAACTTGTGTGAAGCTAAATGTGCAGGTTATATTTCGTTGAACAGCTCTATCAAAGTTCCAACGTTCACCAGTAGGTGTCAGTGACATCTGGTAGTGAAAGTTATAACTACTTGAAATTGAACGGAACTTGTAGCTCACCAGTGGTGAACCATTGAAGCAGCTACAGACTCAGGCGAGCCGAACATGTCCTCGGACACTCCCGGCACAAAAAGCCCTACGCTTAATAAAAAAAAATTGGTGCAAATTAACCCACGTTCGATTCCCAGCCGGGCCATCAGGATTTTAATCTCCTGGAGTTAATTCCAATGGCTCGAGGACTGGGTGTGTGTGACGTCATAATCACCACTTCATCCTCATTACGGCGTGCAGGTGGCTCACGGGTGTCAGCTAGAAAGACCTGCACTTGGCGTCTCCGGAGGCCACACGATCATTATTATTGTTAGTTAATAACAATAACTATTTTTGAAAGATTTTATCTCAGATACTAAAAGAAATAGAGGAAGAAATAGCAGGTGGTGTTAGGAACAAAATACTCCTTGGTGGGTATTTCTAGGGTTAAGGAGACTCCGACTATAGAACGATCAGCTTCACTCCTCGCGCTCGGTTATGGCGGTTTGTGTATGAATTTATTTCCCTGCTATGTGTTATGGATGAGCAGAAGTGATGTATTAACCATAAAGCTCTGCACTCAGGCGCTGATAACCACGACAGAGATTTATATTTTGTTTCTCCGAGACGTGACGCAGCGCTGCTTTCCTTTCATTTTATTTTAAAACGTTGAGAGTTCAGTCCTAGAGGTTGTGATCGGCTGCGGGTGGACTCGCGAAGAATCGAGTCTGGGACCGTATAACTCGAGATACTCGAGTCTGGAATCGAGGCCGAGGACGCTGTCAGCGTTTTCTGTTAGCCGTGTATGGAAACAACACGATGTATAATAAGTATTGTATTCGTTTCCCATTAATGCTCAGTGATATAATAGAATATTCAAAATTGGAAACCGGCCAGAAGTGGACCGATGAAAGAAAAAAAAGAACGCAATACACTGAAGAGAGATTTCCTTCCATGTGATCATTTGCTAAGAAGTAGTATGAATGGCTGTTATATCGCCCGAAGACTTACCGTCATCATTGGTTAAGTGCTTCAAGTCGCTAACTCCTACCTAGCAGGCCGGGGTTCGATTCCCGACAAGGAGTTTTTTTTAACTTGATTTTTATTATAGTCTTATAATTATTCAGCCGTTCGCTGCAACCATTTTGTTAAAATATTATGACCACTTCGTGGTGGTTACACCACTATATCAATATTAACGATGCCAAACTCCGTAGTAAAGTTCGAATCTGCTTGCATACTTATGACATACCTCGTCACCGAATCTGTCATATTACGGTGACATCTTGCTCTTATGAACATAAACGGGATGTCAAGTGTCATGTAAGTGGCATTTAGTGACCTATTTTTAGACCAGAAGAATGTGTTCACACACCGGTACATCACGTAGTCCTGTTACATCAATATGACGTCACTAGGAATCTCGTGGCTTACGATCAAGAGTTCAACTTTTACATAAACTTCAAGCTTATTTCATTTCTTCCTTCCTTATAGATGAACCGCGTTCACCAGACAGCGCAACTACCGTCGTGAAACGAAATCAACGTATCGCGTAGCACAGTCGTAATCAATCGTCTGATGAAGTTACAGTCGCGACGACTAACGGAGCCCCAGACGGTTTCAAACGAATCGCCATGCGATTGTTCCTAAGCCTTAGATGAGTGTTTGTCGCCCATTAGGAGGACTTTTCTTTATGAGGGTCTAGAGCTTTGAGCGGAATTTGGATCTCAAGTTTCTCTCTCCAAGACAACAGGTACATTGGCTTTCACGGCCAGTGAATTAAAACTCAGCAATTTTTCTAGGTTTGTGCCGTGTCTTGTGTGGAGTTTCGCCTAGTACTGCAAGCTGGCTCATCAGCGGGCTCTTGGTGTCCGCGTCCGGACCCCACAGGAGGAACGAACTGCGCACTACCTCCCTTTTTATGAAGCGCGCCTGCGCAATACTAGAAAAAATGCTGAGATTTAATTCACTGGCTTGAAAGCCAGAAGCCTTCATAGGGATGTGGGGACTGCTTGAGCTTTTAGCTCTCATTTTGAAGAGGCACAGGTGCGCTTTATAAAAAGGGAGGTAGCGCGCAGTTCGCTACTCCTGTGTGGGTCCGGACGCAAACACCCAGAACCCGCTGATGAGCCAGCTTGGTGTCCTAGGCGAAACCCCACACAAGACACGGCACAAACCTAGAAATATTGCTGAGTTTTAACAACAGATATACCTTTGTCGAGAAAAAGGAAGACGCCACCGAACCTTCATTAAGTAATTGGGCAGGATTATGTGGGTGAAAAACGTCGTCTGAGTACGCATTGGCCCCACGACTATACCAAGCAGTAGTGGAACCATTACAGTTGTGAAGCCTGCTAAATTGGTGAGTGAAACAATATGGCATGGTGTAGCGAACATCCTAGTTGTACTGTGTGAACAGAAGGATGTTGTAAAGGATGATTTGTCAATGGTACTGGTCGCTGTAAATGAAGTGACATTGAGATGGCGTATGTCAATACTTGATATGTGTGTGCTATCGTACTGTCAATCTAGCTCTGTTGCCAGATTTATTTCGTTGAATGGCCAGCGCGCATTATCGTGGCGATTGGCTGCTTCATATTGTGGAATGGGCTTGCGGTTATGATCTCTTCGACCGGCACCATCAATAGAATTTCAAAAGCTGTATAGTTGCCTTTTTTTGTGGAGCTCATAATATGCCCCGTCATCAGCTGTAGATAATCTGAACTCAGCTTGGTTTGATTAGTTTATCAGCAGATGTTTATCCCATGCCAGTGAATGAGAGATCGATCCTTGTTTCGTGATGTCTGCCTGAATGCTGCCTTCTTAACCACCCCGCAGAATATCCGTGCGCTCACTATGACCTCCATGGTGTGCTGCAGCACGTCTAGACATAGAAGGTTCGAATCCCGGCGCTGACATTGGCTACCTAGAGTGTGTTTTCTCTCGGATTTTCCACACTCCCTCCTGGTAAATGCCAGGATATTTACCTATTTCAAGTCGCGAAGCATTCACCCAACATCCGGCCCCAATATTATAGTTACACAATGTCCCAATCTGTCATATTGCTACAGGCTCACAAAAGCTCAGGTTATCATGCACAATGAATACACACCCAAATTAACGGAGCTGATTACCAAGATATCCCAAGCCGCTCAAAGGAATTAACAACAACAACAACAACCTTATCAAATGCAGAATTCCTGTTATTAAGTCGTGTTTTTTACATGAAGTTCAAGGCTTAAGATGTTAAACAGAAAGTTAAAATGTCCAAAGCAAACAGGACTCGAATCTGGGAATTTAGGATTCCTGGCCCGATACTCGTGCTAAGTGAACTAAAACCGAAAGCCCCAAGTTCACGTCCTGGTTGAATCAGACATTTTAACTCTATATTTTACATCTTAATGGCGTATACTTCATGTATACAGCCTTCTTGGCTGTCACCGTGGTGGCCAAGAAATTTCGTTCTGGTCTGAGGGCTGGAACGGGATCCACTCAGCCTCGTGAAGCAGAACTGAGAAGAGGTGGGTTTAATGACAATCTCAGCCATGCTGGAAGTGGTTTTCCGTGGTTTCCCCACTTCTACTCCAGGCAATTGCCGGGATGGGTCCTAACATAAGGCCTCGGCTGACTCCTTCCCAATCCTCACCTGTTTTACAAATGCACTCACTGTTGCTGATAACACAATAACACAGGCTATCAGAAAAATTCTACACACACCCAAGTACACGGCCCTAAATGACCCCGATGTCCCAAAGCCCCTTAATGAATTAACAACAAAACTTCATGTACACAACACGTATGTGGTAATCAAATGGTTGTGAACACAAATTTGAACAACAATCTTCTTATCCCAAGATAACAGGTTCGTTCTCTACTCTTGTCACCCCATACTATGACTACAAAGGAGGAGCTGGAAGTCCAGAGTTCGAAAGTTGGTATCACATCGCTGGGAAAGGTTATCCTGCGTGATTTGTTCATTTCAGTTTTAGCCTCGTTCTCATCAAGCAAATGCACGGTTTTTTTTTTTCACCAGGTGAGTTAGCCGTGGTCGTTACGGCTTGACTGCTGGCAGTCGAGGAGGCGAGGAGGTTCGAATCCCCCTGCCGGCAACCTTGAAGATGGTCTTCTGTGGTTTCCCATCTTCCTTCCAGGCAAATGCCGGGGTTGGTCCCTAACTATAGGCCACAGCCGATACCTTCCCACTCCTTGTCCTTACATTCAAACTTTCCTCCCCAGACAACAGTCCACACACGACGGTACGTTTAGCTCACCCATTGGGTGTCCGCCTCGAAGCAGCTACAAACACTGGCGAGCCGAACATGTCCTCGGACACTTCTGGCACTAAAAGCCATACGCTAAAAAAAACAAAAAAAAAACCGTCTTTTTCAAGTCCCGAGGCTCCTATCACAATCCTACTGCTACACACAATGTTACATTTGTCAGAAAAACACAGGTTATTAAGCAGATTCAAGACAATCACACGGGAGTGATGACCAGGCACCAGCTTTATATGTGGTAATAATTAATGAAGTAATGTAAAACTAGCGGACTCGTGCGAGAAATCTCGCATGTTCATAAACCACACTTTACCCAATAGGTTCATAATGAGAGACTTTAGGAGAAATGTTGTTATGTTTTTATTTCAACCAAATGATTATAGAAGACTACAGCATTTACATTTCAGTTAGAATTCCAAGTTCTACGTTCCCTAACTTAAGAATGCAATCACTGAAAATCGGATCATCATAACACTCACCGGTTATTCGATATTTATGAAATTATACGATTTGAGTACTCATTCCTTTGATTTACTGTTTCAGAAATCCATGCAAAATGATAAAGGAAAGACCTCAGAATGTTGAAGTGACATGGAACAGGCGTCACAGCGGCCAAGATGTGAAGTGGACAGCAATTATGGAGCGTATTTTCCTACAGCCATAGTATCTGCAAATCGCACACTCCGTACATTTTTTTAAAAAATATTTCTTTAAATAGATTATAGATAATTATGAAATGAGAGTGCAATTTGTCACTGCTAATGTCTATTCTCTTTCATTAGTAGGCTCATTTGTCACGATCGGTCGCTTGTGAACCTCCTGAAATAATATATAATGATATTAAATTTAGTTATTTTATAGATAACTTATATGGAATTATATATGGACTTAAATTACAAAAAAACTATAATTTCTATTTTATATAATATCCATAATCAAAGAAACTAAACGTTTATCTACTTGAAACATAACGTTGCCCTTCTCATTATAATATCAATATGATCCTTGAAGAATACTCAATCTTTTGTTTTCTGTTACCAAAACAATGGATTACAAAATGTTCTTTTAAGTGCTGGAAAGTGAATCTTCTCCTCTTGTCTCTAAGGACAGATTTATATTGAATGAAACTGCTTCAACATCGGAAGAGGTAACGGAGCCATATTTGAACTTCACAACGTCTGCTGGGGTTAAATGCAACGCTAAATTTACACCTCCACACAAAATTGCAGCAACCCTTCCCATTTTTCATATCCAGGGATCTTTGAAAGTAGTGTCCATCTTCATTTTTGCCACATATGCAACTTTACCTGTATAACGATTTAAATTTTTGAATATAGATCTTTAACTTGTTTCTCCATTATTGACAGGACTGCTACTTTACTAGAATTTGATACTTTCTAGCCGCAATATGGTCTATATTGATTTTAAGAGAACATTTTTGAATCCATTGTTTTAGTAACAGAGAATAAAAGATTGACTGTTCTTCAAAGATCATATTGATATTAAACATTGCTGTTTCTGGTGCCAATTAAGTTTTTCATAAAACCATGTTTTATTTTAATTAAAAAACAAGGAAACACAATTTCTGGACGGTCGTCGTAGATCGATAGATTGCCTTTCCAGTATAAGAGAATTTTCACTTCACGACCCTTGGTGTGGGATGTTTGAAGAGCGAAATATATCCATCATACTTCAAATTGTACGATGTCGGCTCGCTAAAGAACTATCATGTCACATTATTGGTCATTGTAACACAACATTATAGTTCATCAACATAGATATCACTTATCGTGCCCGAGGACCGATATATCGGCTCCGTTTTTTTTTTTTTTTTTTTTTTTTTACTTATTGCCAGCCACACATTAATTTTAATGTCGTAACCGAGACAACGTGGGAATCGTCTTCCCTCTGGATGTATCGAAAATTTTCTTAAGAAAACAAATAATCAACATATAGGCCAACATAAAACACTAAAAGACTTGTTGCACAAAACTCAAGCCCTTAAACCAGAGGGAGATAAAACGTTCCGGTTTGTATCTAAATCTTTCAAATCGTCTCAGTAGCTCAGGAAAATTCTTGTATCTTTTGAAAAGTCAACGGAAATTAATTTCTTTCTTTCTTTTTTCTTTCTTACTTTCATGTAATGGTGACCACTCCAGGGAACTTTGAACTCATAGCATTATTATTATTATTATTATTATTATTATATGATCATTTCGGTCTTCTATGGACCACGTTATTTCAACTGCCTTCTCCCTCGTTCTTTCACATTGGCCAAGTGTTCGCGCATTCTTCTTCAGTGAGCTTCTTTTCGTTCTTCGGCCCAATTCACGCCGGTTTTCAATATGGGTTTGGGCTGAAAACTCTGTGTTTCCCCAAGTTTCTTCTTCAATGATTCACGTTCCAAGATGTCCTCATGTAATATCCCTAGTTCTTGTATACCTTTTTCCACCTCGGTAAACCAGATCCTCTTGGTTTTCTTTTCCACAATGTAGGCACAGATTCGAATGGATAATCTTTCGGAGCTCATTTGTGTTAAATGGTTATTATTATTATTATTATTATTATTACTCATCATCATCCCACTGCCTATGAAGGAATAGCTCAGAGAAACAGTATGATCACATGAGAGCATCTGCAGTAGCAGCACGCCGGAGTTAAGTGCTCGACAATTGTGAAGTAAACATAGCATGTGAGATTTCTTCTCCCTCTCATAATCGAGTCAACCCTTCTCCGGCGGGTAATCTCTAATTGGAAGGTGGTTGAAGTGGGCAAACGAGGGAGGGGAATCATCTCAAAAGGAGTGCATTGGAGTGTGTTATGCAGGTTGGGGTTCACAGGAAAAGACGAAGAGTCATTACCTCCAACGTTGTTCAAGTGGCGTGTGTTGGAAGAACTCTCAAAGATTCGACATTATCACTCTCATGCCGCCTCTTTTCAGTAGTCCGATCTTCAATTAGTAATCTAGTAACATGGTGAATAAGCCTTAACTAAAAATTATGTGTTGATAAAACTTCCGAAAATCTTTCTGATGATTTATGGTCTATCACAACATTTTAAGTGCATGTTTCGAATCTCAGGCGGGTTCTTTTACAGCTAACTAAGCTAGGTTTATCGGATTTCCTTCTTATTTACTTTGATAGTTTTCATTCTGTCTGTGTATAAAATATGATCACTTCACATGTTTATAGACCCACCTTGTACGTCTTAAGGTAATCATATAAGCTACGAGGGCGGATCAAAATGTATTTGCCCCTATTTTCTTAGCAAAAACAATACATACATGTAATTACAAATATGTCTCCTCATTTGTTCATTCAGACATTTGTCCCATCGCATCACTAAATTTGAGATGCTCCTGTGGTAGAATTCAGCCGGCTGACTGTGGAACCATCGTCAGACTGCTGTCTTGGCGTCATCGTTGCACTTGAATCGTTGTCCTGCCAGGAACTTCTTCAGCGGAGCAAAAACGAGGAAATCACTAGTGACGAGGTTCGGACTGTTGGTGGTTCTGATTACCACATGTGGTCTCGCATTGTCATGGTCAGCTGAAGACGTTCCTGGCAGGACAGCGATTCACGTGCAACGATGACGCCAAGTCTAACTATGGTTCCACAGTCAGCCGGCTGAATTCTACCACAGCGTCATCTCAAATTTAGTGCTGCGATGGGACAAATGTCTGAACAAATGTGTGAACTATGTGGAAAAATATTGTAAGGTGCGTAGAACAGTAGGTATATTTGTAATTACCTGTATGTATTTTTTTGGCTAAAAGAATAGAGGCAAAGACTTTTCGATCCGCCCTCGTACGTTTGAAATGGCGTGTTTGGATAGAATTTTCACTTTGTTTGGCTTCTAGGTGAAAGCTTATTTTTTCTACTTAAAGGAACTTTATGTGTTTTACACGTTCAATGCATAAACATGCTCAGAGAATTGAGTTAAATGGACCAGGGCGAAACTTAAACTTAACTTACTCAATATCTGAGAATTGTGTTTTTCTTCAGGTTCAAGCATCAATTAGTCAAGTTCTAATTCAACTATCAACCCCAACAAGGTCTCAAAACAAACTGATGAATTTAGTAGGGGGACATCAAAAAACACTAGTGGGCAAACGAGGGAGGAGAATCATCTCAAAATGAGTGCATTGGAGTGTGTTATGCAAGTTGGGGTTCATAGGAAAAGACGAAGAGTCATTACCTTCCACGTTGTTCAAGCGGTGTGTGTTGGAAGAACTCTCAAAGATTCGACATTATCACTCTCATGCAGTTACTAGAAGAGCTCGAAAAATGCCAATTATATTTACCAAACTAAAATTTGGGCACTCCTTAAATTGTCCATTCTTACGGCATAACTGACTTTATTGACATTCTAGCAAACCACTAAAACATTTCGAAACGTTTGGTTTAACATTATGGAAATTTTCTTGAAACGTGTATGAATACCTTAATAGATTTTTAAATGCTGCTTCAATAATGTAAATTTATTGATAAAGATTCTAAAAAAGGAAATAATTCAAATAACAAATGCAGAAGATTTTCCGGATTTACTTAGCTCTTTTTGAGATATTTGTAATATTTTTTTACCTTTTCCTTTTCTTCTTATTTCCTTTTTGTGGTGTCGAATTGAGCATTTAAATAGGTTTAACTTGCCCATACGCGTGCTCCACAGCAACGGCAGATCGGATAAGTACCAAATTGTTTCAAATATTTAACAGATTGTATGGGTGTGCATCTCCAACTTGGATTTGAAACATTTCACTTTTACATGTTATAAGTATTTTACAACTAATACATTTCACACACATCAATAATCATCTTTGCCATATTCATATAATTTAGCGTAGCAATGGATCTGAAGACGTTAGCTTGACAAATCAAACACGAGATTCTTTTAAATAGCTTAAACATCTATTTTTTTGTGGTAGAGTGTAATTTCTTACACATTCTAATTGGGCATAAATACGTGTTGGACGGCTAAAACAGTTTTGAAGTAATTGTTATTATATTGATTCCAAGCTTTTATATATATCAAAAATAAAAATTCACAACCTCAAGAAACGCGCGTTTTTTTCCCTTATTACAATTAAAATAGAAGGTCCCTAGTCACATGCAGCTCATACTTGGTCGGGTCATTACGATATTATGTTCGTGATACGATTACGCACTGACTGCTGGTCTTGGAAAAGCAAAGAAGTGGTTTCTTGCCCCACTTCACCCGACTGTTTACTTCACCCTCAGACAAAATAATTGAAGTCCTCATTACAAACAACGCCAGGATTTTCACTGTCGATACTTCACTTTCTAGTGCGTTCATTTGATGTAAATGCAGGCATATACTCAGTGAGAAAAGTTGGGAGTACTAAATGACGTTTCTGAGAGCTGTTTGTGCAAAGTGCGCACTCCACTGCATTCTCCAGCAATTAAAAGGGAATTGTTCTGGTTAAGTCTACCTGCACGTGAATTCAGCAGCATAGCTTTATGCAGAAGACCAAAACCATTGAGTCATATATAGAGATGTCAAATTAACCTATCATGGTAAATGACAGATTAGGAGCTTAGACGTATAATAATATTGAAATAACTCAATGTTCTCGGACAAGAAGCAGTGAAGATAGGACTACAAGTGTCATTTGAGAAAACACAATACATCACGAACATCAGTGAATCACCTCATGAACTACTTCTAGAACAGGAAACCAACAAATTCAAGTACTTGGGTGAATGGTTGGAACCCAATCTCTCCGAAGGAACAGCATTATCAACTCTAGTAAATAAACTAGAACTGTCATACCAACTGACTAAGAACACCTACACTAAGAAGTGTCTTTCCCGCAACACCAAAACGAAGCACTATCAAACGGTCATCCGCCCTGAAGCTTTATATGCCTCTGTATGCCTCGTATTAAACAGGAAGGAATCACGGACAAACTAGATATCCAAGAGAGGAAGATAATGAGGAAGATATTGGGATCAATCAACGGAGGGAGTAAATACACAAGACGACCCAACCAGGAATTACATACGTGGCCAGGAAGAGACGTCTAGCATTTTATGGACACGTCTCCAGGATGCATCCAACCAGGCCGACAACCAGCAACTCACATACTGGCAAAGAAGGAAAGCCAAGTTACCGAGGCTGACAGAAGTACACAAAGATCTGTTGGAGCTGGGAGTTTCGGAAACAGACATAAAAGATCGAACGTCTCTCAGGAGTAAATTAAAGCAAATAAATTTCCAGGAAATACCCCCATGTAAGAAGACAGGTGCCCTCTGAACAAAGGAGAGAAAGGAACAACACAGGATGAGTGACTACTGGGCAAACATCAAAACCCACTCCAAGCAAAATAGTTTAATATCCTATATGGAACAAGAAGAAGAATATTGGTTTTACGTTCCATTTAACTGCTGTGGCTTTAAGAGATGCCGGGTGCCAGAATTTTGCCCGGAAGGGGATCGTTAACGTGCCAGTAAATCTACTGACACGGTTCTCTCACATCATGACACTATCATTCCGATTCGGAATGGATCTCAGGGAAGCTAGTGGCCGCGTAAACTTTTAACTCGTATGATGAGAGCACCACATTTCATTTAAAGACCGCCGTGGTGCTCGCGAGCACCAGGTTGACAACGCCTGCTCTACAACATCTATTCTGAGCACAGCATTTTATTTTTATTGAGTGTCCAAAACAGAGAAGAAACCCTATTTTGCCTAGCATATCAGGGTTATAGTTCAACAAACGGAATATTTACTTATGGAAGATATGATGAATGAATGTAAGAAAATGAGAATAACTACATGATTTTTAAATATAGAATGCAAAGGTTTCGTCTGTTCATTATTTCAGTAACTCAGGGGACATTTTGAAGTGTAACATCTTTCCACTCGGTATCTGTATATTTTTTGTGGGGGTGATTTTGAAAAATGAAACGGAAATGGATGGGACGTACACAATGAAACGGAAATGGATGGGACGGAAACAATGAGCGCGCGCGGTGGCGGAGATTGATACCACGAGGTACTGTTGGCCTTGTGGCTATGTGGAATGTATATCACATACGGTTTACTTCAAGGTTTGGAGGCCCCATTAAAGATATTCCTACAATAAATCATCTTCAAATTGTCGTTCTTTGGTGTGAAAACATTCATTATATCTTATTTGCTGAAAACCGGTCAAGATTTGGCACTGCAGTTTTACAAGTAGTTATTTCAATGACCAACAGAGTTCACTGTTAACAAGGGATAACATGTCACATGTTACAAATCATATGCGACTACTGTAAGGCTCGTATTTTTTTAAATATCTCTTTCTCTTTCAAAAGCAGGGCAGTCGGAAAACAGGTGATGTACAGTTTGAGAGGAACCACTAAAGCTTGTATAGTCATTTAAAATAGTGATATAAAATCACTCGAAGTATGACGTGAATTTCCCATGTCCAGATAAAACTTGAGTAAGCACAAAGTTCGGAACCAGCATTTTACTTTAAATACTAAATCTCAGGAAAAAATATTTCACTCGTAACAGATCCTTTTGAAGTTAAAGTCCAAATGTTATTCCACTAGTGAGTTATGTAGTCTTTTATCCTTTTGTTACGGCTGTGAGTTTGTTTCATCGCCTCGCCGCGTGAGTCACAGCTGCCCCGGGCTATGCTCTGCCTCTGTGTGTTACCTGCGCCTTACGCAACGGGCTGCGAGGACAAAGGGATGGTCCAGAATATTCGTGAACCAGCTAGTGGTGGAAATCTCGAGAAGCCGTGAATCCTGGACGATTCTAGAAGCATTCATTGAGTCACCGGCCTGCTATATAAGCGGCCTCATCAGCGAGGGAGTGACAGTGTTTTTGAGCTAGTGCTTGTTTTTACCTGCGCGACAGTAGTGTGGTGACGTGACTTGCGAAACCCAAGTGAGGCTATTGCATGCAGTAAAGTGCTGTGTGAATGGCGAAACCCAGTGAGATTCTTTCCGAGCCGCGGAGCAGTGTGTAGCAGACTCGTAAGTAGCCTAACGGTAGTTTGTGTACTCAAGGGAGTGTACAGGTATTTCGGTGATTGACAGACTGGCTAGACACAGGTCAGCCTAATAAGTGAACGGACAGCTGCTTCAAAGAGTGAAAGGGAAGTGTTCCCAGTCAGAGAGGAACTAGAGCCAGACACTAATTGCTTGTATCTGTTTATTGTGCGGTGTACTGTAACTTGCTAAGACCTGCAATAAAATTACTATTTCTTTAAAAGGACCATTGTTTTGTGCTTCTACCCACCGTAATCCAGTTAACGAAAGTGCCACAAAGGGTGACACGTTACACTACTTTTCAGGTGACATATTGAAGTTCTGTCATATGAAACTTCCATTGTTGATTGTGCACAGTATGATGAAGGTCCTCGATGAATAGAAATATGACATCAGTGTGGAAGGGAAAACTATCAGCAACGTGAGGTATGCTGATGGCACCCCTATAATAGTGGCATGCACCTGGTAGCTGGAGATAATTATGTATCGGCTGATGAGAATCTTCCCTACCAGTATCTTCATATGGCCAACCACAGGCTACAGACTATCTACATTAGTTAAACAGTTATCTCTACTTACTATAAAACAAAGTCCCCGATTCTTGGATGTCATGGATAAACTCGAGAACCACTGGATTGATTGTGATGCAGTTTTCACCATTCTGTAAAGGATATCACGAGGAAGGTGTCTGAAAAAAATAATTTATTTATGATCAAAGGAAGCCAAGCAGTAACGATTTCAGTGAAAAAGTCGAAAAAACCTGGCGTCCGTGCGCTTTTTAAACTTACGCTGGGCAAACCGTTAAAAATGTCAATGTACGAGTACTATGCGTGTAAGGATTGTTCAGCATGAAAAGTTCTACAAAAAAAGTCCGGGAGAGCATATCTCTATCTTCAATACATCGCCCACTATAATTGTTTTTACGTTTTAATTTCTTGCAACTATGTCCATTCAAATACTGAGGCGACAGTTTACGAGCTAGCTAGGGGTGAGCCTATCACTCCAGTTACAGCCTAGCTAGCGGGCGAGTTGTTACCCCAGATTCAGCCAGCAGCAAACTGTCGAGTCGTGTTAAGTTAAGACTTCAGAGAAGAATGGTTGTGTTTGGAGTGTCCCTGGAAGTGTAACTCGGCTTTTCTTCATTTCGCCTGATAAATTTTCGTTCGGGAAAATACACAGTCAAGTTAAGATTGGACGGAATGGGAATTTGTGTTTCATGCACCTCGCCATTCTTAAATTACGTCTGACAAGAATACGTTGCACATGCATCTCCATGATAATATAATTAATAGTCCAGTCGGTGATTTTAACCCGTCATGCCAAGACGTAAAATGGATATAGGTCGTAGTTCATTGACATCGAAAAAAAAAGCACTTATCATGTAATGCATTCATAACTGTTCCCGGGCGAAGCCGGAGTGGGTTGCTATTTAAATATAAAAATGTATCACTGGAATAATAATTACATTGCTATTTTATTTGCATTATCAGCTGCGAACTGTACATTCATTGCACGACGGTAAATAATGTAATAAAGCTAATATTAACTTACATGATTATTGATATGATAGCTGAGTATAAATACACGTAATAGATCAACTAATTATGATACCTGCCACTCATCATGTAAACAGCTTTTTTTTCTTTCAGATTAACCTCGATCATTACAGAGAATACAATTCGGGGATTTGCTCTTTCTCTGGATGGACCTTTACAGAGGTGTGCAAATTAATAGCCTATTTTCATTTATGAAAAAAGTAGGCTTATGAGATCACCTTTTATCAGTATGTATGTATGTGTGTGTGGGTGTCCCCCTAATAACTTCTAAACGGCTAGAGCGATGTCAATGAAACTCGGTAAGTTTATAGCACTATTCCGGACGACCCCGACCGTGCCCTTCAATTTTTTTACGTCTCACCAATCCAACATGGCGGCTGTGCGAAATATTTCACCAGCATTTAATATCTCCGAAACTATTACCGATATTAGCCTGGAGTGTTTTACGGAGATAAGGGGAACTACTAGAAGATCACCTATGTGACTTTTGAAAATCTGGTAACTACAATACCAACATGGCGGCCAAGCGAAGTTGTCACTTTTAAATAGACGTTTCTCGCGATTTAAACAACCAAACGCAATAAAACTTGGTACAGTATATGTTTATACACATTGTAATGCACAGGCATCTAAATTCGTTCAATTGTTTACATAACCTCAAAATGGCGGCTGTGCGAAATATTTCACCTGCATTCTATATCTCTGAAACTATTAGCGGTATCACCCTGAAATTTCGTACGGAGATAAAGGGCACTACTGGAAGTTCATCTATAAGACTTTCAAAAACCACTTAGGTACAAAACGAACATGGCGGCGAAGCGAATTTGAACATTTTAAATAGACCTTTCTCGCGATTTAATGATCCAAACGCAATGAAACATGGTACAGGAAATGTTTATACACATTGTAATGCACTGGTATCTAATTTAGTTCAATTGTTTACATAACCCCAGGATCGCGGCTGTGTGAATTTTTAAAATCTCGTTTTTACTTCTTGTGTCCTGTTCATGCGATTGAAGTATGAATGCTACACGTACTCAATAATCTTCATGTAACAGTACATACCTCTAGGACCTACTTATAAAAAACTCCAACATGGCGACCATCCGAAATATTTAGTCGTTTCTTAATATCTACGAATCTATTACAGCAATCAAATTGAAATTTTGTATGTTGATAGTGGCAATTAACATAAGTAGGTTATATGAAAATAGGCTGTTTTGTTCTTCACGAAACTACTTGTTAGAATGGAATAATGAATTTAAATCAGTCACGATGTTTTATTCAAAATCATTTTATTGACCATCTGCTGGCATCTTTTGTAACCCTACTTAGTAATGTTTACTCCCTTATTGACTTACACCTTTAGTTTGAATCTCCCATACATTTTGTAAGCATTTTCAATTTCAATTGCATTTTGTAAGTATTTTGAATATCAATTGCACTTTGTGATTATTTGGAATCTGAAATGGACATTTTCAATCTAAATTGCATTGTGTATTTTCAATTTCAATTGCATTTTGTAAGTATTTTGAACCTCAATTGCATTTTGTACGTATTTTTAATCTAATTTGCATTTTGTAAGTATTTTGAATTTCACTTGCATTTTGTAAGTATTTCGACCGTACATTGCATTTCGTACGTACAGTATTTTGAACTTAACCTACATTTTGCGCGTTTTTTTTTTTCAATCTATTCCTTTTGTGAGTATTTTCGTTCTAAATTCCTTTTTGTAAGTATTACCGCTCTCCATTTTGTGAGTAGTTTCAATCTGAGTTCCCTTTTGTAAGTATTTTCTTTCTCACTTAATTTTCGTTCTGGTTTCCACTTCATTGACATTTTTGCTATCACCCTGCCATTAGGGGCAGATAACCTAGACGTTAGGCCCCTTAAAAATAACAATTATCATCATCATCACTTACACTTTTTCCCATAAGGAATTGTGTCTGGAAACTTTCAGAATTGGGTATTCCGAGGGATACCTGAGCTTGGCTGGTTTTCTATTTTTTCATTGACTTTGGAATATACCCTCTAAGTCAGGTGATTTCAATCCATAGTTCATGAATCTTTGAAGAGCGGATCATCACTAAAATCACTCCAAAACCCTCAGCTCTAAATCCACACGAAAGTAGAGTGAATTAATCAAAACAAAACGTGTGGCATTTTGCAGTATCAAAACTCCTCTGTTAGCGGGAATTCTACAAATTCATTTAACTTTGAGTTTCTCTTGGTTAAACATTGTAAGTAATTTCACCGCCTTGTAAACATATTTAGTGCATTAAGCCGTGCAAAGTATAAATGTAATTTTGGGAAACGGGAGTCGAGTCTAATAATTTACACACCTCTGTATATTGTCGCTAGCCTGGTTTATAAGTAAGGGCCGTTTTTTTTAAAGCCCGTAGTTAGTGTGCACGCCGCAATAAGCGTGCGCGCTACCTCCCAGCATCCTTTGCCAACAAGCAGGCTGTGTAGCTGTGTAACTAACCTGTACGCTGAACTGTGCATCTTTACAATGTTCAACACCCTGAGTGCCAGGCCTGAGTGCTCACAGTATGCCAAGGGTGCCAGACTGATTTAGAGGATTTTGCAGGTTCACACTCTCAGGGCTATATAATTCACAATAACCAACACAATGGCTTGAAATTTTCCCTAAATGCTAACTAGAGAACTCACTTACTTCTGAACTACATTTTAACATTATCATGCTCATGTTTATTCAAAATAGACATATCTTTGGAACCTTTTCAAAACACGAAAAATATAAAAAACCTAAATACAGTACAACCTGTCACATCCGGACCTGTGATATCCGAACCGTCCCATATCCGGACACATCTCCGAATGAATTTTTAAGTCGTAGTTGAGAGCGAGGATACATTAGTGTGCTAGCCAGGGAGGACGAGTGAAAGTTGCAGCGCTGGAAGGCTGTGTGCGTGCTTGACCGCGAGGGGTTGTGGCCTGACTCGGTCAACGACATCTTCCCGGAAACTCATCCCTTAGTGTGAATAAGCGATATTCCATTCACGGCTTCTGCCTGCCTGCCACCAACGTCAACACGAGGCTGCCTCTCTTCCTACCCTTCAGTTTGTGCGTGAGTCTTGAAGCGACAGTTTGTTTTGCGAGTGTGTTTCTGTTGTTACTGTTATTGTTTACCGTTGTTATCGTTATTGTTATCTTTTAACCTTGTTGGTGATGCTTTTAAGAAGATTGAGGGACATGGCATCCAAAAAGCGTGTACAGTGCGTGAAGCAACAGAAAATCACAAACTTTTTCAAAAACTAATGTAGAAACAGTAGGTGTGACAGACAGTTGGCAACAGTTATTTTTGTCTTTTGTGAGAAAAGAAGGACAAGGAACAGTGCATCCAAGATGGAGTCTTTTGAGTGTTATTTGTAATGTGTGTGCATTTTTTCTTGTGAATAAATATCTTTTCATTTTCCCGAATAAGTACGAAGTGACGTTTCTGTTCGTAACATCTGGCGACCGTGACAGGATATAGAAAGGAAAATGAGCGATACTCGAAGTTTGATCAGAAAACGTGGTGTATACCGTGCATCGTTCACGAAAATTGTAGCTTCACTTCAAGTTTTGTTGGAGAAAGAAATAAAGGACATAGTCGCTATCCGAGGAGATTACGCCTTAGTGGAAGAGAAGGCTAACCTCATAAGTAATCTGGACCAGGAGATCTTCCAACACCTCATGGAAGATGCGGTGTCAGAAGAAGACCTGATCACAGAAGTAGACGGAGTAGATGACTATAAACGCAAGTTTCATATGTTAGCAGCGGCTGTTTCCGATGCTCTTGCAATGGAGAGAAAACGTGAAGACGAAGTCCAGTCAACAGTAAGCACCAGTAACACTCATAACCTAAAAAGTAAATATCGCCTTCCAAAGATCGAATTCCGAAAATTTGGTGGAAATCTACGAGATTGGTTAGGTTTCTGGAATCAATTTCAAAAGATTGATGAAGATGAAGGGTTAGATAATGCCGATAAATACGAATATCTTATCCAAGCAACATTGCCAAACTCCAAAGCTCGCGACATCGTTGATAGTTTTCCAGCCACAAGTGGAAATTACCCTAAAGCAATACAGAAACTTAAATCACGTTTTGGCAAAGATTCTTTGTTGGTGGAAGTCTACACTAGAGAACTATTGACAATGATGAATTCTTGTAGTAGTCTGGACATCTCATCATTATATGACAGACTCGAAACTCAACTTGGTGCTTTGGAGAGCCTAGGTGTAACTTCCGAGAAATATGCAGCAATGTTATTTCCTATGATTGAATCATGCTTGTCTATAGATGTGTTACGTGCCTGGCAGAGGAGTGGCGGTGGGAAGGAATGTGAACCTAGTGAACGTCTTAAAGGTTTGATGAAATTCCTGGAGAATGAAGTAGAGAGTGAGGAAAGGATCAAACTGGCCATCCCAAGTAAAGGTAACATCAATGTGAATCCTGACAAGTCAAAAGGTACGAAGAAAATTGACATTTACAGTGAATCGCCACCTACCGCAGCTGCACGTGTGGATTGTAATCTTAAACTAAACTGTATATTTTGTGATAGGTCCCATGCTAGTTCAAACTGCTCCGTGGCAAAGCAGATGGCTTTAAAGGAGAGAGTCTCAATTGTGAAGAATAAGAGAGCATGTTTTCTCTGTCTGAAGAAAGGACATGTTTCAAAGATGTGCAGAAGTCAGTTAAAATGTGATTCCTGTAGCAAAAAACATAACAGCCTAATATGTCTAGGCCCAACACATTCCTCTGAAGCTACCAATGAGAAACTTCAGTCTCACTCTTTGATTTCAAATGAAGAACGTAGTGGTGTGCAAGGTGTTATTTTGCAAACATTAAAGGTGAAGGTCATTGGAGAATCCTCTGCAATGGAGGTAAGGGCTCTACTGGATACTGGCAGTCAGAGATCTTATATGCTTGAATCAGTGGCACAGAAGTTAGGTTACAGTAGTCATCGCACAGAAATGCTACGCCATTCACTATTTGGTGGGGTAGTCACCGAAGAGAGACAGCATATGTGCTATAGGATCTACATAGAGAGTTTAGGAAAGCCTTATGCCTGCAATTTTGAAGTCTTAGGGCAACAAGTAATTACAGGGTACAATACTATGTTAAAGGGCCCATGGTTGCAAGAACTAAGAGCAAAAGGGAGATTTAATCCCCCTAGTGCTCCTTGGTGGGGAGGCTTCTGGGAAAGGTTAATACGTCTAATTAAACAGCTTCTGAAACGAGTTTTGGGTAAAGCCTGTCTAACTTACCAAGAAATGCTTACCCTTCTCTGCAGTATAGAAGCCACCATAAATGCAAGACCGCTAACATATCTGACCGATGGATGTGAAGATATAAGTCCACTCACCCCTGCCTGCTTTCTACAAGAAATTAAGACAACTGGAGTTCCAGAATGTGATGCATTGGATGCTATAACCCTGAATCAAAGAAATCGTCATCTTCTGAACCTAAGAATGGCATTGAAAAAAAGATTCCAGCAGGAATATCTGGGACTTTTGGCACTCGGTAAACCGAGTTGTAAACCAACTCTTTTGTTCAAGAGAGGTGACATTGTCCTAGTTGGATCAGATGGCACTAAGAGGATAGATTGGCCCCTTGGAAAAATTGTGGACTTGTTCCCTGGAACTGATGGTAATACAAGACTTGCAAGGGTTGTTACATCAAAAGGAGAACTCTTGAGACCGATACAGCGACTCTACCCACTAGAAGTACCTGATGAAGACAGCACACCTTTAAGGACTGGCTTGAATAAGAAAACGGCTACTGCTTTAGGAGAGCCGACTGGAACTGGTGTTCAACCCCCAAAGACTACACGTTCGGGTAGAACTGTCAACGTTCCTGCAAGATATGTGGAGTAGTTGAGGATGTCTTGTTGAGGATGTCTTTCCTCAACGGTGGGAGGATGTGACAGACAGTTGGCAACAGTTATTTTTGTCTTTTGTGAGAAAAGAAGGACAAGGAACAGTGCATCCAAGATGGAGTCTTTTGAGTGTTATTTGTAATGTGTGTGCATTTTTTCTTGTGAATAAATATCTTTTCATTTTCCCGAATAAGTACGAAGTGACGTTTCTGTTCGTAACAGTAGGCCTAAGTAAAGTGCGTGAAGCAACAGAAAATGACAAACATTTTCAAAAAATTATGTAGAAGCAGAATGTACAGTGTAATTATGTAAGTACATGTACTGTAAATCTTATTACTGTATTATAATTTAATTATTTTAATTTAGTTTAAAGCAATTCTATTTCTTAGCCTATGTACAGTATACAGTTAACAAAATGATACTAAACCGTTAAAAACATTAAAATTAATCAACAACAAACTCGTGAATTATTTCTGGTCACCTAGCAATTTGTAAAAATAGCCTTGTGATATCCGGATTTTTCCATATCCGGATCGGCCGGTCGCCACATTAGTCCGGATATGACAGGTTATACTGTAAAACAAAATATAATTAGAAATTCAACTCACAGATAAGTAATGTTTACTTCTCTGTAATCTCACATTCCCGATGAATAAACACGTAAAATATCACTTTAGTATGTACAACAGTTTGGGAGTTATCTTCACTAAAGATAAACACAACACACAGAAAACATGTTCACAAAAATATAGGCTTCAGGATTTACCCCTAACCTCCCAGGTGAGGGTTGGTATTTTTCATCTTGTCCTACCTGAACTTCACGGAAATCGTGAAACTGCTGGATATTGTTGTTGTCGTCATCGCTACTACTGTCATTCTGAAGGTCATTCATTATCACTGTAACTATCGCTGTTTACCTTAGGTCTAAAATCACGCGGTCGGATGTTTACATCAATCCCGCCGCTATCACTTTCACTTGTCACTTTCTCATCTATTGGAGGATTAAATTCCTCATCCGAGTAATCATCATCCTCCTCTTCACTCAAATGATTTACGTACATAGCCAGATCATCGCCGTCAACAAACTTATTTCTCCCGCTCGACGCCATTGTACTCAATGTGTCATAGATGTTACACGGCGTGGATGAACACAGATTTCTAAAATTCACTGAACCGGAAATAGGAAACTTACGCGTCATCTAGCGACGTAGTTAAAAACTACTATCCTTTCTCTGTGGAATCAACGCGTTTGGTGCTGCCTCCTGGCAAATCCAACATAACTAAATACGTATAAAAGAGCGGTCTGTTCAAACGACGATATATCGTTGTTGGCACCTTAGGCGTAAATACGGAACAACGATATATCGTTGTCTGGCCCTCTAAGGGTCAAGATTGTTGATTCGCCCGCCGCGTGTAAGTTACGATCTGTGATACGTTTGAGTGCAAGAAACATGTCGGCTGCAGACATTCATCGTTAGCTTTGTGAGGTGTATGGCGATAATGCAATGACGGAAGGTAAAGCGCGAAAATGGGTACGCGAGTTCAAAAGTGTCCGTGAAAATGTACATGACGATGAACGCTCAGGTCTGTGATCATAGATGATTTGGTGACTGCAATTGACACGAAAATTCACGAGGACCGAAGATTCATGATAGCCACTCTATCAAAGGATTTTCCTCAAGTGTGAATTCTTGGTTGTCAGAGCAGGCGGCAAACTTTTATGCAGAGGGATTTCAGAACTTAGTTTTAAGGGATGACAAGTGCCTAAATAAACAAGGCAACTATGTAGAAAAATAGAGGAAGGTATGTAAAACCTGTCTCCAATAAGTCCAACGCCTCGTCCACGTCGTGGGAGATGGGCAACGTTAGAAGTAGGAGATTGCCTTTAAGGATGAAGTACAGAGGGGAACTCGTGTGCCCCGAGACCGCTATGGTAGCTGAGAAGGCCTTGCAGGAACCTTGAAAATAGCGGCTAACGGAGCTCTGGTGAAACTACTGCCTTGTAGTGTGGAGTTGGTCTTCCAAAGGCTAAGGGAGACAACCCCGACAGATAAATCAGCAAGCTTGGAGGCTTAGGTGGCAGCCCCACCACCAAGCTCGGATGCTGTGGGCTAGTAACCTGCACATCTTAAATTCAATTATTAAAGAAACTGAAGTGAAACAAAACCGGATGGATACCTCAATGACGACCTTTGGCCCGAAACAGAAAATGAGAATTGATTGTTGGAATGTTAGAACTTTAACAGAGGAAGGTAAACTAAAGCAAGTTGAGAAAAAGATGCAGAATTATCAAGAGGAGAAAATGGAAATGGATAGGTCATACTTTGAGGAAGCCAGCGGGATCTGCAAAAATGACAGCATTGGAATGGAATCCGCAAGGTGCACGGAGGAGAGGTCGTCCTAGGAAGACCTGGAGGAGGACTGTAGAGGAGGAGGCACTTGAAATTGGGAAGACCTGAAAGGAAGTTAAAGCATTGGCAAGTCGACGACCGCAATGGAGACGTTTCACGGATGCCCTATGTTCCAGTGGGAACAAGAGGAATTAAGTAAGTAAGTAAGTAAAACCTAAAAATAAATGTGGTTTCAAAATAAAATGTTCGGTTATTTTTTAAAAATAACGGCCCTTACTTAAAAAAAACAGCCCTCGTATGTAGTAAATAGGACGATACACAAAGTGACTGTCTTTTAGGTAGTCAGCTCAGAGGATGGTTGGGTCCTCAAAAATTACCGTCACAGGTTAAGTCGGTAAATATCCACAAAACCTCAAAGCAGCACTATAATGAGGCGTACTAGACAAGATGAGGAGTGATGTAGTTTGTCATGGCTTTCCTCACTGAGTAAAAAGAATAGCACTAACCCTATGAGTACAAGCTTGCACAGTACACACAGACACTAGCTGTACCCTGAGGCCATTACTTAGCACCACTCATACCTTAATAACAATAATTAATAACTCCTGGCACTACAGCCCGTGAAGGGCCTAGGCCTAACAAGCGACCGCCGCCCAGCCATTTGGCCTACAGATATTTGGGTGACGCGTGGTCAGCGCGTCGGGTCGCCTCGGTCGTTAATCTTGGGTTTTGTGACCGGGGCGCTGCCTCACTGTCAGACAGCTACTCAATTGTCCTCACGAGGCTGAGTGCACCCCGATACAGGCCTCACGTCAGTTTCTAAAGTCCCTGACGGAGTCGGGAATGGAACCCAGGGACTCCGGGTAAGAGACAGTGGCTTCCATAAAATCACAGCCATGAATAAGGCTGCGACATCGGTGGAAGGCCACAACAAATAGAAAGCAACAATTCGCAAATTACCTGTTATAATTACTTTTTCAATATTTTCTAATTGTTCCTGGCTAATTACTTGTAGCCTATTTCGTTGATGTTCGACGATGTTGAAATTTAAATATTATATGTCAGTAAAGTGTATCATAATGAGAGTCAATATAACACTATTATTCATTATGAAACAGTTTCTCCCACCAATCAGAGCTCAAGAACAGTTGTGTGACCAATTAGGTAAGGATAGCATCGCACCTTCGCTGACTTCCACGGCCTCCGATTTTAAATTGCACTGCGTGGCTTCTAGTTTCATAGTGGGGCATTCGAGGAGGCCATGGTATTCACTGCGTCTCATGCGCTCTGTTTAGTACATAAAACTGGCGAAATCTCGACAAATATTTATGAATATTTATGTTAAAACATATAATAAAGTTATAATTATCGTCGAACATAAACAGTCGTATCCAACTCGCCTATAATGGTAATTAAGACACTCATATGGAAATTATAAAACAAGCGTAGCTAGTTTTATAAACATACTCGTGTCTTAATTATCGCCGTTGCATAATGTACTATTTATGCAGCCCAACTAACGCGTGTTGTAAGGAAGGTTGATTTTTCTCTGCATGCATCCCGTATGGTACCAATGCACTGCAAGCATATCCTGCAAACGATACTGAACACTATTACTTTTTCCCTCGTATTAGTCTGTAGTCACATCCAGGGATTAAATAATACAGGGTGTCATTTATGTACTCGAGTACCATTAAGAGGCGTGTAGGGGATGGATATAGGATCAATTTGAGATAGGGAACCTGGGGTCGTAACGGCCTCCTAACCCCAGAAAACAGGTTTGTTTCAGGCCCTCCGCCCCTGTAAAGTAGGCTAGCGCGCCATGTGTTAATCTGAGGTCAGGCACTCTTTCGCTGTTAACGGTCTTGGCGCGACCACCGCTTAACGCTGCGTTAGCCGAGAGGATGGCGGCGAGGCGCGGTGCCTCGGTGGTCCTGGATTCGTTTCTCCTGGGGTGCCATGCTTTTATTTTTTATTTTTCTTAATTTTTAGAGGGGAAGGAGGGGGCGTAGTCACAGTGCGTGTTCATTCTGTGTTGATATTTTAAACCATCGTTGATTCTGTAAATTAATTGCCTTTTGATTATTAGTATCAATGAGTTACGTGTGTTTCTGTACTAACTTAGTTACAGACGACGCAACTATCGATTGGCAAGAGGAATGCAGCTCTCGGCTAACGCAGCGTTGAGCGCTGGTCGCGCCAAGACCGTTGACAACGAAAGACGAAAGACAACCTCAGATTAACACATGGCGCGCTAGCCTACTTTACAGGGGCGAAGGGCCTGAAACAAACCTGTTTTCTGGGTTTAGGAGGCCGTTCCGACCCCAGGTTCCCTATCTCAAATTGATCCTATACCCATCCCCTACACGCCCCTTAAGGGTACTCAAGTACATAAATGACACCCTATATAGTTCAGTAGGCTATCATTGCGGGATATGCTTGCAGTCATTAATAACACATAGGATGCAAGCAGAGAAATATCGACCTTCCTGATAACAACGCTAGTTAAGCTGCATAGAACAATGTAATTAAGGGCAGCTGATTCACCCGGTATATATATAAACCAACAACATATTTGATAACCTGTTTTATTGTGGTGTCTCTATAAGTGTGTGTATTTGTAATTCAGGTGGGAGGCAGGTAGTCGTGGCCTTAAGCTAGGAAACATACCGGTATTTGCTTGGATTGTTGTTGGTGTTGTTGTTTGAGTCTTCAGCCTTTTGACTGGTTTGATGCAGCTCTCCATTCCTCCGTATCACGAGCTAATCGTTTCATCTCTACATAGCTACCACACCCTACATCCGAGGCAATCTGTTTAACATATTCTAACCTTGGTCTACCCCTACAGTTCTTGTCCTCGACCCTTCCTTCCACAACTAAGCTTGGTATTCCTGAGTGTCTTAGTATGTGCTCTATCCCATTCGTCGTAATACCTCTTCACTTGTAACCCTATCTACCCATCTGATCTTCATCATTCTCCTGTAACACCACATTTCAAACGCTTCAATTCTCCTCCTTTCTGCTGCAACAATAGTCCAAGTTTCACTTCCATAGAGCGCCACGATCCAGACAAAGGCTTTCAAAATGACTTCCTAATACCTAAATCTATATTCGATGTCCACAGATTCCTCTTTTGTAGAAATGCTTGGATTAGAAATAGGAAACGACGGAAGACTACTTCCGGCATGACTGAGATAGGAATCGAACCCTCCTCTCATCAGATATTCCTCACGAGGCTGACTGTTCCCCTTTACAACCCTCAGACTAGAATTAAATTTCTTGACAGAGCCAGGAATCGAATTCGGGCCTCAGAAGTCACAGCCAAGAATTCTAGCCACTGCGCTACGACGTGGATTGATTGGTTGGTTCCTTAGTTTAGGGGCTGCGACAACGCGGTCATGTAGCCCAGTGTACTTTGGGTGTGTGTAGAATCTGTCTGATAACCGGTGTTAATTGTGATGACTATATTAGTGTGTGTTATCTGTGATTCAGGTAGAAGGACTGCAGACGATTAATTTTTCCAAGTAGTTCCTACTTTTTCAACCAAATGCTACCGTCCACGACATCTAGCTGCGGACATGGCTACTAAATGCCATCGCAGTCAACACCTGGCGGCGAACGTTGTAACTAATATAGTGTTATCAAATGAACCTACACATTTTAGCTTCCACAAGTGTAGGTAGTGAAAGGTTTTTTTTTTCACGCCATAAATCTATGACAATGGACCGCCGGCTTTACTTCCCCTCCGAAGGAAGGCATACTGAGGGATTTTTAAACCTCTTGAAAAATCCGATGACTTCGCCCGGGTTTGAACCCGCGATCTTGGGCATAGAAGCACAGCATGCTACCAACTACGCCACCGAAGCCGATAAAAATGATGGACTGCATTTTTATGCCAGTCACTTTCTATGCTTGTTGTGTTCCTCCCGACAAGCCACTTGGTTTATTGTGTAGAATAACGTTCCCATCTTCAATAAGGATACTTACCAAACTAGCACTATTTGAAACTCCCTTCAAAACAGAAAATACTTTTCTCTTATGTTTTGCGCATCCACAAACTTGAGGCAGAACTTATACAAGATCTGAAGTTCTGGATCTCAGCGCTCATTTTCTAGACTCGGGAGTGTTGTTGCCTTTTGAAAGCAAAGCCCTTTTATAGCCACCGAGGTGTAAACCAAAGACTCGCTTGTGTAAAGGAGAATCTTCCGTCGTTTTAAAGATCCCACGAGAAAACTTTTCAAAAGCGTCATTATAAAGTCAGCGCGCTGAGAGCTAACGGACCAATGTCTGTAGCTACCGTGGTTTATGAGCTGAAGTTTTTGGGTGACAGCATTATTCTTCACTGTGTACGAGCTTTGAAGTTCAGTGCCATATCTTCTTTCCTGCAATTCTCTTTCGATGTATTAGTAGGATTATGGTTCTCATACAATAATAACTAACTAGGGTGGGAATCTCTGGAAGATAGAAGGACGAAATCCAGACTATACGCTATGTTTAACACTTACACTAATCGGCCAGCATAGGGAGAACTAAGCAAACGTCTGGGAAATCCCACCTACCTGAGCAGGACAGATCATCCACATAAAGATCATCCACAGCGTACAAATAATGGGAAATATTCTCTCAATAACCGTGGTATTGATAATTGGAACTCATTACCTGCCACAGTCTTAGAGCCTTTCCCCAAACATGTTGGTGTGTTTACGAGAAGACTGAAATATTGTGTAAATACTGCGATGTAATTACTATAGTTCCAAATTGCGAATTGCGACCAATGAGTGGGATAACACTTGGAGGTGGACAGCTGAAGAAGGTGGAAAGTCTCAAGTACTTGGGAAGTATAGTGGAGGAAAATGGAAGAAATGACAAAGAGATTACGGAACGTGGCAGACAGGCAGAAGCATTTCTGAGAAGCATTAGGAGCTTAGTGTGGAATAAAGATGCCCCACAAATAAGCAAGGAAGTGTTATACAGAAGCTACTATATCCCGATACTGACCTATACATCAGAAACGTGGATAATGAAGAAAAGAGACATAAGCAAAATACAGGCAAGTGAAATGAAGTTCCTACGAAGTAGGATCGGAGTAACACGAAGAGACAGGGCGAGGAATGAAAAGGTCAGGTAAATAGCGAAAGAGGAGCACTTGCAGGGTAGGATTGAGACATCAAGACTGAGGTGGTATGGACACTTAAAGAGAATGGAAGAGAAGAAGATTCCAATGAGGATACATGAGATGCAGATGCAGAAGAAACGACCAAGGGGAAGACCAAGAGATAGATGGCTGAAAGGAGTGGAGGAATGTGTCAAGAAGAGAGGCGAGGACTGGACCAGAGTGACAGCGGAGAGGTGGTGGGAAGAAAGAACTAAGTGGCGAGGCTTATGTTCCAAACAGACCGGGCCTGGGGCTGGAAACTGTACTAGATGATGATGATGTGTTTGATGCTATTGTTGGTAAATTTCTGTATTTGTACAATTTGCCACCGGAGAATTACCCCCATTTGCAAATAATATATGTAATAATAATAATAACTAACTGAATTAATTAGAACTAGTGGACCCGACACCTTTCTTGGTATGCGGGCTCGACGCGACACAGGTCTGGCAGGGGCTATCGTCTTGTTGGTTTGTTTAAGAGGCGGTCGTACTCAGATCCTATTTCACCTTTCATTTCAAAACATTGCCACTAGTTTCATTGTAGTCGCTCTCGCCTAGTAGTTACATGGCCTGTACATAGGTATCAGCACGGACTACCCCCACCCCAGTAGCGGCTGGTGAAGAAAAATTATGGGTGTGCACTCTTTAAAAAAACATATAAATTTGATGCATAACTAAGCATACAAAATAACTGTCTCATCACAATGTTACTCTATTTTGTATGCTTAGATATGCATCTAGTGGCACTTCGAGTTGGTTTTTCGACACCTCGATATTTTGCTGTTCTATGTTCCCTCCTGAATGCACAATGAAGCTGTTGTCTGATTTGTTACTTTCCTAGTACTTGTAATTCCAATTCTGCATTCGGCTTTTGATTGTTCACATTTGTCGATTTTAGTTAGATTTCATTAGAAAGCTACCTATTGCAAAGGGTACCATTGCGACATCCGGAAAAAATTGACATATCCCACAGATCCCAAAACCACCGTCAGTTCAAAAGTTAATATATAATGTATGTGCATAGGCCTACATAAAATATAACCATTCAAAATCTCGGTCGAGTTCACTAACGGGCAAAATCGGACCAAGGGGTTGGATATGGGGGGAAACTAAAATATTGCTATAACTTTCTTAGTATGTTAAAAACTGAATCCATTCAAAGTTCGTACTATTTTTCGAGTAAGGACCAAGTGCTTATCTTCGTTAGGTTGACCATAGGGGTGGGGAAAATGGAGTTTTTATAGAAAAGAAATCATACCTCCCTTAGAGGCACAATATCAAAACAGTTTAAAATGGCCAATAGTCCTCTAAAATGTAACAACATTTTTTGTCTGAAAGAATATTTGATATGACCCACCCTTGCACCAAGGGATGAGCAAAATGATTCAGGTATTATAAGATGCTGTATGCTAAACAGGTGGAACTTTCGTAGGTATACTGTACTACAATTGGCAAATTTAGTGAATTCGAAGCATTTTTCTTTGCCCGGTGAAATCTACCTCCGCTTCCGGCGTGTAGAGAGGGATTTTCTTTTTCTGTGCACGTAGCACGACTTTAAGCACGGAAAACAATACATCCTGTTGGTTAGTTCACAGCCACAAGCCCACTCATACTAACTTGCTATAACTTCATCATGGAATAAACGATTCCTAACCTTCGCTTTGCACCGGGATGTTTGAATTAAATTCAGGTTTGGAATAGGTTTTCCCATTTCTTATTATATGGCCACCTTTTCTTGCAGAGTAAGTAAGTTGGGACGATGTAATAGTTTTTAAATCCTGAACAGTAGCCATAATAATCCCGAATCCCACCTCGGCCGTCCTGAAAATGATTTTCGTGGTTTTCCATTTTTATCACTAGGCAAATACCGGGATGGTTCCTTTCAGGCCAACGGTCAAAATCTCTTCTTTGACCCTGAATTAGACCCAAGTTTGCGGTCACCTGTCACCATCCCCAGTTGCATTTGCAGAAAAAGTGTGTTTGCCTCCCAGACACCATCCTTCCGACGGTAGAGGAATGATCCTAGCTATGTCAGTGGGTGAAGCCAAGCATTAATTCTTTACGAGGGGGTTTCACGACATGAAATAAAAGGCAAAACTATTGGCCTGGATAAAGATTATTGATGCGTGACTTCCCCCACTGTGCGTGACAAAAACCAGGGGTAAAGCGGTCCGCAGGGCCGCGCTATCAATCCACCATTGGTCTGGACGAAAATATTGTTCTAGGCAAAACCATTGTGAAACCCTCTTGTGAAGTTTTACCAGCTAAGCTGGGAGGATAAGCTATCAAATACTTAATAATGCACACGCACTCAAATTTTCCACACTTTAGAAACACACTCATAACAAATACTTGCCACGGCCTAGATCAACAAGATAATAGGCTGCGTTAATCCTCCAAATTACTGGACCTTAAAAATCTGTAAATTATAAAGAAATGTTATGAAACTGAATTCACTGTTACAACTATAGACTATATAATATCATACAGTTGGCTGAAAGATTGTGGTTTTTAAATGCACATTGAAAATCAAATGACAGTGGCGCTATTATACAAGCTGCGTAAAGACACAACCTCCATTTCAAAACTGCGCATGAAACTCTACTTGGTACAACAATTCACCAACAGATAGTGCGGTAGCTCCTGCACGCTAGCGGTCATCGCTTCTTCGTCTGTCAATCAGATGCGACAGGAGGTGGAAAATAAACCGGAGCATGCGCAGTACAATTCGCCAGGCAAGGATTTGGCTCCGATTCTGTTATAGTAATCACACATCCCCTCTCCCCTCTTGCCTACCCTCTTCTGCCGTCAAGCCTAACGCTGGCGACAAAGCTGCAGGTGGCGAACGGCGATATTTGATGATACCCGAGCCAGCACACAAGCAACGTACAGTGAGGCGCAACGAACGCGGTACATTTAAATGTAAAAAAAGCGGTATCCTGGACATTTGTTGACGCTTTATACTACCATAAAATCTTATATTAATTTTTATATTCGTAAAATTGAAATGTGAACGGCCATTTTTCAAGAATGGGTGTGCACTGGCTCCAGGGCGAATACCCAGAAACCGCCACTGTCCCACCCCCTAACAGTGAGGGTGTTTCAAGGTCGCGCGTTCAAGAAAGTCCAATCCGCGTTCAAGAAAGTCCAATCCAAGGAGGATATATGGGTAGAGCTGCAACTTAATGCAAAATTTTGACACCAACCTATTGCTCGGCGCAAGTAGTTCCAACTGACAATATGAGATGGCGCGACGATGCACTTTCGAGCGCGATCCGTCCCCGACCTGGCCTACTGACCCCTCTCCCCTCCCGGCCCGTGCCTACACGACCCTTTCCCCTATTCTATCACCCCCCCCCCCCCTCTACTTGATATTCCTTTCTTTCTTCCTATCTTTCCCCTGCCTTATAATGGCCATATTTTAGCAATTGGTCTAATAATAGGCGATTTCTTCCCCCTGTGATATCAGGTACAGAAGAAAACAAGGGCTCTTTCAGAATAGTTGTGGATGTTTCAAGGTTATCAGCCCATGTTTCCACAAAGCACATAGCATGACATAGGCCTACCCCACAGATATGTACAAATAGAAAGAATAGGCTACTATACTACAACATTAAAAATGAATTGTAAGACAAAATTACAGCTGCACTTATCACACACCAGTATTATTTAATTGTCAATGCGGTACTTCCTATCAATCGAATTAAGAAATATCACGTTTGAATTACGGGAAGCGTTGGAACAACCAGCATGGAAGAAGTATTCTTGTTCCATGCAACCAGTTCTTATTTTGAATTATATCGATAGTATCTGATATCGTTTTCGAGCGCAGTCTATCGACTAAAATCGATGTGTGATTCAATATAATTCAATTTCTTCGTATAATATTGTTCGAAACCGATTGTATTCTTTTCTAAGCACCGCAATATGTATTTACTATTGATATATATTCAAATATTAATTAAATATACAACATTAACAGGAATACCTACCAATTTTCCGAATTTGCTGCCATCTATAGAAGTACAACTCAACTACATCGTCGTACGCGGTGACTGCTAGCGTTTTTAACGTTGTCAGCAGGTACTACTACAAGGCAAGCTAGCGTTGGCACCAAAACCCCCTATAAAGTTTCACCCACTCGGTCCAAACTGCTTGAGTCCGAACACTGGGGAATTATTGCAGTCTCGTGGCATTGTGCCTCAGGAATAACGCTACTAGAAAGTTCGAAGTGATTGTATACTTTCAATTGAATGGCCGAAATATTTTGCTATAAATAAGCTAATACTGTAATTAAACTACGGAATTCACAAGTGACTGAAATATGCTTAGTCTTCCTCGTGATGTACCGGCTAGTATTCTTGGCTGTCGTCCCGGAGGTTCGGGTTCGATTCCCGGCGCTGACAAAAAATTCGATTCATTCTTGTCTGAGGGCTGGAATGCCCCGTGAGGCAAAACTGAAAAGGTGTGGTTTCGATTCCCATCTCAGCCATTTTGGAAGTGGTTTTCCATGGTTTCTCAATTCTACTCGGCTGACTGCGTGGATCAGGGGTAACGTTCATGCTTGCTGTGCCCAAGGTTCTAGGATCGATTCCTGACACAGCCAGCTGGCATTTGAGGGTGCGCAAATGCGAGGGAGCCGTGTCAGTGAATTTAAAAAGGAAGGAAGATTGTAGTTTTACGTGACCGTAAATCTTGTGATTATGAGCCACGGGACCTCCTTTTTACGTGGAATCCGAACCACAGGATATGGCATTTCAATTCAGTGAATTTACTGGCAGGTAAAAGATCCCCTTTGTGGCAAACTTCCGGCACCCCAGTGTCTCCTAAAACTACAGATGGTAAAAGGGACGTAAAACAATAAAATTATTATTATTATTATTATTATTATTATTATTATTATTATTATTATTATTATTATTATTATTATCACTTCTACTCCAGGCAAATTCAGCTGACTCCTTCACAATCCCCATCTGAATCACAAATACACACACTAATACAGCCATCACAATAAGACGGGTAATTAGACAAATTCCAAACACACGACAAATACACGGGGCTAGATGACCACGATGCCGCAACAACTGCTTTGAAATGCGCTAATGAGTTTCAAAAAATACGGGAACTAGTCCTCGCACGGAGAAACGTGTTTTACAGGTGGTTATAAGGATGCGCAGTGACCGACCGCGGTAGCTACACTTGCTAAGGTCATGGGTCCCAAGCTATCTCCGAACTCGGTAAACAAGTGGGTTCGAACCCGTGGGCTGTTGTTTCAATGTTGAACTCCATTCCTATTATGTAGTCTATATTTTATATTAAGTAAGTAAGTAAGTAAGTAAGTAAGTAAGTCTTTATTATTATCATCGGGATCTTGCCCGGTGTGGACCCGTCTGTTCAGCCCTATATTATTATTAAAAATATTTCTAAAATTACTATCAGTTTCTGCAAATTTAGGAGGATTATAAATGAATATTACATAATTTGGCAATAGAGGGGGGGGGGGGGGGGTGAGGAAACTCCAGCCCCAGGGCCCATCACCGCTGCGTAGTCGAGGCTACTATTGTTACTGCGGAGAAAGCGGTGGGCATAATTTAGACAGGGACCGGTGTCGGACAGCTGCCTAAGGTTCGGTCAAACAGGACGCGGGCTGTGTTTGTTAATTAGCTCAAACAATCATATCTATTTCAATCGCAACGTATCAATCATAACTGTACACATATTAACCTTTGCGCCATCTGAATAGTACAATTTTCACACTTCGGCAGACTATAACTTTGGAACGGTAAGGCGGAAGAAAAAAATGTTTCAATAAATGTTGTAGACAATTTTGAGAGGAACAAATTTCTGATTCGCTCTCTTGTGAACAAAACATTTTTTTCTAGGACAAAAAGTGAAAAAAAAAACAACACTTTTTTGGAAACTTTGGCGCCACCTAGCTTCTGCATTTCAAAACGTATGACATGACCTCAATGAGACGAATTGTAGGCGACAATGTCCTCTACATTTTTTGTTTAAAAAACTTTCCTTTAAAATACGTCAATTCAGAGAAAAACGCTTTTCAATGTGTTTTTGAGTTTTCGACAAAATGATCGTACAAATTATTCTACAATTCAGAGTTAAGCTTTTCTAACGATTTACAAAAAGCCAACCATAGCACAGTCTTTGGAAAAAAAGGTTTTATTTCTGTGCAGCTGTCCTGTACTATATTGCACCTTCTAAGACAATAGCAATACCGTCGTGGAATGAGCTCGTCCGCTGCTCGTTGTAAAAGAGAGCGTGTGGTGATGTACCCACAACGAGCTAGAGAAAGCTCGTTGTGTACCCACTCCCCTGCACGAGGGAAAGCCTGAGCTGGCCTGAGACAAACTGTCTCTGTCCCTGTCTTAATCCTGTTTCAAGGACAGGACTTGGCGACGTGACATCTCACGGAATCCGGATGAACTACCAGCACTCAACCACGGCCGACGACTCAACATTGGCCAGTTATTAACGAGTCTATATGCTTATCTTTTTAAAAATCACGATTAAACATATACAGAGTTCTTAATTTTAAAATATATTTCAGTAGCGTTCTAGAGAAAACTATAAGCTGTCTTGCAGTGGAGTTTGTTCCTGTTTTCAATATCATCTGAAGACATAGTAGAGTTTAGGAAAAACGCAGTTCAGAACTCTATTTTATATGGAGAATTGTGATTTTAACTACACTTTTTATAACTATCTTTGTATTCCTGTTCGATATGCTTTTGCACTGATGAAAAGTGTATAAAATACTACAGTACGCTATAGAAACAAAATAATTTTACCTTGTCCCGTTTCTTTATAAATCGTTTCACAAACTTTTGACCCATGTTACTACAAGAGCTGAGCTGGCGGCCAGCAGTCCCAACTCCGGCCGTCTCTTAATCACACTTTTTCAACAAATTGCCGATATTCATGAAATCAGAGTGTAATTCGTCACTGTTGTGGGCAATTCTCTTTTTTTGAATGCTCATTTACTCGTATTACGATCGATTACTGATATGGCTGGCTTCTTGGTGCAGCGGTAACGTTCTCGCCTGCTGTTCCCAAGGTTGCAGGATCGAATCCTGGCGCAGTCAGTTTGAATTTGAGGGTACGCAAATGCAAAGGAATTGTGTCAGTAGATTTACTAGAACGTTAAAGATCCCCTTCGGTGCAAAATTCTGGCACCCCGGCATCTGTAAAAGCCTCAGTATTTACAATGAACGTAAAATCAATAACATTATTATAATTCAGCAATTTTTCTAGGTTTATGCCGTGTCTTGTGCGGGATTTTGCATAGGAACACTAATATTGGCACATCAGTGGTCTCTCGGTTCCGTGCCCGGATCCCCACAGGAGTAGCGAACTGTGCACTACCTCCCTTCTTATGAAGCGCACCTGTTCTTCTTTACTTCTAGAGATAAAAGCTGAAGCAGCCTTTCACCTCCCTATAAAGGCTTCCAAAAGGATAGTACAGGCTTTCACGAAGGAATTAAAATTCAGCATTTTCTTTAGGTAATTATAGATTACTTGTGAGCTCCCTAAGTGTATATACCACCATACTGGCTTTACTGTTTTGCGGGATGGACGCGACACACTTTTGACAGGGACTATCTTCTTGTTTTTGCTTAAGCGCACTTTGTAAAAAAAAATATGTACTGTATTTCCGTTGAATTTTCACGAAATGAAATATATTTTCTGTACTATTGAGACGATTTGGAAGATTTTTGTACCAACCACACCTTCTAACTCCCTCTGGTTTAAGAGCTTGAGTTTAGTGAAACATACACCTTAGCGTATTATGATGTTAACTAGCATTACCCGTCGCCGCTTCGCCCGCGAATATTCTAGTTGTAAAGAGTACACTTAGCAAACTCTCAATATGAATACTATGACTGATTTATCCTTGGTATGAATAATCAGACTTTATCAATTCAGCTACTGGTGCAGTGGTTAGGGGTTTGTCATTCCTTCATAGGTATATCTGAGCGAAGTTAGTTTTCAGGGAATATCACAGACACTGTTAATTTAAGGGCCTTTAAATGTGGTTTTCGGAGACCATTTATAGTCGGGTGAAAAAGACCTTTCGTACCACACTCACACGAGAAAATTGCGTGAAAAATTTCTAGAGTGCCCCTTAACCCCCTTAAGCGCATTATACTGTATGTATTGATGAATTTTACAGCTTAATTTGGTTCAGCGATAACCTTATAACCGTCTGGAAACTTTCACCGTAATGTGATAATTGGAATTCCATTGCGTCTTACAGAAATAGATGGACCTGTGAGATTCTGTTACCATGGTTACCGTGTTGCATTCTTTCATTATTTCATTGTAAATATACATGTTTTATGTTATTTATTTAATTGTGAGGCATTTAAAGAGTGAGTGGGCGCGTTTCGCTTACGCATTGGGTTATACTGAACCTGTAGGTACCCCATATGTGTAGGTTGGTGTTAATGGGACCTTATTTTCGGCACAAAACTGGAATGGGACCTTAGCAGAATAATATAGGGAGCGATGATTAAGCAGTAGTAGTTGAGTGTATTATCAACATGCTAGGTTTTACCAGAACGCCGGAAAACATTGTGACCTGAAGCGTTACTTGTAAATTCTGGTGTCCTTCAGATGGCTCTAGACATGGGTGTGGACGCACTTTTTTCCTGCCCCTCGCACATCAATCATACATTGTATGCACGGCATTATGGAGGCCAAGAGGATCAATAAAAGTTCACGACCCCTGCCCTGCGCGCAGGTTCCCTTCAATGGCCCTTAATTCGCTCCTGCATATTGTGTGGTAAATACCTGCCTTGATTGGTGATCTATTGATAAGGGCCTAGCATGTTCTTCATTACAAAGTTGATATCACGAGTATATACCCCTTCCCTCACCTTAAAACAACAATTACCACAACCATCGTCAGCATTAACATATTCCACTATTTCATGTGGTATTTTTGTGTGTTTCCTAACGACATTTCCAACCAGCTTAGCGATCTTAAGCTCTCTGCAAGATTTCACAAAATAACAGCCGTTCGCAAGTCTAGGTTCAAATTCGACTTTTGACAGTGTTCATCTTGAGTGTGGCTTTTCCTGTATTTCTTTTCAACTCTCCACACTCCCAAGTACACGGGGCTAAATGACCCTGATACCCGAGCCCCTTAAATGAAATAACAACAACAGTTGTAGAGGAGAATAACGTGTCGAGAACATTTTTCAACTTTTCAGCGTTTAACTTTATACAAAAAAAAAAAAAATACATTGGTAACTAAACAAACTAGATGTAACTCAGAGCTTACTGTATGTTCTTATAACAACGTATAGTTGATGCTACAAACCTAATGTGAATGGATGAACAATCAATACGTAACCAAGAGCTTGCGTTCTTATAGCAACTTATAGATGACGCTACTGACCTTACATGAATGGATGAACAAATATTACGTAACTAAGAGCTAGCGTTCGTATAGCAATTTATAGATGACTAGCAGACCCGTGCGAGAAATCTCGCATGTTCATAAACCATATTTTCCCCAATAGGTTTATAATGAGACACCAAATGATAGAACACTATTTACGTTTCAGGATAAAGGAAAGACCTCAGAATGTTAATATGACATGAAACAGGCTTCACAGCGGCCCGTGGACAGCAATTATGGAGCGTATTTTCCTACATCAACGGTGTTTGCTAATCGCACAATTCGTACAATTATTTTAAAGTCATTTTTTAAAGAAATTATAAATATTTATGAAATTATAGTGCAATAAGTCACTGGTAATGTCTATTCTCTTTCATTTGAATGCTGATTTGTCACGATCGTTCGCTCGTAAGCGCCGCAGGAGGGATGCATACTACTGAAATAATATATATGATGCTACTGACCTAATATGAATGGATGAACAAACAATACGTAACTAAGAGCTTGCGTTCTTATAGCAACTTATAGACGACGCTTCTGACCTAATATGAATGGATGAACAAACAATACGTAACTAAGAACTTGCGTTCTTATAGCAACTTATAGATTACGCTACTGACCTAACATGAATGGATGAACAAATAATACGTAACTAAGAGCTTGCGTTCTTATAGCAACTTATAGATGATGCTACTGACCTAATATGAATGGATGAACATACAATACGTAACTAAGAGCTTGCGTTCTTATAGACACTTATAGATTACGCTTCTGACCTAATATGAATGGATGAACAAACAATACGTAACTTAGAGCTTGCGTTCTTATAGCAACTTATAGATGACGCTTCTGACATAATATGAATGGATGAACAAATAATTCGTAACTAAGAGCTTGCGTTCTTATAGCAACTTATAGATGACGCTATTGACCTAATGTGAATGGATGAACAAATAATACGTAACTAAGAGCTTGCGTTCTTATAGCAATTTATAGATGATTCTACTGACCTAATATGAATGGATGAACAAACAATACTGTTACGTGCCACCCCCCTAGTGGCACTTTTGTTAACTGGATTACGGTGGGTAGGAAGCACAATACCAATTATTGCTTAAAGAAATGATTAACTTTATTGCGGCCAGAAAATTACACTACTCATCAGCAAATACAAGCAATAGGAACCTTACTCCAGTTTCCTCGAGTCTCTTGCTTGTGGAGAGCTCTCGCTCTTTCACTTGTCAACAAACCACAGAAGTTAATCCTCCCGCTAATGAGCCTAGTGGCCTTGACAAAACTACATGCAACTTCTTCCTAATGTACGCCGACCACAGTTACTTACGAGCAATTGCTGCACGCTGTTCACGAGCTGGGAGAAACAATGTCACTGGATTTCGTAACCACAATATCTCAGACACTCAGTGAAAGCACACTCACTCAAAACACTGGCAGTCCCCTGTATGTTTCTCACTTCTCCGCTTCACTAGGGGTTTCGCAAGTCACCACACTTCTGTCGCTCAGGATAATCGCTCACACTAGCTCGTAAAACACAACAACAACTGCTTGACAGGTCCCACTTATATAGCAGGCCGGTGACTCAATAAATGCTTCTAGATCCATCCAGGGTTCACGGCTTCTCGAGGTTTCCATCGCTGGTCCAGTCACGAATATTCTGGACTATCCCTTTGTCCTAGTAGCCCTGTTGCATAAGGCGCACGCAATACAGGAGGCAAGGCACAACCCAGCCCTGGGGCAGTTGTGACTCATGCGGCGAGCGATGACACAAACTCACAGCCGTAACACCACCCCCTTCCTAAAAAGGCTGATCGTCCCGATCAATCATTGGTCCGTCTGTGTCCCTCCGTAGGCTGCCAGGCGATCTCGATGCACGATCTTCATCTTCGCCCTCGGGCTCCGCTGGATCCTGTAGACGACATCGTTGATCCGTTTCACGACTCGGTACGGGCCCTTCCAGGACTTCTGAAGTTTGGGTGACAGGCCTTTCTTCCTTAATGGGTTGAAGAGCCAGACCAGGTCGTCCTCGTGGAATCCGCCGGCATCCGTCTGCTGGTCGTATCGGGTCTTCATTCGGTCGGTTTCGATCCGCAGTTTCCTCCTCGCGAACGCGTGCACGTCCTCCAGTTGGTCGACCAGTTCTTGACAATACAGGCTTACCGGGATCGGATCATTCCCAGGTCGGCCGAAGGCAAGATCGACAGGTAGACGGAGCTCCCTCCCAAACATGGCCCGGGCTGGTGTGCACACGGTGGCTTCATGCACGGCGGCGCGGTAGGCCAGGAGAAATAGTGGAAGATGTTTGTCCCAATCTCTCTGGTGCTCGCTGACGACTATTCGGAGATGGTTCTCGATGGTGCGATTGAATCGCTCTACCATCCCGTCGGACTGAGGGTGTAGCGGCATTGTCCTTGTCTTCCGGATTCCCAGCAGCTGTCATAGGTTCTGGAACACTTGCGACTCGAAGTTCCTCCCTTGGTCGGAGTGCAGCTCCGGGGGTACTCCGTACCGGCTGACGAATTCCTTCACCAGGGTCTCTGCAATCGTCGCGGCTTCTTGGTTAGGGAGCGCATACGCCTCCGGCCATTTGGTAAAGTAGTCGCTGACGACTAATATGTAGCGGTTCCCTGCCTCGCTTAACGGGAATGGCCCAGCAACATCGATGGCCATTCTCTCCATGGGGCCGTCCACGTTGTAGGTCTTCAGTGGACCCCGCCGTCTTCGTCCTGGGCCCTTGCTGGCAGCGCAATCGTGGCACCTCGCGCAGTGGTTCTCCACGTCGGTTCGGCATCCGATCCAGTAGAACCGCTCTCTCAGCTTCTCCAGGGTCTTCTTTATCCCTAGGTGTCCATCAGATGATCCTCCATGGACTTCCTTCAGGACTTCCTCCGTCATAGCCTTTGGAACGACGACTTGTTCCCGAGATGACTTCCCGTCGGTGCTCTCCCAGGCGCGGCAGATGAGGCCATCCCTTACAATCAGCGAGTCCCACTGCGCCCAGTAGGACTTAAACTTTGGGCTGCAGTCACTCACAATGTTCCACCCGGGTCTGGGGACACAGGCCCTCTTCCATTCGGCTATAAGTCCCAGGTCATCATCTTCTGCTTGTGCCCGCGTGAAAGATTCGCGGCTCCAGCTCCCTTGAAGTTCCACGGTAGTCCTTCGTCACTGTATCCCGGTGTTCTCCTCTCTTCTGGTACAGAAGGTGCAGTCTTCGGGGCACGGTCTTCGTGACAGGGCGTCGGCGTTAGAGTGCAGTTGGCCTTTCCTGTGCTGGATCTCAAAGTTCTACTGTTGAAGCCTCTCTAACCACCGCGCGAGTTGACCCTCGGGCTGCTTGAAGTTCAGGAGCCACCGCAGGGATGCATGGTCGGTCCTGATGAGAAATTCTTGCCCGTACAGGTACTTGTGGAAGTGTTCAATGGTCTTCACGATGGCGAGCAGCTCCTTCCTGGTGACGCAGTAGTTCCTTTCGGGCTTTGACAAGGCTTTGCTGAAGTAGGCCACTACTCTCTCCTCGCCGTCCACTACTTGCGACAGGATTCCCCCTATACCAAAATCGCTAGCATCGGTATCGACGATGAACCTTGTTCCAGGTCTGGGGTAGGCCAGAATAGGTGCGGTGCACAGAGCCAGCTTGAGTCGTTCGAAGGCACCATGGCATTCTGCTGTCCACGTGAAGAGTTGGTCCTTCTCAGTCAGTCGATGCAGTGGTTTAGCGATGTCGGCAAATCCTCTCACGAAGCGACGGTAATAGGTGCAGAGTCCCAGGAAGCTTCGTAGTTGGGATTTGTCCTTCGGAACTGGCCACTCCCTCACAGCTGCGGTCTTCTCTGGGTCGGTGCGCACCCCCTCCTCGGAGACGATATGCCCAAGGTACTGGACCTGCTTCTGGAAGAGCTGACACTTCTTGGGGCTCAACTTCAGCTGGGCAGCTCGTAGCTTCATCAAGATCTCCTTCAGGTTGCTGTAGTGCTCCTCGAAGCTTTTTCCCAGAACGATGACGTCGTCTAGGTAGACCAGGCAGGTCTTCCAGTGTATTCCGCTCAGAATGGACTCCATTAGCCTTTCGAAGGTCGCAGGGGCGTTGCACAGACCGAATGGCATGACGGTGAACTGCCAGAGCCCGCTGCCCACAGAGAACGCCGTTTTCTCGCGGTCCTTAGGGTGGACCTCCACCTGCCAGTAGCCACTCTTCAAGTCCAAGGTGGAGAACCATCTCGACCCTTATATGGTGTCCAGGGTGTCGTCGATCCGGGGTAGAGGGTAGCTGTCCTTCTTCGTGACGTCATTCACCCGCCTGTAATCCACGCAGAACCTGGTGGAACCGTCCTTCTTCTTCACTAGCACGACCGGAGAACTCCAAGGACTATGTGATGGCTCGATCACTCCTTGCTCCTTCATCTCTTCTACCATCCGGTCGACTTCGGCTTGCTTGGCGAGCGGGACACGTCGGAATGGGGCCCTAATCGGTGCGCTGTCCCCAACGTCGATTCTGTGCTGAACCAAGCTTGTCCTGCCGAAGTCTTTGCTCTCCACGGAGAAGACGTCCTGGAATTCGCGTAGCAGGTCCTGAAGTTGGCGTGGTTGTTCCTCGTCTAAATGGTCCTGGGATCCTTGGTACAGCTTCTGTAGTTCTTCTGGCAGTGTGCGTCTTCTTCGGTTGTCCGTCTGCAGGTGTCCGTCTGTCGTATCTGTGATGCGGGCAATCCAGGTAAAGGGCTCGCAGACTCCTAGGTTGGTGTCCTGGTGAACCGTAATGTCGTAGTCGTTCAGGTTGGACAGGCGGACGTACGGCCGAGACGTCGTGTTGATGAGAGTCTTGGCAACTAGCAATCCTTTTGTCTGGATGTCCTCATATTTTGGCTCGATGACAGCCGCCGCTCCCTCAGCAGCTCCGTCGACAATTACGGCAGCGCTGACCTCCGTCCTGGCGGGAAGGATGACGTCTTCTCTCAGCCTTACTCGCCATGCGGTGATGGAGTCGTGCGCAGGTTGCAAAGCAAGTTCCTCACCTCCGAAGTGCAGAGTGTTGGTACTCAGATCCAAGATGATGTTGTTCTGGTCCAGGAAGTCCAGTCCGATGATCACTTCATTTGATACGTCAGCCACAAGCACTGGATGCTTTATCGCCCGTCGACCAATGACGAACTCCAGTGATGCTTCGCCATTTACCGGTGCGGTCTCTCCGGTCGCGGTTATTAGCTGGAGGTTCCTTTGTGTGGGTTGCACTCTCCACTTCGGGATCACGGTGGGACTGACGATGGTCCTCGATGCTCCCGTGTCGATTAGCATGGGCCAGCTCTCTCCGTTGACGACTCCGTCGACCATCAGGCTGCTATTGTCCCTCCATAACTTCGTCACACGAACCTGGACTGCCGGGGCTTGACGACTGTCACAAGCCAACCTTTGCCCCCCAAGGCTGGCTAATACTCGTTTCCCTGGGTCGCGCGGTTTACAGACGACTGATTTCCCGTCGGATACCCTCGGCGGCGGCGAAAACCGCAGTCCTTGCTTAGGTGGCCTTTCTTACCGCAGGTCCAGCAGGTCGGTAGTTCACTTCCGGGCCGCCTCTCCGGTTGCCTTCCGGCTGTGTCGTTGCTGGTGGTGCCGCGACTATCGAAGAAACGGCTTAGCGCCTCCATTAATTCGTCGGTCAGGGGCTTGTTCTCGTTGGCTTTTACTGGTTCGTCGACGTCCACTTGACGCACCCGCGCGTGCATTCTGGATGCCTGTTTTGCCGTCCCGAACTCAAGTGCGTGGCTCAGCGCATCTGTCAGGGTCTTATTGCGCGCGAGTCGCAGCGCCTGTTGAGTGTCCGAGTCCCGTAGCCCGTCGGTGAAAGTCTGCGTCGCTATCTGCTCCAGAAAGTCGGCCGGCGCTGTTGGGTAGGCGAGCCTTACGAGACGTGCGATGTCCATCTCGAACTCCTGCAGGGTTTCCGCGTGCTTTTGTACCCGGGTTCGGAGCTGCATCTGGTAGGCCTGCTGAAGATGGCTATCTCCATATCGGGACTCCATATGGGCGATCAGTGAAGCGTAGTCCTGGGATCCAGTCGGGATGGCCTGAAGGACGTTAAGGGCGTCACCTCTCAGCGCTACAATGAGAGCTGTAGCCTTTTCTGTGTTGTTCCAGTTATTTATGGAACAGGCCGCCTCGAACTGACGTAAGTAGGTGCTCCACGGGACCTTTCCGTCGAAGGTTGGGGGCGTCACTCTGCTATGTCCCGTTCCGGATATTCCCGGTGTAACGGTGGGCGGGCGTTGGCGCAGCTCGGCAACTGCCTCTCGTGGAGCGTTGAATTTCTCTTCCACCCCCGTCAGTGGGCGTTGGCGCAGCTCGGCAACTTCCTTTTGTAAGGCATTGAATTTCTCCTCCACCCCCATCAGCGGTCGTTGGCACAGCTCGGCAACTTCCACTTGCAAGGCGTTGAATTTCTCCTCCACCCCCATCAGCGGGCGTTGGCGCAGCTCGGCAACTTCCACTTGTAAGGCGTCAAACTTACTTTCCACTGCTGCGACTTCCTCACGTAGGCCCTGTTCTAATTTCCTTTGGCTCTCCTCTAATTTCGTCAGCAGACACTCTTCCAGATTTTTCGGGCCATCCAGAAATTTGGCGGTTAGGTCCTCTGCTAACTTATTCTGGCCGTCCTTCAGGTCCTCTGCTAGCTTATTCTGACCTTCTTCTAATTTGGAAGTTAGGTCCTCGGCTAAACTTTTCTGGCTGTCTTCCATCTTCTTCAGGTCCTCCGCTAACTTATTTTGACCGTCTTCCATCTTCTTCTGGCCGTCTTCTAATTTGGTAGTTAGCTCCTTGTTTAAATTCTTCTGGCCGTCTTCTATGCCATTTAACTTTTCTAGCAATGCTGCCAATTGCGCCTCCATTTTAGTTGTTTGCCTTGTAAAGGGCATGCACTCACAGGAAAATTAGAGAAAATGACCTGCTCGGGTTTTGAAACCAGGACCGTCAGGTGTTGTGCTTGAGTTCGTAATCCGGCTTCTGACACCAGTTGTTACGTGCCACCCCCCTAGTGGCACTTTTGTTAACTGGATTACGGTGGGTAGGAAGCACAAGACCAATTACTGCTTAAAGAAATAATTAACTTTATTGCGGCCAGAAAATTACACTACTCATCAGCAAATACAAGCAATAGGAACCTTACTACAGTTTCCTCAAGTCTCTTGCTTGTGGAGAGCTCTCGCTCTTTCACTTGTCAACAAACCACAGAAGTTAATCCTCCCGCTAATGAGCCTAGTGGCCTTGACAAAACTACATGCAACTTCTTCCTAATGTACGCCGACTACAGTTACTTACGAGCACTTGCTGCACGCTGTTCACAAGCTGGGAGAAACAATGTCACTGGATTTCGTAACCACAATATCTCAGACACTCAGTAAAGGCACACTCACTCAAAACACAGGCAGTCCCCTGTATGTTTCTCACTTCCCCGCTTCACTAGGGGTTTCCCAAGTCACCACACTTCTGTCGCTCAGGATAATCGCTCACACTAGCTCGTAAAACACAACAACAACTACTTGACAGGTCGCACTTATATAGCAGGCCGGTGACTCAATAAATGCTTCTAGATCCATCCAGGGTTCACGACTTCTCGAGGTTTCCATCGCTGGTCCAGTCACAAATATTCTGGACTATACCTTTGTCCTAGTAGCCCTGTTGCATAAGGCGCACGCAATACAGGAGGCAGGGCACAACCCAGCCCTGGGGCAGTTGTGACTCATGCGGCGAGCGATGACACAAACTCACAGCCGTAACAATACGTAACTAAGAGCTTGCGTTCTTATAGCAACTTATAGATGATTCTACTGACCTAATATGAATGGATGAACAAACAATACGTAACTAAGAGCTTGCGTTCTTACAGCAACTTATAGATGACGCTACTGACCTAATATGAATGGATGAACATACAATACGTAACTAAGAGCTTGCGTTCTTATAGCAACTTATAGATGATGCTACTGACCTAATGTGAATGGATGAACATACAATACGTAACTAAGAGCTTGCGTTCTTACAGCAACTTATAGATGACGCTACTGACCTAATATGAATGGATGAACATACAATACGTAACTAAGAGCTTGCGTTCTTATAGCAACTTATAGATGATGCTACTGACCTAATGTGAATGGATGAACATACAATACGTAACTAAGAGCTTGCGTTCTTATAGACACTTATAGATTACGCTTCTGACCTAATATGAATGGATGAACAAACAATACGTAACTTAGAGCTTGCGTTCTTATAGCAACTTATAGATGACGCTTCTGACATAATATGTATGGATGAACAAATAATTCGTAACTAAGAGCTTGCGTTCTTATAGCAACTTATAGATGACGCTATTGACCTAATGTGAATGGATGAACAAATAATACGTAACTAAGAGCTTGCGTTCTTATAGCAACTTATAGATGACGCTTCTTACCTAATATGAATGGATGAACAAATAATACGTAACTAAGAGCTTGCGTTCTTATAGCATCATATAGATGACGCTACTGACCTAATATGAATGGATGAACAAACAATACGTAAGTAAGAGCTTGCGTTCTTATAGCAACTTATAGATGACGCTACTGACCTAATATGAATGGATGAACATACAATACGTAACTAAGAGCTTGCGTTCTTATAGCAACTTATAGATGACGCTACTGACCTAATGTGAATGGATGAACATACAATACGTAACTAAGAGCTTGCGTTCTTAGAGCAACTTATAGATGACGCTACTGACCTAACATGAATGGATGAACGAATAATACGTAACTAAGAGCTTGCGTTCTTAGAGCAATTTATAGATGACGCTACTGACCTAATATGAATGGATGAACAAACAATACGTAACTAAGAGCTTGTGTTCCTATAGCAACTTATATATGACGCTACTGACCTCACATGAATGGATGAACAAACAATACGTAACTAAGAGCTTGCGTACTTATAGCAACTTATAGATGACGCTTCTGACATAATATGAATGGATGAACAAATAATTCGTAACTAAGAGCTTGCGTTCTTATAGCAACTTATAGATGACGCTATTGACCTAATGTGAATGGATGAACAAATAATACGTAACTAAGAGCTTGCGTTCTTATAGCAACTTATAGATGACGCTTCTTACCTAATATGAATGGATAGGAACGCAAGCTCTTAGTTACGTCATGTAGACCCCTGTACTTTGGGTGTGTGTAAGATTTGTCTGATAAGTGGTGTTAATTGTGATGGCTGTATTAGTGTATGTTAACTGTGATTCAGGTAGAAAACTTCAGACGATTAATGCTTTCAAGTAGTTCCTACTTTTGCTACCAAATGCTACCATCCACGGCACCTAGCTGCGGACGTGGCTACTAAATGCCATCGCAGTCAGCACCTGGTGGCGAACGATGGAACTAATAGAGCGTTATCAAACTAACCTACACATTTTAGCTTCCACAAGTGTAGTTAGTGGAAGGTTCTTTTTCATGCCATAAATCTATTACATGGGACCGCCGACTTTACTTCCCATCCCAAGGAAGGCATACAGAGGGATTATTAACGTTCGTAAAAATCCGAAGATTTCGGCTGGGTTTGAACCCACGATCTTGGGCATAGGAACTCAGCATGCTACCAACAATGCTACCGAAGCCGCCATGATGCTACTGAGATAGATGGCGAACACTAGTTGCCATAGTTACCATGGTGACGGAAAATTGATGACTCTAGTTCCAGCCCAAGTCGTGAAGCGCGACATAACGCACTCGGCTATACTGCTGGCTAGGAAGTCCACTGACATGTCAACTGAAAGAGTTTGGAAAGTCCTGCTCTGACCCGTTTCTTATCACCCAGTTCACACCTCAGCACAGTGCGCCACTTCACTCGTATTGCCAAGAAACTTTTCTCGTGAAATCTTCAAGTTGCACGCAAACAACAGTTTTTGATGTAAAACCTCCTCTCTTACAGTTCTTGTGTCTTACGACAGAAAAGTTTTCCTCTTGTTTCGATATCCCTGCAGAATCGTTTACTTTTATAGTGAGTCGTTGCTCCTTCCATTCCGCACTACATTCTTTTCAAATAACTTTAACTGTATCATTTCGCATATAGCCTACTGAAATGCAGGAGGATGGTGATTCGTTCGTCTCGAATGTTCTTGCGTTTCTTTTGACCTCTCTGTTGGCGTGTTACTATAACCCTAAACATAGCTAATGTAACGTGTCCGCTTCGTTGGGTAGTGGCTAGCATTCCTAACTGACGCAGCAAAGGCCCGCGTTCGATCCCTGCTCTACCAAGAAGTGTAATTCTGTTCTGAGGGCTTGAACGGTGTACACTTAGCCTTGAGAGTCTAAACTGATGAAAAATGCTGGGATGGTACCTAACTAAAGACCACAGCCTGTTTCTACTCAAATCCTATCTTGATTACAAGTACACCCCCCTCCCAGGGGCTCAAATCTAGTGGGACGTGGGTTGGCGATCACGGGACCCCAGCTGAGTCCGGCATTGCTTCCACTTACTTGTGCCGGGCTCCTCTCTGTCTTCTTTCCTGTCGACCTCACTTGGTCAACTCTTGTTCTCTTCCAACCCCGACGGTATTAGGGTATCCGAGGCCTAGGGAGTCTCTTCCTTTCCCGCCTTAATTGGCCCTTGTCTCATCTTTTCTGATACCCTCCTTCTGTAGGGGTCAGCTTTCTTTTTATTTTCATGTTATCTCCTGCCTTCTGCTCAAGGCCCTCAAGGCAGGGTGTATGTAGCCCCACCACTTCTGGTGCACCCTAGATATTACTACACCCTCAGGGGCTCACGGCTGGTGAGTTCGGGAGTTGGCGACCCCGAGGGATTCCTGAGCTGGGTCCGTTTTCCCCTTTTGTCCCTTACCTGTGGGGTGGACCCTCTCCTCTTTCACTTTCCTCTCTGCCTTTCATGGCTCTCCTTCCTCCCAAGTCCCTCTATCCGCATTCTTCGACGGTTGAGGGCATTTCTTTTCCTCATGTCCTTTATTTGCCTTATTCTCCTTTTAATTTCCATTTCTTCTTCTAGTATTTAGGTTAGTGTTAGTTTTTAAGTTTGCATTTAATTTTCATCTTCACGATCACCCAAACCATCAGATGTTAGGCCCCTTAAAACAACAATTATCATCATCATCAACAAGTACTCACAGACATCATAGTGACCCAGGTTATCAGACATCTTCTACACACACCCAACTACATGGGGCTACATGACCACGATGTTGCAAAGCCCCTGAAGATTCAACAGCAACAACAACAACAATAACAACAACTCATATAATGAGGGGCTTTCTACAATTTGAGAACACAACACTAACGAATAATGTACGGTACCAGAACACTTGCTTCATCATACTGGTTCACTTTTATCAATTTCCCTTTTGAGCCGTTCAAATATTGGAATTCAGCCGAAACAAATCAGAAACCTCTATGGACATCAATAAGGCAGGTGAAAAGCTGAAGGCAATAGGAGACTTCTGTTACTTAGGAAGAAAAATAACCAGTGATGGACGAAGTAAAGAGGATATGAAAAGTATGTTGGCTCAGGCAAGAAGAGCATTTCTATGGAAAAGGAATCTGTTGACATCGAATATAGATTTAGGTATTAAGAAGTAATTTTTGAAAGCCTATGTCGGAGCTTGGCACTTTATGGAAGTGAAACTTGGACTGTTGGTGCAGCAGAAAAGAGGAGAATTGAAGCGTTTGAAATGTGGTGTTACAGGAGAATAATGATCTGATGGGTATATAGGGTTACAAACGAAGAGGTATTAAGACGAGAGGGAGAGGAGAGATGTTTCTGGCGACTGCTAATGAAGAGAAGAGATAGGTTGGTAAGACACATACTAAGCCACCCAGGAATAGCAAGCTTAGTTATGGAAGGAGGGGTCGAGGACAAGAACTGTAGGGGTAGACCAAGGTTAGAATATGTTAAACAGATTGCCTCGGATGTAGGGTGGGGTAGCTATGTAGAGATTAAATTATTAGCTCAGGACAGGGAGGCATAGAGAGCTGCATAAAACCAGTCAGAAGACTGAAGACTCAAACAGCAACAATAAATCTCCAGTCTGTGAAGAGAAAACCATCAGCGTTAATAGGTTAAAGATCGTGATATCTTACAATACAAAATTCCACCAGGATCCATGACGTCATTGGTGACACTAACGCTCACGTTGCATACATGTTAAATTCCATGTGTTAATAAGGCTTTACATTCAAACACGGGCGGCTTCGGTGGTGTAATTGGCAGCATGCTGAGCTTCTATGCCAAAGATCGCCTGTTTAAATTCGGCCGAAGCCGTCGGATTTTTAAGAGCGTTAAAAAACCCTCAGTATGCCCTCCTTTGGAGAGGAAGACAAGTCGGAGGGCCCACGTCATAGATTTATGGCATGTAAGCTAAATTTCTAGGTTAGATTTGATTAACACTCTATTAGTTCCAACGTTCGTCGCCAGGTACCGGCTGCGGTGGCATCTAGTAGCCAAATTCACAGCTAGGCGTTGTTGGGTAGTATTTGGTAGCAAAGTAGGAACTACTTGAAATTGATCGTCTGGAGTCCTTACCTAAATTACAGATAACACACACTAATACAGCTATCACAATAATTAACACCGGTTATCAGACATATTCTACACACACCCAAAGTACATGAGGCTACATGCCCGCGTTTCCGCAGCCCCTAAACTGAGGAACCAACAAACGAACCAACATTCAAACACAAACCTAACGTGGAGTTTACGCTCCAGATTCCCTTGCTTGTGATTTTCGTCCAGACAGTCGTCTAACCAAGTAGCGACCAATGGCTTTGACTCACTATGGCTTTAAAACAGTACTGTGCCACTTCTCAATTAAATTGAACAACTTAAAGTAATCTAAGATTATTCCTAACTCACTTCCATAGCTCGCAGTTGAACACATGTGACAACATCGGCATATAACGACGCACTGTTTGAAACCTCATACAGCTGCCCAATATGGGGGTATTTCAAGCCAGACCATAAAACAAACGAACATCAACGTTCGTACGTCATCGACTATATTAAACATTTCCCTTAGACACGTACGTATCGTGGTATATACTGTACTTGCACCAAACCATCTACCTATACATCATTTCCCCCTGGGTCTCACATCTAGTGGGACGTGGGTTGGCGACCACGGAACCCCAGCTGAGTCTGGCATTGCTTCCACTTACTTGTGCCGGGCTTCTCTCCGTCTTCTTTCCTATCTACCTCTCTTGCTTAACTCTTATTCTCTTCCGACCCCGACGGTATTAGGGTATCAGAGGCCTAGGGAGTCTCTTCCTTTCCCTCCTTAATTGGCTCTTGTCTCATCTTTCCTGATACCCTCCTTCTGCGAGGGGTCAGCCTTATTTCTCTTTTCATGTTATCTCCTGCCTTCTGCTCAATGCCTCAAAGGAGGCAGGGTGTATGTAGCCCCACCACTTCTGATGCATCCTGGATATTGCTACACCCTCAGGGGCTCACGGCTGGTGAGTTCGGGAGTGGGTGATCCCGAGAGAATCCTGAGCTGGGTCCGTTTTGTTTCCCTTTTACCACTGACTTTGGGGCGGACCCTCTCCTCCTTCCCTTTCCTATCTGCCATTCATGGCTCTCCTTCCTCACAAGTCCCTCAATCCTCATTCTTCGAGGGTTGAGGGCATTTCTTTTCTTCCTGCTCTTTATTTGCTTTATCCTTTATTTGTTCTCCAATTATTCTCCTAGTGTGTACGTCTATAGTTAGTATTAGTTATATTTAACATTCTCATCTCATCTTTCACTATCATCCACCATTAGGGGCCGATAACCTAGATGCTAGTTCCTTTAAAACAACAATTATCATCATCATCATCATCATCATCATATACATAATAACGGTCGAATTCTTCTCAAACAAATAGATAGGCCTACCACCTAATATTGTCATCTGTAGCTCTTCTGTCGGTCTACACGTTTGTGCCCAATGGATGGGCGGGATACGATTGGAAGAGTCAATCGCTTTCGTTATCTTGGTGAATGGGTCCACCCCAATGGCAGCGATGGCACCTCCATCTTAGCAAGGTGTAACACTCTACGCTGCATACCAAATATCCCACAATTTGTACAACAAGAAATGCATTTCGAGGAATGGTAAGATCTGTAACTACAGAACTGCCGTCAGACCACAGTTTCTGTACGCTGCAGAGACCCTCTTGATGAACAGAAAAGACACCTGGAGGATGCCAAAAGACGTATCCTCAGGAAAATGCACGGCCCGAGGTTTCTCCCAGATGGAACCTACCGTTTGAAATCCAATTCTGGTCTCTATCAACAGTTAGAATCAGCCAATACCAGTATGCGACGTAGGAGGCTAAAGTTCTACGGGCACCTACAAGAATGAACAGCAACAGGCATACCAAGAAGATCTTCTCTTTGGTTAAAAGCTACAAGACTGGAAGCCTGTGGCTTAATAAAGTACTAACGGACTTGGATTCGGCTGGAATTGCTGCCCTTCATGTAGAAGATCGTTCTAAATTTTGTGCTACGGTAGAGTCTTGGACCCCACCACCTAAAGTCCATAGATGTCGGAAGCCCCTTTCGCAGGAGAGAAAGGAGAAATTATCAGCAGGGCTCAGGAGATATTGGGAACGGAAAAGAGCATCGAAAATGAACTAGTCATAAGCGCTCCGTAGTTATCCCAGAATAATATAGACTAATTATATAAATACACTCCTGGAAGAAATAGTAGTCACTATTAAATGGGGCAATTTAGTATTACTCATTTCGACCTTCAAATCTCTACACCATCCTTATTATTAGAAACTAACTGTTACTATTGCCAGAGTTAATTATAGCTCATTACATGAACTATGAAGCCTCCGTGGCTTAGGCGGCAGCATGCCGGCCTCTCACCGCTGAGTCCGTGGTTCAAATCCCGGTCACTCCATGTGAGATCTGTGCTGGACAAAACGGAGGCAGACAGGTTTTTCTCCGGGTACTCCGGTTTTCCCTGTCAAAATTTCATTCCAGCAACACTCTCCACCATCATTTCATTTCATTTGTCATTCATTTAATCATTGCCCCAGAGGAGTGCGTCAGGCCTCGGCAGCCGGCACAGTTAATATCCTCGCCGCTTAGATGGGGTCTTCATTCATTCCATTCCTGACCCGGTCGGAGACTGGAAGCAGGCTGTGGATTTTCATTTTCACATGAACTATGAGCAGGGTTGTAGAGTAATGCCGGTAGAAGTTCATGGAATACCAGAGACGTCACAAGAAACACCGTTCTAGCCCTGAGTCCGAACCCGGGATCTCAGGGATGGCAGCCAAAAACACTATCCATTACACGACATGGCTATCGAGGAACGTTTGTTATGGATGAAAATGGAGGTTTAGTGGAGATAGGATGGTCTACTCACTTGCAATAAGCTGTTTATATTTATTGTTCTCACACGCAATAAAGCGAGTATTAAAACCACATCCAGTGTTTTATAGGATAACAGTCGTTAATTTATAACGCTGTTGCCTGGGTCAGCGTGTTGCTCCCACAAACTGTTGCTAGTTACATTGACAAGAAAACAATCTACCTATACACAAGGACGGTCGAATAATTCTCAAGCAAGTAGGTAAACTGGGGAGTATTTACGCAGTCCCGGTATAATTGGGAAGAGGTTAAGAAACTATACTGGTACGTTCTGTATACTGAATTTTGAAACGTTAGAGAGATGATAGTTGGTGCTGCTTTCTCATCAGTGAGCACTTCCAAACCTGCCTTAAGCATGACTCAACTACGCACCATATTCTTTGTAAGTTAATGAGTTATTAGGGAAATGGATATAAAAACTCGATTTATGGGAAATGAGCGATGAAAGTTTCACATAATGGAACAAGTAGTTCCACGACGAACAACTTTTATCTAGGAAGTACTCCCATCAAGCTACAAAAATCCTCGGTGACCTTCGGCATCATTCAGCGACAAAAGAAGAGTCCTTCGTCTACTAAGGAGGCAAGAAAATACAGGAAGAGACTGCAGTAAAATGCTAGGAGGTCCAATGAGGAGGTATCGTTTATACAGCGGGGTAATTTTAGAATTGTTAGCCTGCTTTTCCCATTTTGCAAAAATTAGGAAAAAGTAGACTTATGAGATCGATCCAGGAAAATGTGTGTCTGTCTATCCTTCTGTCTATCTGTGCCCCCCACCCCTATCAACTAATAACCGGCTGCAGCTATCGAAACCAAATTTAGTAAGAGTCAAAAATCTATATCTGAATATCTCACGGCCATGTTTGAAATGTACGTCAGTTCTACCAACTTCTAAAAAATCGCAATTGAAATTTGAGATCTGTGTTGCATATCTCAGAAGTTATGCATGCTAACTATTCCAAACTAGGCACAGATTCCAGATTAATTTTCAGAAGTCCATACATGCCGGTGTTGCCAACATGATTCTAAGCCGGCCGATAGGTCCGATTTCTAAATGCACGTAACTTCTATAATATCGATTGGATTTCAACCAAATTTCGTATGTACTAAGTGTACTACAACAGATATGACTGTGCGTATTCTAAAGAGCCACCACGGCTGCCAACTGTTAATAAATGCTCTCTCTATGTTTTAACCCTAATATCAATATATCAGAAAGTATGTAAGCCAACAGTTCTAAACTTTGTACACGTATAGTACCTGACATTCTACTTTAGTTTAGTTTAACTAATATACATCAGTGCTTCCAACACGATTCCAAGCCTGCTGATAGGTCCAGTTTTCAAATGCTTATAACTTCCTTACTAACAAATGGATTTAAATCAAATTCCGTATGTACTTTGTGTATCATAACATTTATAACTATGCGTACACGTAGGAACCAGCAGGGCTGCCAACTGTTAATAAATGCTCTTTCTGTTTGTTTAATCCTAATATCAATATATCAGAAAGTATGCAAGCCATCAGCTCTAACCTTTGCGCACGTATAGTACCTGAAATTCTAGATTAATTTGTAGTAACTAATACACCTCAGTGCTACCATCATGATTGTAAACTTTCTGATAGTTTTAATTTTTTATTACCTGTAACTTCTATAGTAAAAATGGATTTTATCCATAATTGGCACTGTAACCTATCGTAATATTTCAGATTAATTCTGAGCATCACATACATGACATTGATCCTAACATGATCCAACAGCATGTAACGTCCATACTATCCATTAGAGTTCAACCAAATTTTGTATGTGCTCTAAGAGATGGCACTAAGAATATTTTCTGAGTCACCAGGGCAGCCAACTGTAGTAAGTTACTATATTAGGCTAGACTATTTCAGGTGTATTTCAAACTGCAGTACTTAGAAATGTTAGTATTACCAACTTGATTTCGTCATTATTGTAGACAGGTCTATATAGATTGGCATGAATCTTAAATTTTAAGAAAAGTTGGCTCTTTAGTTCGTCACGGAACTACTTTGTTCTTCGTTATATCTACCAGCCAATTGTTGTGTTACTTCAGAGATAGTGCTAGGTTTAAAAGATTATTTGTTAGCCTATTGTCATCCATTCTATACGTTACCATACAATTTCAGCCTCCTTTTTCTAATAGAATGTATGATTTTTTCAATACCTTAATAGGTTTCATTAGTATTCTTTTTCATCCCCGTTTCCATATTTTGTGCTTAAGATTTTTCTGATGCATAAAGTTCTTCTGGTTTGATTACATTATTATTATTATTATTTACTTCGATTGTTTTTTTTTCCTTTTCCTACAAAGATCTAAGTGGTAGCGATCACATGCTCTCCATATAGTTGATATACACACGTCACTGTAAGTTAATGGAAATATTTGCTGATGCAAATAAGGTGGTGAAAACCATGGACAGCCAGTCGTGTAAACACATGTCTCAACTCAAAGTTGGTTGTTGTCCACCTCCCATCGATCATGTCTCCGGTTCCATTAAATTCATGAGGTATGTCTTCTCGTTATTTCTTTAATGGTGTTAGTAGTTTTTCCGAAGCTCTGGTGTTTGGTAGAGGTAAATAGTTTCTAAGGTCTTCTACAAGAAATGATTCTCGTGCCTGGAGGTAGACGAATTGTGAACTGGTAGTGTTTGACACTCCGATTGCTTTTTTTTAAATGAATAATGCCTTAACTCTTTCTAGTGAGGAAAGGTTATTTTCTATTAGGTGTTTCCAAATGACTTCAATGCCATATATTATAATTGGCATGTTTTCATTTCTGAAAAGAGCCATTGCTGTCAATCAATCTAAACTATGCAACTCCAAGTTCCAGAGTGCAATTTTAGTGTACGTATTTATACTTTATTTTCGATGGCTATTTGGCTGCAATAAAAGTATTATTATCTATACTAATATATAAACATGAGATGGTGCAAGTCTGTGTATTACTCAATCACACAAGAACCACTGGTCTGATTTACATGAAATTTTACATGAAAGTAGCTGATTTACCTGGTTAACATACTGGCTACTTTTGATTTCGATACTTCGATACACTATGTAAAGATGGCGACCATTTTAGTGACGTCACTACACCCTTTGGTTTCAAACTTCCATATTTCCATTTCAAATAAAAAAAAAGTCCTCTCGGCACGCCGGAAGGCGGAGGTAGATTTCACCGGACAAACTTGGGGATAGGCGAAAATAGGCAGAATATGCAGGTTTTCGTAGAAGGATCAGACCTCATTTATTGCGAGAAGGTATTTTATAATTGGAGCGTAATTAACTTTAATTTTCGTCATTTTATGCTTATTTTAAACATTTTATTGTCTTATGGGAACGGTAACATTCTTGTCATTTGGAGTCCATTTTTAGCCTACTTTTCACATTTTGCAAAAATGAGAAAAAAGTAGACTTATGAGATCGGGCAAATGTGTGTCTGTCTGTCTGTCTGTCTGTCTGTCTGTCTGTCTGTCTGTCTGTCCTTCTGTCTGTCTGTCTGGCTGTGTGTGTGTCCCCCCCTATCAACTCCTAAACGGCTGCAGCAATCGAAACAAAATTTGGTAGGAGTAAAGATCTACACCTGAATATCTCACGGCTATATTTGAAAATGATGTCAGTGCTACCAACTGCTAAAAATTCGCAATTGAAATTTGAGCTCCATGTTGGATATCTTGGAAAGTATGAATGGGAGCTATTTCAAAATTGGTACACGTACAGACCATAATATTTCAGTTTAATTTCCAGGAGGCCAAACATGGCAGTGTTGCCAAAATGATTATAAGCCTCCTGATAAGTCCAATTTTTAAATGCATATAACTTCTACACTATCAATTGGAATTCAACCAAATTTCGTATGTTGTATGTGTACATAACCAGATATGACTGAGCGTATTCTTAAGACCTACCAGGGCTGCCAACTGTTAATAAATGCTCCTAATTTATTTTATCCAAATACCAATATATCAGAAAGTATGCAAGCCGACAGCTTTAAACTATGCACACGTATAGTACCTGACATTCTATATTAATTTGGAGTAACTTATATACGTCAGTGCTACCAACATGATTCTAAGCCTGCTGACAGGTCCAACTTTAAATACATGCAACTTCCATACTATCATTTGGATTTCAACCAAATTTCGTATGTGTTATGTGTAACATAACAGATATGACTATGCGTATTCTAAGGAGCAACCAGGGCTGCCAACTGTTAATATGTGCTGTCCCTATTTTTGTTACCCTAATATCAATATATCAGAAAGTATGCAAGCCAATTGCTCTAAAATTTGCACACGTATAGTACCTGGCATTCTAGACGAATTTGGAGTAACTAATATACGTCAGTGCTGCCAACATGATTCTAAGCCTGCTGATAGGTCCAATTTTAAAATGCATGTAACTTCTATACTAACTAATGGATTTCATTCAAAATTGGCACAACAATTTATCATATTATTTCAGATTATTTCTGACCAATACATGCATGACATTGTTGCCAACATGATTTTACGCGCGCTGTTAGATCCAATGTTTAACTGCATGTAACGTCCATGCGATTCATTGGACTTCAACCAAATTTTGTATTTTGTACCTTAAGAGATGGAACTAAGAATATATTCAGTCATCAGGGCTGCCAACTGTAGTGTTCTATTAGGATACATTATGCCAGGTATACAGTATTTTGAACTAATTGGAAATTTCGATATTAGCAACTTAATTTCGTCATTATTCTAGATAGGTTCATATTCTGTAGAATAATCATTGGCATGAAAAGTAGGCTGTATAGTTCTTAACGGAACTTCTTGTTATACTTGTGGTCACACTGTACTTATGCAAGGTTTCGACACTGATGTGTAACTATGTAACGGTCTGTTACTTCTTCACGCAAAATTATATCTCCCGCAGAGATTTTGGTTGGTTCCTCAGTTTAGGGGCTGCGACAACGCGATCATGTAACCCCGTGTACTTAGGGATGGCTGTATTAGTCTGTAATTCATGTAAGGACTGCAGACGGTCAATTTCAAGCAGTAGTTCCTAATGTTGCTACCAGGTACTACCGTCGACGACACCTACCTGTGAACTTGGCTACTAGATGCCACCGCAGCCAGCAACTCGCAACGAACGTTGGAATTTCCCCTCCAAAGGAAAGCATACTGAGGGATTTTTAGCGCTCTTAGAAAATCCGACGACTTCGGCCGGCTTTGAACTCGCGACCTTGGGCATAGACATTCAGCATGCTTGCTACCAGTTACGTCACCGAAGCCGCTTCACACTTAGTCAGATGGAATTCTGAATCTGATCTCGTGCAAGTGCGTTATCTTGGCAACGTCTGATGGCTCATCCCTCATCAATTTAGTAGAGTTGCCATGGCAAGCACTGATAGCTCTTGGCATTTTCTTATAATTCCGAAATCATTTTTCTCATCCCTTGGCATAATGGTGGGTCATATCAAAAATTCTTTAAGACAAAATTTTAGGTAATTATTAGGGGAATATTGTCCATTTTGTACGGTTTTGAGATTGTGCCTATTAAGAGAGATGATTAATGTTTCCCGAAAAACCCACTTTTTCCCACCCCTTTGGTCAATGGTTAGTGCTATAAAAAAACATAAATTTTTGGGCTTTATCCGACACATAGTATGAACGTTGAACGGATTCGATATTTCACATATTAAGAGAGTTATAGCAATATTTCACTTTTTCGAAAAAAGCCCCCCATTTTCACCCCCTTCGACCGATTTAGCCCAGTAACGAACTCGACCGAGATTTTATAGGTATACATATTCGGTAAAAAGTGATTGGTGAAAAATTACGGCAGTTATCGTGTCCACAAGAAACTGATATATATATACTTTTGAACTGACGGTGGTTTTGGGGTCTGGGGGATGTGAAACGCGAAGATATGTCGAAATTTTTCGGAAGTCGAAACATGGTACCCATTGCAATAGTTAGCTTTCTAATGAAATCTACCTCTGGTTGGTTCCTCAGTTTAGGGACTGCGACAACGCGGTCATCTAACACCGTGTACTTTGGGTGAGTGTAGAATCTGTCTGATAAACGGTGTGAATTGTAATGGATGTATTAGTCTGTAATTCAGGTAAGGACTGCAGACGGTCAATTTCAAGCAGTAGTTCCTAATGTTGCTACCAGGTACTACCGTCAATGACACCTAGCTGTGAACTTGGCTACTAGATGCCACCCCAACCAGCAACTCGTAACGAACGTTGGAACTTCCCCTCCAAAGGAAAGCAAACTGAGGGATTTTAGCGCTCTTAGAAAATCCGACGACTTCGGCCGGCTTTGAAACCGCGACCTTGGGCATAGGCATTCTGCATGCTACCAGTTACGTCACCGAAGCCGCTTCCCACTTAGTCAGATGTCAAAGTCAACCCCTGGCACCATCCAGCCCATGACGGGCTAAGGCCGACCAAGCGACCGCTGCCCAGCCATTTGGCCTGCAGATATTGGGGTGACGCGTGATCAGCGCGTCGGGTCCCCTCGGCCGTTAATATTGGTATTCGTGATCGGGGTGCTGTCTCACTGTCAGACAGCTACTCAATTGTCCTCACGAGGCTGAGTGCACCCCGTTCCAACCCTCACGTCAGTTTTAAAATCCCTGACGGAGCCGGGGATCGAACCCGGGGACTCCGGGTGAGAGGCTGGCGCGCTACCCCAACACCAGGGGGCCGGCTTAGTCAGATGGAAATACTGAATCTGATCTCGTGCAAGTGCGTTGTCATGGCAACGGCTCATCCCTCATCAATTTAGTAGTGTTGCCATGGCAACCTCTGATAGCTCTTGGCATTTTCTTATAATTCCGAAATCATCTTTCTCATCCCTTGGCGTAATGGTGGGTCATATCAAAAATTCTTTCAGACAAACGTTTTAGGTAATTATTAGGGGAATATTGTCCATTTTGTACGGTTTTGATATTGTGCCTATGAAGAGAGATATGATTAATGTTTCCCGAAAAAACCACTTTTTTCCACCCCTTTGGTCAATGGTTGGTGCTATCAAAAAACTTATTTGACATAAATTGTTGGCACTTATCCGACACATATTATGAACTTTGAATGGATTCGATATTTCACGTATTAAGAGAGTTATAGCGAAATTTCAATTTTTCGAAAATAGCCCCCCATTTTCACCCCCCTTCGACCGATTTTGCCCATTAACGAACTCGACCGAGATTTTATAGGGATACATATTATGTAAAAAATTCAAAGTGATTGGTGCAAAATTACGGCAGTTATCGTGTCCACAAGAAACTGATATACATATATACATATATACAGGGTGTATTTGATATGATGGAAGTCCGTTACACTGGTGATAGAAGAGACTATTTTAAGCTTCCTAGGTAAAAAATTTGTCATCTATCTTGAAATTGATAATTAATCATTAAAAAGTCAATGTTTTTAGTTATTTCAGAAACTAATCAGGCAGAAAGTGGTGCGGCAGGCTGGGGTAAACGAGGCGGAGCCAGGAGAGACGACGCGCGAAGGGGAAGTTGTTACGTAATCGGAGCATTGACCTTACCGGTTGACTTGAGGGGTGGTAGGCTATCAGCTGTTATGAGGATGAGCTCTACCGTCTCGTAAGAAAATGTGCATTGCCGTTGTTCTTGTTGTTGTTGTTGACAACGCACGCAATAGCTTGGGACGTTAGGACCGGTAGTATTGTGTAGCCTACTTTGTAAGTGTGGAATTCATTGATTGATGTTCATGTATAAAATAATTTCGATACTCAGCCCTGATGTATCATTGGCGTCCGTGTCGGATCTTCTGTTGACTAGTTTCTGAAAATACTAAAAACATTCACTTAATGAAATGCAGTGTGACAAAATTCCGACATCCCGTAGTCTGTTCAGAACTAGGCATTTTGGACGGAAGTAAAATACTTGATGTTTTGTTTGAGAGGCTTGGCGATTTTGGTCATTTAGCCCCATGTAGCTGGGTGTGGGTAGAATTTGTGTGATGACCTGTGTTTTGTGGTTTCTGTAGTAATGTGGGTATTTGTAATTCAGGTGAGGATTCGGAAGAAGGCGCCGGCCGTTGGGGCAGTGCAACTACCTCTCACCTGGAGGCCATGGGTTCGATTCCTGGCTCCATCAGGGATATTAGAAACTGACGTGAGGACTGGAACGCAGTGCACTAAGCCTCATGAGGGCAATTGAGTAGCTGTCTGACAGTGAGGCAGTTCCCGAGTCAGGAAAATCAAGATTAATGGCCGAGGGGACCCGATGCACTGACCACGCGTCACCCTAATATCTGCAGGCCAAATGGCTGGGCAACGGTCGTTGGTAGGCCTAGGCCCTTCATGGGCTGCACTGCCAGCGATTATGATTATTGAGAAGAAGGCGGCCGTGGCCTTAAGTTAGGAACAATCCCGACATTTGCCTGGGGTAGAAGTGGGAACCCATGGAAAACTACTTCCAAGATTTAATACTAGTACGGTACCACATGTTCATATTGTGAATTGTCCCATCCCATCTCCAGCCCTCGGGTGGCCATTAACTGGAGAGAGGGGGAGGGGGGGGGGGGGAGGGTTGATTTATTGGTCCATCAACAATGTAAATACATATGAAAATACACGAAAATGAAAATAAAATACAAATACATTGTTATAATACAGTGTTATATTAATAATAATAATAATAATAATAGTCTAATAATAATAATAATAATAATAGTCTAATAATAATAATAAGAGTCAGCATGTGTAGTTCTGGTGGTCGAGTGCTAACCTTCCCGAGGGTGCGATCTACGTTCAGTCATGTAGTAAATGAATGGGATCTAATACGATCATGTCGATGGATTTCATGGCACATACAAGAAATCCTACGTACATTAAAGTCTGGCAACTCGACATACCAAAAAGAAACATAAAAGAAGTTAGTGTGTCTAAAAGCCTATTATTACTATTATTAGTATTATTAATAGTTTTATTACAGTTGTTGCACTATCTTCACACAAAGATAGACCAACAGTTCCTTAAATTAATTTACCAAATCTTTAGGATTTCTATTTTCTATGCATAGTCCATGAAGCTGGCAAAATCCTAGACAGATCTTCCATCACTAGTCATGTTGCCACTCCCCATGAAGGTGTGAATCAGCTGTTCATAGGCTCGGTTTGTGTATTTCAATGTCATTGGCAGACAAGGCGAGGAGGTCACTCAACTGCAGACTCTGGTCAACATTCCTCAGCGTAGGAGGGGAGGGTGACGGGGAGAAGTCAGCTCTGCTGCTGAGGGGAACGAAGTGAAAGCCCGTTTCCAAGACATTGACCGACGATTTTTGTGATTTAATTCCACCTACACTAATTAAGATCCGACTTAATTTCATGAAGATATTTGCTTAGAATACCATCTTCTATCACCAGTGTAAAGGACTTCCATCATATCAAATACACCCTGTATATATACATACATAAATTATATATAAACTTTTGAACTGACGGTGGTTTTGGGGTCTGGGGGATGTGAAACGCGAAGATATGTCGAAATTTTCCGGAAGTCGAAACATGGGACCCATTGCAATAGTTAGCTTTCTAATGAAATCTACCTAAGAGGACGCTAAGAAATAGAAAACTTTTGAAGGCAATTACGAGGTTTGAAATTTAATTTTCTATCCAAAAGATCCTTATCACCTTTCGTGTATCTCCAATGGTTAGCGAGTAAAACCTAAATATGTGCTATAAAACACGGTCAACGCTAAGCGGTGTAGTTGGACAAAATGTTCCATCCTTACTCTCCCTCCGCGCAGCACCTCGCCTATCCCCTATATAACTGTCACCTTTATGACCCGTAGCGAAGCACGGGAGATAAGTTTTGTAGATCTCCGGCCAGTTGTCTAGTTGGAGAAGAGTGAACTTATCGACACTCATTTATTAATTGAATATATGCTTGAGAATCTACTAGTTTGGTCCTCTCAAGTTCTACTCGCGCTGTAGGTTATGTTATACTCACAAAGAATTGAAGACGTTGGGAATATGTTTGTTTATTGATTACCAACACCTTATGTACTTTTATAATCCACTTTACATGAAGCCTAGTTATCACGAGTCTGTCTGATATAGAGACAGCTCCCTTAGCAGCGACCACCTGGTCTGGTTGAAAGTTATGAAGAGAGAATGTCTCCTAGCCGAGGCATCTCGTACAAGTTACCTGTGAAGAGATCGAGAATGAGCTCTGCATCAGAATATAACATTAGATTTCTCTGATGGGAGAAATGCTTGACACAAACAGAGATTCACCAATAGCGTGTATCTCTAGTGGTAAGAGGGTGTGGCAGCCAATCAGACCACAAGCTTTGGGGCGGTGGTTGGCCTGACCTTACTGCTGTTGTTCATATTGCTACAAACTCCTATTCTAGGAAATATTATGAGAAAGGACCAGAATATGTGTCCCTTTCGAAAGTATGGAGACAGTCTGGAAAGTTAAGAATGTGTTTACTGTGACCAACTCTCAGTTTAGGTCTTCCAAGAAATATCTAATACAAATATGTCCACTTAAAATGCTACTGTTCACAATAGTACGGTTTTAGTTTATACATGTTCTGCCCGTGGGCTTGGAGTGAGCTGTTGTAACATTCTGACTTCCTGAAGAAAATATACTCTGTCTCTCATGGACAATAGAAATGATAATAATAATTATTATTATCATTTAAAAACTAAAATTAGCGTTTGATACGACTTGGTCATGGCTAGTAAGGGGTTTACTGGGCAGCGGACATGACTCGGGTACTTCAGCTAGTTATTAATATTTACGACGTTTTGCAAAACTAAGGAGCATGATTGAATCTATTTAACAGCTGAATTTGAATTACCTGTCTTCTCTTCCCAAGATCTCTTCATTCTCTCACTATGATTCTTCATCCTTTCTTCTGTCCATGCAGTGGTGGCTCTCATTCGGGGGTTTGTAGCAAAATGATATTTGTTCTGAAGCTAGATCTATCCCAAAAAAAATCGTCTCTTAATTTGATTTCTTGAAGGTTATTCTCAATTTCGATTGTCCAGTTATCCTTGGATTTTAGCGAGGAGACATGATTAAATGTCGTTTTATTAAGTCTTTCATTGTCCATTGATTGAATATATCCATAAATATTTAATCGTCAATTGGCGGAAAACCACCTCAGGATGGCCGTTTTAAGAGCAAGGATTCGAAACACCGACATCTGGATTTGCTGTAGCTCCTCATTACAGCCGTGGTGCAAAGAACAACAACTTACTGAGTTCGTTATCTTCATGAGAGTGTGACTTTGTAGATGGTTCCTCCTCTGTGATTTGTATTTTCAGCTGTAACTCAATAACCTTCATAGCTAACAATGTCAGTAATGGTGCCTCAAGCTAACAAGACCTCTTTATGAAAAAGAACTCTTCAAAGAAAATAGAAACGGTCTTATGTTACTGCAGCGCACGGGAAATATAATAACTTAATAATAATAATACTCATAAACAAGAAAGGAAAATATTTAGTCCTGCGTGCGTAGAGGAGAGTTGACCGACGTTTGGCAGGCGCGGATCTAGAGTTTGGCTTTGGGGGGGGGGGGTCAGAGAATCGAAATTGTTAAGAAAAATGGTATCACTAAAAACGCAATCACAAAATAACCAAACGTACAAAACCAGACCAATTTTTTTGCAAGCTACATGGATAGAAATTTGATGCGTTTAGCACACCAAAAATATTCGTACAAATTGCAACGGCGTGTTTTGCGACTTTTACATCGAGCTTCGAGGAAAGTATCAAGGTACGTCACAGTTTCGGCAAGTCGAGTTGATACCGACAAAGGAAGAAAGTCACAGCTTAAATTGCGAACCAAGCTTGTAGTTTGGACGTCGGCAAAACTTTTTTGGTGCGAAAAAAGCCCCAAATTTCTATCCGTGCATTGCTGCACATTCATCGTGACATCTCTATACACATCGATTCGGTAGTCACAAGGTTTGATAAACATAATCGATGAGTTGATTTTGTTATATAAATAATCGTTTTTATATAACAGGTATGAAGTTGTAAACATGTACAGTTGAAACAGAACATAATAATTGCAATAAAGATATTTTCAGTATTTTTTTTTTTACCGTATGGCTTTTAGTGCCGGGAGTGTCCGAGGACATGTTCGGCTCGCCAGTTTTGTAGCTGCTTCGAGACGGACACCCAATGGGTGAGCTACAAGTACCGTTGGGGAGGGAAGGAGGGAAGTTGGAATGTAAGGACGAGGAGTTGGAAGGTAGCGGCTGTGGCCTATAGTTAGGGACCAACCCCGGCATTTGCCTGGAAGGAAGATGGGAAACCACAGAAGACCATCTTCAAGGTTGCCGGCGGGGGGATTCGAACCTCCTCGCCTCCCGGATGTGAGCGACTGCCATCAGTCATGCCGTAACCACCACGGCTAACTCACCCGGTATTTTCAGTATTGAATAAAATAAAATAAAAACTGTTTTTCAGTTAAAATTCTTTAAGTTTTATTTGTCTGGTTATTGAGTATTGAGTTTGCAAAAAAATGTCTCCGTTTGGGGGGGGGGGGGGGTCATAACCCCCGTGACCCCCTCCCCACCTTGAATCCGCGCCTGACGTTTGGGATAGTAGTTGTGCAGACCTAAGGTCAATAACACTGCAGTAGGTGATAGTGCTGTGAAGGGGCCTGATGTCATTTGCCTTTCATGCTGCTAACAGACACGTTATAGCAGCGAGAATAATTTGGTTCGCCTCAGCTGGGATGCTTGATATTGGAAGGAATTTACAAGAGGAGACAATTGGAAATTCCTGGCTGGGAGTAAAACCCTCTTCAAACAAATGTTGAAACTTTTAATTACAGTGCTCAATATTCCAGACTGCTATTGTCCTGCATTCATCAAGGAAACGGGTTGGGAGATGTTCAATATAGTTTGAGAATTAGACTAAATAATTGAAGCCATTTTCAGTGTTGACTTAGTAATCGTAATTTGATGTTTTTCAATCGGTCAACACAATTGTACCCAAATGTGATGCGTTATTCCTTAATCCTGAAAAAATATTTACATTAGATTAATAAATACTTGGATGACGAAGTTTCGACCGTCAAGCAATCATCTTCAGATCCATTACACTTAGACTGTAATATCTATGTCCAAAAGTATGGCTGAAAGTATTTACAATATGTACACTTAATTAGTTAAGATAATTAGTACTGCATTACCCGTCGCGGCTTCGCCCGCGAATATTCTAATTGTAAAGTGTACATTTAGAAAAATCTCAATCATGAATGCTATGACTGATTTATCCTTGGTATTAATAATAAGACTTTATCAATTCAGCTATTGGTGCAGTGGTTAGGGGTTTGTCATTCCTTCATAGGTAGGATCAGAGCAAAGTTAGTTTTCTGGGAATATCACAGACACTGTTAATTTAAGGGCCTTTAAATATAGTTTTCGGAGACCCCTTATAGTCGGGTGAAAAAGACCTTTCGTACCACACTCACACGTGAAAATTGCGTGAAAAATTCTAGAGTGCCCCTTGACCCCCTTAAGCGCATTATACTGCATGTATTGATGAATTTTACAGCTTAATTTGGTTCAGTGATAACCTTATAACCGTCTGGAAACTTTCACAGTAATGTAATAATTGGAATTGCATTGCGTCTTACAGAAATAGATGGACCTGTGAGATTCTGTTACCATGGTTACCGTGTTGCATTCTTTCATTATTTCATTGTAAATATACATGTTTTAAGGTATTTATTTAATTGTGAAGCATTTAAAGAGTGAGTGCGTTTCGCTTACGCATTGGGTTATGCTGAACCTGTAGGTACCCCATATGTGTAGGTTGCTGTTAATGGGACCTTATTTTCGGCACAAAACTGGAATGGGACCTTAGTAGAATAATATAGGGAGGGATTGTATTGCGTCTTACAGCAATATATGGTCCTGTGAGATTCTGTTAGCATGGTTCCCGTGTTGCATTCTTTCATTGTAAATATACATGTTTTAAGGTATTTATTTAATTTTGAGGCATTTAAAGAGTAAGTGAGTGCGTTTCGCTTACGCATTGGGTTATGCTGAACCTGTAGATACCCCATATGTGTAGGTTGGTGTTAATGGGACCTTATTTTCGGTACAAAACTGGAATGGGACCTTAGCAGAATAATATAGGGAGGAATTAGTTAAGATAATGCAACTAGTCAATATTTGTTAGTTATAGTCTATGTGATGTTTTGTTATGATAATGAAAGTGGTGATTGATCTCCAAATTTGCTTGCTTAGTGTGAATATGTGATTGTTGATAACTGGTCAGTTCAGATTGTATTGTGCAGGCTACTTAGCAACTATTCATCGACCCTTCCTTTAGTCATTTTCAAGAAAATTTTCGATTTTTTTATTGGCTCATTCGATAGTATGTCCTCTCTAGTTTCCAGAAATATATAGTTTATACTAGTTTTATTGTTGTTTAGCTCATTTATATTCACTTTAATGATCGATGTGCACGCTTTTCATCAGCTGTCACTTTGACGCATAGGTGGAGCAGATAAAGCAAACATTAATATAGCTTTGAAACAGTCTACTCCAGAACTAAAACAATGTAGGAGATACTCTCTGGTCGAAGAATGCAGAAGATTGACCTAAAATCCAAAGAAAAGGTAGTTTTTATGAGTTGAAAAGTATACTCTAAATATGTACCTCAACTTTAAGTTACGATTTCTCTCACTTCATTTTTTCAATATTTGTATTGACTTGGGCAGTTAAAATGTCCACTTAGAATGCAGATATTGGTTTCATTTAAAGACTGAAATATAGACAAATAATGCAGCTATGTTGTAAATGAAGCCGTTAAATTTAAATTAGGGATCGCGTCCCCCACAATTAATTTATTTTTTCAATCAAAATAACGTAAATTGTAAAACAATCAATGATATAAAAACGATTCTGCTATACAACATTCTGAACATACAGCAGATCAATTTGTGACAACAATGACTCAATTAAGTTGAAAAAGAGCAAAGATATCGCGTCCTAACAATGCACGTTATTTTTGTGATAAATCTTTGAAAAAGACCCCCCAAATTTATTTAATTTTTCTTTTTTGGCAAAAATCCACTAGTTTATATTCTTGGAATCAGTGATATCAATTTCAAGAAAATAAGATAACTTGTCATGAAATGTCTTCAGTAGTGTAGATGAGTACCTTAGTCGACTCTCAAGAGTCGTACGCGGTCCGGATGTGAGCTGGATGACGAAGTTAACTGCTCTCATTGAAACTGGTCATCCAAGTGTATTTATCAATCTCATGTTTTTTTTCTATTTCAGGATTAGGGAATAACCCATCACACTTGGGTACAATCGTGTTGACCGACTGAAAAACATCCAGTTTCGATTCAGCATCTCGCAATATGTAACATTCAAAGCATGTACAGTGATGGACGAAGCAAAGAGGATATTAAAAGTAGGTTAACACAGGCAAAGAAAGCATTTAAACAGTAAAGGAATCTGTTTACATCGAATATAGATTTAGGTATTAGGAAGTCCTTTCTGAAGGCCTTTGTCTGGAGCGTGGCACTCTATGGAAGTGAAACTTGGTATGTTGGAGTAGCGAAAAAGAGGAGAATTGAAGCGTTTGAAATGTGGTGTTACAGGAAAATGATGATCAGATGGATAGATAGGATTACGAATGAAGAGGTATTAAGCCGATTGGGAGAGAGATATGGTGACTGCTAATGAAGATAAGAGATAGGTTGGTAGGACACATACTAAGACTCTCAAGAATAGCAAACTTAGTTATAGAAGGAAGGGTTTAGGATAAGAAATGTAGGGGTGGACCAAGGTTCGAATATGTTCAACAGATTGCCTCGGATGTAGGGTGTGGTAGCTATGTAGAGATGAAACGATTATCTCAGGAGAGAACCATGGAAAGCTGCATCAAACCAGAAGACTCAAACAACAATACAGTACTGTATGTTTAACGCTAATTAATCGGGGATGAGAGGCAATTACATTCTATGTGGGGGCTGGCCTTTATAGCTCTTCCTGACACCAACTTCTTCATCGAGTAGTGTTCGAAGCATAGACATTAATACAGATAATGATGATAATAATAATAATAATAATAACAATAATAATAATAATAATAATAATAATAAGTGCCGCTACGGCTGTCAACCGTCAGAAACAATACATCATATTACATCTGCATGTAGATATTTCCTGGCGACCGAGCACAAACAAAGGCATGATGCAGTTGCTAAAATCTTGCATCAGGAGTTGGCTGATAAGTTTCAGCTTCTGAAAGGAAAGAAAGTTCCGTACCACCAATATCAGCCAGAGTGTGTTCTCGAAAGCGAGGAATACAAGTTGTATAGGGACCGAACTATTTTGACTGATCAATCGGTATCACACAACAGGCCGGATCTGGTGGTTGTAAGTAAGAAAATCAAGCAAACTACCTTGATTGATGTTGCGATTCCTAACAACAAGAATCTCCAGTCAAAACACATAAAAAAGATCAGCAAAATCAGCGAATTGGTTGATCCTATCAAAAGACAATGGCATGTAGAGCGGGTAAATACCTCACCTATCATTGTCTCAAGTAGCCTACGGGCGGGATCCCAAGTACGTTTCTCCAAGGCCTTAAAGAACTGGATCTGCATACGTAACTGTACAAACTAATGCAGAAGGCAGTAGTTCTTTCAACAACGCGAATCGTTCGGAAGTTCATGGGTAGCGAAATTCCAGCTTAGAAGTTGCTGTTTCCGTAACTATACTATGGTTCCCTGAAGCCCGTATAGTTATGTTGTAATATACCAACAATGTGTTATATGTACTGTATAAACCAATAATAATAATAATAATAATAATAAAAATAATTGGATGAAAAACTACCCACATAGAATCTACCAAGTATTTAAAAAATCACAGATTCCATCAGAAAAAGGAGACTGAAATGCTACTAAGGTCACATATAGTGAATGGGTTGGAAATAGGTTAACAAAGAAAATATGGAATCTAAATCACTGAAAAAATCAGACATTTCAGCCGGTAGAAATAATACAAGACCAACAAGAAATTGGTATGAGCTCAAGAGTCATTCAAAATAGTATTAGGGACAGGGATCAGGTAGGCTACGTGCCCCGGTACTCGAAATACTGTAAGACACTATCCTAGCATTTTATTGAATGTGATGTGAAAAACCCGGGCATAAACAACACTCAGGATAGCATCTGTCAGCACCGGGATTTGAACCGTTGATCTCCAGACTTGCTGCAGCTGCCCTCGCGGCCTTGGTGCATGACTTAGCGAGCACGGCTACGCCAAGGCTATAAGCAAACATACTTGCCTTTCTGGTGCTCTCATCTGCTGCAACATTCTTTACTTCCTGTTTAACTCTACATTCCCCCTCGCACTTGGTCGTAATATTACAGAGCATATTTTGGAATGAACATATGAAAGAAATCTGGTATTGCAAGCACTTTTAATTACACAGACCTTCCCTCCATTTTATATTATATATTTTGTTATTTATTACAGTCGCAAATTATGTAATCGATACGAGAAACAAATGACTTTAATTTTAATGTGTGGGTTGGCCGAAGGAAGGCGTGTCGTTATTAAAACAGAACAACGTGTGTGTGAGTGTTTTTAATTAGAATAAGCAAATTTATGATCCATTAAAACTACATTGGTGTTTGTTAGTAAGTTGTGGATACAATAATCTTGTGCAGCAGTTCGAGGTGACGGCATGAGAATCACAGTGTAACAAAATGGAGATTTATTCCACGAGATATGCGTATTTGAAAGCGTAATCTAGCGTGCAAACACTCTCTCGAACATTTGTTCTTAATTTAAATTTATCATGCTTGATGTAATTGGATGTCTGTGTAGTTACTCTTGATGGATGCAGTATTTTTGTATTTGTCAGTTGGCACAGGCTAGAGTAAAATATGGCTTTTCACCGCCGTCTCAGTCTCACTTATGGCTGTGATTATATGGAAGCTACTGAGGTATGAGTGGTGCTGAGTAATGGCATTCAGGGCATAGCAAGTGTATATGGATGTCGGTGCTGCTGTTCTGACTCAGTGAGGAATGCAATGGCATACTATCTCACTCCTCACCTTGCCTAGTACGCCTCATTATAGTACTGCCTTGGTTTTTGTGGGTTTATTCCACATAAGCTATGATGCCACTTTTTGAGGATCCAATCAACCTCCGGGTTGACTACCTAACATACAATGTAATAGGCGTGATCAAAAATTTCCGTTTGGGGGCGTTTCTGCGGCGTTCTTGCAACGTAACGCGACTCTGATGCGGGTAAATAAACCCGGACACGTAGGCAATGGATTAGTGTGACAGTCGTGTCTTGCCGAGGTACGTGCGTTAAATGCTGCAACGGGAACTATGGCGATGTTATTAACAAATGCTTCTAAACATGACCAACGTGCAGTTATTCGTTTCTTGGCTGCCGAAGGACGAACTCCGGGGGACATCCATTGGAGAATGACGAATGTGTATTGGGAAGAATGCCTGTCGAAGACCACCGTTATGCGCCAAGTTTCGTGCAGGTCGCGTTTTGACCCAAGGCGCCGGTCGATCTAGGAGACCAGCGACATCCGTTACTGCGCATCACTGGAGAAATTACGGCTTGCAATTAAGGTGAAATGTGCGACAAGGGGTGCTGGGACTTCACGATAACGCACGTGACCATAGCGCGAATGCTGTAACGTAGAAGGTACGACAACTTAATTTAGAGGCACTCAAGTATCCACCATATAGTCCTGATCTCTCCTCATGCAATGATTATGCCTTCTCTTAAGAAAGGCCTTGAAGGGTCGACACTCCCATTGGACGAGGATGTACAGCAGGCGGTTACGGACTTCTTCACGCAGCAGGATACGGTGTTTTACCACATGAGGATCTTCAATCTGGTGTGTCGGTGGGATGAGTGCCTCGTTGCTCACCGCGATTTTGCCTGTTTGGCATACCGATCCTCGACTGTACGACCGTTAAACGGAAATGTTTTTGATCACGCCTTATATGATGGATTTTTCTTTTAAATCTCTCAGAGCATTTTAGGTAGATTTCATTAGAAAGCTAACTATTGCAATGGGTACCATGTTTCGACTTCCGGAAAATTTCTACATATCTTCGCTTTTCACATCCCCCAGACCCCAAAACCACAGTCAGTTCAAAAGTTTATATATAATTTACGTATATATATATATGTATATCTATGTATATATATCAGTTTCTTGTGGACGCGATAACTGCCGTAATTTAGCACCAATCACTTTGAATTTTTTACATAATATTTTTTTTCAAAGTTGAAAGGGCCAAAAATTTATGTTTGAAAAGTTTTTTGATATCACCAACCACTGACCAAAGGGGTGGGAAAAAGTTTTCTTTTTGTGAAACATTAATCATACCTCTCTTAATAGGCACAATATCAAAACCGTACAACATGGACAATATTCCCCTACTACTTACCTAAAACTTTTGTCTGAAATAATTTTTGATATGACCCACCATTACACCAAGGGATGAGCAAAATGATTTCGGAATTAGAAGAAAATGCAAAGAGCCATCAGAGGTTACCATGACAACGCTTCTAAATTGATAAGGGATGAGCTATCAGAGGTTGCCATGACAACGCCATTGCACGAGATCACATTCAGTTTTACATCTGACTCTGTGGGAAGTGGCTTCGGTGACGTAACTGGTAGCATGCTGAACTTCTATGCCCAAGGTCGCGGGTTCAAAGCCGGCCGAAGTCGTCGGATTTTCTAAGAGCGTTAAAAATCCCTCAGTAAGCTTTCCTGTGGAGGGGAAGTTCCAACGTTCGTTGCAAGTTGCTGGTTGCGGTGGCATCTAGAAGCCAAGTTAACAGCTAGGTGTCGTTGACGGTAGTATTTGGTACCAACATTAGGAACTACTACTTGAAATTGACCGTCCGCAGTCCTTACCAAAATTACAGACTAATGCAGTCATCACAATTAACATAGTTTATCAGACAGATTCTACACACACCCAAAGTACACGGGGCTAAACTAAGGAACCAACATCTCTGAGGGAGATAACATTTTGCGTGAAGAAGTAACAGACCGTTTTAGATAGTTACACATCAGTGTCGAAACCTTGCATAAGGACAGTGTGACCACAAATATGAAAATGGACTCCAAATGACGAGAAGGTTACCTTCGCCATGAGACAATAAGATGTTAAATATATGCATAAAAAGACGAAAACCTAAGATAATTAAACTCCAATTGTAAAATACCTTCTCGCAATAAATGAGGTCTGATCCTCCTACGAAAACCTGCATATTCTGCCTATTTTCGCCTATCCCCTACTTTGCCCGGTGAAATCTACCTCCGCCTTCCGGCGTGCCGAGAGGAATTTTGTTGTTACGGAGTACAGTATTTGCTTAATCAGTGGGCAATATCATTCTGTGAATAAAGAAATGTAGGGAATCCAATGAGGGTGCCTGGTCGGGAATTCACGAATATACTGTATATATAAGTACAATGATCGTATTCAACTATCTGAAGGACAATCCTGTGTATAGTACAATGCAATTACAAGGTATAGTGATAATGGTGATTATTGATTTATGGGATGAAACATCTAAGTCATCTGCCCTTATGATATTTTGATAATGAGAAATGAAAATTAAGGATACTTTCTAGGCTTACTCTTGAGCATGTGAACTGTGAACATTATCAGTAAAGTCCTGCGTGGATGCGGATATCCGCAAAATGTTTTGCCATGCGGATAAGCTGCGGATAATGTTTGGAGAAAATTAGCCGATAGTTTCTAGAATACAATCCGAACTTGTTTAACAACATTATTAGGACCCGGATGTTTATGACATACCGGTATCATATCTTTCCGTTGTGTGTTTTTTTTTTTCATGACAAAAGTAAGATGATGATTTAAGCTAATGTCATTCAAATTATGTTATTAAGCATAATTATCACTCTGAACAGTAAAGAGTTGCAATTCTCGCTGTGTAACATTCATTTTAAACATAGCACATGACATACAAAGCCTAAGGGAACGACTTTTTCCTCAAATGTCTAAATATGTTGCTTTAGTAGTTTGTGCTTTATCTAATTAAACATATTTGTAATGTCAGTAGATTCGGATCTCAAACATGGGAATGCCGAAAATTGTCATGCAGTTGCGGGGCGGATACGGATAAGGATTTGTTTATCCGCGCAGGGCTCTAATTATCAGGCATCATTATACTAAGCATTTTCTAGTTTTGTGGCAAGATCTTTGCTAAGATTCTTGTAACGCGCAAAATGTAACTTATTCTCAGCTGGATGATAACCACATCACGATATTTTGAGGTTAAGAAATCTGAAAAATTAATACAAATTGATATTGAAAGGGAATTCATAAAAAGTAACATTGGTGTATTCAGGAACATTTATCTCAGTTGCTTTTTAACAAAATATTTTATAAATTTGTTCACATACTGAAAATAGCTATCTTTAGAATATTAACCTATGCTAATTCTCATCAGTTAGGCTATTATTAGGAAGCAGAGAAATATAAAATATAACCTATTAAAGGTCCAGAAGCTGAAATCTAATTAACGTGGTCCGCAGTCGGCCTAAACGACAGAAGAAGAAGAAGAAGAAGAAGAAGAAAAATATGTAAGTTGGTTGGGATATTTTTTTCTTCGAATCTATCCTAATCATATATACAGGGGGATTACAAATGATTCGTCGGGGTTTGACGTCTTATAGCTTCTAATATATAATGTTCACCCATCTGTACTAATAACCAATCGAAAGAGCATACTTAAAAGTTTTGTTTATGTCACTGCAGGTTTCATTGTGAATCACCAGGTGGCTTTTGACAACAGTTTGCAAAATGGCGACTAATCAACAGAAAGCATTTTGTGTGTTGCAATATGAGAAGAAGGATCCGTCACTACCGTGCAGCGTGCGTTCCGAAGACAGCACCCTAGCATACGGTCACAAACCCACTAAAGCACTCTGCGATGGTATCCACAGTTCAAGGACACAGGCTGCCTCTGTAAAGAAAGGATACTGAAGGAGATTCTCTTCTGTGCCGTGTCACATAGCAACGTTTACGGGCCCTACTTTCTTCCTGGGAAAACTGTGACGGGTGTGACGAACCTACACATGTTACAAGACTTGGCTGTTTCCGAGACTGTTAGCTGATAACCCACACTTCATATTCCAACAGAACGGAGCTCCGCCTCATTGGCATCGAGAAGTGTGTCGCCATCTGAACGAAGAACTTCCTAACAGGTGTATTGGGCGATGTGCTCAGATGGTCCCCAAGGTCTCCTGACCTTATTTTAATTTTTATTATTTTTCCCCTTGACAGTGCGTACTTACCACCTTTGCCAACAACATTCGCTGAACTCACTGCTGCGCTGGTGGAAATTGACAAGGACATGCTCAAACGTTTATGGGCTGAGCTAAACTACCGCATAGATGTGTATCGTGTAACACGAAGAGCGCACATAAAACATTTGTAATCATGAATAAGAAACTTGAAAATGTGCTTTTCCATACAATGTATCGTTCACTATTTTGTATGTAATACTTTGTGAAATACATTCATCCAAAACTCGATGAATAATTTGTAATCACCATGTAGTATTGACCCCTCCTGCGGCGCTCACAAACGACCGATCGTGACAAATGACCATTTAAATGACAGAGAATAGACATTAATAGTGACGAATTGCACTCTAATTTCCTAAATATTTATAATTTAGAAAATGTCCTTAAAAATGTTGTTAGTGTGCGATTTGCAGATACTGTTGCTGTAGGAAAATACGCTCCATATTTGCTGTCCACTTCACATTCTGGCCGGTGTGACGCCTGCTTCGTGTCATTTTAACATTCTGAGGTCTTTCCTTTATCGTTTTGAATGGATTTTAGAAACAGTAAATCAAAGGAATGAGTACTTAAATCCTATAATTTCTTAAATATCGAATAAGCGGTGAGTGTTACAGCTAAGCTGTCAATCAACGGACTCAGCACATAAATGACATTAGCAGTGACGAATTGCATTCTAGTTTCATAAATATCGTTTTTTGTAAGAAGTGTGCGATTTGCAAAAACTGTTGCTGTAACATGGTGCAATTATGAGTTGTCGTCTTAAACCTTAAAACTGGTTTATGAACATGCGAGATTTATAAAACTAGCAATCCTCACCGGCTTCACTTGATATCTTTGACGGTTTACCCTGAGTAAGCTTATAAGGCGCACGGACGGCAGGTTCCCGATGCAATTCAGAAAAGCCGAGGTGAACAGCGAAACTGCAAAAATATGTACTCTTCTCTGAAGTATTCATTCGATATGAGACGACAGTTTGATGCTGGTTGAAGCTGGGGTGATAGGCTCGCTCCCTAGCTCGTAAACCTGCTCCGAAGCTAGTAATTTAAATTTCCACTGAATGGATATTGTTGGACGAAATGAAGGAAGGAAGGAAGGAAGGAAGGAAGCTTGTAGTTTTACGTGACTGTTATTCTTGCGATCATGAGCCACGGAACCTCCTATTTACGTGGAATCCGAACCACAGGACATGGCATTTCACTTTGAAAATCTCACATGTATTGACCGGGAATCGAACCTGGTCCACCTTGGTGAGAGGCCAATAGCTTGACCGCTGCGCCTCCATGCCCCTGGACGAAATGATGTATTAAAGATAGAGATATGCTATCCTGGACTTTTTTTGTAGAACTTTTCATGCTGAACAATTCTTTCACTCATAGTAAATAAATATTTTATGTTGGTAGAAGTGATTTTATATAATACTAGCAGAAGTACCCATTCTTCGAACGGTCGTCGGTATTAGTAACCAGACGTAATCAATTGAGCTACTGTTGCAATGGTTAGGGGCTTGGAACCTGTTTGTCGACAAAGATAAATGATTAGTTGAAATATGCTCTGAAACTAATTTACCTAACGTGTACTTCCTGACGTGGAAATAAAATTGAAAACCTCGTAGACGAAACGCAATACACGTCATGTTGCTGTTTGGAGATATAATAGACCTTTTGTACGACATATCGCACGTTTAAGTCGTGTGAAAAAAATCTATGGTAACCCCTGACCCCCTTAAGCGCATTAATGAATTTTACAGTTTTAGTTGGTTCCGTGATAACCTTATTGTCATTTGCAAACGTTCACAGAAATTTAATAAATGGAGTGGCATTACTTCTTGCAGAAACAGATGGAAAGTTGGATGTCACCTTTTGAGATGCTTTTGTCATGGCTATTGGCTTGCATTCCTTCATTAGTTTATTAAATGAAATTAGTTTTCTTGGGATATCAGAAACTGTTGGTATTAGAGGCTTAAAATGTAGTTTTCGGGAACCCTTTACGGCTATTTATGGTCCCCGAGATTTTATTCTGACACCAAGGGGCAGAAAATAAGCTTTGTCTCGTCGTTGTAGGCCGTAGTATAATAATAATAATAATAATAATAATAATAATAATAATAATAATAATAATAATATAACAATATAGAGATAGGGACGTAATAGACCTTCCGTACCACACCCGCACGTGTAAATCGCGTGAAAAAAATTCTAGAGTACCCCTTGACCCCCTTAAGCGCATTATACCCTATGTATTGATGAATTTTACAGCTTGATTTTGTTCCGTTATAACCTTATAACCGTTTGCAAACTATCTCAGTAATGTAATAAATGGAATTGTATTGCGTCTTATAGCAATAGATGGACCTGTGAGTTTATGTTGCCATGGTTACCGGATTGCATTCTTTCACTATTGTATTAAATGAAATTAGTTTTCTGGGAATATCTCAAAAACGGTTGGTTTTAGGGCCTAAAAAGGTGGTTTTCGGGGGCCCTCATTTCTCACATTGAGGGGCTGAAAATGAGCTTTGTCTCGCCTTTCTACGCCTATTTCCGCAAGTGTTTTAAGGGGGTAGGCCCAATTTTATTGGAGCTACAGAGACGAATTACATCAATGATTAGTGTCGTGCCTCTGAAGGATAGCTGTACCAAATTTTACGTTGATCCACCCAGCCGTTCTCGAGTTATAAGGGAACATACTTGTCCACAGACAAACAGACAGACAGACAAACAAATTATTTTCGCGCGCATCTATCATAAAACAGTCTGAAACGCGTAAATAACGCAAATTTCCGTAGAAATTCAGAAAAAACAGACAAACTTTCATTCTTATATATAGAGAGATTTAACATGTCACTCGGGGACACCAGAAGTAAACAAGTATCAATTTTGAACGACTTTCATTAACTTAAGTTACTTTTAGTTCAACACTATAAGTTCGTTCAACCTCGTGAGCGATAGGCGTACTTACTTTCTATAATATGTTTTTATAGCAACTAAAATCGAAGATTTACCGTTCTGTCATTCGCCCCGTGGCGCTTATGGCACTGAATCCGATCACCAAGGAAGCATAACGTCGGCCAAGTGTCATGGAGACCAAGATGCTTAGATGGACAGCTGGCATTACTAGGTTGGATCACATCCCCAATGAAAGAATAAGGGATTTGGTGTGGCGGCAATCAACAACAAAATCCGTGAGGGTCGTCTGCGATGGTTTGGGCATGAGCTACGCTCAGGAGCGGACACCATTGCAAAACAGGGCTACACACTAGAGGTCGCCGGGAAAAGACCAAAGGGGCGACCGAGACAACGTTGGACCGATACACTGCACAGGGGTCTGAAAAGCGTCAGCCTACATCCGGACATGGCCCATGACCGAGTACAGTGGAGACAGCGGATTCGCATACCGGACACTGCCACGAGGTGGGACAAACGCTAACGCAAAAGCAGAAGAAGATGACAGCAACATATACGAGGAAAGCTCCAAAAATAAGTTTTTTTAAAAATCCAAGGGACCCTTTATTGCTAAACTGACATGCACCATCATTAACTATACACCTTGCACTACGTTTCGACATAGTCGCCACTGTCATTGAGACACTTGTCATTGCGTGCTATCAGTTTAGAAAAAAACACTCTGGAAAAACTCGGTGCCCAGCGATGCAAGGAATTGTTGCGCAGTCTGCTCCACCCCAGCATTGGTGTGAAAGTGACGTCCCGACCTTCGTCCTCCACACTCTGCCGTCCTTCGCTGAAAATGCAACACTAGCGACCGACCATTTGACGAGACATGACCGCTCCACCGTACACGGTCTGTAGGCGTTCATGGATGACTGATACACTAGTCCCACGAGCCCATTCATACCGGATAACAGCACGCACTTACATTGGCGACCATGTTGTCAGTTCACGTCGGTCTGCCATCGTGAGTTGTACTCGAATAATATTGGGCACACCGGTCTGCTGCTCCTCTCTCTTCGTCGGTGCACTGCGCATGCGTCACTACCCCTCCGCTGACGCTCCTTCCGTCGTTGAAACAGCCACGGGTGTGGATTCTTATGGCGATTGTTTGTGTAACCTGGCGTATCATCTGTGCGTGGATGGCTTCTGAGGCGTAGTTGGTAGCATGCTGAGCTTCTATGTCCTAGGTCACGGGTTCAAACCCGGCCGAAGTCGTCGGATTTTTTAAGAGCGTTAAAAATTCCTCAGTATGCCTTCCTTCGGAGGGGAAGTAAAGCCGGCGGGCCTATGTCATAGATTTATGGCATGTAAAAATACCTTCCACTAACTACAGTTGTGTGAAGCAAAATTTGCAGGTTAGGTTTGATTAATGCTCTTAAGTTCCAACGTTCGTCACCGGACGCTGGTTGCGATGCCATTCAGTAGTAGCCAAGTTCACAGCTAGGTGTCGAGGACGGTAGCATTTGGTGGAGAAAGTAAGTACTACTTGAAATTATCGTTTGGAGTTCTTACTTGAATTAAAAACGGATAACTCACACTAATACAGTCATCACAATTAACAGCGGTTATCAGACAGATTCTACACACACCCAAAGTCACGGGGCTACATGACCGCGGTGTCGCAGCCCCTTAACTAAGGAACCAACCAACCTAACTACAGATATAAGCTACCTCCAGCCTTATAACAAATCCATGTTAACAAACTGACATTGCACAAGGCGTGTACTGGGATGGATGTTGGCAATACTGGTGAGAAAAGACCAGTACAAAACCTTCCTGGCTTGAACTAATGCAATTTTCCTTTGTTCCCTGTCATTTCATTTCCGGCTGTGAAAATGTTAACCTTGATGTATGTCAGGCACAACTCCCGCAGGACGCTGGATAATTGCCAGAGAAATATGAAGGATAATTATAACGGTGGCACTTGCGCTGGACGTTTTCACTTGCGAGATAAAAGTTCAAATTGTGGGATTGTTGTTATCTTGCCTCGTCGGTGTCTGCTTCTTTTCTCCTCGCCATAAATACACTGTATCTCTAAATAAATGAAACCCTCCGTACATTTTTGTTGGTTGGTTCCTCAGTTTAGGGGCTGCGACAACGCGGTCATGTAGCTCCGTGTACTTTGGGTGTGTGTAGAATCTGTCTGATAACCGGTGTTAATTGTGATGGTTGTATTAGTGTGTGTATCTGTTTTTTAATTCAAGTAAGGATTGCAACTTTCAATTTTTCATATAGTTCCTACTTTTGCCGCCAAACGCCACCGTCAACGACTACTAGACCTAGTTCAGAACGTAGCTACTAGGCGCCACCGCAGTCGGCTCTTTGCAACGAACGTCGGAACCTAAAAGCGTTGTTTACATTCTTAACCTATACAATTTAGCTTCACACAGGTGTAATTAGTGGAAGGTTCTTTAACATGCCATAAATCTATGACATGGGATCGCCGGCTTTACTTCCCCTCTGAAGGAAGGCATACTGAAGGACTTTAACGCTCTTAAAAATCCGACGTCTTCGGCCGGGTTTGAACCCGCTATCGTAGGCATAGAAGCTCAGCATGCTACCGACTACGCCACCGAAGCTGCTGTAGATTTTTGAGTTAAGTCGCATATCCACATTGAGAACTGCGCAGTTGCACGTTTGGAGATTCAAGATTCGACTCCCGGCGCTGAATTATGCCATTAATAATAGAGGTATATTGTCAAACTGGAATTATACCTTATTAGGTGTTCTGCAGAATCAATTCTAAAATTGCAAAAACGCTCTGTGCCAGAAATAAGAACTATGTGTTTGTTTTCTTATGTGTATGTAGTTCCTTTTGTAAACAAAAGTTTGGTGATTTTCTGTCGGTCAACACGATTGTACCCAAATGAGATGGGTTATTCCCTAATCCTGAAAAGAATTACATGAGATTAATAAATACACTTGTATCACCAGTTTCAAGCGATCATCATCAGAACCATTACACTTTGCTGTAGAATCTATGTCTGAAAATACGGGTGAAAATATTTACAATATGTACACTTAATTAGTCGCAGTATTAGTAGTGCAACTCGTCTGTATTATGTTTATTGTAGTTTTTTGTTGAGATACTGGAAGTGGCTGTGTGGCTTAAGCTCTACCTACAATGCGCTGTCGGCAGACGGTCGATCAGGTCAGAATTCGGTAGTTCACAACGTAGCCACCCACAATGCGCAGTCGTTAAAATGCTAGGCGTAAATAATAACTTTACTTTCATTTATTTTTTGAGAAAGTTGATTGTCGATAACCTAACCTAAAATTTGCGACTTGGAGCTGTACGATTACTTTTTACTGTTGCTAACTGATACAGCATTGTTAAAATTGAGGAAAAATACTCGTACATCCAGTATCCCCTCTTGTAAATAAGTAATAACAATTCCAACTCTGAATTAGGCCAACTGATTTTTGAACAGAATTGTTTTTGTGTAGCTGGTCATTTTTGATTGAACGCCCGAGGGCTCCCAACACGTTCAATCTAATACTACATCATTTCCTAATTTATATTTCGTCATTAGAAAATGTATTTTGGCTAATTTCAGTAGCGGTAGGCCCTACTTTAGAAAATGTTATCGTACGATGAGCTCTCATTCAGCGTTACCGTCCATTGCATTACATTTGCTACAAAGGAAAACATTATAATCAATGAACTGTTTCCTTTTAAATACTTGGGCTCACACATGTCATATAACCAACGGCGTTCCCTCACAAGATCAATGAATATTATCTTCTATCCCAAGATCAGTATATTCAGTAATCATCTTTTTAGATACTGTAATTATGCGAAGAATATAGGCCTACCGCGAATACAACTAGTCAACTACACAGCTGATGACAAGCGGGAAAACGACGAAGTGACGTCAGCTTGTGATCTTTTCTGATTGGTTCTTAAATATGCAGTTGGCTGTGAATGATAAAATTGGCGACAGCCGACCACACGCTGACGATTGTCAACTATCAACTACCGACATACAACTTCACATTGCGAATGACGCCATAAGGGAGCACAGGTCTGACTTCAACTACCGTCTGCCGACTTCGCATTGTGGGTAGAGCTTTAGCGGTAACGTTATCGCTTGCTGGGCCCAAGGTTGAAGGTTCGTATCCTGGCGCAGTCAGCTGGCATTTGAGGTTACGCAAATGCGAGGGAGCCGTGTCAGTAGATTTACTATGTAGAAGATCCTCTTTGGGGCAAAATTCCGGCACCCAGGTGTCTCTAAAAGCCACAGCTGTTAAAACGGACGTACAAACAAATAACATTATTGTTAGATTTCACTTACGCACACATAAGTACTTAATAGCCACAATGTCACACATCCCCTAGGCCAGAGATTCCCAAACTGGGTGAATTCACCCAGTAGTGGGCGAAATTGACAGAATGAGAATTCGATGGGTGATTTGAAAAAAAATGGTGGGCAAATAATTCAGTTTTTATATATAAAAAATATGACCGAGAAGTTTTTGCCTATAAAACAAGGAATAAAATAAAATTGCAAACAAGTAACTTAATTATGCCAAATAATCTTGCCACGAAATCTAGAAATAGGTTAGAAATTGAAAAGCGAGGAGATCTTAGAGTGTTTCTAACATAAAATGGCTCCTGACGTCAACAAATTGATTTAAACTAATCAAATCCATCCCTAACATTAATTAGACATTGGTATTCATGTTCATTAGATATAAAATTTATGTTTTTTCTTTTTTTCTTTAATTCATTTCATTAATTGTTATTCCTTTTTTATACCTATTATTAGTAAATTTTTAATGTACATAATTATATCTAAATAAACATGATGTACCTAGTAAGAAAAAATGTCCGTAAAAATCCTCATTTCTCAACTTATATGTAGTTATTTGAATGTACGTGTTAGTAATTTTATGATTTGTGCGTTTTTTGAAATAAGGTGGGCGAAAACAAATTATAAATCTCGAAAGTGGGCGATGGTCAGAAAATGTTTGGGAAACCCTGCCCTAGAAAAAACAACAGCAATAACCTTCCCGAGTCCGGTGGTAGCCCTGCGCGTTTACGCGGGTCGATCAGAGATATAAGTTATAATCATCAAATAAAATTATATATAACATATAATTTCAATTACAAATTTATAATTTAGTTTTTCTTACCCAACATTCATATTAGAACATATTTTCTTAACAATCTCCCCCCCCCCCCCCCCCCCGAGGGGCTCACATCTAGTGAGACGTGGGTTGGCGACCAAGGGACCCCAGCAGAGTCTGGCATTGCTTCCACTTACTTGTGCCGGGCTCCTCTCTGTCTTCTTTCATGTCGACCTCTCTTGGTCAACTCTTGTTCTCTTCCGACCCCGACGGTATTAGGGTATCCAAGGCCTAGGGAGTCTCTTCCTTTCCCGCCTTAATTGGCCCTTGTCTCATCTTTCCTGATACCCTCCTTCTGCGAGGGGTCAGCCTTTTTTTTTATTTTCATGTTATCTCCTGCCTTCTGCTCAAGGCCCTCAAGGCAGGGTGTATGTAGCCCCACCACTTCTGGTGCACCCTAGATATTGCTACACCCTCAGGGGCTCACGGCTGGTGAGTTCGGGAGTTTGCGACCCCGAGGGATTCCTGAGCTGGGTTCGGTTTTCCCACTTTTATCCATTACCTGTGGGGCGGACCCTCTCCTCTTTCACTTTCCTATCTGCCTTTTATAGCTCTCCTTCCTTCCAAGTCCCTTAATCCGCATTCCTCGAGAGTTGAGGCCATTTCTTTTCCTCCTGTCCTTTATTTGCCTTATTCTCCTTTTGTTTTCCATTTCTTCTTCTAGTATATAAGTTAGTAGTTAGTTTTAGTTATAGTTTACAATTCATCATCATCTTCACGATCACCCACACCATTAGGGGCCGATAACCTAGATGTTAGGCCCCTTAAAAGAACAATTATCATCATCATCATCATCATCATCATCATCATCATCATCATCAACAATCTTGACATTTTAATACTGACAGAAAAAGACCTCAACGTTGGTCGAAACATGTAACATCTTCTTCCTCTTTCCGTGTTTTTGGCCATCTTTGCTTTCACTGTCTCTTATTTCCTTTATACCGGGTGAGTTAGCCGTGATCGTTACGGCCTGGCTGCTGGCAGTCGCTCACATCCGGGAGGCGAGGAGGTTCGAATCCCTCCTCCGGCAACCTTGAAGACGGTCTTTTGTGGTTTCCCATCTTCCTTCGAGGCAAATGCTGGGGTTGGTCCCTAACTATAGGCCACAGCCGATACCTTCCAATTCTTCGTCCTTACATTCACACTTTCCTCCTTAGACAACACTCCACACGTGACGGTACTTGTAGCTCACCCATTTGGTGGCCGCCTAGAAGCAGCTACAAACTGGCGAGCCAAACATGTCCTTGGACACTCCTGGCACTAAAAGCCATACGCTAAAAAATAAAATAATAAAAAAACAACCTTTATCCTTTCTTGCCATCCAGTAGTTCTTCATAACTTCACTTTGTCTCCCTTTTCTCTCTTCCGTCCAGATGTTAACCCGCTTCTTCTTTTCCTTCTCCTGGAAACTCTTTAAATTTTTGATCATATTTCTTAAAAGTGATCTGTCCTCAATAATATCTATTGTTACTTCCATCTCTTCCTTATCCCTTTTTATACTTTATACCCTTTTTTTTTAGCGTATGGCTTTTAGTGCCGAGAGTGTCCGAGGACATGTTCGGCTCGCGAGAGTTTGTAGCTGCTTCTATGCGGACACTCATGGGGTGAGCTACATGTACCGTCGCGTGTGGAGTGTTGTCTGGGGAGGAAAGTGTAAATGTAAGGACGGGGAATTTGAAGGTAGCGGCTGTGGCCTATAGTTAGGAACCCACTCCAGCATTTGTCTGGAAGGGAGATGGGAAACCACAGAACACCATCTTCAAGGTTGCCGGCGAAGGAATTCGAACATCCTCGCCTCTCGGATGTAACGACCACGGCTAACTCAGCCGGTTTTGTACCCATTGATTACCATTCTTGTTTTTGTATATATGACTGAAAATTTGATTTTTGTGAGTCTAGTGATATTCATCCTCATTACGTGTCCAAAGAATTTAACATATATTATCATTAATACTTAAATTAGATATGTTTCAAAGAGTATTGATTGGCGTATTCTTTATCATCTTATAATAGTCAATAACCGTGATATAATAATGAGAGTCCATCGTGTCCATCTTAGATGGTTATTAGCTCCAACTCCACCACTTCATTTTATTTTTCAACGCAAAGTCTCGTGCAGAGCAAGTGAAGCTCAATTAATTAAAAGTTGGTCCCACAGTTTTAGCTGACTGCGTGGCGGAGTTCCAACCCGCCTGAGTGCGGGGGTGTGGAGACCTGCTTCAACTAGCGTTGTACTTTTCAAAATTACTTCCCACGAGTTGCACTCGTATGTATGCAGGGTGTAGCTGAAGTGGTATAGAAGTAGTCGCTCAGCAAGACCTGTGGTCCTCCGGGGTGACTTCAGCCCCCAGGTACACACCTATACAAAATTTCCAACCCCTTCAAAGCGGCTTCGATGGCGTAGTATTAGCATGCTGAACTGCTGTGCCCAAGATAGCGGGTTCAAACCTGGCCGAAGTCATCGGATTTTTTAAGAGCGTTAAAATCATTCAGTATGCCATCCTTCGGAGGGGAAGTAAAACTGGCGGTCCCATGTCATAGATTTATGGCATGTAAAAGATCCTTATGTTATTATTGTTGTTGTAAGGGGCGGAACTACGAGGTCTAAACTTGTGTAAAGCTAAATTTCTAGGTTAGATTTCGTTGCAACGCTTTATCAAAGTGCTAACGTTCACCACTAGGTATCAGTGACATCTGGTAGCGAAAGTTGGAACTACTTGAAATAGAACGGAACTTGTAGCTCACCCTATGGGTGTCCGCTTGAAGCAGCTACAGCCTCTGGCGAGCCGAACATGTCCTCGGACACTCCCGGTACTAAAATCCATACACAAAATAAACATAATAAAGTAATGTAGTGGTCCTCCGGTGTGACTTCGGATGGTTGGTTGGTTCTTAAGTTTAGGGGCTGCGACAACGCGGTCATGTAGCCCCGTGTACTTTGGGTGTGTGTAGAATCTGTCTGTCGGCTCTTGGCAACGAACGTAGAAACCTAAGAGCGTTGTTTACATTCTTAACCTATCCAATTTAGCTTCACACAGGTGTAATTAGTGGAAGGTTCTTTAACATGCCATACATCTATGACATGGGACCACCGGCTTTACTTCCCCACCGAAGGAAGGCATACTGAGAGATTTTTAACGTTCTTAAAAAATCTGACGGCTTCGGCCGGGTTTGAACCCGCTATCTTGGGCATAGAAGCTCAGCATGCTACCGACTACGCCACCGAAGCCGCCGGTGTGACTTCAGCCCCCAGATACACACCTATATAAATGTCTGCCTCGTTGCTTAATGGCTAGCATCCTTGGCTGTCACCACGGAGAATCGGGTTCGATTCCCGGCAACGCCAAAAAAAAAAATTCTGGTCAGATGGCTAGAACGGAGTACACTCATCCTCGTGAGGCAAAACTGAGAAGTGGCAGATTCGATTCCTATCTCGGCCATCCTGGAAGTGGTTTACTGTGGTTTCCTCACTTCTGCTCCAGGTGAATGCCGGGATTTCTTTTTGGGTTTGCGGGATTGGTACGGTATCTAAATTGAGGCCACGGTCGCTTCCTACCCAAATCCTAATTTAATTACAGATATACGCACTAATACAGATATTGCAGTGACACAGGTTATCAGACAATTTCTACACACACCCAAGTGCACGGTGCTACATGACCACCATGTCACACAGCCCCTGAAAATCAACAACACCTATACCAAAGTTTCGTGTGCTCATTTGTCCTTATGCTTGTTGTTGTTGTTGTTGTTGTTGATTCTTTAAGGGTTTGAATGACGATGAATATATTAATACTTGACTTTCAGGTCACTTTCCAGGTCTCACTACCATACAGATTTAACATTTGGTCGGTTGGTTCCTCAGTTTAGGGCTGCGAAAACGCGGTCATGTAACCCCGTGTACTTTGGGTGTGTGTAGAATCTGTCTGATAAACGGTGTTAATTGTGATGGCTGTATTAGTCTGTAATTCAGGTAAGGACTGCAGACGGTCAATTTCAAGTAGTAGTTCCTAATGTTGGTACCAAATATACCGTCAACGACACCTAGCTGTGAACTGGCTACTAGATGCCACCGCAACCAGTAACTTGCAACGAACATTGGACTTCCCCTCTGAAGGAAAGCATACTGAGGGATTCTCGGCGCTCTTTGAAAATACGACGACTTCGGCCGGCTTTGAACCCGCGACCTTGGGCATAGAAATTTAGCATGCTACCAGCTAGGCTACCTCACCGAAGCCGCTTCCCACATAGTCAGATAGAAAACTGAATGTGATCTCGTTGTCATGGTAACCTCTGATAGCTCCTCCCTCATCAATTTAGAAGCGTTGTCATGGTAACCTCTGATGGCTCTTGGCATTTTCTTCTAATTCCGAAATCATTTTTCTCATCCCTTGGCGTAATGGTCGGTTGTATCAAAAATTCTCTCAGACAAAAGTTTTAGGTAATTATTAGGGGAATATCGTCCATTTTGTACGGTTTTGATATTGTGCCTATTAAGAGAGATAAGATTAATGTTTCCCGAGAACCCCACTTTTTTCCACCCCATTGGTCAATGGTAGGTGCTATCAAAAAACTTTTTAAACATAGATTTTTGGCACTTATCCGACACATAATATGAACTTGGAAGGGATTCGATATTTCACATATTAAGAGAGTTATAGTGATATTTCACTTTTTCAACAAAAGCTCCCCATTTTTACCCCCTTCGACCGATTTTGCCCATTAACGAACTCGACCGACATTTTATAGGGATACATATTATGTAAACGATTCAATGTGATTGGTGCAAAATTACGGCAGTTATCGTGTCCACAAAAAACTGATATATATATATATATATAGATAGATAGATACATAAATTATTTATAAACTTTTTAACTGACGGTGGTTTTGGGGTCTGGGGGATGTGAAACGCGAAGATATGTCAAAATTTCCTGGAAGTCGAAACATGGTACCCATTGCAATAGTTAGCTTTCTAATGAAATCTACCTAACATGAGACGGAAAGGCCCGGCTCGTGTAAATGTGTGGTAAATTACAATACAGCCGCATTGTTACTCAACTATAAGCAATATTGTTTGATTGGTTTATTTGCTGCTTTTCTCCTTTACTGTTACAGGAATATTGGGAATTTCGCAATAGAGGTCCGAACACTTTTACCATAAATTATTAATAAATCACACCCTGGGCCTCGGAGGCCCGGCTTATGCACTCAAGGGTTAACTGGGGAAAAGCTGCTTTTGCTTTAATTATTCGGTCACCACGTCTATAAAAGCACCTCCTTCCTAGCCGGCCGTACTTCTCAGATAACAAAATGCATTTACTCGTTTTCTCCTAATGAGAACCGCATTGATGCGCTGCATTGGCGATCAATCTTTGAGAGTTTACACTCTTGTCCGATGTCACTGAAAGCGATGGTTTTGTACGAGAACAAGTCCCAGGTAGACACCAAGGCACCGGTGGTGTAGTCGGTAGCATGCTGAACAGATATGCCCAAGATCGCGGGTTCAAACCCGGCCGAAATCGTTGTTTTTTTAAGAGCATTAAAATCCTTCAGTATGCCTTCATTCGGAGGGGAAGTAAAGCCAACGGTCATAGATTTATGGCATGTAGAAGAACCTACCACTACAATTGAAAAGGAAGGAAGGAAGCTTGTAGTTTAACGTGACCGTTAATCTCGAGATCATGAGCCACGGGACCTCCTTTTTACGTGGAATCCGAACCACAGGACATGGCATTTCATTTCGAAATTGATAGTGTGTAGCCAAATGTGTAGGTTACATTTGGTTAGTAACGCTCTATGAAGCTCCAACGTTCGCCACTAGGTGTCAGTGACTGTGGCATCTGGTAGCTAAAGTTGGAACTACTTGAAATTGAAATTGCCGGGAGCCTTCAGGCATTCGATTAAAAATACGTGCATTGTATCCTGTCATCTATTTTCCAGTTAGAATTATTTCGAAAGTTGATGTGCATTTCTTTAGTCTTCTTGTTATGTCTGTTTAAGCTTATTTCTTTAGCTTCAATGAATAAATACGGTGATAGAAATAATATTAAAAACACACAAGCTAGAAATAAACGCGTACCGTACATTCTAGTTGGTGTTCTGTGTTTATAAATGTTTGATCGTCAGCGTGAATTGAGCCTACCACGTGCATGCCCGCTTAGCCAACTCGAAAACATCGTATTTTGTATCGTAGTTAAATTTATATTTCAACTTGCCACCCCGAACCTTCTGTTCAGTTTGAATACCCTACGTTTTAAGTACCGGTGTTAATAAATAATTCCGATTGACGTGGCTGTTAGTTAAATAATACTAACGGACCAGGGCGAGAACTCTCGCTTGTGTATAGACCACCCGCCCGGCTTTACTGTTATGCGGGCTTCTATAAATATGTTTATTTGTTTAAACGCACTTTTTAAACAAATTGTCGATATTATGAAATCAGAGTGCAATTCATCACTGCTGCTGGTTGTGTGCGCCCCATGTGTATAGACTACCCGCCCGGCACTAGTGTTATGCGGCTGTACGCGGTACAGTTCTGCCAGGGGCTATTGTCTTGTTTATTTGTTTAAAATCACTTTATAAACAAATAAATATATTTCCGTTGACTTGTCATGAAATGCAAGATTTTTCCTGTACTATTGAGACGATTTGTAAGATTTTGGTACAAACCACACCTTCTAACTCCCTCTGGTTTAGGAGCTTGAGTTTTGTGAAACATACACCTTAGCGTATTACTTGTACTGTAAGTAGAATTGGGCTTACCATACAGTTATCGAGTTATCACTTCTTTAGCAAATGTCACAGTGTTCATCTTGTGTATTCTTTCCTTATGGTGGGCCTTCTCTGGTCTCGGGGTAAGTTATGTATTGGAACTCCAGATCCAGAGGTCCTGGGTTCAATTTCCGTCTCTGTTAAGAAATGTAATTCTGGTTTGAGGGTCGAAATGAGGTACATTCAACCTCGTGAGGCAAAACTGATAAGCGATAGGTTCGATTCCTACCTCAGCTGTTCTAGAAGTGTAATTCTGGTTTGAGGGTCGAAATGAGGTACATTCAACCTCGTGAGGCAAAACTGATAAGCGATAGGTTCGATTCCTACCTCAGCTGTTCTAGAAGTGGCTTTTCGTTGTTTTCCTACTTCTACTCCAGGTAAATGTCACGGTCACTTCCTCCAAATCCTAACCTCAATTACAAGCACATACACTACTACAGCCATCACAATGACACAGAATATCAGACAGATGTCACGCACCCAATTACACGAGGCTACATTACAGTCCCGTATTGAAACGAGAACAACAGCAATAGCAGTAATGTAAGCGCGCTAAACAATTGATGCGAGGGAAACAATTTCAAAGGCTGATTTTCATTTGTTTTATTGTCCTGTTATTATTATTATTATTACGAGACTATTATTGTTGTTGTTATTATTATTATTATTATTATTATTACTATTATTATTATTATACATTGCAGTGCCCGTCGGAGGAGCACGATTGGATCTATCTAACAGATCTTGCTCTCTTGTCCTCCCAAATCTATCATTTTCTGGCGTATAAACAGTACAGTGTAATTTTCTCTTTCGTTTGTTAATTCTGAGAAGAAAATATAGCATTTTTCTGAAGCTGTTGTACTTTTCTGTTTTGCAAAATGTCAGTGCATGTTTTATCTTGATAGTAAATGTACTAATGGTTTGTTTTTGCTCTTGCAGGTAAGTACAGTCTACGTGCAGAGTTCACCTCGGAGAGAATCACATCTGAACATGACAGGTGTGCTACAGGCTACTGGGTGTACCAGAATAAGAGTAAGACACATCATCATTTGTATTCTTCCCTGATGTAAAGTCTGGACGAAAATTACTGTTTATACTACAAGCAAGCCTCTAGAGCAGGGGCTCTTAACCTTTCAGAGACTGTGTGCACCTCACTCATGCTATATCAAGCATCCGAACACCATTAACTCGAATATAAAATAATTATAAAATAGTACATTATGCAACGAGCCTATAATGGCAATAATTAAGACACGAGTATGTTTATAAAACGACCGTATGCGAGTTTTATAATTCACATACGAGTGTTCTTGATTTTCATTGAGAGAGAAAGGGTGAGAATCCATTTGGTGAGCCTGTCATTGTTCATTCTGAGAATATGGTCGTACAAGTTCAATCGCCATTTCCTGAAGGCGTCAGTGATCTTTTCAGCATGCTGATAAAACTCCCGAGACTTCTGTTTCATCCAGATTCCAGATTATTGTTATTATTATTATTATTATTATTATTATTATCATCACAAATGTAATATCAATGGTAATTAATAAAATAAATTCAAATTATTTTTATTATTACTTGTGTGTCCGTGCGAGACTTTTGCGATTTACCGTAAGAGCAACGACACACGAGCTGAAACCTCATTAATACAGATAAACAAGAAGTTGTTACTTATTTCATTGAAATTGACCTCAAAGACAAACATATTTACATACAAAGATAAATTGAAGCTCGAACATGTTTTACAAAACTTCTGTGAATACAATGTTTCACTTTATAATGGGATCTGCCTGTTCATCAAGGTGGGTAAATCCATAAATAATAATAATAAAATTATTTTTTTACATCGTTATGTCGGTCTAAGGAGGGTGATGGAGCCTATCTAGGTGAGCTTGCTTTCTTGTCCTCCCAAAATCTGTTGATCTTTTCGCTATGGTCTTTCTATGCTCCTCCGTCCAGGTTCCTTTGGATGCAATTTTCGGGTGGTACCATATCACTTGAGATGTCTATTTTGCTGAAGATCTTTTTCAAGCTGCCAGTTCTTCTTAGCTTTCTTTGAGAGAGTATGATTTAGAATTCTTTTAGTCAGCTTGTGATCACATATTCTGAGAATACGCCCATACAATTGGATACTTCTTATCCTGAATGCGTCTGAGATTTTCTCCGAATGCTGATAAAGCTCCTGGGATTCCTTTTTCATCCAAATTCTCTCAGTACAAACTGGGACAAGAAGCTTCCTCAAGATGTTTCTTTCTTGTTTTTGTATATCTTTAATTAGTGATTAGCCCCCAAATATCAATGTTTCATAGGCTTATAGTGCCTCGGGTTTGATTACCGTTTTGTAATGTCATACCGTAATTTTGCTTTACGGGAAATGGATTTCTTACTATACCTGTTCCGTGTGATCCTCGAAAAATACGGGTATTGGGAAATAATCAGGCATTGCGTAGCCTAATTTCATCGGGGTCATAAGGGAACAAGAGTTCCTGAAGCGTTAGAAGTCATTTAGCAGTGTTGTCTAGTTCTATTAATGAAAGCTTTCAAGTCGGTCAACACAATTGCATTAGACGGGAAAACAAGTATATACATCCAAACCTGAAAAGAAATATTACGTAGGCCTATTGTGCCGGGAAAATGTTTAAAACGAATCTCCCACAAATGTGGCAGAGATTTTGGTGCTAGTACCTGACCATGTGTGTTTGAGTCTTCAGTATTTTGACTGGTTTCAGACAGCCCTCCATATCTCCCTTTCCTGAGCTAATCGTTTTATCTGTACATATACATCATACATCTGAGACAATCTGTTTAACATATTCTAACCTTGGTCTACCCGTCGAGTTCCTGTCCTCGACCATTCGTTCCATAACTAAGTTTGCTATTCCTGGGTGTCTTAATAAGGGTCCTACCAACCTATCTCTTATCTTCATTAGCAGTCGCCAGAAACATTTCTCCTCTCCCACTTATCTCAATACCTCGTCATATGTTACTCTATCTACCCATCTGATCTTCATCATTCTCCTGTAACACCACATTTCAAATGCCTCTATTCTGTTCTTTACTGCTGCATAAACAGTCCAAGTTTCAGATCCATAGAGCACCACGCTCCAGACAAAGGCTTTCAAAAATGACTTTATGTTCGACGATGTCGAAATGTGAATATTATACGTCAGAAAACTGTATCATAATGATGGTCATTAAAGTACTGTATTCCATTATGATACAGTTTCTCCAGCCAATCAGAGCTCATTCATAGACCAATTAGGTAAAGATACCTTCGCTCATGTGCTCAAAATCCAACATGTCGGACATCAACACAGTATCCTTCTATATAATTTACCGACTTGGAAAGTGCACCATCCATATGTTCGCGTATATAAACTGGCGAATATGTGACAAGAAATAGCACTGTACCTTAATATTCCCAACTCCAATTTCTACACAGTGCATTGCTTTCAAACGACTACGGTGACAATATTAGTGAATGCTAGTTCTGACAGGCACTAGACATCATGCAGGCTGTAAACAGTAGCATTGCCAAGCAAAGTAAATGGTCTCTGCTTTCGGAGTGCCTTGACCCACGCATGCGCTCTGTTCAGTCAGCAAAGCTAGCTCGCCATGTTCACTAACTGAAGTAACTGAATCCCACAGATATTTATGAATATACTCGTGTCTAAATTATTGCCATGATAGGCTCGTTGCATAATGTACTATACTAATGCCTAAACTTATATTCGATGTCAACAGATTCCTTTTCTGCAGAAATGCTTTCCTTGCCAGAGCCAACCTACTTGTTGTCCCCTTGACCACACTCACAACCAAAGTAAGACATCAGAGTGATACAAGTTTCTAGGTTTATTGCGGAAGATCGTGACTAACAGTACTATTTCACGAAGAGCGATGCTCTGGAATAACATTAGGATTTATATCTCTGCTAATTCAATATGATCGTCTACAATGGGTGGGGATTTCCAATGTACACTACTTCACAGAATACGTTCTTTCTTTGTCGTTTATAACCGTATTTGTCGATCGAAATATACAGGATGGGCCATAAGGCAGTTGTCACAGGTGATTGTTAACGCTACTGTCAATTCTGTGAATTACCTAGATGTGATTCAAGTAGTGTTATTTGAACTGGAAAACAGTCTACTTTATGAACATCTGCAGCCGGTTAAGGAAAACTTCATATGGCAACAAGATGGAGCACCCCCATATTATGGAGTTACTTTGAGAGACTTCATAAATGAAAACTTTAATGGATGGATTGGCAGACGGGGTACTATTGAATGACCTCCATGATTCTCAGATATCACACCCATGGATTTCTCAGTGTGGTATATACTAAAAAAATAGGTTTATTCCGTCAAGATTCGTGATATTTAGTATTTGAAGGAACGAATCCAATCAGAATTTGAAATCCTGCAGTCCTGGAAAATTTGTGACAAAATTTGTAAATCAGTGTTGAAAAGATGCACTGTTTTCTTACAACTGCATGTAAACCACTTTGAGCGTCTTTTGTAGATTTTTTGAACTCTATATGTACCGTACTGTATTTTTGTGTTGATAATAAACTTGGTGTTTTCATTTCTGTAGTATTATACCAAACGCATTTTGGACAACTGACTTATGGCCCAACCTATATAAACACCGCATGCCCACTTCCATGGATTTGTACGTATTTATCTTTCCTCTGTTTAATAACCTCAGCACGACGTCTCTCTAGTGACGCTCAGTGTTGTTAGATATGATTTTGCCCCAACCTCATACCGTTAGATAAAGCCTCCGTGGCTTAGGTGGCAGCACGCCGGCCTCTCACCGCTGGGTCCGTGGTTCAAATCCCGGTCACTCCATGTGAGATCTGTGCTGGATACAACGGAGGCAGACAGGTTTTTCTGCGGGTACTCCGGTTTTCCCTGTCAAAATTTCATTCCAGCAACACTCTCCACTATCATTTCATTCCATCTGTCATTCATTTAATCTTGCCCCAGAGGAGTGCGTCAGGCCTCGGCAGCCGGCACAGTCCATATCCTCGCCCTAGATGGGGGCTTCATTCATTCCATTCCTGACCCGGTCGGAGACTGGAAGCAGGCTGTGGATTTTCATTTTTTCATTTTTCTCATACCGTTAGATAAAATACCTTATTATCTTCACTAATTAACAATAGAGAGAAACACATTCACTTGTTAAACGTGAATGCAGGACAGATGACCTCGTAGTTCCACCCCTTAATACAGAAAAATAAAAAAATAAAAAAATAAATTTGAACACAATAAAAAACAATTAAGAAGAAACCAGGTGAATCTGCTGCCCCAAATTATATTGTTTTATGCTGCCCAACTAACTTCGTAGTCAGGAAAATCGACATTTCTCTGCTTGCATCCCGAATGTTACTTATGCACTGCAAGCATATCCTGCAAACGATACTGAACACTATTTTATTTCCCCTCGATGTGACTACAGACTATTGCGAGGGAAGAATATTAGGGTTCATTATCGTTTGCAGTACATGCTTGCAGTGCATAAATAGTACATTATGCAACAAACCTATAATGGCAATAATTAAGCCACGAGTATGTTTATAAACCGAGCGAAGCGAGTTTTATAATTTCCATACGAGTGTCTTAATTACCATTATAGGCGAGTTGCATACGACTTTTTATGTTTGACGATAATTATAACTTTATTTTATTTTCGAACATAAATATTCATAAATATCCGTCGAGATACCGCCAGTATCGTTTACTGAACTGAGCGCATGGGACGCAGAGAACACCTTGTATATGACCACGGCCTCCTCGAATACCCTACTATGACACTAGCCACGCAGTGAAATTTAAAACAGGAGGCCGTGGAATTCAGCGCAGTTGCGATGCTATCCTCACCTAATTGGTCAATTTGCTGTATCGTAATGAAGGTCTTGCTCTCTGATTGGTGGAAATCCGGTATCATAATGAAACTTGAACTACAGTATAATGAGCCTCTTTAAGATGCAGTTTTCTGGCTTGTAATATTTATATTTCAGCATGGTCGAACATAAACAATATCATTAGGGGCAGCTCATTCATCTAGTATATGATTATTTTTAAGGTACCACAAAATAAAATATACCAATTATCCATATTCTGTGGATTTATGCTGGGCAATGGCAACAGTCAGCAACTATTTCTTTTACCAAATCTTTGAGATGTTCGTTGTTCGAACCCCTAATGCACTTAGAAAATTTGCCATTAATCGATACATCGTATTCCACGTACCTAAAAGAAGGCCATGATCAGTGAAGTGTCGATTTCCATACCTCCCGCGGTATTTCTCTTTCAAGAAGGGAATTCAACCTTCTTAGAAACTATTTCTTTCATTGTTTCGTATCGAATTGACGGATCCCACATCGTGGAGTAGTGGCTAGCATTATTGTCTGTCACCTCGTCGTCCGGGTTCGATCCCCGGCTGTGCCAAGAAATTTAATTCAGATCTGAGAGCTGGAACGGGGTACACTCAGCCTCGTGAGGAAAATCTGAGAAAGTGTGAGTTTAATTCCCATCTCAGCCATCCTGGAACTGGTTCTCCGTGGATTCCCATTTCTACTCCAGGTACAGTAAATGCCGGGATGGTTCTTAACTTATGACCACGGCTGCATCCTTCCCAAACCTCACATTAATTACAAATACACACACTCACTCTACAGGTACCACAATAACACAGGTTATCATTCTCTTTAATTTAATTAATTAATCATTTTACGTATTTATTTATTTATGTATTTATTTATTTATTATATATACACCCAAGTACGCGGGAATAAATGACCACGATATCCAAGGCCCACAAAATAAACAACAAAACTGAGAAGAGGTGGGTTCACACCTCAGCCCTCCTCTAAGTGATTTTCTGTGGTTTCCCACTTCTACTCCAGGCATATGCTGCGATGGTTCCTAACTTAAGGCCACAGCCGCGTCCTTCCCAATTCTTACCTCAATCACAAATATACACACTACTAAGGAAAACACAATAACGCAGGATGTCAGACAAATTCTTCTCACATCCAAGTAGGCCTACAGGGCACTAAATGACCACGATGTCTATACCCCTTAATTGAAGCGACAACACACACATGTAGAAAAATGACATGAAAACGAGGCGATAATATTTCTTGCTTTGTTGATTCATTTTTTTTAACAGCCTGGCATTTGCCCAGATGGAGTGTCGAAAAATCTGGGGAAAACCACAATCAGGATGATTGCCGTCGTTGTCAAGATCCGAACTCGTGATCCCCAGACCTCAAACTTTTTAATACGATGCTTGTCATGTACGGGACATAGAATTCTAAAACTGCCTCTATTAAGGTGGCTGGCGAAGTGAGTCCATGCTCATTCCAGTAGTTGGCGAAGTGATTCTATGCTCCACTGCATAATTTACTGTCATGGAAACCCAAAGGATTGTACCTACAGTATAACAGGTGATGGAAATTGCTTATTTAGAGCAGTTTCGTACTGTTTATATCAAAATGATGAAGGTCGTCGTGAGCTGCGTTTGCAATCTATTGCAAAAATTTTTGCTGGCAGGGATAATTATAAGGATTTTATTATTGGCGATTAGACTCATCGTATTCTCCTCAGCAACGAATTTGAGTATGGAAGTCTCTGGACGGTGAATACACTGGTCATGTTGAACTTCATTGTACAGTATAAGCCAATTTTTTATTGATTATTTGTTTAGAGTTCATTCTAACCACCCTGTTGATTTTAGCAATGGAATTATTATTTGCCATTTAGTAGTTAGCGGCTCCGTTGATGCAGGATATTATAGTGTTATCGAATACGACGTTAATTTGGGGAGAGATGCTACTATAAAAATCCCGTTCGACGAAAAATGCAGTTGTAGTGCCCAAGTTGACTTGAAATGTATCCGGACTCCAAAAAGTAAAAGTTAAGTGACATGTTAATTTGTTTGTGGGGTATGAAAGAACCGCTGCGTGGGACTACACTAGAGCTGTACAAGACGTTTGGTTTTATGCCCCAGTGATAGAAGTTACTCACTGTTAAATGAATGTAAGAGAGTAGAGACTTACTGTAGCTGTGGGTAAAGTTTATGAGCACCAGGCCCTGTAAGAGATGTGTTTTTGTCCGTGCCAGTGCAATTAGAGCATTGCTGTGCAAGTCAGCCACAGAGCAAAAACCACATTCCTCTCCTCTACTCTTCCTTGCAGCAAGTTAGAGCGCAATAAAAATTAACTTGATTCCATGGCAAAGAACAGAGTACTTTCTGCTTACATCTCAGAAGCGTATTCTCCCAAGCGTATACAGTATGCGTTTACCCAGGCAAGGAGTACAAAATACATAGCATACAGTAGATGATGATGATGATAATATTTGTTTTAAGGGACCTAACATCTAAGTTATCGGAGGCATGGTGGCTCAGCGGTCTAGCTGTATGCCTCTCACCAAGGCGGTCCGGGTTCGATTCCCGGTCAATGCATGTGAGATTTTCGAAGTGAAATGCCATGTCCTGTGGTTCGGATTCCACGTAAAAAGGAGGTCCCGTGGCTCATGATCTCAAGATTAACGGTCACGTTAAACTACAAGCATCCTTCTTTATCTAAGTTATCGGCCCCTAATGGTTTGGGTGATAGTGAAAGATGAGATGAGAATGAATTCTATAACTATTACTAGCTACAGACTTACATACTAGAAGAAGAAATGCTAAACAAATAAAGGATAAATCAAATAAAGGACGGGGAGAAAAGAAATGCCCTCAACTCTCGAAGAATGAGGATTGAGGGACTTGGATGGAAGGGGAGCCATGAAAGACAGATATGAAGGGAAAGAAGAGAGGGCCCGCCCAAAAGTCAGAGGAAAAATGGGACAAAACGGACCCAGCTCAGGAATCCCTCGGGGTCGCCAACTCTCAAACTCACCAGCCGTGAGCCCTGGGTGCATCCGAAGTGGTGGGGATACATACACTCTGCCTCCTAGAGAGCTTGTGCAGAAGGCAGGAGATATATGAAGAGAAAAAGAAGGCTGACCCCTCGAAGAATGAGGGTATCAGGAAAGATGAGACAAGGGCCAATTAAGGCGGGAAAGTGAAAGACTCCCTAGGCTTCGGATACCTTAATAGCGTTGGGATCGGAAGAGAAAAGAAGAAGGAGAGGAGCCCGGCAGAAGCAAGTTGAAGCAATGCCGGACTCAGCTGGGGTCCCGTGGTCGCCAACCCACTAAATGTGAGCCCCTAGGGGGCGGGGTACATTAGAAGCTCTACTACTGAAGAAGAAAGAACAAACATTTGAGTGAGATTTGAAAGTATGATCACAGTTGGGAAATGAACCATAATTCACCTCTCTTTTTTTTTTTCTTTAGCGAGGACATGTTCGGCTTGCTAGAGTTTGTAGCTGCTTCTATGCGGACACCCATGGGGTGAGCTACAAGTACCGTCACGTGTGGAGTGTTGTCTGGGTAGGAAAGTGTGATTGTAAGGACGAGGAATTGGAAGGTTGCGGCTGTGGCCTATAGTTAGGGACCAACAACGGCATTTGCCTGGAAGGAAGATTGAAAACCGTAGAAGACCATTTTGAAGGTTGCCGGTGGGGTGATTCGAACCTCGTCGCCTCCCGGATGTGAGCGACTGCCTACAGCCACGCCGTAACGTCCACGGCTAATTCAACCGCATTCATGGCATTGGCTGAAGTCTTACGAGACAGTTTTCTAGTTACTGCACTCAAGGAAGGGTATTTTAAAAATATATATATATATATATAATCTATTTTTTCCAATCCGAAATTTATTGAAATCAATGATTTGTCACATTTACATTAATTCTCCTGCCTTTCAAGTCCTAATAGAATGATAACCAGCGTATTATATCTGATTCTTATTAAGCTAAATAATAACAGAGAGGAAGGTGGTTGTTGATTTTATTTTATCACTGGCTTTGCGATATTGGCGCCATGTAGCCCCGTGTACTTGAGTGTGAAATCTGCCTGATAACCTGTGCCATTGTGATGGTTGTACTAATGTGTGTAGATGTAATCGGGGTTAGGATTTGGGTAGGGGACAGTCGCGGCATTAATTGGGAACTAATCTGGCATTTATCTGATGTATAATTGGGAAACCACAGACATCCACTTCTAGGAAGGCTAAGAGAGGAATTGAACTCACCTCTTTTCAGTTTTGTCTCATGAGCTGAGTGTAACGTGTTCCAGCTCTCGGACCATAATGAAATTTCTGAGCAGAGCCGGGAATCGAACCCAAACCTCCGAGGGGACAGACAGACCGTTAATTTTTGAAATTATAAGCCAGGGAACCTCCTTCTTATTTTACATGGAATTCGACCCACTAGACGACTGACTGATCCTGCAAGCTTGAGAACAGCAGGCGAGAACGTTTTCTAGTAGCAAGTTTAAACATACACCTTAGCGTAAAGGCACTTTATAAACAAATAAATATATTTCCGTTGACTTTTCAAGAAATGCAAGATTTCTCCTGACGATTTGGAAGAATTTGGTACAAACCACACCTTCTAACTCCCTCTGGTTTAGAAGCTTGAGTTTTGTGAAACATACACCTTAGCGTATTATAGGCCTATAAGACTAGCGGACCCGTGCGAGAAATCTCGCATGTTCATAAATCACACTTTCCCCAATAGGTTTTGCAAATCGAACACTTCTTACAAAAATTGATATTTAAGAAATTAGAATGCACTTGTCACTGATAATGTCATTTGTGTGCTGTAACACTCACCGGTTATTCGTTATTTATGAAATTATACGATTTGAGTACTCATTCCTTTGATTTACTGTTTCTGAAATCCTTTCAAAATGATTAAGGAAAGACCTCAGAATGTTAAAATGACATGAAGCGGGCGTCACAGCGGCCAAAATGTGAAGTGAACAGAAATTATGGAGCGTATTTGCATACATCAATAGTATCTGCAAATCGCACACTTCGTACATTTTTTAAAAGTCTTTTTTTTAAAGAAATTATTGATGTTTATGGAATTAAAGTGCAATTCGTCACTGCTAATGTCTATTCTCTTTCATTTGAATGCTTATTTTCTCGATCGGACGCTTGTGAGTGCCGCAGGAGGGTTCTATACTACTGAAATAATATGTAGGATGATAGTTAGGTTGGACACCAACCAGAAGCTCTGAAATATTACGGGCGCTGTCTAGTCTAGGTTGCCTTGCTGACTGTATCAAATGCTAGGTTAAAATATGAGTTTGTAGGCATCAGCCAATAAATAATCGACTAGCAACAGTGTGATTTTCAGTCGGTGAAACCGCGCGAACATCTGCCACGGTCACTTTATAATTAACAATGATAAATGAAACCCCGTTTGGACATGAAGCACAGTTTGTATGTGTTGAGAAATGACCAGACAGCGAACCGCCACACCGGTCGCGTCGAATACAAATTATACATGTCACCACCCTTCTACCTCCATAGCTGTTCGTGTTAACTCTCGTAGTGAGCCATCAGACACCACTCACATTCATCTATATCAATAGGCCTACAATAATAATGAAATGTAGTCTAAAGGAGATTGATATTTTTTGGACATTATGTATGGAATGGGTGATTGACTAAAAGGATATTCAAGTACCTTTGGGAGAAAAGGTCAACGACTTACTGGATTCACGAGGTAAAGGAAGATTTAGAAATAATTAATACTAGCAGACCCGTGCGAGAAATCTCGCATGTTCATAAACCACACTTTCACCAATAGGTTTATAATGAGAGACTTAAGGAGAAAGGTTCCTGTAAACGCTCACCCGTTATCCGATATTTATGAAATGACGATTTGAGTACTCATTCTTTTGATTTACTGTTTCTGAAATCCATGCAAAATGATAAATACCTCAGAATGTTAAAATGTCATGAAACGGGCGTCACAGTGGCCAAAATGTGAAGTGGACAGCAATTTGAAGCTTTTATTCCTACAGCAACAGTATTTGCAAATCGCACACTTCGTACATTTTTTGAAAGTCATTTTTAAAGAAATTATAGATATTTATGAAAATTAGAGTGCAATTCGTCACTGCTAATGTCTATTCTCTTTCATTTGAATGCTCATTTTTCACGATCGGTCGCTTGGGAGCGCCACAGGAGGGATCTATACTACTGAAATAATATATATGATGATTAAGCTGTAAATTTCATTGAGTATATCTTTGTTGTAGAACTGAGGGAATGAAATAACATGATGTAGGATAGTAATCATCGATGTAGGACAATAGCACATGTTTTTTTTTACCATTACCACAGGACAGTTATCGTATTAGGTATGCGGACGTCCTTGTATAATTGCTATTTAATCTGTGCCCCGTTTGCTGAGGTCTGTGCTCCTCCGCAACATTCGCTTCAATATTCTAATAGTACTTCCTTCCCTATTACATTTTCTGTTCGCTTGCCTTTTGGTTCTATTTGAACTTTGACGTCATGAAAGGATCATGCTCGCGATAGTGCGACATACAGTTGTCCGTGGCTAAACACCGGTTGAGGTAAATAATTGCCTACTTGATGTAGTGTTTGACCTTGAGCTTTATTGATAGTTATAAAAAAGCCAAACGTACTGGAAACTGTCTCCTTTTGAAGGAAAATGGCATAGAACTATCTGATGGCGTAAGGTCAAGGCGAGGATGTAGGACATTGTTTCCAACATTTACGCCAATAATAATTTCCAGGTGTAAGCAATTGTCATGCATCTTCCGAACCAACAGTCTAGTACCGTTCAACAGACCTTGGGTAACATTAATATTTCTCTACAAAATCACAATTGATCCTTCTTTTAGTCGAAGGTTATGTATGACATGAGGTGGCAATCCACTTTTGTCTATGTTGTCTAAAAATTCTGTTGAGAATTATAGAAGTTCACTCTCATCATCAGTAATCAAATTATTCACACTGATGTAAGTTTTCGATGATCCTGGGATCAGCTCTAAAACTTTGTCATTGATTTCTTTAGAGTGTTCATTTTTATGTGCTAAAATCGCTATTTTTGAAAAGCGTGAAATAACTTCGTTTCCATATATTTCAGTGATGATATCAGTTTTAGCAATGATGGAGGGTGGTCAGTTTGATTGCTGTAATAGATTCGTAGAGCCGGCCCCGATTTTAGAAACTGATGTGAGGGCTGGAACGGGGTGCACTGAGCCCCGTGAGGACAATTGAGTAGCTGTCTGACAGTGAGGCAGCGCCCCGATCACGAAAACCAAGATTAACGGCCGAGGGGACCCGATGTGCTGATCACGCGTCACCCCAATATCTGCAGGCCAAATGGCTGGGCAGCGGTCGCTTGGTAGGTCTAGGCCCTTCACGCGCTGTAGTGCCAGGGGTTTAATAGATTCGTAGATATTGAGAACCGTCTAAGTATTTCGGTTTCCAAAGGGAGCACTTGAATAAGGCCTACTAGGCAAGGTGAGGAGTGAGGTAGTTTGCCATTGCTTTCCTCACTGAGTTGGTACAGCGTTACTAACCCTATGAGTAGAACCTTTCATAGCAGCCACATGCACTAGCTGTGCCTCAGATGTCATTACTTAGCACCACCCATACGTCAGTAGCTTCCATATAATCACAGTCATGAATGAGACTGAGGCATTAGTGAAGAGCTACGTCTTACTCTATCGTGTGCCAACAAACAATTACAAACATACTGCATTCACCAAGAGATGGTAAACAGGCAAAATTGTATAATTAGTATAAACTTGAAAAATCTACAAATAATTATCAACACACAAGTGGAAGGAAAACATGGAAAATAACTGCATGTTCAATTTGTTGTATCATTATTTTAGTAATACAAATTGCAATGGAGCATGCTGTTAATAAAAACAAATTAAATAATACAAGCATAAATACACTCCGCAACATTCGATCCTTCGACGCATCGGCGAATTAAGCCCCTTCACTAATGGTCCAGATTTTACACAGTTCTTTGTTGGACTAAATCATGTCTTTGTATCTTTTTCTTGGTCTTCCCCTTAATAATTCGTCTTTTTGTTGTACTCATGCAGTTTTTTTGTAGAAATTCCCAGCATTTGGCCATAAATTTATTATTAATAATAATAATGCAACATTGAAACCACGAACCTACTACGCTGTCGTAGCAGGCGGAGAGGCGATACTCCGACGTGGCGCGTCCCAGGTGGCGGATAGGGGGGTCCTCACCGGCTTGCCGGCGGACTTGAGCGAAATAAAATAGCTCTCGCGGACCAAACACACTTAAGCCAGAGAACACCTAGAGGCACCTCTCGATCTCAACAATCGAGTAGTAATTTCGTGTTCTTATCTTAAGATCACCACTAGTTGTATATTCAACTTGTAACTAAGGCATGATGGAACACACACTACTAACGCAACTATCCCAGGCCCCGGACACACGTCCGGTCTTTCCCGATCATCGGATTCTGGGGGATCGGGAACGAAATCATGCTTCAGAGAAGGATCGGAGCTTTTCAAAATCTCTTCGCCCCAAGAAAAATAACTTCTTGGGTACTATTAACATCAACACCCTGTTGAAAACAGGAAAGCTCAAACAACTGACAGACGTCCTGGACAAATTTGATATTCAAATCCTAGCAATTCAGGAAACACGATTCCAAGATGAGAACCATTTCGACTCTGAAAACTTCAGGATATTTAAGGGTAAACCAGCCATTAATATCACAGGCAATTTATTAATGTTTGGGACGGCTTTTGCAGTGAGGAAAACTATCATAGATTCAGTTATTGACTTCACGTCGCCATGCGAAAGAATTTCAGTGCTTACAGTAAAATCAAGCAACAAGGCATATGCCTTAATAAATGCCCATGCTCCCTCTAACATAGACAATAAGAGAAATCCACAGAATGTAGAATACTTTTGGGAATTACTAGAGGAAACTACAAGTAAAATCCCCAAACATCACGTGAAAATCTTATTAGGGGATTTCAATGCACAGGTTGGCAGAGAGAAGATATACAGATCAATAGTAGGACTCCATCCCGCACATCGGCGGACTAATAAGAATGGAGAGCGTCTAATAAACTTTTGTACATTATTCATGCTGAGACTCATGTCCACGCACTTTATGAGACCATTACACAAAAAGAAAACCTGGAGATCACCTAACCCGTTATTAGGGGAATTTCAGATAGATCATGTGGCTATTTCCGCAAAGAATATGCTGGAGATTCATAATGTTAAGGTACGAAAGGGAGTGGTAGATTCGGATCACTACCTCACGCAAATCAAGGTTCGGGTTCAACCAAACAGATCCAAACCTAAAGGCAACCGGTTTCCAAGAGTTGATCCGGACTGCTTGAGGAAGAACGCCGAGGTTTTCGTACGAGATTTACAGGAAGAATATCCTAGGGAGTGGCCAGACCTTCGCAAAACATTACAGTCATCAGCCATGAAATTAGGACAACCACCTAGGAAAAGAAAGCACAGATGGTGGAACACAACGTGCGATGAAGCCGTCAATGACCGAGTCAAAGCATGGCATCAGTGGAATGGACATCGGACAGTGGAAAGATGGGAGAACTTCCTAAAAACTCAAAAACTGACCTCTAAAACAATCCGGCGCGAAAATCGTGCCTACAACAAAATCAGACTCGAAGGGTTAGAACAGGATTTCCAGAAAGACAACACTCGAATTTTTTACAAGACATTCCGTGTGGACTTGTCAGGGTACAAACCACCAACTCTAAGTTTCCGTCGACGTAATGGACGACTAGAAACAAACAGTAAGGAGAACTGCAAGATACTGGCTGATTATTTCCAAACTCTACTGAACTGTGATCCTCCAGTGGAAAGACTGCAGTTTGAAAAACCTGTACCAAACCCAGACTCACTTCCCCCAACAACTCAAGAAATAAAAGAGAGAATCCAATCGCTCAAAAATAACAAAGCCCCTGGGAACGATGGAATAACTGCTGAGATGTTGAAAATAGGAGGAGATGACCTCATAAGGAGAATTCATATACTCCTAACAGAAATATGGGAGAGCGAAATAATTCCGAAGGACTGGAAGAATGCCATTATCCATCCGTTGCATAAAAAGGGCGACCGAGCGGACCCCAACAACTACAGAGGTATATCACTTTTACCAATTATATACAAGGTATTATCTAAAGCACTCTTAAACAGAGTAGAACAACAAACTGATCATTTGATTGGTGAATACCAGGCAGGCTTTAGGAAAGGTAGATCGTGTTCGGAGCAGATTTGGAGCCTAAAGACGATATTAAGGATACGCCGCAGTACCAACACATTTGTCACCTTCGTGGATTTTAAGAAGGCGTATGATTCTATTGACAGACAAACTGTTCTGAACACCCTAGAAGAGCTCAGAGTTGACAGGAAAACCAGGGACTTAATCCGCCAGACTCTCACTGACACAACATCTCAAGTGAAGTTCCTAGGTGAACTATCAGAGCCTTTCGAAGTACATACCGGAGTTCGACAAGGTGACGGCCTCTCCCCACTGCTTTTTAACTTAGTGTTAGACAAAGTCATCAGGGAGTGGGAAAACAACATCAAAGGCATAAGCATTGGTACTCTGGAACAGAAAATAAAAGTAAAATGCCTAGCTTTTGCTGATGATCTAGCTATCTTTACCAAGACTAGTGAAGAAACCAAGTATGCCATAGAGTAGTTACATGAGTTAGCATCAAAGACAGGACTCCAAATATCGTATGAGAAGACGCATTTCATAGTAAATGGAGACCAGAATATCCCGAGATCTCCACTACAGACCAACTATGGAATAATTAGACACGTACCTTCCTTCAAATATTTAGGAGAAATTATTGTACCGTCTGGATTGGACAGGAAAGCTAACTTAGAAAGAGCTACCAAACTTCAGAAAGCATACCGAATAACATGGAATCACTATAATAAAAGAGTGATGTCACGAAATGCAAAACTACGGCACTACCAGACAGTTGTTCTTCCGGAAGCATTGTACGCCTCCGAAACTATATCTCTAGGAGGCCACTCTCAAATTGGTGAAATCGAAATCCAGGAACGTAAAATTCTCAGGAAAATATATGGCCCCGTTTATGTTAATGGTATATGGATTAAAAGGAAAACCACAGACTTGTACACAGTAATCAATAAGTTCACTGATAACGTGCGTAAGAGACGATGGAAATTTTATGGTCACATCTGCCGAATGGACAACACCAGATATGCAAAAAAACTGCTTGATATAATTAATTCAAAGAAGGTCAAAATCAGTTGGTTAGAAGAAATCAAACAGGACTTAAAGGAAATAAACATTACAGAAGATAGCATCATGAATCGTAAGACTTTTGGAACCCGAGTTACAAATCACTCTTTCGCCGAAAAAGCTAAAAAGACCACTGGAAAAAAATGGACGGAGGAACGTAAGAAGGGGCATAGCGAGTTCATGAGGAGATTTTGGGAGGAGAAGAAGAGGAAAGCTCCATCAACCCGAGTCAAAAAGTTCAAGCGCGCTCCCTAAGTGGGCAAAACGAAGAAAGAAGAAGAAGAATGCAACATTGAAAAATGAAGGCATTCTCTACCCCTTTCTTGTTTGGGTCTCAAGTCGAAAGCCTTATAAATCACACTGCTCGAATGGTATAAATTTGAGTTCTTAATTAATTCCTCAGATTAAGTGCAGCGCACCCCCTCAACACAGAAAGCGTATTAGCAAGTTTGTGTTGTATAATTAAACACAGCATCTAGCTTGGTCAGTGTGTTCCCTATGGCGGATATTGCTGCCATGCCACTCCAAGGTAGGGCTACATTTCTAAGCGCTCACATCTGCATTGCGACGGTCAAAAGCAATGCTATCTCTCTGAAACTGATCAATGCACGTCAAAGAGCCGGCTGCCACAGTTGGCTTTGATAGGGTTCGACATAATGCACATCAGCATATCTGTCCCGGTATTAGCTCGCAAAATTGAATACGGCACATAGGGATCGATTTCTGGAAACTAAGTTTAATACTGTGTCGAAGTATTAAAGCGGTGTTTTGATGTTTATATTAAATGAGATGCAATCAATTGTCGTTTCATAGGTAAATATGAGAGGATTATATGTAACAGACACGCGAATAATATTTATTATGGGGATATGGATTTGAGAATTTACGAACCTTATGCCTCTATGGATATTAGCTAGGAATTCTGGGTAAATAAAATATAATTAAGTATGAGAATACATTCTATATTAATTACTAAAAATTACAATCCTTTTCTTAGTCATCGAATGTGAATTTAGGCATTTTTATCTTTGGTTCTGTTGAATCTTCACGAGTAATGGATCCTTCTTCTTCGTCCTCCTCGGGAGTTCATTTGCTAATTATATTTATTGACGATTAATTTGTGTTTGTTCTGTTCTTCCAGCTTCTTCTGGTGAAAACCATCAAACGGTGGGGTGACATTTTATGCACGTAAATGTAGAAGTGGGGTCAATAACGGCACCAACATAAAAATTGCCATACAAATTAGCGTATTCTGATGTTATGTGCAAAAGAAAAGAAAAAAGAAAAAAAACATTTACAGTGATTCACTCAGAATTGATTACATGGCTTATATGAATGTATACACACATTTGATGAGATTAATGAACAAAATTATACTATTCCACCAGACTTGAGAAGTAATTGCAAGATCTTAAAATATAGTCTACTAAATGTTATCTTCAAAAACACAGGTGATTCCAAAATTTAAACCTCAAAGTCTACACTAAAACCTGTCAGATTCGCAAAACACAGAAATAAGAAATATTCTTTCAACTTTTCTTTGATTTCGCAAATGGTGAAAGTACTTCACATTCCGACTAGGCTCGGCAGATGACCACTTATACCTATTACGTCCGTAGAAATTTGAGTTACTGTTGGTCTATTGTGGTCTGAATGGGCTGCACTAACATCTGAGCCACTAGAAACACTCCCATTGCGATCTGATTCTTCGGAACTTCCAAATTGAAACTCAGAGTCATTATCCACTCCATCACTAGCATCGCTCCCATCATAACCATCTAGTACACTGTTCACAAAGTCTGAGAATTGAGGATCACTGACAGAAAGCTGTCCACGGGAGCTCGAGGTCAAAATGTAACAGGAAAGATACACGAGTACAATATTTGTACAAGGAATTGAAGGATATGGTGCCAATTTTGTAATGTGAGGAAACTAAAATACATTATACTTACGCATACGGTGAGGTGGGATCAGTAATGGCACCACTATTATTCAACACTGTTAATTATTTATCTAGCGTATGGCACATTAAAACATAAAATTACTACATACATGAAATTTGGAACCCTCCATCTATTGAAGTACAACTATCTACAAAAATCTATATACAAATACAAATATCGATTTCATTTTGTAATAAGATTTTTGTAGTGCTTGACATTTCGATCTACTTAATGCTTTCTATGGTTCTTGGCTGGAAACCCCTGGGAAGGGCTATTTGTTTTCACCTTTTGTGACATCAAGCAATATTTTGACCCAGGAGATCACTGGGATTGTCTGGCTGTGGTTTCCCACGGAGTGACCGTTCTTTAGCACCACCCTGGGGACACGTTTAGCTAAAGAAATGCTACGGACGCGACCAGTCTTTGTGTTGTTGTTGTTTGAGTCTTCAGTCTTTTGACTGGTTTGATGCAGCTCTCCATGCCTCCCTGTCCTGAGCTAATCGTTTCATCTCTACATAACTACCACACCCTACATCTGAGGCAATCTGTTTAATATATTCTAACCTTGGTCTACCCCTACAGTTCTTGTCCTCGACCCTTCCTTCCATAACTAAGCTTGCTATTCCTGGGTGTCTTAGTATGTGTCCTACCAACCTATCTCTTCTCTTCATTAGCAGTCGCCAGAAACATCTCTACTCTCCCACCTCTATGTTTGTAACCCTATCTACCCATCTGATCTTCATCATTCTCCTGTAACACCACATTTCAAATGCTTCTATTCTCCTCTTTTCTGCTGCACCAATAGTCCAAGTTTCACTTCCATAGAGCGCCACGCTCCAGACAAAGGCTTTCAAAAATGACTTCCTAATACCTAAATCTATATTCGATGTCAGCAGATTCCTTTTTTGTAGAAAAGCTTTCTTTGCCTGAGCCAACCTACTTTTTATATCCTATTTGCTTCGTCCATCACTGGTTATTCTACTTCCTAAGTAACAGAAGTCTTCTACTTCCTTCAGCTTTTCACCTGTCAATTTGATCTCCATAGAGGTTTCTGATTTATTTCGGCTGCATTCCAGTATTTTTGTTTTACATTTATTAATTTTCATCATGAATTCTTTCTGTAAGACGGAGTCCATACCATTCAAAAACTCATTCAAATCCTCAGGCTTGAAGGCCAAGATGACTATGTCATCAGCAAATCTCAGAGTTGAAATTATTTCTCCTTGAATCTTCACTCCCACTTTAAATTTTTCTGTAATTTCCTTCATTGCTTGTTCAATGTAAAGATTGAAAAGTATGGGTGATAAGTTGCAGCCTTGCCTTACACCTTTCTGAATACCAGCTTCTCTCTCATGTCCTTCAACTCGAATGACTGCTGTCTGGTTTCTGTATAGATTGTATATCACCCTCCTATCCCTGTACTTTATTCCAATCGATTTCAAAATGTCAAACAATTTAGTCCAATCAACGTTATCAAAAGCCTTTTCTAAGTCTACAAAAGCCATGAACGTTCTCTTATCTTTCCTTATTCTACCTTCCAAAATCAGCCTAAGACTTAGTACAGCTTCCCTTGTTCCTACAATTCTCCTGAAACCAAACTGGTCTTCACCCAACTCCGTTTCTATCTGGCTTTCCTCTTGTAAATTATCCTAGACAGGATCTTTGAAGCATGAGTAATCAAGCTGATTGTACGGTAATCTTCACATCTGTCAGCTCCCACTTTCTTTGGTATAGGGATGATTACATTCTTCTTGAAATCAGGGGGTACCTCACCTGTCTCATAAATCCTACACACCAAGTGAAATAACCTGATCAGACCTTCCTCTCCTATGCAGCGTAGCAACTCAATCGGTATATCATCTATGCCTGGTGCTTTGTTCCTGCTTAAATCTTCCAAAGCTCTATCAAATTCTGATCTCAATATTAAATCTCCTTTCGCATCCTCATCAATTTCCTCCTCCCTTTCCATTATATGATTCTCAATCTCCTTTCCCTTATACAAACTCTCTATGTAAGCTTTCCATCTCTCAACCTTTTCTTCCCTATCTGTTAGAGGCTTTCCATTTGTGTCCTTAATATTACAGCACTTAGTCTTCTTTTCCCCAAAAGTATTCTTAATCCTTCGATAAGCTGTGTCTACTTTTCCTAATTTCAGACAATTTTCTATACCTGCACATTTCTCTTTCAACCATTCTTCTTTCGCTTCCTTGCACTTCTTGTTAACCTCATTTCTCAGACGTCTGTATTCTGCTTTCCTCTTCTCATCTCTTACATTCTTGTGTTTCCGCCTTTCATCCATCAATTCTAGTATATCCTGAGTGATCCACGGTTTTCTACCTATTCTTTCTTTCCTACCAATGTTTTCTTCTGCGGATTTTGTTATTTCATTCTTCAAAAGTGCCCATTCGTCTGCAATTGAAGTTTGTTTAGGGTTTTTCATTAGTCCTTCCTTTATACTCTTCTTGAATCTTTCGTTTACATCCTTCTCTTTCAGTCTGTCTATTGCCCACCTTTTTGGCTTTTGACTTTTCTTCAGTTTCTTCAACTTTAATCTGCATTTCATTACGACCAGATTGTGGTCAGAGTTTATGTCAGCACCAGGATATGTTTTACAATCCAAAATCTGGTTTCGAAACCTCTGCTTGACCATAATGAAGTCGATTTGGTAACGCCCTGTATCTCCTGGTCTCATCCATGTGTATATTCTTCTATTGTGGTTATTGAATAAGGTGTTAGCTATGACCAACTCATGCTCGGTGCAGAATTCTACCAGCCTGCTTCCTCGATCATTCCTTTCACCTAATCCGAAATCTCCTACTATTTTCCCTTCTCTCCCTTTTCCTACCACAGCATTCCAATCTCCCATTACTATAACATTTTCATCACCCTTGATATACCTCAGAATTTCGTCTATTTCTTCGTAGACCTTTTCAACATCCTCATCATCAGCTTGACTGGTAGGCATATAGACTTGTACCACTGTGGTGCAGGTAGGTTTAGTATTGATTTTTGCTACAATAATCCGTTCACTATATTGTTCATAATATTCCACCCGCTGTCCAAGTTTCCTACTCAATATGAGGCCAACCCCTGCTTGGCCATTGTTTGATTTAGTGCTAATGACCCTATAGTCTCCTGACCAAAAGTCCTGTTCTTCCTGCCAGCGCATTTCACTAATCCGAACCAAATCCAACCTCAACCTATCCATTTCCCTTTCTACGTTTTCTAACCTTCCACTTCCTAGCAGACTTCTAACATTCCACGCTCCGATCCGTAGAATGTCAGATTTCCTCTTTGTCACTTCTGTGATGTTAACCCCCTCTCGAGTAGTCCCCACCCGGAGATCCGAACGGGGGACTAGTTTACCTCCGGATTGAAATTTTACAAGGGAGGAGGCCATCATCACATGTAATTATGCATAGAGAGGTGCATATCCTCGGGAATAGCATACGGCTGTAGTTTCCCGTTGCTTTCAGCCGTGCAGCAGGACGCAGTGTAGCCATTATTTGGCTTATATTATCAATATCTTAACCGTCTATAAGACCAGTAAAGAATTGATTTATTCTGAAAGGCTGCTACTCCCTTTCAGAATAAGTAAAGAGCAATTCTACTAAACAAAAATACTAACCTTCTACCGTACTAACAATTAAATACCAAAATTCTACTAACGAAAAAAATACTAAAGTTCCACCAACAACAAATACTACCACTAAAACAGTCTGTCACCAGGCACACTCACATGCACCCTCACACATCACAGCCTACTGAAACAATGAACTAGAACTAATAAACAATGCAACTGCTACCAGACACACTCACACAAATAACACTTCCATTGCCGAAATCAACAGTGTAGTTAAGACTCAGTACTCTAAACAAATAATCATTAAACAATCGTCTTATACAATGAAGTTCAACATGACCAGTGTATTCACCGTCGAGACACTTTCATACTCAAGTTGGTTGCTGAGGAGAATGCGATGAGACTGATCGCCTATAATAAAATCCTTATAATTGTTCCTGCCAGCGATTTTTTTGTAACATGTAGTTCCTATTTTTATATATTTTTGATATTTTATAATACAGACCCCTTTTATATTTTGATTACGACTTCTTTGTAAAGAACAAATACGGACAGCTGTGGCGAACAGCCGCTTCGGGTATGAACTGACCTTAGACTGACGGAAAGGTACAAGGAAACACAAAGGTTAAGGAGGAAAACTGGAAGCGTGGTAGGGGTGTACAGTCATGTTGATGCCGAAAACGACCACACCTCACCGTTTGAGGGTAAAATTTTGCCCAATTCAACTTATCACCTTCCGGTACCGATGCAATTTCTAGTAAAAGCCTCTTGCGGTTCTTTATCTTCCGTTCACTTCATCACTGAATCTTATTGTTGGTGCTTATGTAATTATTTTCATTTTCTTTTTTTCTTCACTTTTACAAACGTCAAGGATGCACTAAACGTTTCTTACGAGGTGCCGGTATGATGACAACGCGGTAGACTGATGATCGTTCACCGAGAACTCAACCATATTCGTTCGTTTAAATTAGCAGTTAGCCTTTTCCACCTTTACGAGCGCTAGTGTGAGTCAATGAAAGTCGACCATATTCGGTCGATTATATTAGCAGTTTGCCTTTTCTACCACTAATAATATCGTATGGCCACGGTGCCGGGTGCAAGCTTTGTTATTTGACACCCAGAGGGTAGCTTGCTTGTCGAATTTCGTTGTTCTTTGAACCTCCTTGAACACCATAGCGGTTTCTAGTAGAGAAATGAGGAACTTTGTGTTGGTGGAAAACCCGAGATTAATTTTTCCATTATGAACACGGCCTACTGAATTCAAATGGGTTCTTTGAAATGCCAACATCGTATGACATGCGAGTCGTTAATTTTTGCCGCCTTTCAAAAAAAAAAAAATATCACTTACTATGGCCAGGAGCGAACCTGCAAGCTTGGGGTTAGTAGACCGACACGTTAACCACTCACCCACCGTGGCAAACTTTCTACCACTACGAGCGCTAGTGTGAGTCAATGCAGAGTTTCACTTAAGCCCTTATAACTATTTCTGGTGTGAAGAATTTTCAAAAAATCAAGAAAAACCTGAGGTTATTAAACCAAATAATCATGTTAGGCTGTGTTTCTGGAACTGCATTTAGTTTGCTACAGCTCTCCAAGACTCACAATTTGAAACCTTTCCGGGCCTTATAGCCGTTCAACGTTTGGCTTAATTGAGGAGATTGCTCTGAAATTTTACTTTTTTGGTAATATAGGGACCTGTACTTTGCTGAGATACGTTTCCAACATTAAAATATGGTTCAAAAGGGCCCTGCGTCCTACCCACGATACCTAACCCATTTCATTCATATGTAAGGGCTGATATCTCTACTCGTATTTAACCCTTTATATGACAAATATATTTTTTACTTTTATGTGTTTCTACATTTTAAATTATTTTAATTATTATAATTATAAGTAATATTATTTTTGGTTTCTCTAATTTTAATGTTTATACAGTGGAACGTGGCTAATTCGAACTTCCATAATTCGAAATCTTCTTTAATTCGAATTTTTCTCTTGGTTCCTAGCATTTTATATACAATCAATGCTAAAAAAAATCGTGGTTAATTCGAATTATATTTTGGATAATTCGAAGTTTTTAGTATAAAAAGTCTATCGGAAGCCAAACAGTTGGGACAATTCCCGAAAAAACTGTTCCGAGTGCAGCCCCAAGCAACAGACCACATCACAGAACTTACGCGGTTTGTTTAAAGTAGAAATGACGTAAGTAGTTCTGTTTTCCGTTCCTTAAATTTGCTCGATTCTTTTGTGATGGATGAGAGACTTAATTGTAGGAAACAGGTAACAATCTCAGACTATTTTGAAAAACAGTAGAATTCTCTAAGAATTAATTAGATTGCTGGATTACTACTGTCGTTAAATAGGTTTTATTTTGGTTTTATTTTTCATTTGAAACTTTTGAGGTTATTCACGATACAGTCTTTATGAAGTACCGCTGTCTGTTAATCTGCTTTGTTAAACGTAGCCTAAATCATTATGTAAATGTAATACAATATACTTTCTCTACCCTTTTCAAAGATCTTTCTTAATTCAAATTTTTGGATAATTCGAATTATTTTACTGGTGCCTTTAGGTTCGAATTATCCAAGTTCCACTGTATATTTAATTTTAATTTTCAATTTATGTTCTTATAGATTTAATTTCGATATTTTTATTGAATTAATTAATGAACTAATTTTGAATTGACTTTTACAATGATTTCCGTGATTTTTTATAGTTATTTTTATTATTATGATTTTTATATTTCTTTTATTTTATTTTTATGATTTTTTCTATATTTATATTTTATTTTTACACTTTATAATTGTTTTTGGTTTAAGTTTTCTTAAATTTTATCCAACACAGTACGTCAAGTAGATACGTATATGATATTTAATTTTTGGAAATACTAGCACTCCGTCATGAAAATTCTCCGAAATTTGGCTGAAAGTGTCAACTATCAGCATCTTTGTAAGCATAAACTGTCCTTATGACTGTTGGTTAAAATAGAAACCACTATCCCATAAAGGGTTAAAAAGATGTTCTTGAGTGATGAAGGAAACTCGATCCCTGTTATTGATTCTAATTGTCTGCTGATTATTTAATGTCGAACTTCTGCAGTAGCAGTTCCCGTAAGGCCAGCCGCACGCCGGTCTTTGGACGGGAGCCAACTTGGTGAGAATAATTATTGAGTACTCTGTCAGATTTCTCTTATCTTCCTTTCTTCATTCCCCCTCGTAGGCAGCTGAAGAATTCCTAATGACGTCGCCTTCAATTAACAGGGCCGGAAGCGACATCTGAGTTCAGATGGGGCTGTCCACAGGATTCTTGTCAGTGCGCGAGAACAGGGGTTGGATGCTAATGAGAGGGTAGCAGCACGAGTGATTTCTGTATCAACTGGAACAGTGATATTGAGTGAATTTAACAGGAGCAGTGACGGTGACATTGAATGATTTCAATAGGAAATGTTATATAATCATTTCTCTACCGCTAGGAGCAATGCAGTGGCGTGTGGTGGAATTTTATTTAGTGTACGCAATGGTATAAAACATACCATTGGTAGCTTGCTTAGCTTCTATGCCCAAGGTCGTGGGTTGAAACCCGGCCGAAGTCGTCAGATTTTTAAGAGCGTTAAAAATCCCTCAGTATGCCTTCCTTCGGAGGGGAAGTAAAGCTGGCGATCCCATGTCGTAGATCTATGGCATGAAAAAGAACCTTCAACTAACTACACTTGTGTGCAGTCAAAATTTGTAAGTTAGGTTTGATCAATCCTCTTAAGTTCCAACGTTCGTCAGCGGGCGCTGATTGCGATGGCATCTAGTAGTAGCCAAGTTCACAGCTAGGTGTCATGGACGGTAGCATTTGGTAGCGAAAGTAGGAACTACTTGAAATTATCGTCTGCAGTCTTTACTTGAATTAAAAGCAGATAACACACACTAATACAGTCATCACAATTAACACCGGTTATCAGACAGATTCTACACACACTCAAAGTACACTGGGCTACATGACCGCGTTGTCGCAGCTCCTAAACTGAGGAACCAACCAACCAAAACATACAGTAGTAACGCCAGTCTAATGGTGTATGTTCATCATATGGGCTTTTCATAAACTAATAACTTTCAATACAAATTAGTGCAACAAATTTTACAGCTATGGAAGGACAATTACAATGTCGACTACGACTCTGCTGAACTAGGGCCCGGATGTTGATGACATGTCATCATTTTACTGAGCTGTCTAAAACAATGCTGAAGTACGTTGAAACTCCGGACGGGCCACCCCGTCTTCAAATAAGTGTTTTTTATTTTGCATCTTTTTGCATTTATTGTGCTATTTTTCCATTTTAGAACATTTTTAAGTTTGGTAGATTTCTGGGGTCATATTTGAGAGAAATCGGCCTTTTAATATCATTTTTATCCAATTTAGTCATGTCACAGCTTTATATGAGGGAGTTACGTCTTTCAGAGTTAAGAAGAAGCTATAGTGCGGGACAAAGCATTGGAAGCCTGAAGGTCAACCAGCCCTCTGCTCCGCTCTACCCCCTGCGCCCGGCGGCGTTGCCATGCTATTGCACCATACCTTCAGTCGCGTGCTGGGTGCGAGAACGTAAACGTACTGCTGTTTGACATTGAGTGATTCTGACAGCGATAATACGGATGTTGCTAGTTCGCCACCGGGAACTCCAGGAACCCGACTGGGCAAGAAAGACATGGTTAAACAGTGTAAACGTATAATTGCAGATGTGTACGGATTTTTCCAAACTTTGGCTGATAATCCCGACATTTCAAATACTGTGAATTTCAAAAACTGACTGTAGACGCTTGTGGTGTAGATAGAAGTACTGTGTTCCTGTCATGTGGACGTGTTGAATGTGCGGATGTACCGTCCCGGCTGTTGCTGGACGTGAGAGCGAAAATACCACAGAGAACCATTTTTAAGACAGCTGATAATGGGGTTTGAACCCAGGCGTCTCCTGAGCCTGGTAATAGACTACTCCACCGATACGCCTTAACGCGTGCATAGAAAATATGGTGGGCGCTTACATCTGTTTGTAAACACATCTATAAAATAAAAAAGTTACTTTAAACGTGAAATGATGTATGTCTCAATGTATGAAGGCGATGTGATGATAAGCAGTTGTGTGAAGTTTCGAAGCCACGTGCTCGTTATCAGTTTCCTGCTGATAGGCTGTGAGAGAAACAAGGTAGTGTTGGAGATAAACTTTACATCGTCCGATATAAAGTGTACAGATGACAATGTTTTCAACGATATAAAGAATTTCTTCTATTAATTGTACGGTGATATATATCGTGGAAACACTCTTCTGTTATTTTGTTTACCTTATTTGAATTTACATTGTTTAATTGTTTGATACTATAATGAATACAATAATTTAATCAGTTTGAATCATCATTAATTACATACGGTACTTACTTATAACTAGAGACGGGAATTTGCCTATTTGCCTATTTTATTCCTGTGTTTAGAAACGTAGGCTTTCGAGATATAAATCCGTTTTAGGTTCTTTTAGGCTAGATTTCGTTGGTTTTATTGTGCCTATAAATGCCTATTTCAAGGGTTTGTGCCTGTTTGTAGTATAATTGCCTATTTGATGCCTTTTGACTGCCTTCGTGGCTTAGGCGGCAGCACGCCGGCCTCTCACCGCTGGGTCCGTGGTTCAAATATCGGTCACTCCATGTGAGATCTGTGCTGGACAAAACGGAGGCAGACAGGTTTTTCTCCGGTTACTACGGTTTTTCCTGTCAAAATTTCATTCCAGCAACACTCTCCACTATCATTTCATTTCATCTCTCATTCATTTAATCATTGCCCCAGAGGAGTGCGTCAGGCCTCGGCAGCCGACACAGTCCATATCCTCGCCGCTTGATGAGGTTCTTCATTCATTCCATTCCTGGCCCGGTCGGAGACTGGAAGCAGGCTGTGGATTTTCATTTTGATGCCTTTTGACTGTATTTTAAAGTGCATTATATTGCAGCTGGTGTGCTCGACAGAATTATATTCTCATTTCTCAATATGTGTTTACCCCACGAACAAGAATGGGAATTCTCGAAAGTCACCAGAAATAGCGCCTGGGATCTCGATATTAAGGCTCCAAACTTAACAACCCTTCGTTTTGTATTTCGCTTTTCTTTATATTGAAAATTTACCCGTTAGTATGTGTGTGAATTAATATCATAAACTTTATGCTGATTGAATAACAAAAGAACTAACTTAGTGCCATGTTTTCGCGTTTTTTTTTTTCAATCTCGATATTAAGATTCCAAAGTTAAAAACCCTTTGTTTCAGGTATCGTCCCCTTCAAAAGCCGCGTTAGGTTGGCGCTGCAACCTAACAGTGAATTCATATACAGTATATCCTGTACGCGTCTGAGTGTTGAATGGGCAGGCAGTTAAAAGCACCCACGAGGGATGCGATCCAGCTGGCAGTTAAAATGCCGCGGCGATCACAGTGGGTTGGTGCTGTAACCTATTTTGTGTTCAATGGACAGGCAGTTTAAAGCAGCTTGGATGGATGCGATCTAACTGGCAGTGGGTGTAGCATGGCCTCTTACCGAGATAGATGGAAACTTGGTGGTCCCGTCTTGAGCTACTGTTGCCATGCAGCCAGGAGGGATGCGATCCAGCTGGCAGTGAAAATGCCGCTGCGATCACAGTGCGTTAGTACTGTAACCTATCTTGTGTTGAATGGACAGGCAGTTTAAAGCAGCCAGGAGGGATGCGATCCAGCTGGGAGTGAAAATGCAGCCGCGATCAGTGCGTTGGTGCTGTAACCTATCTTGTGTTGAATGTACAGGCAGTTTAAAGCAGCCAGGAGGGATGCGGTCCAGCTGGAAGTGAAAATGCAGCGGCAATCAGTGCGTTGGTGCTATAACCTATCTTGTGTTGAATGGACAGACAGTTGAAAGCAGCTTGGAGGGATGCGATCTAGCTGGCAGTGGGTGTAGCATGGCCTCTTACCAAGATATATGGAAACTTGGTGGTGCCGTCTCGAGCTACTGTTTCTATGGAGATGGCCGGCCTTGCTATTACTTCATCAGTTTATTTTCTGCTTTTATTAGCCTTTGCTTGAGTGCAAAAAGGTCGAAATGAAAAGAATGACAAAGACTATCGAAAATTCATGTAGCCAGCCGTTCCTTCTGGGTCCTAAACTATGTGTATGCAAAATTTGGTTGAGATTGGTGGAACGGTGTAAATTTGTATACGGAACAAATCCACCCACCCACTCACCCACATACATACATACATACATACATACATACAGACTTTCAATTTTATATATAAGATAAGTATGTTATTAAATTATAAGTTGCTTATTGTTAATTCTTTTTATAGTAATTAAATATGTTATTAAATTACAAGAATTTTTTTCATGCCTATTTTGTTGCCTATTTTACACGTTAGTGCCTATTTACATGCCTATTTTGGCTATTTTAAGAGCCTGTATGCTTGCCTATTTTAACTGTTTTTAGTGCTTATAATTCTCGTCTCTACTTATAACGACCACCGTGGCCATACGAGTTGCATCACGACTCGGACTCACGCTGTGTTTCGGTGGGGTGAGTGTGTTTGATTCCCACCTCGGGCACTTTAAAAATGGTTTTCCCTGGTTCCCATTTTCACCTCCAGGCACATGCCCGAGCGGTACCTTCGAAATGGCCCACGGCTGAATTCCTTTCAACATCCCTTTCCCAACCCATCCTTAAGGGGAAAAGACCTCAAATGAGCCGACCTTCACAATTAGAATAAATAATTTTATTAATGCAGTCTTTGGCCATGTATATTTCTTTTTCTTTTCAGTCCAATCTAAAAACACTTATAGTGGGCGATGTATTGAAGATAGAGATATGCTCTCCAGGCCTTTTTTTTGTAGAACTTTTCATGCTGAACAATTCTTACACTCATAGTATATTGATATGTTTAACGGGTTGCCCAGCGTAAGCTTAAAAAGCGCAAGGATGCCAGTTTTTTTTCTACATAAACCTACCTCGAGATACGCTTTACAGAATGGTGAAACCCGCATCTAAATTCATCCAGTGGTTCTCGAGATTACCCGTGATATCCAAGAATCGGAGACTTTCTTTTATACTAAGTAGTGATTGGTATGAGCGAGAAAGGAAAGGAGAAAGAAGCATCCGTTCAACAGGACAACACCGCACTGACTACGCGTGACCTTCAGGCTTCCAATGCTTTGTCCCGCACTATAGTAGCGTTATGGACAGCAACAATCACATCGCTGGAGAAAACGGGCAAATAAATGGTTGATTCCATGTCCTTAATCAACCGGGTGGAAACTAGTCTTAGCAACAATCGGGTATTGCATCAAAACTGAAAAAAGTGCTGGATAAAACCACCGGGTATGCAAAATCCCAATACATTCATTTTTGAAATATTGGTGAGTTTATTATTCTAAGATCATTTTCTCCATTTTATAGTGCATTTTTCGAATTTTTGAAATATTGGTGAGTTTATTATTATAAGATCATTTTCACCATTTTAGTGCATTTTTCGAATTTATAGGTCATTTATTATGGTCATTTTTGAAAATTTTCAGTTCCATTTTTATACTTTTTAACGACATCAACATCCGTGCCCTAAACTGATGATGATAATAATAAAATCAATGTCTAAGAACGCAAAATTAAGACTTACACCACAGTTATCAAACATGAAGCACTATGCCTCGGAAACGTTCATCACTGGAGGCAGATCTCTCATTACGACGTAGAGAAACAAGAAACGTAAATACTGAGGATAATCCTTGGTCCAGTCTGCTCAGAAGGAATCTGTATGAACGGAAGTCTCAGGAGCTTCATCAGCACACTGAAAAGATCACTGATACCTTCAGGAAAAGGCGATTAAAGTTCTTCGGCCACCTGTCCTGAGCCGGAATTTACTGGTCTTCGCAGAAGACAGAAATAAATGATTTGCATGCCACACACAAGGATGCACCTTTTAGTGGAATATGTGATTGCTCTTCCTTCTCAGTATGAATTTGATATCCTATTTTGACCTTAAGAATTTTGTAAATTTACAGGTTAAACCAATGAGTAGGAATTGTAAGGAAATTCAAAAAATGTATTTCTGAATTTTGTAAAATTTGTATATTTGTAACGATTTAATTAGTAATAAAGCTAATAATAATAATAATAATAATAATAATAATAATAATAATAATAATTTAATTTAATTTTAATTTATTTTAATTTTAGTTTATTTATTTAAATACTATTTATGTTACATTATTGTGATATGTCTCACGAATCTGACGGCAGTACAGATTATCTGTGAGACATATTCATTATTATTTACAACATATATACAGATTATATTTTAGTACAAGAGTGCATGCATTTTTTTTAATGATAATGCTAATCATAATGGCAATGATAGTGCTGATAATGAGATAAAAAATTAATGTAAATAATTTAAGACACAAAAAGTTACACTATAGTAGTTATATTAATAAATTTATGTTATGAGTTAATGTTTAGTTAGGTGATAGTTTTTAATGCGACGTATAGCTAGTTGTTTGCTGTTCATGTATGGTATAATATAATTTAGTCTCTTGAAACCATAGCTATTTATACATACAAGTTTTACATATTTAGTTATTGTTATGGCTCTTGTTTGTATGTTGTGAGAGACCTAATGCCTGAATCTTGGATCATGGTAGTAGAGATTCAGTACAGTAATTTGAAACAACTCTTTAATATTAAAATAAGGGATACCAGTGAAATATTTAAAAGAACCTGTTTAGGCTATCTTGAAGATTATTAATTAAAGTTGTGTTTTGATTACCCCAAGCTGTTATAGCATATCTTAATTTGCTTTCAATCAGAGCACTATAAATGATTTTGTAAGTATTTTTATCTACATAAAATTGGAGATTGTAGGTGTAGAGGTTTGCTTTTAGTTTTTTTAATTATGTTTACTGTTTGTGTGTTTATTTTAAAGTGTTCATCAAGGGTAATTCCTAGGTATTTTTGTGTCGAAGTACTATTTATGAAGGTGTTACATTTGCAACCCGCCCGGATGTTTTGGTGTAAGCATGATATGCTGTGGTGCGTTAGTTTGTATTTTTCTTGTGATGTTCTTGTTGTTTGAGTCTTCAGTCTTTTGACTGGTTTGATGCAGCCCTCCACGCCTCCCTGTCCTGAGCTAATCGTTTCATCTCTACATAGCTACCACACCCTACATCCAAGACATTCTCTTTAACATATTCTAACCTTGGTCTACCCCTACAGTTATTGTCCTCGACCCTTCCATAACTAAGCTTGCTATTCCTGGGTGTCTTAGTATGTGTCCTACCAACCTATCTCTTCTCTTCATTAGCAGTCGCCAGAAACATCTCTCATCTCCCACTCGTCTTAATACCTCTTCGTTTGTAACCCTATCTACCCATCTGATCTTCATCATTCTCCTGTAATACCACATTTCAAATGCTTCAATTCTCCTCTTTTCTGCTGCCCCAATAGTCCAAGTTTCACTTCCATAGAGTGCGACGCTCCAGACAAAGGTTTTCAAAAATGTCTTCCTATATTCGATGTCAACTGATTCCTTTTCTGTAGAAATGTTTTCCTTGCCTGAGCCAACCTACTCTTTATATCCTCTTTGCTTCGTCCATCACTGGTCATTTTGCTTCCTAAGTAACAGACGTCTCCTACTTCCTTTAGTTTCTCCCCTACCAATTTGATGTCCATAGAGGTTTCTGATTTATTGCGGCTGCATTCCAATATTTTTGTTTTACATTTATTAATTTTCATCATGAATTCTTTCCTCAAGACGGAGTCCATACCATTCAAAAACTCATTCAAATCCTGAGGCGTGTCGGCCAAGATGATGTTATCAGAGTTGAAATTATTTCTGCTTGAATCTTCACTCTCACTTTAAATTTCTCTCTAATTTCCTTCATTGCTTGTTCAATGTAAAGATTGAAAAGTATGGGTGATAAGTTGCAGCCTTGCCTCACACCTTTCTGAGTACCAGCTTCTCTCTCATGTCCATCAGCTCGAACGACTGCTGTCTGGTTTCTGTACAGATTGTAGATCACCCTCCTATCCCTGTACTTTATTCCAATCATTTTCAAAATGTCAAACAATGATAATAATAATAATAATAATAATAATGTGTGGCCATAATATACCCATGAATATAAGAAAGGATCCGTCATCGGTTTTTGTTTTTGCCAAACCGTTTTGTTAATTAATTGCCAGTGGCAATTGCTTCTTATCTCGTATATCCTGTGACGTAGTACATTGAATTCGCAACAGAATCTCAATAGTTTTATTAATAGCGTCAAATATTCCCATGGAAACTGCATGGAGTATGCAGATACGATCACAACGTGAACTATTGAACGGAGTGCAGACACGAGCGTGTGACTTAGGACCGACCACATAATGGTGTAATAGCTAGCATTCTAGGCTCTCACTCCTGATGCCCAGGATCGATTCCCAGGTTTGCAATGAAATTCTGGGCTGATGGCTGGAATGAGAAACACTCAGCCACGGGAGGCAAAACTTAGACGTACCGTAGTACTTTCGATTCCCCCCTCAGCCAGTAGAGTACATTGCATGAATGCACACATGAAAACGAGGGAAGTGAACAAGTGGGGCATCGAAAGGGAGAAATTCAAAACAGCATTCCCTGTAGATGTTATTTTATGTCGACATTCTGATCAAGAAGAGCATAGAACTCTTAAAATCGATTTAACGCTCGAGGCAGTATGCCCTCTTACAATACCGTAACGTATTTTCAGACACTGTATATAGTTACTCCGTGTTAATATTGACTGAAGGTTTTTAGAACATCTTATCCATTAAATTGGACCTAATTATCATGGAGGTCATTAACCATTCCAGACTACGTATTGCACTGTGTTATATTAACATGGCAATTAGAGAATAACGGGCGAAATCGATAAGAGAATTTAACCTGACTTGAAATCATGGTAGATGCTTAGAACAATTGATTGGTTGACGACGAAGTTATGGCTAGCTACGAAACATATTGTTGAACTAACCAGGAATAAATAATAATAATAATAATAATAATAGTAATAATAATAATAGGCCTAGCTATAATAATATGAGTTGTATGTCCCTCTTAACAACCTCTTGATAAATGCAGTACATTTGCATTTGTCTGTTGGCACAGGCTAGAGTAAAATGTGGCTTTTCATCGATGTATCAGTCTCATTCATGGCTGTGATTATATGGAAGCTACTGAGGTATGTATGGTGCTGAGGAATAGCCTTCAGGGCAAAGATGGTGCTTGTGGATGTTGTGAAAGGTTCTATTTTTACGGTTAGTACTGCTGTACTGACTCAGTGAGGAAAGCAATGGCAAACTACAACGCTCTTCACGTTGCCTAGTACGCCTGAATATAGAGCTGCCTTGGATTTTTGTGAGTTTCTAACCACAAAGCCGACGGTGGTACATTTTTGGGATGAAACCAGCCTCCGAGCTGACTACCCAACAGACGGACAGTTCCTTTTAATTACTGAGGATTTTAGAGTCACTGGAGTCCCGTAATTTCCACTGAAGTGAATCATTAACGTGCCGAAAAATCTACCGACACGGCTACCTCACATAAGCACTCTCAAATGCCACTTACTTTCGAGGGGTTTGCTCCCAGGACCTTGGGATCGACATTACCGCTGCGCTACAAAGCCAGCCAATAATATTGGAGTTACAGTACAGTATATTGTAATGTATAGAAATTCAATTTTGTGTAATAGTTGATATACACAATACAACGCTGACATTGGAAATTTACAAAATTTTAATTCAGTTCTGTTCAACATTGCGTCTGTATACATGGTGATAGACTATACGAAGAGACTACACAAAAGCTCGTCATATCCTGCGACAAAGGTTTGAGTGAACATGTGCATTCGTACTACGAGGAAAGATACATTGGCGAACTAAAATGATTCAAAACTGGCTTTTTTTAAATTCAGAATCAGAAGACTCAATCGGCTGTACTATTATTTCAAGTGCCGTCCTTCAGTCGCAATACACTTTTTTAGAACATTTCAAATGCATACAATAGTCCATTATGTGACATATGATTTATCACTGTGGATGTGGCTTGTCACAATGCATTGTCGGAATGATTTTTTTTTCGCCCATGATCGTTTCTTTATGTTTTCGAGTGCTTTCTGTTTCTTGAGCAATTCCTAGGATTTATTCCTAATAAATAGCTACACGCAAATGGGATTTATGAAGAAGCAGTTGTTGCTGCACGATAACGCACGTCCGCATGTTGCTGCTGTGGCATTGTAGGCTTCAGCCAGCATTGATGGGTCAGCCTAGAACACCCTCCAATACCTGGAGTTAGCGCTGTGATATTTCTGGTCATTTTCAAACCCATAAAAGCAATTACGTGCTAAGAATTTCCCCTTCGATGGTGGATTGCGACTAGCCATTTCAGTAGTGCTAAAACAGACGTCACAAAATGGATTATTCCATGAGTTTGTACTGAAGGAAACACGCTGTAAACAACTTTTTCCGAGTGAAGGACGGCACTTAAAAACGAATAAAATGCAAAGTCTGTATAATCTATAGTGTAGTCTCCCGATTCGGAATTTAAAAAGAAATCAATTATGAAACTTATTATGAAACGTTAAGGTACTTCACATACTCCCTATATTCTTCTTCTAAGGTCCCATTCCGGTTTTGTACCGAAAATAAGGTCCTGTTAACACCAACCTACACATATGGGGTACCTACTGGTTCCGCATAACCCCACGAGTGACCGAAACGCACTCACTTCCTCTTTAAATGCCTCACAATTAAATAAATACCTTAAAAATGTACATTTACAATGGGAGCACCGAAACCTGGCGAGCCTGTCGCTAGAGCGCAGGGCAGCGCGGCGCGGCAGCCATCTGGCGGGAGCGCGGCGTACTGCTAGCTGAGGAGTCTCTCGGCAGATGGCTCCGATGTGGTGTCGCCAAGACTTTCTCTAGGGTTCAATCCTTTGTCAGATGTTACACATCATATGCGACTACTGTAAGGCTCGTCTCTTTTTTTTTTTTTTACTATTAGGGGGAAGACGTTACGTTTCCGGACACAAGTTCCTATGCTAAACCTAACCGTCTTTGTCCCCACTATAAGCCCTCGAAGTCTGCAATGGGAATTTGGAAACACCCTGTATATTCTGATAAGCTCCTTCACTCGTGGAAGAACGGATATAATTATGTACTATTTTACGGCACTTTGAAAATATCAACTCTTGTGAGTTGCGAAGACTTGGTACCAGAGTAACTTCAAACATAAGGAATAATGACAATCTGACACATTCTGTCAATATTAATATTTCAGTAGCAAATAGCAATAATAGTAACGACGTCCGCGACAATAATAAGTAAGGAATAATTAGACAATAATAACTCTTAAGTAGGCCAGTTTCCCCAATAACTCGAGCTTATATGGATTCACACTTCTCCTGAGTCAGGTCGCGTCGTTCTCGGCCTATCACAATAATCGTAGATTCAAACGAGGCAACGCAGGTTATGAGATGGTAAGTTACAGCGATTATTATCAGCTAATGAAGAACATCTCTAGTGAAAATTTAAGCTTTTTATTGATATATTACTGGTGAGTTTACCTTTAAATACTATATACTTTAAGTGCTTTTCCTTGCTTACTTCCGGCACTGGTTAAGACTAGTAATATCCGAGGGAAAATGCTACTGTCGCGCGTCAATGTTCTCAGCCTGGGATGTATTCGGGACAATCCCCGCACCGCTCTACGCTCCTCTCATTCCGCTGGACTCTCAAGGTTGGTTGGTTGGTTGGTTGGTTCCTTAATTTAGGGTCTGCGACAACGTGGCCACGTAGCCCCGTGTACTTTGTGTGTGTGAAGAATTTGTCTGATAACCGGTGTTAATTGTGTTGGCTGTATTAGTGTGTGTTATCTGTGATTCAGGTAGAAGGACTGCAGATGATTAATTTTTTCAAGTAGTTCCTACTTTTGCTACCAAATGCTACCGTCCACGACACCTATCTGCAGACGTGGATACTAAATGCCATCGCAGTCAGTACCTGGCGGCGAACGTTGGAACTAATATAGTGTTATCAAACTAACCTACAAATTTTAGCTTCCACAAGTGTAGTTAGTAGAAGATTCTTTTTTCATGTCATAAATCTATGACATGGGAATGCCACCTGCTTTACTTCCCCTCCCAAGGAAGGCATACTGAGGGATACTCTCAAGGTTAAGTGCAGACCTAGTCACCGGGATCTGTGTATCATAAATATGTCCAGGTTAGCGGCTAAGTTGATAATACGCTAGTCTTTGTATCGAAATACCCAGGGTTCATTGCCGTCTGTGCTGGAATGTTACCTTTGTATAGTTGATTCACCTGGCTCGGAGACGGGTGTTTGTGACGTCTTCATCATTCATACCGCCCTCATCACGACCAATTTGCAGGCCGCCTATGGGCGTCAACTCCAAAGACATGCACCTAAACTCTATCTGATGTATTATATATGTGAGCTATGTCCATAGAGCTAACTATATGGCTATGTCAGTCATGGAGAATATTAAGGGTGTTGTTGTGCTGCAATAAATCACAAGCTAGAATCTTGGCACTTAACCGCAATGAAGCAAACTTGAGCCGTAACTCATCCCTTTATCTACAACTGTAGTCTAGCGCAGCGTATGAGCATTACTAGCTGTTCTGTGCTGTTTATTGTACATCAATCTCATTTTGTGGTCTAGGTCTAGCTCCTGTCCCAAAGTTCGATTCCCGGCTCTGACAATACATTCAATTCTGGACTGACGACTGATACGGGGTATACTTATCCTAGAGTACCATGGGTGCCCGCTGGTGGGGGCAAGGAGCGGCCGTGGCCTGCGCCTAGAATCCCGAGGATATTTCGATTGTTCATTGTCAAACCAGTTTATTTCATAAATTGAAGTTACGGATAGTTAACTGATTTAGATGTAAGGATAATTCCACAGTTTTATTTAACTTAGTAATTTGGGATTATTTGAAAATATCTCCAGTTATTTAGAAAATCGGCCAACTGGATTAACGTTACTATCTTAATAAACTGCTTGATTTTTATTTTTGTCGATACATAGTGGAACCACTACTTATTACCTGTTTTAATAAATGAACATTATGACGATGATACACAAAGAAAAGCTATGGACAAAATCTCTGTACTAAAAAGAACTATTCCTCCCATTCATGCCATAAAGATAACTGTACCCAACGGTTTCAAAGCAGCCAAATAATGAATATCACGAAGCAAGTTAGAAATGAAACGAAAATTGTGGAGGGGGGGGGTTACGTCTCATCATCACCTAGTGACAGGTAGCGAATGAAATTTAAAAAAATATTACTTGCCCCCACCATCCTCCACCCTGGAAAAATTCCTGCGGGTGCCCATGTAGAGAACATAATTCAGTTGTTTTTGTTGATGATGATTTAGGGGCTTTGTGACTTCGTGGTCATGTAGCTCCGTGTTCTTGGCTGCGTGGAATGTGTCTGATAACCTTTGTTATTGTGATGATTGTATTAGTGTGTGTGTATTTGTAATTCAGATGAGGATTGGGGAGGAGGTGACCGTGGCCTTAATTCCTTGCATTCGCCTGGAGTAGAATCGGGGAAACCACGCAAAACCACTTTCAGGATGGCTTAGGTGGGAATCGAACCCATATCTTCTCAGTTATTCATCACGAGGCTGAGTGTACCACTTTCCAGCCCTCAGACCAGAATTACATTTCTTGGAAGAGCCGGAAATCGAACCCGGGCCTCCGTAGTGTCAAGCCAAGAATGCCAGCCACTACGCAACTAGGCGGACCCTGAGCATAATTCACCGCAGCCATCCCTGAAGTGGTTATCTTGTTCTTGTTTTTAATAACTGATTTATTTGTGTTCCGTACATTTTGGATTATTGTTATAATTATTATTATTATTATTTATTTTTATGGTTAAATATTTGTATGGCTGCTTCGGTGGCGTAGTTGGTAGCATGCTGAGCTTCTATGCCCAAGATAGCGGGTTCAAACCCGGCCGAAGCCGTCAGATTTTTTTAAGAGCGTTAATAATCCCTCAGTATGCCTTCCTTTGGAGGGGAAGTTAAGCCGGCGGTACCATGTCATAGATTTATGGCATGTTAAAGAACCTTCCACTAATTACACCTGTGTGAAGCTAAATTGTATAGGTTAGGAATGTAAACAACGCTCTTAGGTTTCTACGTTCGTTGCCAAGAGCCGACTGCGGCGGCGTCTAGTAGCTATGTTCTGAACTAGGCCTAGTAGTCGTTGACGGTGGCGTTTGGCGGCTAAAGTAGGAACTATTTGAAAAATTCAAAGTTGCAGTCCTTACTTGAATTAAAAAACAGATAACACACTAATACAGCCATCACAATTAACACCGGTTATCAGACAGATTCTACACACACCCAAAGTACACGGGGCTACATGACCGTGTTGTCGCAGCCTCTAAACTGAGGAACCAACCAACCATCTTGTTTATGGATCGAGCCGTAAAATAATTTCAAATTTTGGGTGAAACACAGTAGTTTCTAATTTTAAAAAAAGTCCATACGAGTGTCTTAATTACCATTATAGGCGAGTAGCATACGACTGTTTATGTTCGACGATTATTATAACTATTTTCTGTTCGAACATAAATATTCATAAATATCTGTCGAGATTTCGCCAGTTTTATGTACTGAACAGAGCGCATGGGACGCAGAGAATACCTTGTATTTGTCCATGGCCTCTTGGAATACCTCACTATGACACTCGCCACGCAGTGAAATTTAAAATAGGGGGCCATGGAAGTGAGCGCATTGCGATGCTATCCTCACCTAATCGGTCACAAAACAGTTTCTTGAGCTCTGATTGGTGGGAGGAACTGTATCATAATGAAAACTTGTACTATAATGAGCCTCATTATAGTACAGTTTTCTGACATATAATATTTACATTTCACCAGGGTCGAACATAAAATATATTTTCGAAACCTCCCTTGTGGAACCGAGAGATGAAACTGTTAGTTGCAAATTCAGTGCAAGCACAAAAACTCAGTTACGGTGAGACCAACCCTGAGCGTCATCCTTCTTAATTCTTTAAACTTCGTTAAAAGTTAAATGTAAAATGTGCGGCAAAACTTAGGAGTGACTGGATTTTAATTAGATTATGAATTAATTGAGTGATACGGAACTTTAAAAAATTGATGGAAGTCTATTTACTGGCGTAAGAGAGTTCTTTATATGCGTCCTATATGTTGGGCATTGCCCTTAAAAGTTGGTGATGAGCTCTGCGCCCACAGCTTTTTATACGCTCCAAGTTGACGACTGTGTCTCTAATATTTATGAGAGCCAGCTCACCGCCAAGGCTTAGTCTGGAAGAAAGCTAGACGTGGGGTCCAAGCCTGCTTCAGAGAATTACCGTTCGAATACCGGCAATGATCCTTATGTCGCCTTCTTAGGATCAAGCTCTTTGAAGAAGAAGATGTGGGGTGCATTTTCAAGGAACCCCAGAATCAGAGGACTAATATGTTAGCTAAGAAAGAAAGAAAGAAAGAAAGAAAGAAAGAAAGAAAGAATGAAATGAAGGAAAGGAAGTGAGAGAGAAAGAAAGAAGGGAAGAAAAAGAAAGAAAGAAAGAAAGAAAGAAAGAAAGAATGGAAAAGATAAAAAGGAAGGGAGAAAGAAAGAAAGAAGGGATAAAAGAAAGAAAGAAAGAAAGAGAGAATGGAAGAGAAAAAATGAAGGGAGAAAGAAAATCTGAAGGGGCAAAAGAAAGAAAGAAAGAATGGAAGAGAAAAAAGGAAGGGAGAAAGAAAATATGAAGGGCTAAAAGAAAGAAAGAAAAAATGGAAGAGAAAAAAGGAAGGGAGAAAGAAAGAACGAAGGGGTGAAAGAAAGAAAGAAAGAAAGAAAGAAAGAAAGAATGGAAGAGAAAAAAGGAAGGGAGAAAGAAAGAACGAAGGGGTAAAAGAAAGAAATAAAGAAAGAAAGAAAGAAAGAAAGAAAGAAAGAATGGAAGAGAAAAAGAAGGGAGAAAGAATGAAGGGGTAAAAGAAAGAAAGGAAGAGAAAAAAGGAAGGGAGAAAGAAAGAACGAAGGGGTAAAAGAAAGAAAGAAAGAAAGAAAGAAAGAAAGAAAGAATGGAAGGGAAAAAAAGAAGGGAGAAAGAAAGAACGAAGGGGTAAAAGAAAGAAAGAAAGAAAGAAAGAAAGAAAGAAAGAAAGAATGGAACAGAAACAAGTAGTTCCGTGAAGAACTATACAGCCTATTTTCATATATCCTACTTATGTTAATTGCCACTATCACCATACACAATTTCAGTTTGATTGCTGTAATAGATTCGTAGATATTGAGAAACGACTAAATATTTCGGATGGTCGCCATGTTGGATTTTATATATGTAGGTCTTAGAGTTATGTACTATTACATGCAGATTATTGTGAACGTGTAGTATTCAAACTTCAATCGCATAGTTAGGACACAATAAAAAACAAGGAGAGTTTAAAATTTTTCACAGCTGCCATCTTGAGGTTATGGAAACAATTGAAATAAATTAGATGCCAGTGGATTAAAATTCGTATAAGGATTTACTGTACCAAGTTTCACTGCACGCGGATGGTTAAATTGCGAGAAATGTCCATGTGAATATTTATAATTCGCGTCACCGCCATGTTGGATTTGTGATCACCAGGTTATTTAAAGTCCTATAGGTGAACTTAAGTTCATAGCCCCTATGAACATTAAAAATGCAGTTTGATTGCTAAAATAGATTCGTAGATATTCAGTATCGTCTAAATATTTCGGATGGTCGCCATGTTGGATTGTTAAATGTATAGGCCATCGAGTCATGTACCATTAAAGGAAAATTATTGCGTAGGTTCATTATTCAAACTTTCACTTCGATCGCATGACTACATCACAATAAATAAAATCTTAATTTTAAAATTCGCACTGCCGCCATCTTGAGGTTATGTAAACAATTGAACTAAATTAGATACCAGTGGATTACAATGTGTATAAATATTTCCTGTGCCAGGTTTCAGTGCGCTTGGAACATTAAATCGCGAGAAAGGTCTATTTAAAATTTTCAAATTCGCTAGGCCGCCATGTTCGTTATGTATTTAACCGGTTTTTGAAAGTCTTATAGATGGAATTCCAGTAGTGCCCTTTATCTCCGTACAAAATTTTAGGGAGATACCGCTAATAGTTTCAGAGATATAGAATGCCGGTGAAATATTTCGCACATCCGCCATCTTGTGATTATGTAAACAATTGAACGAAGTTAGATGTCGGTGCATTACAATGTATATAAACATATACTGTACCAAGTTTCATTGCGTTTGGTTGGTCAAATCGCGAGAAACGTCTATTTAAAAGTCGCACATTCGCTTGGCCGCCATGTTGGTTTTGTTGTTACCAGGTTTTCAAAAGTCACATAAGTGAACTTATAGTAGTTCCCTCTATCACCATAGAAAATGTCAGGGTAATATCGGTAATAGTTTCGGAGATATTGAATGCTGGTGAAATATTTCGCACAGCCGCCATGTTGGATTGGTGAGTCGTAACAAAATTTGAAGGGCACGGTCGAGGTCGCCTGGAATAGTGCTATGAACTTTCCGAGTTTCATTGAAATCGCTCTAGCCGTTTAGATTTTATTAGGGGGGGACCCACACACGAATCACACACACACACACACGCACACGCACACACACACGGACAAAAGGTGATCTCATAAGCCTATTTTTTCAAAATTGAAAATAGGCTAAAAACAGATACACACACTAATACAGCCATCACAATTAACACCGGTTATCAGACAGATTCTACACACACCCAAAGTGCACGGGGCTACATGACCGCGTTGTCGCAGCCCCTAAACTGAGGAACCAACCAAATATTTGTAGTTTTTATTTTCATTTTTAGGCGTCTACCTCTAAATTTTAAAACGCACTAAATTTGTATTAATTTATCTGTGTCTATAGGGGCAGATGACCTCGCTGTCCGCCTCGTTGCGTAGTGGCTAGCACTGTTGGCAGTCACTGGGGAGGTCAGGGGTACACTCAGCCTCGTGAAGCAGAAGTGTGACGATGTGGGTTCGATTCCCACCCCAGCTGTCGTGGAAGTAATTTACCGTGGTTTTCCACTTCTTGTCCAGACGAATGCCGGGTTGGTTCCTAAATTATGACCACGGCCGCCTACTTCCCAATCCTCATTTGAATTACAATTACACACTCTAATACAAACATCACAATAATGCAGGTTATCGGACAAATTCCGATCACACCATAGTACATGGGTAGATGCCCATGATGTTGCAATGCCCTGCATGGAATAACCAAAGCTCACCTCCAGCGGTAGTGGATATCATTCTTGGTTGTCACCTTGGAAGTCTGCGTTCGATTCCCGGCTCTGCCAAGAACATTAATTATTGTGGATAAGAGAACGATGTAAACTCAGCCTCGTTACATAGAACTGAGAAGAGTTGGGTTTGATTCCCATGTCAGCCATCCTCGAAGTGGCGACTTCTGTGGTTCCCTTCTTCTCTCAAAGCAAGTGTCAGGATGATACCTAAATACCTAGTTCAAATTACAAATACACGAACTAGTACAACCATCACAATAACAGTGATTATCAGCCAGATTCCACTCACACCCAAGTACACTGAGATACATAACCACAATGTCGCAAGACCCTACGTAAGAGATGTAACGATAGGCGCCCTACGGGCCACTTGAATGATAGCGTGATAGCTTTACGGGTTGTAATGTTATGTACACTCAACACTATTCGATCGTGATTTGTCATTACCACGATTAGTGAACTTTGAATGTTGGATTTGTACATACCACGCATCTGCTGAATATGGATGCTGACAGATGACTCGTGAGAAGCGAAATTATACAAGTGTGTTATTAATGGACATCGGATTTATATGCAACTGCATAATTACTTTGATTGTATACAGGCTGGATGGTAGCTATCTACTGTACAAAATTGATACAAGTATCCTACTGGATATATACATATACAATGTGATTGACAATTTGCTGTGGAGAATCAACGTACGGTGGTACAAAATCGATAGCAAAGGGCAAATAAATACATCAATAAAGAAATAAATAAATACATAAAACAGGTTTTTTTTAATGAAATTTGGTACAGTAGGAATTTTGAGATCGCACATAACGAATCTGAACTTTCTTAGAAACTTCTAGGAAGTATATATCGTTAACAAAAAACATTGTTCACATTTCCTAACAAATGATGTTTGGCGTTTTTTATGACACTAAAGATAACTCACAACTTTGTTTTCCGAAAAGAGAATGGCTGCTTCAAAATGGTGGATATTTCGGATTATACTACACTGTACATAAAAGTAATATTTATTTTTAAACCCGTATATTTACTTAAAGAATATTACTTTTTGGGCTTTGTTGTAACACGTAACCTAATTCATTTTCTATTTATGAAAAGTGTTTTTTGTGGTAAAATATCGTAAACGGCTAATTTGATTTAAGAAAAAATATTTTACAATCCTTAATTAGAAAACCATGCCATATCATGAATTTTAACTTAAAAAACATTTTGCTACAATATATTAAAACTTAGCAGTCTTTAGCTCTAACTGCCACTTTGGTTATACAAACAGAAACGTTCATTAATGCAAAAAACGAGATTCAATCATTTTATTTCTCAATATTTTGAAGCAATTCCATTTGATTAATTAATTAACTAGTGCAATAAAGAAATAATGGTTCAGATAATGTAACTATATTTATTTGCGATTACTTTATGAAATGTGGGTTAAAAGCATTTGATTTTTAAACAATTTGTACATATAATGCAAATTTAAGCATTATTTTATTCTGCCTAAACAATATCAATGTCATTCTGGCTGTTGTTTGCGATATTTTACAATAAAATTATTTTCATAAATGATAAATATGTTACGATGCAGCACAACCAAAATAACAATTAACAAGTAGTTCCGTGAAGAACTATACGGCCTATTTTCATATATCCTACTTATATTAACTGACACTATCAACATATAAAACTTCAGTTTGATTGCTGTAATAGATTCGTAGATATTGAGTACCGACTAAATATTTCGGATGGTCGCCATGTTGGATTTTATATATGTAGGTCCTAGAGTTATGTAATGTTACATGAGGATTATTGTGTACCTGTAGCATTCAAACTTCAATCGCATGATTAGGACACAAGAAGTAACAAGGAGATTTTAAAATTTCGCACAGCTGCCATCTTGTGGTTATGGAAACAATTGAAATAAATTAGATGCCAGTGGATTAACATTCGTATAAGGATTTACTGTACCAAGTTTCACTGCACTCGGATGGTTAAATTGCGAGAAACGTCCATGTGAATATTTATACTTCGCGGCGCCGCCATGTTGGATTTGTGACCACCAGGTTATTTAAAGTCTTATAGGTGAACTTAAGTTCATAGCCCATATGAACATTAAAAAAAATCAGTTTGATTGCTATAACAGATTCGTAGATATTCAGAGACGTCTAAATATTTCGGATGGTCGCCATGTTGGATTGTTAATTGTATAGGCCATAGAGTCATGTACCATTAAAGGAAAATTATTACGTAGGTTCATTATTCAAACTTTAACTTCGATCGCATTGTTACGATACAAGAAATAAAAACTTAATTTTAAAATTGAGCACAGCCGCCATGTTGAGGTTATGTAAACAATTGAACTGAATTAGATACCAGTGCATTACAATGTGTATAAACATTTCCTGTACCAGATTTCATTGCGATTGGAACATTAAATCGCGAGAGAGGTCTATTTAAAATTTTCAAATTAGCTTGGCCGCCATGTTCATTTTGTAGTTAAACGGTTTTTGAAAGTCTTATAGATGAACTTCCAGTAGTACCCTTTATCTACGTACAAAATTTCATGGTGATACCGATAATAGTTTCAGAGTTATAGAATGCCGGTGAAATATTTCGCTCATCCGCCATCTTGTGATTATGTAAACAATTGAACGAAATTAAATGTCCGTGCATTACAATGTGTATAAACATATACTGTACCAAGTTTTATTACGTTTGGTTGGTTAAATTGCGAGAAACGTCTATTTAAACGTCGCAAATTCGCGTGGCCGCCATGTTGGTTTTGTAGTTACCAGTTTTTCAAAAGTCACATATGTGAACTTCTATTTGTTCCCTTTATCACCGTAATAAATTTCTGGGTGATATCGGTAATAGTTCCCGAGATATTGAATGCTGGTGAAATATTTCGCACAGCCGCCATGTTGGATTGGTGAGACGTAAAAAAACTTGAAGGGCACGGTCGAGGTCGCCCGGAATAGTGCTATGAACTTACCGAGTTTCATCGAAATCGCTCCAGCCGTTTAGAATTTATTAGGGGGGGGGACACACACACACCTCACACACACACACACACACACACACGCACACACACACACACACACACACGGAAAAAAGGTGATCTCATAAGACTATTCTTTCAAAATTGAAAATAGGCTAAAAATAAACATTTCTAAATATATGCATATTGGAAAAGAAAATAATATAAGGCGGAACATACAGCTTAAGGAGCCAAATCAATAACAATTTTTATATTATGACTGTGATTGCCATATATTTTATACAACAATTATTATATACATTTCCAAGAAAACACACATATGAAGCAAAGTTCTAAATTATCAAATTTCAAATCGTAACCATTCATAATATTGTTTTCAAAACTTGGTTCTTGCTTCGTGCTAATCTTCACTGTTCCCCCATATATATCCCATGTTTAGCCCACTTTTTACATTTTGTATAAATGAGGAAAAAGTAGACTTATGAGATCGATCCAGGCAAATGTGTGCCTGCCTGCCCTTCTGTCTGTCTGTCTGTCTGTCTGTCCGTGTGTGGGGCCCCCTATCAACTCCTAAACTGCTGCAGGTATCGTAACTAAATTTGGTATGAGTCAAGATCTATTCTTGAATATCTCAAGACCATGTTTGAAAATGACGATAGTGCTACCAACTGCTAAAAAATCGCAATTGAAATTTGAGCTCCATGTTGGATGTCTCGGAAGGTATGCATGGGAGCTAGTCCACAATTGGCACACACATAGATAATAATAATTCAGTTTAATTTGCAGGAGGCCAACATGATTATACGGCTGCTAATAGGTCATATCGTTATATGGATGTATTTTCCAAACTATCAATTCGATTTCAACCAAATTTTGTATGTAGTATGTGTATCATACCAGATATGACCATGTATATACTTCACAGCAACCAGGGCTGCCAACTGTTGATGAATGTTATCCTCATATTTAATCCCGATAGCAATATATCATAAAATATGCAAGCCAACAGCTCTAAACTTTGCACACGTATAGTACCTAACATAGTAAATTCATTTGGAGTAACTAATTTACGTCAGTGCTGCCAACATGATTTAAGCCTGCTGATAGGTCCATTTTTAAATACATGTAACTTCTATACTAACGAATTTCATCCAAAATTGGCACAACGATAGATCATAATATTTTAGATAAATTCTAAGCAAAACATACATGGCATTGCTGCCAACATGTTTTTACGCGCGCTGATAGATCCAATGTTTAACTGCATGTAACGTCCATATTATCCATTGGACTTCCAACCAAATTCTGTGTGTGCATTCTTTACCTTAAGAGATGGATCTAAGAATATAATCAGTCACAAGGGCTACCAACTGTAGCGCTCTATTAGCCTACCTTACTTCAGGAATACTTCGAACTAATTAGAAACGTCACTATTACCAACTTAATTTCGTCATTATTCAAGACGAAATCATTGGCATGAATCTTAAATTTTAAGAAAAAAGGATCTTTAGTTCGTCATCGAACTACTTGTTATAGGAAATTTTGGACTTTTCTTTTTTAAAATAGGTATTATTAATTCATTGCAGCCAAATGGCCATAATAGGGTTTACAATATCTATGAATCCAAGCAAAACCTATTTGCAGATACTAGTCTCCTCTTACATGGTATCTGTCCCATTGTTGCCCACAGTGCTTGTAGCCTTCACTTATATTATGAAATCGTTTAACTTCACAGGCTTTATGATGGAATCCGTGTACTACGCAGTGTACCTTTAAATGTCTTAATTCATAATTTGTCATCATACAATCGTCCGTTAACATTGCGTCAGTTGAATAAAAATTATTCCAAATCTCGTTCTTCTTTGTAGAATTTGAAAGGTGTGATCGTAGGCATGTGTATTTGTCTGATACAATTGATTTCGAATATCCTCAATGAAAAATAAAATCTTTCAGAAGCTCATACAATAGGTCAGTCTGCATGGTGATGTTAGCCCCACGCCTAGGACTCTTTTCATGACACGTGTCTTTATTTTTTCCAGATAGTTGAAGTCACCGATTGTAAGTTTTTCCCAGATTAAGTCAATTCCATGTGTGTGTTCTACCTTCAGCTACAACATGAATCTTACTCATTTATTCATGTGTTAATTAAACGTTGTTATATCATTTCTATTCTAAAACAGAAGAACTGAAGATGCAATGCATAACGACCAAGCCTCCTGGCTTTGAATTACCGCGGAAGATCTGGTCAGCTCTTAACCGTATAAGAACCAACCTTGGCAGGTGTGCTGATTCTCTGCACAAGTGGAAGATAAAAGATTCTCCAAGTTGTGATTGTGGCGCTAAAAAGCAGACTATTCAGCATGTGGTTCAGGAATGTCCCCTCAGAGACATATCTGGCGATCCAACAGAGTTCCTGGTAATGACGGAAGGATCAATAGACTATATTCGTGGTCTGGACATAAATTTGTAATTTTTCAATCTTTTTTATATTTTAGTGATGTGTGTAGCCATACGCTAAATAAATAAATATTCTAAGCAAACTCAAAAAGAAATATTTTGATGATCCATAGAAAGACTAATTAAAGCAACAATGGTTTGAGTGAGATTCATTTCTGACCACGTTCTTCCTCCGACCACAACTCATTTAAAAGTCTTAAATCAAGAGGTCCTATCCGTGATCTCGACAAGCGACATGAGAGCTTGGATTAAAGCTTTTTGCTTGGGCTGTCGCTACATGACTGACCTATGTTCGGGAAAGCCATTACAGAGGCTGTTCTCTGGGGAGCGTACTTCTCACTCAACTTCCCGCTAAGGGAGTGAAACCATTATGTGGTGCAGAGGAGTCCTGAACTCGATCCCGCGGGTGGTGATGTCCCGTGGGCAAGTTAAGTGCCTCGCATCGTCTTCCTCTTGTGGCTACTGTGAACTCGCTTAGCTCGTCTTCCACAGTCTGACAGTAAAATACTGTACAGCGGTAGGAGAGTCGTTAGAATATCCTAAAGAGGGTTCTCACACGATAGTGGAATCGAAACTTGGATTTGCCAGTAATCTTTTGGGGGTAATAATAATAATAATAATATCGTATGGCCTCGGATGCCGGGTGCAAGCTTTGCTAATTGACGCCCAGAGGACAGCATGCATGTCAAATGGTATCGCTCCTTGGAACGCTATGAATGCTAAGGAGGTTAGATAGTTGGTTGGTTCTTAAGTTTAGGGGCTGCAACAACGCGGTCATGTAGCCCCGTGTTAATTAACCGTTAATGACTGTATAGTGTGTGTTATGTGTTTTTTAATTCAAGTAAGGACAGAAGACTTTTGAATTTTTTAAAATAGTTCTTACTTTTGTCGCCAAACGCCACCGTCAACGACTACTAGTTCAGAATTTAGCTACCAGACGCCACCGCAGTCGGCTCTTGGCAACGAACGTAGGAACCTAAGAGCGTTGTTTACATTCTTAACCTACGCAATTTAGTTTCACACAGGTGTAATTAGTGGAAGGTTCTTTAATATGCCATAAATCTATGACATGGGACCGCCGGCTTTACTTCCTCTCTGAAGGAAGGCATGCTGAGGGATTTTTAACGCTCTTAAAAAATCGGACGACTTCGGCCGGATTTGAACCCGTGATCTTGGGCATAGATGCTCAGCATGCTACCGACTACGCCGCCGAGGTTAGATATCTAAGCTCCTTGACACTATAGCGCTTTCTAGTAGAGAAACGAGGAACTTTTTGTGTTGGCGGAAAATCTCGAGATTGACTTAGCCATTATGAACATGGACTACTGAATTCAAATGGGTATGACATGCTTATCGTGATTTTTGTCGCCTCTCAAAAAATTACTTACCACGGCCAGGAGCGAACTTGCAAGCTTGGAGTTGGTAGTCCGACACGATAACCACTCACCCAACGTTGCAAGCTGCTTTTGGGGGTGCTTACATGCGACTGAGCCAGGCCTATGATTAGGGATAGCATGCTTGTCTTACTAAAGATAATAATAATAATATATTTTTTGGTCGTGTGTCGTCCTGAGAGGTCGAATGCAGGTCTTTCTAGCCGCACCCGTGGCAACCTGTGCGCCGAGCTGAGCGATGGAATGGATGAAGATGGATGAAACTGGGCAAGGATGAGGAAGGAAGCGGCCATATTTGGCTGTAAGTGCTCGACGGTACCGTCGTAGTACCGCACGGCAACTGGCATCTAACCTCACAGCATTCACTGGAACAGTTGTATTGAGGCAGAGTGGCCTTTATTGTCGGAGACCTGCTCTATGTTTACCCCTAACGCGTCTGCACAGAAGGGAATGTCTAGATTGGAGTCGTCAACATGCCAAGTGGACGGTCGAACTGTGGGCCAATGTTCTTTTCACAGATGAGTCCCGATTTGGTCTGGAGAGTGATTATCGACGGATTCGCACCTGGAGAGAACCTGGAACACGATTTCGGGTCCCAAACATTGTGGAAGGAGACCGATATCGAGGAGGATCCCTAATGGTGTGGGCAGGGATTATGTTGACTACCCAAACACTCCTTATGTTGACTACCCGAACACTCCTGTACGGGTAAATCGGCAATGTGTAAATGCTGTCAGGTATCGTGACGACATCTTGGGACCTCATGTTCGGTTGTTGCGATGTGCTGTGGGCCCAGACTTCCTACTGTTGGATGACAATGCCCGACCTCATGGAGCACGGGTGGTTGAAGTTTTCTTGGAAACTGAAGATATTGCACGCATGTTGTGGCTTGCTCGCTCTCCCGATTTGAATACCATAGAGCAGGCTGTCCCAGCCGAGCAGCTCGTCAGTGAGCAGCGGAGTACTCACCACCTTGCGTGAGTTAACCAGCAACATGCAATACAGCTCTGTTGTGGGGGCTGCCGTTAATGCACGGTGGATACACCAAGACTGGCAGGAAGCACACAGACTTGTGTTATGACCTTCGACCGGTGACGTATTGGCTATCACCCCCAGTCCCTCTCCAACCGTGCTCAGAGCATCACTGCTGAGTACTCGCGTGTACGCATACTCAAATTCGTGGATTTGGAACAGCCTGCCATAGAGCTAGTCTGGGACGCAATAGGGAGACGAGTTGCATCGCTTCAGCATCCATCAACCACTCTCCAGGCCTGTATTGCTGCTAGAGGTGGTCATACCCCATACTGAGCAGTTGTCGGAATGTGTGTGCAAATCCGGAAGTTGGTAAAAACGAAGAACATTTTTGTCTACTGTTATGCATGGTGGGGAGGTTTACTTTCTGTATTCATAACATTGTTGTTACTTTACTATGACCTGTTTTTACTGTTTTGTGGAATAATAAACGCAACCTTGCAAAATTTCCGTTTGTTGTTTTAATTTTGGACACCAGTGTATACACACACCCAAGTACAGGGCGATAAATGACCACGATTTCGTATAGCCCCTAAATGAACTAAACACAACAACTAATATTAGAAAACTGAAGATTTTAGATCGTCTAGCTGAAGTTATTTCCTAAATTAGAAAACTGCCTGAGTCAATGATGTATGACTCTGTGAGTGAAAGGATATTTAAAAATAATTCTTTGGTTAAAAATGACTTCCTTTAACTTACCTGGCTTAAATGAATGAATAGTAAATTTACTAGTGTAATTAGGGTAGAACGTATGGTATGTTGTATTGTGTTACTATCATGCGTCACATTTGTCTGTTATTATTTGCTTATGTGTAAAGAAGGAACTTTGCCACCAATAATAATAATAATAATAATAATAATATCAATACGATTAACCTATCGCCGTTTCACTTATCTCCGAGAGAAAACGACAAAGAGATCGAGTGACACGCAAAAAGATCTGTACGAGATTGGGATATTACGGTATGGCAAGAAGCGTAACCATTGTAAGAGAAAACTCTTGGAACATCAGAATTTCCAACCAAAGCTCACGCTGAAAACTGGAAAGACGTGGACAAACGAGGAAAAGGAATAACATCGTCTACGAATGAAGGAATCCTGGACTAATTTTAAAGCTGAAAGAGAGCAGGTGAAATTACGTGATACCTTGGTTGGCCGAAACGAAACAAAACAAAATACTACTAATAATATTAATAATAGTAATACTATTAGGTAAATAGCTCAAGCAGGAAAACTAATCGGTATCATGAAATAGAAGAAGACTTTAGGCACGTGGGGATCGACAGGCAAATGATTGGAGACAGAGGAGAATTCAGAAACAAAATAAAGAATACAAAATTTAAACCAAATGAAAAGATGAAGATAAGAACATTGTGGACAGAACAACGGGAACAGGTGCACAGTCAAAGTATGAAGATATTTTGGAAAGAGAAGAGGAAGAAGGGAGAGAGTGAAAATTGTGTCATCATGAGATATTTAAGTTCAAACACTGTCCTTAAGGGCAAACATGATATAATAATAATAATACTAATACTACTACTACTACTACTACTAATAATAGTAATCATCCATCAAGTAAATAAATTCAAGTATTTAGGAGAGGTAATTCAGCCATCAGGCATCGTGAGGCAAACAAAGAGAGAATTTCAAAATTACAGATGGCCTATCGAGTCACCTGGAACAGATACAACAAGAAATTGTTTCGAAGAACCCAAAGTTAAGACATTACACCACAGTAATCAAACCTGAAGCACAATATGCCACGGAAACCTTGATCACTGGAGGCAGATCTCTTATTAAGACGGAGAGATAAAAAGAAAGGAAAACACTGAGGATAATCCTTGGTCTGCTCAGAAGGAATCTGGATGAAATGGAAGTCAAGGGAGCTTTATCAACATAATGAAAATATCACTAACACCTTCAGGAAAAGGTGATTGAAGTTCTATTTGGGACTAAATTGATTTGCCTTCCGTTAACATTCTATACACATCGAATTTGAAGAATAACTAGTTGATAATACGATACATTATAATTTTAAAGAGTTTGTAAAAGCCAATTTTGAGTTATTTGACCAAAATAATAAAATGATCCAACATAGTACTTGTGCGCTATCTGTTTGTGTTACTTCAGGGTATACAGTGTTTCAAAGCGTTGGAATTCGTTATTGGGTAGAGATCAAATGCTGAGCCCAAACAATTCCCAAGGAGAAGAAGAAGTCAACCGATAGAATCTCGACAGATACTGTATTTTATGAATATTTATGTTAGAACATATAATAAAGTTATAATTATCGTCGAACATAAACTGTCGTATGCAACTCGCCTAGGGCAATTAAGACACTCGTTTGGAAATTATAAAACTCGTTCCGCTCGTTTTAAAAACATACTCGTGTCATACGTATTGCCATTATAGACTCGTTGCATAATGCACTATTAAGAAATTGACATTACGGAGGTAATTTTACAAGATTGACACCAGTTCAGAACTACAATCAATAACCATTTCTCTGAGAAAATTACTACAAGGATCAATAAATCATGGACGGAAGAACGGTGGAAGGTGTTCAGTGCCCAGATGAAGAGATTTTGGGAGAAGAAAAATAGTACATTATGCAACGAGCCTATAATGGCAATAATTAAGACACGAGTTCCCGTAGCGAGTTTTATAATTTCCATACAAGTGTCTTAATTACCATTATAGGCGAGTTACATACGACTGTGTATGTTCGACGATAATTATGACTATTTTATGTTCGAACATAAATATTCATAAATATCTGTCGAGATTTCACCAGTTATATGTACTGAACAGATCGTATGGGACGCAGAGAATACCTTGTATTTGACCATGGCCTCCTGGAATACCTCACCATGACACTCGCCATGCAATGAAATTTAAAATAGGGGGCCGTGCAAGTGAGAGCACGTGCAATGCTATCCTCACCTAATTGGTCACACAACTGTGTCTTGAGCTCTGATTGGTGGGAGAAACTGTCTCATAATGAAAACTTGTACTATAATGAGCCTCATTATAGTACAGTTTTCTGACATATAATATTTACATTTCGCCAGGGTCGAACATAAAACATCATTAGCAAAATAAGTTCTATCGCGCTCCACAGATGGGCAAAACGATGTACATTAATAATAATAATAATGATGCTTCAGAAATCAAGACGGAAAACTGGCATTGACAAATCGAGACAATTGCCAAGAGCTAGCTACATACTTCTCACGACTTTTGAATTGCCCACAACCCACGAAAAGATTCCCAAAGAATCAATCAGACCACACATCAGAAGAATCACTACCACCAACTCAAGATGAAATCCTCTCCCACATCAATAGACTCAAAAACAATAAAGCCTCAGGTGAAGACGGCATCACTGCAGAACTACTTAAAAACCTAGGACCCAATGCACTCAGAGAAATTACACTAATTATCCAAGAAATATGGCAAACAGAGAAAATACCTGATGACTGGAAAACAGCACTCATCCACACACTACACAAAAGAGGAGATAAGTCTGACGTGAACAACTACAGAGGGATTTCTCTTCTTCCCGTCGCCTACAAAATTTTCTCAGCTTGTCTATTGACAAGAACACAGGAACAGCTCGAACCAAAGTTATCAGAATTTCAAGCAGGATTCAGACCAAACCGATCCTGCTCTGATCAAATCTTCAACCTTAAAACCATTGTCAAAATGCATGCAATTCGAAATAAACCAGTGATGTGCACATTTGTCGATTGCCAAAAAGCATACGACTCGATCTATAGACAATCACTCTTCCAGATCCTTGAAGAAAGAGGATTAGATCACAAATCACGGAAACTCATTGAACAAACGCTGACCAACACAAAATCCAAAGTAAAATTTATGGGGGAAATCTCTGAACCTTTCGAAATTCAGACAGGTGTGCAACAAGGAGATGGTCTTTCCCCTCTCTTGTTCAACATTGTCCTGGATAAAGTCTTGGAAGAATGGGAAAAAGAGCTCAAGAAACAAAAAGTCTGGAAACCAGTTACACTTGGCTATCGTAAAAACAATCTCTCTAAACCATATCTTGCCTTCGCCGATGACTTGGTTATACTAACAAAAAATCAAGAGACCGCAATAAAACAAATAGAAACACTCCAAGAATGCGCCGAAAAAGTGGGACTTCTAATATCCTTCGAGAAAACTCAAGTGCTAAGTCACAAAGGCGACAACATGCAAACAAAATACGGAACCATCAAAAGAGTCCCACATTTCAAATGTCTGGGAGAATTTATCGAACCAACTGGATCCGAAAATATCTCACAACAAAACCGTCTCCAGAAAACCAGGAGAGCACCCGGACTTATCCAAAACCTTTATAACAAGAAATGCATGCCAAGACAAACCAAACTTCGACATTACAACACTGTCATCAAACCGGCAAGTCTCTACGCAAGCGAAACACTTACACTCAATAAGAAATATGAACTTGAAGACATCAAGAAAGAAGAAAGAAAAATCATTCGGAAAATACTGGGAGCAAGACTCACTCATGACGGGTACCGACTACAGTCAATCAAGACAACTGAAAAATACTCAAACATCGAAGTCGACTTCAGAAAAAGACGATTGAAATTCTTCGGGCACATAAGTAGACTGCCAAATACACGACTAACCAAAAGAATACTAGATTATATATCATCACTCAAAAGTACAACACCATGGATGAAAGAAGTTCAAAAAGACGTGCTAACTGCTAACATAACCGACACATCAGACAGAGACTCCTTCCGTAACAAAGTGAACAACTGGGAAGTCCAACCAGAGCAACCAATACCTACACCTTACAGACCTCAATGGTCTGACGAAAGAAAATTGGCATTCTCCAACAGAATGAAACAATACTGGCAAAATAAGAAGAACGTCAAGAATTGAGTGAAATTGTTTAACGCTTTCCAATATTGGGAAAATACGCTGTAAATAAATAATAAATAATAATAATAATAATAATAATAATAATAACACTGCTTATGAAATTCAAAACTACATGCTATGTAAATTAGCTCTTATAGCAACCACAAGTGGACCAAGATTCTGGGTTATCTTCCTGGCCTGGAGCCGCTGTTGTCCAGTTGTCTGTGGTGAGTTTGTGAATATTTCAATTGCTAGGGAGAGCAGAGTCCAGACTCCAGGGAAATAAGTCCGCTACAGAACTTGTCTTGATCTGCCACACATGTGATCAAAATAGATTATCTGTATGCATTCGTTCCAGTCCTCCATTCCGTTATTTGTTCTTGTTTCTGAAATATATTTGGTTCCAACGAACAATGAGCCCTTACCATTACAGCTTTCTCTGTTCTCCTCTGCGCGATTGACTCGATGTTTTCAACGAATTACGAATGAAGCCGTGCATTGTTCCTTGTTATTTTATGGTTACCACGTGCCCTTTATTCTACACCGCGTTCTGTCAGTTCTTTGGATTTAGCTGCTCCTTCCTTGTAGCATATTGACCCTACTTACTTGTGTAACGCTCGGCTTTCTTCTATCGTCACATCAAATCTTTTCTTGCTCGTTTTTGCTTTTCATGCCCGCATGACGTATTTTAGATATGAGGAGTTGTTATGTACAGTAAGTAAGTACGAGGGCTGTTCTGTTTTCCAAGTTCCTATGGACTGTATAAAAATAAGAAATCGATATACCAAACTGATTTTACTACTACTGTAAGTGATTGCTTGTTTTATGCTTATGTCTCAACATAATCGCCAAAAAATTGAAACATTTGTCGTATCGTTACACCAACTTTCCAAATCCCTCGGCAAAAAATTCTGGCGTCGCTGAGGTGGGTACGTCTGGAGAGTCTCCTGAAGCTTTTCCTTTTTGGCGAGGCGTTGCCGCCCAACCGTACCTTCAATCCTCATAAAGGGTGAAAATCATTCAGAGCTGGTTTGGACTAAACGGCAGATGGTCCAAAACTTCACACTTGAATTCTTAGAAAAATTCTATCGTAACGTTGGCACAGTGCGGTAAACTTCAACATCATTGAAGCTGTTGCCAATCATGTTATTATTCCTTCCTTGTAAGTGAAGCGAAAACTCTTTAAAATACAGCGCTTGTTATTTGACTAGAGTCGTTCATCCAGAATTGGCCCTGACATAGGTTGTTTTTTCAGAACCGCTGAAATTATCCACAGCTATTTTCTTTGACATGGGTGTTTTTTTTTTCTTGAAACCATAAGCATAGATAGATAATTATAATTATGTGAATATCGATATCTCATTTTCGACAAAAGGTTTTTCCTTCAATTGATACACCAGGTAAAACTCCACAACGGGCGGCTTCAGTGGCGTAGTCGGTAGCATGCTGAGCTTCTATGCCCAAGATAGCGGGTTCAAACCCGGCCGAAGCCGTCGGATTTTTTAAGAGCGTTAAAAATCCCTCACTATGCCTTCCTTCGGAGGGGAAGTAAAGCCGGCGGTCCCATGTCATAGATTTATGGCATGTTAAAGAACCTTCCACTAATTGCACCTGCGTGAAGCTAAATTGGATAGGTTAAGAATGTAAACAACGCTCTTAGGTTTCTACGTTCGTTACCTAGAGCCGACTGCTGTGGCGTCTAGTAGCTAAGTTCTGAACTTGGCCTAGTAGTCGTGGACGGTGGCGCCTGGCGGCAAAAGTAGGAACTATTTGAAAAATTCTAAGTTGCAGTACTTAAATTAAATTAAAAAAAACATGTAACACACACTATTACAGTCATCACAATTAACACCGGTTATCAGACAGATTCTACACACACCCAAAGTACACGGGGCTACATGACCGCGTTGTCGCAGCCCCTAAACTTAAGAACCAACCAACCAAACTCCACAACAAACACGGCAAAATTCTAGAATACATTCTGAAGGTTGATTACTACCCTTTCACGAATTGATTGCCGGCGGTCGAGATGGGAACTATTCTTTGTTTACTTATGTCACACGTCACTCTGCTTCGTTGACAGGTACAGTTGTGTGAGTAGGATATAACTCAGCTCCAGTAGCCTCAGTTATCGCTTAACTGTCCGTGGTGACATGAGCTCCTGTGACGCTTATCTGCACTTCTAAGACAGGTGGTGCGCGCAATGCTGCTTGACTTATGTGCAGACTACACTCTGTCATCACTGTGTCCTCCACTTTACCCCGCGGGGCTCCTGCTACAATAATCAACAAACGGTGGCGCAGCCAGGCTCAGCGGCAATCAAATCTTAAATGGTAAATGGTAAATGGTATCTTGATGGTAAAAGCCAATATTCCATCTTTCGGCACCCTTTAGTTAATTTTGGTCTATCTTCGGCAATAACATCAGAGGGCTGTGAATGCAGATCTCACCAGGTAAAACAGAATACACTGTACACATGATAGGATCAATATTCTGGCATTGCAAGTTTGTTTCAGCAGGCTTCAGCGATGTGAAGCGCCTCTGGCCAGCCCCCGCTGCCTCTTCGCTGCTGCATAATTCACAGGTCGTCTCTCTGCTACCAATACCGATATATTTTACTCGCTTGCTTGCTCTGCTCTGCGATCCACCTACAAAATGTATGGCCTTTTTCTCCCTCACTGAGCGGAATGCATTCTCAAATATAGCCACAAATTTTGTTTCGTTGACTTGGATAACTCGGCAGATGTGTTCGGTGATCTATCAGAAGGAACTGCTGCCTCTAAAGGCTTGCTTCTTATCTTTTATTGTACCCCGTCGTGTGGAAATATAACTCATTCATTGGAGACAGACTTTATGAGCGGACTCTGTGAAGGTGTATTCAGCTGGTAAGGGGGCTGATTTGAGATATTCTTTTTGAAAGTATAATAATAATAATAATAGGCTATCACTCGTTCTCGAATAAGATTGTCTTCTAAAGGTGAGTTCTTAGATGACTATATAGCTCAATCCTGGAAACACAAACTTTCCCACAGTAGCGACACACGTTGTTCGGAGCAGCCACTGGCTCTTGTGGGTTGATCCTCCTATAAACCTCACGCCCTTTCCTCGCTTTGTACTTCTCAGTCTCACGACTTCGTCGATGTTGTTCGAAACATAGTGGACCTTGGTGGACGAAGCGACGCCATACCTGACGATTTGATGCCGTAGTCTACCATTTATCCGTGTTGATTTGACATTTGTTTAAATTGTATTTTAGGACGTCTTTGAAGCGTTTCCGTTGCCCTCCTTGCTTTCTCTGTCCAATCCGCAACTGGCAGTACATGATTTGTTTTGAAATACGTCGTTCAGGCATGCGAACAACATGTCCTGCCCATCGAAGCTGATGCTTTAATATCATAGCTTCAATGCTGGTAGTATTCGCTTCCTCCAGGACACTGATGTTGGTGCGTCGGTCCTGCCACTTAACTCCAAGAATTCTCCTGATGCAACGCTGATGGTACTTTTCCATACACTTTCCTACAGGGTGAAGCACTTAGAACTGTTTTTCGAAGTATCTCGAATAATACAAATCGGATTTAAAATAAGTTACAATAAACGTTGTTTGCAGACGACGTTGTGATCTGTGGCGAGGATAAGAAGATGGAGATACAAGAACAGTTAGACGTAATAAATGAAAAGATTGAAGATAAATGTGGAGAAGAGTAAAACAGTGGTGATGAGTAGAGATAAGAAAGAAGGAAAAGGAGTAATCAAAGTCGGAGATAAGGAATTGGAAGTGGTGAAACACTTCAAATACTTGGGAAGTGAACTGACTGAAGATGGAAGACTAGATTTGGAAATTAGCCGAATAATACAACTCGGGAGTACTTTCTACCAACAGGTACGGGGACTAGTATGGAAAGGATATACCAATTAAGGCTAAATAAGTTATGTACAAAGCATAAAATGTTCCTATAATGACATATGCAACAGAAACTTGGACAATGGCTAAGAGGGATGAGAGCAGAGTACAAGCAGCTGAGATGAGATTCCTGAGAAGTATGGTCCAGAAAACGAGGAGGGACAGGGTGAGAAATGAAGATATACGGAAAGAACTGGGAGTACAGAAACTAAATGACAAACTGGAGCAAAACAGATTGAGATGGTTTGGACATGTCAAACGGATGAATGAAGTAAGGCTACCAAGACGAGCACTGGAACGACGGATGACAGGGAAGAGAGGACGAGGAAGACCAAGAATGCGTTGGATGAACTCGGTGGAGAATAGTATTAGAAAACGGAACCTGGATTGGAACACCGTGTCAGAAGAGAAATGGTGGAACGACAGAGCAAAGTGGAGAGGAACCATATTTGCCCCCACCCAGTGTCAACTGGAAAAGGGGAAATGAAGATGATGAATCTTTGTTCACCTCGAAGAGGGACATCCATTAACATACCCCGGAGGCGGGAGGGTGAAATCTTAAATAGGAACCCCTATTTTTTTTTATTGCAGATTTGGATTCTCCGTGAAATATATGTAACTTTTGTATGAAACATTATATTTTTTCCTTTCATGATAGATGGCGTTGTAATCGACAATCTCCTTGTAACCAAGCACCCCGAGATAGTAAGAGGCAAGGGGACTCACAGTAATCGAGCACCCCGAGATGGTAAGAGGCAAGGGGAATCACCAAAATCAAGCACCCCGAAGGGAACAAATTACTATTACGTCCACGTCGTTGTTCCTGGGTAACACTAAATTAGTCTAAGAAGAAGAAGAAGAAGAATGCATTGCGGGAGGGTTGACGGTGTCACATGATAGCATTTTCATAAATATAAAAAAAAAATACTTTGATTTTCCTAATCTGGTGTGCATCTTTTTGAGATAATACCATTTGTCAACAATTTTCAACACTTTTTCATTTTTGCCTATTACCGCGATCTATTTCTTTTCATCCTGCTGGACGAACACAGACAGTTAGGAATGCGGGGGAAAGCCGAAGGAAGGTAAGAGATAACGAGACAACACAGGAATTTCCTTCAAATTTAGTGCAGGTATTTGTCGTGAAGAGAGGAGCTGCACGGGACCAGACCACGCATCACTCAATCAACTAATTTCCTTTTCTCCAACCTGACCTTTTAATAACAATCACACAATCACAAAGCAAGCAAACTTGAAGGTCAATCACCACTATCAATATCTTAAGGGGGGACCTAACTTATACCTTTAAGGATCAAAATTTGTCATTTTTTTTCAATTTATTTTTTCTATACTTATTGATCCTTCCTCTTCAAATCACTGCAACAATTTCTTTGATATGAGCAATACTTTTGAAGTTATGACCAAAAACGTGCAGGGTAGTTTTAAATGTTTTCCTACACATTGGTAACTTTGTTGCTTGTTTTCCGTAACTATGGATTTTCAAATCCGTTTCCTTAGTAACTGCCAGAGTTTTCATGATAATGAAGTGAAATTTAGTATACATGTGTATCTTATAGGGAAGAACAATATGACCTAGAACTGTTGCTGTACATGTCATAGTTTCGTTTTTGTTGTTGTTATATATTCACTGAAAAACTTGCAAAAAAGTTACACTTTAATATAAGCTTTAAAAAAATATTTTTAGCCTACTTTTCACATTTTGCAAAAATGAGGAAAAAGTAGACTTATGAGATCGATCCGGGAAAATGTGTGTCTGTCTGTCTGTCTGTCTGTCCTTCTGTTGTCTGTCTGGCTGTGTGTGTGTCCTCCCCTATCAACTCCTAAACGGCTGCAGCAATCAAAACCAAATTTAGTATGAGTAAAGATGTGCACCGGAATATCTCACGTCCATATTTGAAAATGATGTCAGTGCTACCAACTGCTGAAAAAACGCACTAGAAATTTGAGCTCGATGTTGGATATCTTGCAAGGTATGCATGGGAGCTATTCCAAAATTGGCACACATGTAGATAATACTGTTTCAGTTTAATTTCCAGGAGGCCAACCATGACAGTGTTGCCAAAATAATTTTAAGCCTTCTGACAAGTCCAATGTTTAATTGCATATAACTTCTATACTATCAGTTGGATTTCAACCAAATATCGTATGTGCTATGTGTACCATAACAGATATGTCTATAAGTATTCTTAAGAGCAATCAAGGCTGCCAACTGTTAATAAATGCTGTCTATATTGTTTTACCCTAATATCAATATATCAGAAAGTATGCAAGCCAACAGCTCTATACTTTGCACACGTATAGCACCTGACATTCTAGATTAATTTGGAGTAATTATTACAAGGCAGTGCTTCCAACATGATTCTATGCCTGCTGATATGTCCAATTTTAAAATACATGTAACTTCTATACTAACAAATGGATTTCATCCAAAATTGGCACAACAATATATCATAATATTTCAGATTATTTCTGACCAGCACACGCATGGTATTGTTGGTAACATGCTTTTACGCGTGCTGATAGATCCAGTGTCTAACTGCATGTAACGTCCATTGGACTTCAACCACATTTTGTATTCTGTACCTTAAGAGATGGAACTAAGAATATATTCAGTCACCAGGGCTGCCAACTGTAGTGCTCTATTAGGCTACATTATACCAGGAATATTTGAACTAATTAGATATTTCGATATTACCAACTTAATTTCGTCATTATTCTAGATAGGTTCATATACTGTAGAATAATCATTGGCATGAAAAGTAGGCTGTATAGTTCTTCACGGAACTTCTTTTTTATTTATAGATTCCTATGATTCTAGGTCAATCTTTAGCTACTGCATTAGTAAACACAATGAAAAAAGAATTTTTGAAAAGCAATGATATTTGTGTAAAATATTAGGGAAACGGTGGAATAGTGCACAATATGCAGCCGCCATTTTAAAATGCCTAATTTTCTGAAATGCATTCGCCATATGACTTGTAATTACACAAACATATTGTCAAAGCATAGTGTGATTGGCAGACCAAATTACAATTATTTGTACTTTCTGTTGCTGAGGAATAAAAATGTGAAATATACATGATTTTTGGATCCTTAAAGGTGTAGGTCCCCCCTTAACAAAAAATAAAAAACACATATTACTAATCAATCTGGACTAGTTGCGCTAGTTTGATAATTGTTGTTGTTGATTCTTTAAGGGCTTTGTGACGTCCTGGTCCTGAAACCCCCAAGTACTTGGGTGTGTGTGGAATTCCTCTGATAACCTGAGTTATTTTGATGGCTATATTAGTGTGTGTAGCAGAAATTCGGATGACGATTGGGAAGGAGGCAGCCGTGACCTTATTAGGAACTATCCCGGCATTCACCTGGAGTAGAAATAGGTAACCACGGAAAACCACGTCCAGGATGGCTGAGGTGGGAATCGAACCCGCCTCTTCTCAGTTTTGCCTCACGAGACTGAGTGTGTCCCGTTCCAGTCCTCAAACCAGAATTACATTTCTTGGTAGAGCCGGGAATCGAACCCGAGCCTCTGCGGTGAAAGTCAAGAATGCTAGCCACTTTGCAACGATTCGGACTTAGTGTAATATAATAACTGCTGCAACTAAATAAGTGTATATCAGGTGCGTTCAAAAAGTAACGAGCCGGAGGATATCTTTCCTGCACTTGTGTGGATGGCCTTGCCTTTTTTGGGTGGCGGTGACCCTGGATGCTTCCACTGGAGGCTTTGTCGTTTGGATTCTGGTTCGATGTGATGACACCATGACTCATCTCGTGCCACCACTCGTGCCAGGAACCCATTTCCTTCCCTCGCATAGCGCTGCAGATGTCCAAGACAGTGGGCCATTCGACATGCTTCCTGGTGCGGTTGAAGTCTGTAGGGCACCCATTGGCACACACTTTGTGCAAGTGCAGTCGTTCCTTCATGATGGTGTGCACACTTCCAACGCTCACTCCGACCACGGTGGCTATGGCGTTCACTGCCACTCGGCGGTCCTGGGTAATGAGTGCATCAACCAGCTGGACGTTGTCATCGGTAATGGGGGGGGGGGGGGTACCGCAGACACCGGGCATCATCGGCTAACGACACCCGTCCTTCCCTGAAGCGCTTGTGCCACGCCTTGACCCTTGCAAGGGACATGCAGTGTTTGCCGTACACTTGTGACATTCAGCGATGAATGTCCGTTCCCCTACTCCTTCCGCTGTCAGAAACCGAACAACACCTCTTTGCTCTTCGGTTGACGCCTCCATGTCACTGTTTTGCAATGCGACTGGCAGCTTTGGACGATTGATGCATGCTGCTGCTCGCTTTGTATCGTCACGTGACGTGAACGCGTGCCCTCTAGCGACTGGCTGTGACTTTCCACGCTTTGGTCGGAACCACACCTCGTCACACACTCCACGATTAGCTGATGTCGTCACCGGTTTGCGCATTACAGCCTCCGGCTCGTTACTTTTTGAACGCACCTTATAATAACTACTGCAACTAAATAAGTATATATTGTAAATGCCATCATCCATACTTGTAGACATATTTAATAGCCTAAGTGTCAGGAAGTAGATGAAACAAGGGAGTTGATCAACGCTACAGAAAAGAGGAAAACAAAATTCCTTGGCCACACACTACGCCATAACAATTACCTAAGCATAGTGTTTGAAGGAAAGGCTTTGGGTAAGAAGGGAAGAGGAAGACCATAGAAGAAGTATCTGTACTCAGTGATGGACAGACTAAATTTCCAGGAATTTGCTGATTTGAAACGTTCTGCATTGGAGAGACAAAATGTGATTGCAACGACAAAGCCTTGCTTTTAAGATATATGATGATGATCGCTTGACGATCGAAACTGGTCATCCAAGTGTATATATTAATCTAATGTATATCCTTTTCAGGATTAGGGAAACACCCATTACAATTGGGTACAATCGTGTTGACCGACTGAAAAACATTAAATTTAGTTTTAGTTATTATAGTACTTCTTCAAACGTTAGCAAGCGGTGCGACATTGATTCTCCTTTTCTTGATCCGCAGACTAGGGTGAAATATTCTTTGTTATTTGCTGCATCCGCAAGAGGAAAATAACTAAGGTTTCCCCAGAAAATTATATTGTATTCGAGGCTAATATTTCAACTTGACATGTTGGCTGTTCTGTCTATCAAAAAGCCGACCATTTGAACACATAGTAATTTTTATGAGAACAAGGGATATGCCCCCAGCGTTCGGAAAAATAGCTTCCAAATCGGCCTACATAGTTCATATCTACCGTATCGACTATCAATGTCAAATATAATAGAGCCACATACGAACCATCAACTGCCAGGGAATGTTACTAGACTGAAATGAAGAATAGTTCAGTTCGTGCCATTGATTATATAAGTTACTTCAACTGGCGCCAATATGACGTGTTCTACTTACAAACAACTTTCGTAAAGATCGATATCCAAGATCACAAAGTTGGTACAAACACCCATACTTGCCTTCACAAACAAAGGCAATCACTTTAAAAACATGACGAGATAGAAAACAGTACAAATGTTTTTATTATACTTCGGTCACGAAGTTGTCCAGAAGTTCTGTTGACAGCTTTCTGACAAGACTCAGATCACACTTGACCCAGGCTGCCAGTAAAAGCAGTGGCTGCACTGAAATCAAGCGCCAAGCCATACAGGGTCATCGAAAAATAATGCCAACATTTCAAAAAAAAATAGCACCGAAACCCTTTATGTTAAACGTGTAATTCTTTCACTGAACGCCAGCTGGTTAAAGTAAGTTTTGTTTTGGAGGGGGCGTGACTTTGCTATGCGCACACTAGATGTGCAGTAGCCAAGGTCGGCCGGGGGCTCGCCCGCCAATGAAGTCCTGACCTCACCCCTTTGGATTTTTTTTCTTGGGGTACAATAAAAACATTGTGTATGAAGAAGGATTTGGAGCACCTGCGGGAGCGAATTTCTGCCGCCATCTTGACAGTTACTCCTGAAATGATTGCACGTACCAATCCAGCCATTGGGAAAGCGTGCGTTCACTGCTGATGTTGGTGGTCGGCCTGGCCTAGATTTTTTCTCTACAGTCCCTGTTTCCATAAACTGATTAAACCATCGAATTACAGCTTTGTAATCAGGTGCAGTTTGTCAGGCGGTGCAGTCATTGGTGCACGCGCGCCCCCGGCCGACCTTGGCTACTGCGCATCTAAAGTGCGCATAGCAAGGTCACGTCCCCTCCAAAACAAAACTTACTTAAACCAGCTGGCTTTCAGTGAAAGAATTATGCGTTTAACATAAAGGGTTTCGGTGCTATCATTTTTTGAAATGTTGGCATTATTTTTCGATGACCCTGTAAATGGGTGTAACCAGTATGACTACGATGTAACGTTCAGGAGTAAATGGTTCTTTTGGTAGCTCCATTATTAATTAAATTAAATAACACTAACAGTAGCGGTAACGAGTAACGAAAATGGACGTTACTTTACTTTCAACCTCAAGCGGAACCACTCAGTAAATACAGTTAGTTTAGTTTATTTTTTCGCGTCGTAATGCCCTTCTAACAAGCGCGAGGAAACTCATTTAGCAAATCATGTCGATCTTTTCTTCTCCCAAGATCTCCTCATCTGGCTACTGAAGAGTTTCTTCCGTTCTTGAGTCCATGGTTTTCTGGTACTGGTACTGATTTTCTCCGCATAATGATAGTTGTTGACAATTATTATTATTATTATTATTATTATTATTATTATTATTATTATTATTATTATTATTATTATTATTATTATTATACGTACGTGGAAAGGTATGGCAAAACAAGCTAAGGAGTCATGGCGGTGTCCACAGTGCCGTAGCTTCAAAAAGACAACGTCAGCATCTGTTGTCGCAAGCGGTGGAACGATGACCCTACCAGCTGCTGCCAACACTGATTACACAGCGACTCCACCTTCAACACCGGACACGGAGATAATACACGCATCGGATATTAAAGGTATGTTTTTAGAATTAAAGAAGCAGATTAGTGAACTGAAAAACCAAGTGAGTGAAAGTGTTAAAAGTGCCGACTTTATTGCGCAGAAATATGATGAGTTGATTAAGGAAACTAAGTCAAATGCAACTCTTCTGAAATCACTTACAGCAGAAATAAAAACCCTAAAAGACGAAAAGAATCTACAAGACAAAATAATATCAGATCTAAACGAGAAAGTGCACACAATGGAACAGAACGGTAGGCAACAATACATTGAAATATGTGAAGTGCCACGCGCGAAAGACGAATGCCTGGATGAAATCGTCCACAAAATTGCTGAGACTCTAGAAGTAGATCTAAACATGTTTGATGTAGAGGAAGTTTACAGGCCCCCACTGCAAAGAAAGAACAAAATCCCCCCAATAGTGGTAAAATTTAACTCCATATCCAAAAAGAATGAATTTTTACAGAAAAGAAAAGGACAATATTTCCTCACTCATGGGAACACTAAATCTAGGTTTTTCATTAACGAAAGTCTAACGTCATTTTACAGGGAGCTACTATGGAAAACTAAAAATCAGGCCAGAGAAAATAACTGGAAATTCATTTGGGTAAAAAACTGCAAAATACTTGCGCGAAAAAACGACGAATCTAGTATATTGAGAATCTCCCGTGAGGAAGACATTAACAAAATTAGGTAACCCCCCCCCCCCCGCCAAAAAGAAAGAATTATTATTGAATTATTATATTAATTGATATTATGAACAGTTGGGATAGCAATATAAATGTTTCTGGAATACAAAATGAACTCACATTTCTCAATATACCCGATTTCGTCGAAAATGGTAATAAGACTAGAAATAATGCTGAAATCAATATCCTCTCTCTAAATATTCAATCTATATCAAAAAACTGGGATTATTTAACCATAACCTTAGGCAAGAAAATTAATGATCTGAATATTATTTGCTTAACAGAAATTAACATACTTGAATCTAATAATTACCTATTTACTTTGGATAATTTTAATGTTGTATTTTGTAATAGAACAAATCGTAAAGGAGGAGGCATAGCCATATATGTAAAGAACAACATGGCTATTAGAACACACAATTCATACATTTCCAATACTCATGAATCAATGGTAATAGAAATACTTCACATGAACAAAAAGATTGGATTAACATGCATTTACAAACCACCTAGCACTAACATAAATGACTTTCTTGATGAACTGGAGACACATATAACACAACACACTAGTAAGTACAGCGAATACGCCATTTTAGGAGATATCAACATTGATACTTTATCTAATGACATCAGTCTATCAGCTATCAAATATACAAATATTATGGCAACTCATGGTTTCCTACCACTTATCACTCAATGTACTCGTTATGATCCAAATTTAGACTCGAGAACATGTATTGATCACATAAACTATCGTAGCAGACTAGATCAATATACTTCTGCAGTCATACAATCAGATATCTCTGACCACTACATAACATATGCAGGTATTTGGCCAAAAAATGATAAGACACAATTACAAGATAATGAATCGTACATTACGCTAATGAACGATACTATAATACACACAAGCCTTAACAACACAGACTGGACAGATTGCCTTGAATTAAAAAATCCTAATGACATATATAACAATATAACAACCAAATTTAAGGAAATCTACCAAAAAGCATCTTACATAACAACTCGTAAACACAGGAAAAGCAAACAATGGTTCACTTATGACCTAAAAATACAATGTAAGGAAAGAGACAGACTTTACAAAACAATGCTCAAAAACAAGGATAATATTACAATAAAAAATGAATACAAAGCTTTCAGAAACAAATTAAATAAGCTAATAAACAAAACAAAACATCAATATTTTAAAAATAAGATAAATAGTTCCAAAAACGATAATAAAGGAATGTGGAAAGTCATTAATGATATAACAGGTCGGAAAACACAAACTGTCAATGAAGTCATAAACAAACATTTAATATTACATTATACTAACGAAGTGATAGTCAATAAATTCATCAATACCTTTAGTGAAAAAATAAACAGCCTAGCTCATAACTGTAGTATCAACATATGGCAATCAAATAGAAACACATTAATGAATTCCTTTACATTACTTGAAACTGATGAATATGAAATAGAAAACATAATTAAGGAATTAAAAACAGACAAATCGCCTGGGGTAGACAATATACGCTTGAAAGACATAAAGGCAACATCCAAAAAAACTATACCAATCATAACACATCTCATAAACAAGATATTCGAATCAGGCATAATTCCAAAATATCTGAAATACACAATTATTAAACCAATATATAAGAATGGCGATCACTTAGACTTTGGCAACTACAGACCAATATGCATTTTATCAATCCTCCACAAAATAATGGAAAAATGCTTGGATAAGAGATTGAAGAATTTCCTAAATAAATATGATATTTTAAAGGGACACCTATACGGTTTTAGGAAGGGGAAAAGTACTGAACTACTCCTGGCTGAATTTGCCAATGTAATAAATAATGCCTTAAATAAGAACAATCACATAATGGTACTTTTTCTTGACTTTTCTAAAGCATTTGACACAATAGATCACAATAAACTACTTGCTAAATTACACGATATTGGAATAAGAGGCACGACTTACAAACTATTTGAAAGCTATCTGAAAAACAGGGAAATGGCAGTTATGGTCAATAACACTATCAGTGACGCAGTAGAAGGAACACAAGGTATCCCTCAAGGCAGCATTATTTCACCTACACTATATAACCTGTTCGTAAACGACATGAATGAAGCCATTAAACACAGTAAAATATTTATTTATGCTGATGACACCACTATATATACCATACATAAAGACTCTAAAACAGCTTTTGAGAGACTTCAAGAAGACTTCAATAACATCACAAGATGGTGTCATGACAATAATTTGTATATAAATACAACCAAATCTAAAATAATGCACATCAGAGTTGATCACTTCACACAAGAAAAATACAAACTAACGCACCACAGCTTATCATGCATACACCAAAACATCCTGGCAGGTTGCAAATGTAACACCTTCATAAATAGTACTTCGACACAAAAATACCTAGGAATTACCCTTGATGAACACTTTAAAATGAACACACACACAGTAAACATAATAAAAAACCTAAGAGCAAACCTCTACATCTTCTACAATCTCCGATTTTATGTAGATAGGAAAACTTACAAAACAATTTACAGTGCTCTGATTGAAAGCAAATTAAGATATGCTATAGCAACTTGGGGAAATCAAAACACAACTTTAATTAATAATCTTCAAGATAGCCAAAACAGGTTCTTTAAATATTTCACTGATATCCCTTATTTTAATATTAAAGAGTTGTTTCAAATTACTGTACTGAATCTCTACTACCATGATCCAAGATTCAGGCATAAGGTCTCTCACAACATACAAACAAGAGCCATAACAAGTACTAAACATGTTAAACCCTTATGTATAAATAGCTATGGTTTCAAGAGACTAAATTATATTATACCATCACTACTTAATGAACTACCACCTGGACTGACAAACATTAACAGCAAACAACTAGCTATAAGTCGCATTAAAAAATATTACTTAACCAAACATTAACTCATAACATAAATGTATTAATATAACTACCATAGTGTAATTTTTTGTATCTTTAATTATTTAACATTACAAAAAAAAATGCATGCACTCTTGTACTGAAATATAATCTATATATATGTTGTAAATAATAATTAATATGTCTCACAGATAATCTGTACTGTCATCAGATTCGTGAGACATATCACAATAATGTAACATAAATAGTTTTTAATAAATAAATTAAATTAAAATTAAATTAAATTAAATTATTATTATTATTATTATTATTATTATTATTATTATTATTATTATTATTTACTGAGTGGTTCCGCTTGAGGTTGAAAGTAAAGTAAAGTTGCATTTTCGTTACTTGATACCTTTACAATTTCTACAATCTCCGATTCTATGAAGATACAAATACTTACTAAAGCAAATTAAGATATGCCATATCAGCTTGGGGAACTCAACACAACTTTAATTAATAATCTTCAAGATAGCCAAAAGAGGTTTTTAAAATATTTCACTCGTATCCCTTATTTTAATATTAAAGAGTTGCTTCAAATTACTGTACTGAATCTCTACTACCACGATCCAACATTCAGGCATAAGGCCTCTCACAACATACACATCAGAGCCATATGAAAAACGTTTATGTGTAAATAGCTATGGTTTCCGTCGCATTAAAATTTATTACCTAAATAAACATAAATTTGTAACATAAACTTATTATTGCGTGCACTCTTGTATTGAAATACAATCTGTATCTATCTATATATATAAAGCACAAAGTTTGTCTGTCTGTCTGTCTGTCTGTTATGTATACAAATCTACACCGTTTCACCGATCTGAACCAAAATTTGTATACTTACCCTTTGGAACCCTGCGGGTAACACTGTCTGCTTGAAATTGCGGACAGACCACTCCATTCCCTGCATTTAGGCCCTTTTGCCCAAATCTACACCGTTTCACCGATCTCAACCAAAATTTGTATATTTACCCTATGGAACACTGCGACTAACACTGTCTGCTTGAAATTTCGGACAGACCACGCCATTCCCTGCATTTAGGTCCTTTTTGCACAAATCTACACCGTTTCACCGATCTGAACCAAAATGTGTATACTTACCCTTTGGAACCCTGCGAGTAACACTGTCTGCTTGAAATTGCGGACAGACCACTCCATTCCCTGCATTTAGGCCCTTTGGCCCAAATCTACACCGTTCCACCGATCTCAACCAAAATTTGTATATTTACCCTTTGGAACACTGCGACTAACACTGTCTGCTTGAAATTGCGGAGAGGCTACTCCATTCCCTGCATTTAGGCCCTTTGGCACAAATCCACACCGTTTCACCGATCTGAACCAAACTTTGTATACTTACCCTTTGGAACCCTGCGAGTAACACTGTCCACTTAAAATTTCGGACAGACCACCCCATTCCCTGCATTTAGGCACTTTGGCACAAATCTACACCGTTTCACCGATCAGAACCAATATTCGGAAACTTACCCTTTGGTACTCAGCGAGTAACACTGTCTGCTTGAAATAGCGGACACACCACTCCATTCCCTGCATTTAGGCCCTTTGTCCCAAATCTACACCGTTTCACCGATCTCAACCAAAATTTGTATGTTTACCCTTTGGAACACTGCGACTAACACTGTCTGCTTGAAATTGCGGCGAGGCCACTCCATCCCTTGCATTTAGGCTGTTTGGCACAAATCTACACCGTTTCACCGATCTGACCCCAATTTTATATACTTACCCGTAGAACCCGACAAGTAACACTGTTCACTTTAAATTTCGGACAGACCAACCTATTCCCTGATTTTTGACCCTTTGGCAGAAAACTACACCGTTTCACCGATCTCAGCCAGATTTTACATAATTACCCTTTGGAACTCGACGAGTAACACTGTCCACTCGAAATTTCGGACAGACCACTCCATTCCACGCATTTAGGCCCTTTGGCACAAATCTACATCGTTCACCGATCGGAAACAAAATGTGTATACTTACCCTTTGGAACCCGATGAGTAACACTGTCCACTTTATAATTTGGACAGGCCACTCCATTCCCTGCATTTTGGCCCTTGGCACAAAACTACACCGTTTCACCGATCTCAACCAGATTTCACATAATTACCGTTTGGAACTCGACGAGTAACACTGTCCACTCGAAATTTCGGACAGACCACTCCATTTCCCGCATTAAGGCCCTTTGGTACAAATCTACATCGTTCACCGATCGAAAACAAAGTGTGTATACTTACCCTTTGGAACCCGATGCGTAACACTGTCCACTTGAAATTTCTGACATACCACTCCATTCCCTGCATGTAGCTCAGGAATTCCTCGGGGTTGCCAGCTTCCTAACTCACCAGTCATGAGCCCTTGAGGGTGTACCAGAAGTGGTGGGTCTACATACACCCTGCCTCTTTGAGGGCCTTGAGCAGAAGACAGGAGATATTATGAAAAGGAAAAGAAGGCAGACCCCTCGAAGAATGAGGGTATCAGGAAAGATGAGACAAAGCCAATTAAGGTGGGAAATTGAAAGACTCCCTAGCCCTCGGATACCCTAATACAGTCTGGTTCGGAAGAGAACAAGAGTTGACCAAGGGAGGCCGACAGGAAAGAGAACTGAAATGAGCCCGGCACCAGGAAGTAGAAGCGATGTCAGACTCAGCTGGGGTTCCGTGGTCGCCAACCGACGTCCCACAAGTTGTGAGACCCTGGGGGGAGGGGTCAGTTGTGAGAATAGCTTGCTGATTCATCGCGAGGTGACTTGAGAGTTCTTTCCAGGGCCCGCCGTGTTATCTCCTGCTGTCTATGCTGATGCCAGCACAGGGCCGTTGCGAAACAGTGAGTGATTCCCGGTCAATCTGTATAGGACGGGGAACCCCGAACGTGTGTCATCATATTTCGTCATCATCTGCGATCATCTCAGGTTCGTGCAGCTTGGACCTATATTCTTTGTCTTTGCCGAGCAGTACGCTCTTTCACTAGACGCATCCAGTACAGGCCTAAGCCAGAAAATAAGGTTGAGACTTTGGAAGACATCGAAGCTAGACACCTGAATTACCTATATCAGTTTTAAAATAACACCATGTTCGTTTAGTAGTCATTTTTTCATTACCTTATTATTATCATCATAAGTGCAAATGACCTAGATGTTACGCGCATCATACCAATAATCACCGCCGCATTAAGTCTTTCTCGACTGTGATTTTTAAAATATTTATTTTTGGTTGGTTGGTTCTTAAGTTTAGGGGCCGCGACAACGCGGTCATTTAGCCCCGTGTACTTTGGGTGTGTGTAGAATCTGTCTGAAAACCGGTGTAAATTGTGATGACTGTATTAGTGTGTGTTATCTGCTTTTTTAATTTAAGTACAAACTGCAACTTAGAATTCTTCAAATAGTTCGTACTTTTGCCGCCAAGCGCCACCGTCAACGACTACTAGGCCAAGTTCGGAACTTAACTACTAGACGCCACTGCAGTCGGCTCTTGGCAACGGACGTAGACATCTATGAGCGTTGTTTACCTATCCAATTTAGCTTCACACAGGTGTAATTAGTGGAAGGTTCTTTAACATGCCATCAATCTGACATGGTACTGCCGGCTTTACTTCCCCTCCGAAGAAAGGCATACTGACGGATTTTTAACGCTCTTAAAATATCCGACGGCTTCGGCTGGGTTTGAACCCGCTATCTTGGGCATAGAAGCTCAGCATGCTACCAAATACGCCACCGAAGCCGCCATATAGTTATTTTTATTACAGTACATTGTGTACATTATACGTTGAAGTGTCAATTCAATTCCGGTAGTAGTTTCCCTTATCATCCTCATCATAAGAGCAAATGGCCTACAGTAGATGTTACGCCCATTACACCACCATTAATCACCACACACAATAAGTCTTCCTCGCCTGTGAATTTTGAAATATGTATTTCAATTACGGTAGTTTGTAAGTTTGACGTGTCAATTCAACAGTAGTTTTTATTATCATCCTTATCAAAAGGGCAAATGACCTAGATATTACTCCCTCATTGTCTTTGGGGGCAAATGACTTAGATTTTAAGTCCATTATATTCCTAAGGAGACCTTAAAACATTATCATCATTCCACCGGGCGAAGCCGGGTACTACTGCTAGTAGCCTATATTTTGTAAAAAATAATTAATATGTCTCACAGATAAACTGTACTGGTTTTGCCGTCAGATTTGTGAGATATCACAAAGAAATATGATATCAATAATAATTACAGTAATAAATAAATTCAAATTATTATTATTATTATTATTATTATTATTATTATTATTATTAACTGATAATAATAGATAATGGAGGCACTTGATTGCAAACAGAGTTTTGCATACTACATTGGATGCTGTAAGACAAAAATGAATCAATAGTACGAGGGGTGATCAGAAACTAAGGTAAATGAAAATGAAAATCCACAGTCTGCTTCCAGTCGACCGACCGGGTTAGGAAATGGAATGAATGAAGCCTCCATCTATCGGCGAGGATAAGAACTGTGCTGGCTGACGAAGCCTGTCGCACTCCCCTGGATCAATGATTAAATTAATGACAGATGAAGTGAAATGATAGTGGAGAGTGTTGCAGGAACGAAATTGTGACGGGAAAACCGGTGTACCCGGAGAAAAACCTGTGTGCCTCCACTTTGTCCAGGACAAATCTCACATAGAGTGACCGGTATTTGAACCTCGAAGTGGTGAGAGGCCGGCGTGCTGTCGCCTAAGCCACAGAGGCTCACAGAAACTAAGGTAAATAAATAAATAAATAAATAAATAATAATAATAATAATAATAATAAAATTAGCCTATAGACATCCCGTAAGGGCAAAGGCCTCCTGTTGGCACAGGGACGTGCTCGTGATTAGGCTCGGAAGGTGAGCAATCCTTGGGAGTTTAACTAAGGTTACAAGGTCGTTATTCCTGGAGTTTCGTCTGTTATAGAGGAATTAGTAGTGTGGAGTAATTTGAATACACATGGTTGGTTACTGTGCAGAGTTTCAGCCACCTGCCACCTACAGCGCTAGTTGTAGGTAAACAACTATGGCGACTCGTTTGGAAAACTGGTCTCGCGAAGAGATCCCATCAGTTATTCAATTTGTGCGGACGAAACATGTAACTGCGGCCAGGACTTCTCCTTCATGATAACGCGCGCCCAGGAGACCACCACGCTGTTGAAGCGGTTTCGCTGGGACATCATTGACCACCTCTCTCCAAACGACTTTCACCTGTTTCCTCACTTGAAGGAGCCCCTGTGAGGTCGACGATTCGCTTCAGACGAGGAGGTGAAACACTTGGCGACAACGTGGCTGAACACGCGAGGACAGGATCATTACCATGAGGAAATATATCAACTCATCTCACGAAGCGACAAGTGCCTCAACCAATATCGAGACTATGGCAACCCCCGTGTAGGTTGCGGGTTAGAATACACCCACGGTATGCTCTGCCTGTCGTAGGAGGCTACTAATAGGGCCGACAAGACCGACTGACATGACTGACTTTGATTTGGAAGACCCCCTGTGGATGGGGAGGGAAGTATTCATACGCGCTGAGGTCGTCCGCACTGAGGAGGTCCGATGTGAGGTGGTCCGCGCTGAGGTGGTCCGGGGTAACGTGGTCCGCGCTGAGGAGGTCCGGGGTAACGTGGTCCGCGCTGAGGAGGTCCGGGGCGAGGTGGCCCGCGCTGAGGTGGTCCGGGATGAGGTGGTCCGCGCTGAGGAGTTCCAAGGTTAGGTGGTCCGCGCTGAGGTGGTCCGAGGTGAGGTGGTCCGCGCTGAGGTAGTCCGGGATGACGTGGTCCACGCTGAGGAGGTCCGGGGTGAGGTGGTCCGCGCTGAGGAGGTCCAAGGTTAGGTGGTCCGCGCTGAGGTGGTCCGAGGTGAGGTGGTCCACGCTGAGGAGGTCCGGCGTGAGGTGGTCCGCGCTGAGGAGGTCGAAGGTTAAGTGGTCCGCGCTCAGGTGGTCCGAGGTGAGGAGGTCCGCGCTGAGGAGGTCCGGGGTGAGGTGGTCCGCGCTGAGGAGGTCCGAGGTGAGGTGGTCCGGGGTGACGTGGTCCACGCTGAGGAGGTCCGGGGTGAGTTGGTCCGCGCTTAAGTCGTCTGCGATGAGGTGGTCCGAGGTGAGGTGGTCCGCGCTGAGGAGGTCCGGGGTGACGTGGTCCACGCTGAGAAGGTCCGAGGAGAGGTGGTCCGCGCTGAGGAGGTCCGGGGTGAGGTGGTCCGCGCTGAGGTAGTCCGGAGTGACGTGGCCCACGCTGAGGAGGTCCGGGTTGAGTTGGTCCGCGCTGAGGAGGTCCGGGGTGAGGTGGTCCGCGCTGAGGAGGTCCGAGGTTAGGTGGTCCGCGCTGAGGTGGTCCGAGGTGAGGTGGTCCGCGCTGAGGAGGTCCGGGGTGTCGTGGTCCACGCTGAGGTGGTCCGGGGTGAGGTGGTCCGGGGTGAGGTGGTCCGTGCTCAAGTCGTCCGCGATGAGGTGGTCCGAGGTGAGGTTATTTATTTATTTATCGTATGGCTTTTAGTGCCGGGAGTGTCCGAGGACATGTTCGGCTCGCCTGAGTCTGTAGCTGCTTCCAGCGGACACCCTAAAGGGCGAGCTACAAGTTCCGTTCAATTTCAAGTAGTTCCAACTTTCGCCACCAGATATCAATGATACCTAGTGGTGAACGTTGGAACTTTGATAGAGCGTTCTGACGAAATCTAACCTTACAAATTTTGCTTTACACAAGTTTAGTCTGTGAAAGGATCTTTAACATGCCATAAATCTATGACATGGGACCGCCGGCTTTACTTCCCCTCCGAAGGAAGGCATACTGAAGGATTTTTAACGCTCTTAAAAAATCCGACGACTTCGGCCGGGTTTGAACCCGCTATCTTGGGCATAGCAGTTCAGCATGCTACCGACTACGCCACCGAAGCCGCCGAGGTGAGGTGGTCCGCGCTGAAGAGGTCTGGGGTGACGTGGTCCACGCTGAGAAGGTCCGAGGTGAGGTGGTCCGCGCTGAGGAGGTCCGGGGTGAGGTGGTCCACGCTGAGGAGTTCCGAGGTTAGGTGGTCCGCGCTGAGGTGGTCCGAGGTGAGGTGGTCCGCGCTGAGGAGGTCCGAGGTGCAGTGGTCCGCGCTGAGCAGGTCTGAGGTGAGGTGGTCCGCGTTGAGGAGGTCCGGGGTGAGGTGGTCCGCGCTGAGGAAGTCTGAGGTGAGGTGGTCCGCGCTGAGGAGGTCCGGGGTGAGGTGGTCCGCGCTGAGGAGTTCCGAGGTGAGGTGGTCCGCGCTGAGGAGGTCCGGGGTGAGGTGGTTCGCACTGAGGAGTTCCAAGGTTAGGTGGTCCGCGCTGAGGTGGTCCGAGGTGAGGTGGTCCGCACTGAGGAGGTCCGAGGTGAGGTGGTCCACGCTGAGGAGGTCTGAGGTGAGGTGGTCTGCGTTGAGGAGATCCGAGGTGAGGTGGTCCGCGTTGAGGTGGTCCGAGGTGAGGTGGTCCGCGCTGAAGTCGTCCGCGCTTAGGTGTTCCGAGGTGACATGGTCCGCGCTGAGATCGTCCGCTCTGAGAAGGTCCAAGGTGAGGTGGTCCGCGCTGAGGTGGTCCGAGGTGTGGTGGTCCACGCTGAGGAGGCCCGGGGTGAGGTGGTTCGAGGTGAGGTGGTCCGCTTTGCCCGCGATCTAGTTGTAAAGAGTACACTTAGCAAAATCTCAATCATGAATGCTATGACTGATTTATCCTTGGTATGAATAATCAGACTTTATCAATTCAGCTACTGGTGCAGTGGTTAGGGGTTTGTCATTCCTTCATAGGTATATCAGAGGGAAGTTAGTTTTCTGGGAATATCACAGATACTGTTAATTTAAGGGTCTTTAAATGTGGTTTTCGGAGACCCAATATAGTCGGGTGAAAAAGACCTTTCGTACCACACTCACACGTGAAAATTGCGTGAAAAAATTCTAGGGTGCCCCTTGACCCCCTTAAGCGCATTATACTGTATGTATTGATGCATTTTACAGCTTAATTTGGTTCAGTGATAACCTTATAACTGTCTGAAAACGTTCACAGTAATGTAATAATTGGAATTGCATTGCGTCTTACAGAAATAGATGGACCTGTGAGATTCTGTTACCATGGTTACCGTGTTGCATTCTTTCATTATTTTATTGTAAATATACATGTTTTAAGGTATTTATTTAATTGTGAGGCATTTAAAGAGTACGTGAGTGCGTTTTGCTTACGCATTGGGTTATGCTGAACTTGTAGGTAGGCCTACCCCATATGTGTAGGTTGGTGTTAATGGGACCTTATTTTCGGTACAAAACTGGGTTGGGACCTTAGCAGAATAATATAGGGAGGGATAAGTTTCACTGCAGGTTTTGTAACCTTAGTTTCTGATCCCCCCGCGAATTTTAATGAAAGTATTTTTACGGGTTATTGATTTTCTTATTCCAGTAATTGGAATTATTTTATTTTGACTAACTGAAAGTTACAATATCAATTGTTGTATTTGCTTCTGTGAATGCACTGTTAATTATAGAATGAAACTGCATTTATTGCCGAATTGCAATGCCTGTTAACTACTCGGACGATGGTACATGGATTATCCCCACATGTCGGATCATGGGGTAAGCACCGTTTTGAAATGCTACTGTCAATGGCCATCGAGCCCATAACAAGGGCTATTGTGCAGTTACTCCCGCCACACGAGTGCGGGCTAGGGAGGGGTTGAACATCCCGTCTCCCGATCATAGTGGGGGAGGAACATGTTTATGCCTGAATCCAATAACACCACATTTTTGAACTTTTTTTTTCGTATAGCAATATAACGAATCGCTGTTCTTGTCATGAGCGAGGACAGGAATTGAAAGTGTGAGTGTAGAGAGAACTAATTTGTGAACAATAGTGAAATGTGCTCACGTAAGCCAAACTTGTGCTGGCCTAGCATGCTGCGTATCGTCCGCGTTACGTGCTAAGGGGAGGGGGTAATTGTAGGGCGGGGAGAGTGTACTGCTTTTATGCTCGTTGGGATGGAGGAGGGGGCAATGTTCAAGTGAGCCACACCCAATTTACGCCCTCAGCTCGTCATCAGAAATAGTAGTTACTTCATTGTATTATTATTATTATTATTATTATTATTATTATTATTATTATTATTATTATTATTATTTTTACATGCGAATGGACCACTTAGGATCAATCTACAACTTCATTTTTTTTTCTTGGTGCGAAGTTTTCTCTGCACCCAAATACTCCTTCATGCGTTCGCTGGCCTGTTTACGCTGTTCGTCCGTCCAGGCTCTTCCGGTCTTCTTAGGTCTTCTTGCGGCTTGAATCCCTTCCAAATTACTCAGTATGTTCCTAAATCTATTTCTGTCTTACAGTTGGTCTTCAGAGATGTTCAATCTTTCCATATCCGCCTTTGTTTCCTTAATCCATGCTGTTGAGGTTTTCTTCCTCCAGAAGTAATCAAATATCCGTTTTGTGAGTCTATTTTGGTCTATTCTGTATAGATGTCCGAGAAACTTCAACCTCTTCTTCTTCTCCTTCATAGTCTCAGAGATTCTTTCTATTTTCTGGTAAACTTCTTCATTATTTCGAAGTTTCCATCCACTTTCGGTTTGAACAGCACCCATAATTTTTCTGGGGATTCTCCTTTCTAAGACCTCTAGTTTATCCAGCTTGTAGTTCATAGATAGACATTCACTGGCAGAGAGACATTCTGTCTTCACCACGGTGTTGTAGTGTTTTATTTGGGCATTTTTGCCCTTAAGGTCAGTGTTTGAACTTAAATATCTCACGGTGACACAATTTTCACTTCTCTCTCTTCTTCCTCTTCTCTTCCCTAAATCTCTCCATCCTTAGACTGTGCTCCTGTTTCCGTTGTTCTGTCCACAATGTCCTCATCTTCTTCTTTTCATTTACTTTAAATGTTGTATTCTTAATTTTGTTACTGAATTCTCCTCTGTCTCGAATCATTTGCCTGTCGATCCCCACCTGCCGTAAATCTTCCTCTGTTTCATGATACCAATTAGTTTTCCTGCTTGAGCTGTTTACTACATCACAGATTTTCTTCGTAAATCTAATGTTGTTCATTCTCTGTCTGAGCCCGTAAAAAGTTAGTCTGCCTTTTCTGATCATATCGGTGAGTCTGTCCGTGTACTCGAATAGCTCTTCGGTAGGTCTTTTCATCCATATGCCATCTCCGTGTATTGCTCCAAATATTTCTGTGAGAATTTTGCGTTCTATTTTTTCAGTTTCTAAGATACCTGATGCTCCAATTGTCGTTTCTGACGCATTTATGATGCTTCTGGTAGTACGGCTGTTTTGTAGTGTCAAAGTTTGACATTTGTTATTATTATTATTATTACAGTTTAACCCCTCAAATCCGAACTAATTGGAGCTGTAGCCTGTTCAGATTAGCCGAAATATATCCATAACATAATGACCAGCCCTCGTTACGGTATAGGACTGTAGCCTACATTGAGCGAGGCAGGCTGGTTTGTCGCAAACAGCGAACATGAAATAGTGAGTCTGGTCCAAAGTCAACATGACGGCAATGTAGCTAATGACAGTGAGGAAGAAGAAACTTCGGCAGACAATGTGACTTATACTGAAGCTGCATCTGCTGTTGACATCGCATTGCGCTTCGTAGAACAACACGCAGCAGCCACGCCATACAATGTCATCTTAGTCCGACGCTGGCGCGCAATTGCCTCCGCGGGAAGGTTTTGCTCATTTCTACAATATAGAAGATAACTGATTTCAAGTGAAAGATTAAGTGATATTTTGTGTGTTTCTATTGCTATTTCATTGTTTTAGCAAAGTGATTACCTACGGAATAATAATAACCAACGTTTCCGTTTCTCAATCCTGGATGGGATAACTAGTCTATGTAGGCACATTTACACTATGCTAACTGTATTTCTTGTTAAATTTTCAACTAATTATGTAAAATGCGGTCATAATGCAGAGTATATGATTGTTTTATGACTAAATAAATAAGTTTCTCTTTTTTTGCGTGTATATTTTAAAACTTCAAACTGTCGAAAGATACTATTTCGGATTTCCGGGGTTCGGATATGAGGGGTGTCACTATATTATTATTATTATTATTATTATTATTATTATTATTATTATTATTATTATTAAGTGAGACACCGGAGGAAGTAGACGTGTGCCTGAGTGCTCCGCAAAAAGTTTAAGTATAGCAAGGAAATGGTTTGCGACCGCTGTCAAGAAGGACTCCCAAGTGATGGTGACTATGTATACTGCACAGGATGCAAAGGGAAATATCATTATGAATGTACATCAGTCACAATACGTACGTGGAAAGGTATGGCAAAACAAGCTAAGGAGTCATGGCGGTGTCCACAGTGCCGTAGCTTCAAAAAGACAACGTCAGCATCTGTTGTCGCAAGCGGTGGAACGATGACCCTACCAGCTGCTGCCAACACTGATTACACAGCGACTCCACCTTCAACACCGGACACGGAGATAATACACGCTTCGGATATCAAAGGTATGTTTTTAGAATTAAAGAAGCAGATTAGTGAACTGAAAAACCAAGTGAGTGAAAGTGTTAAAAGTGCCGACTTTATTGCGCAGAAATATGATGAGTTGATTAAGGAAACTAAGTCAAATGCAACTCTTCTGAAATCACTTACAGCAGAAATAAAAACCCTAAAAGACGAAAAGAATCTACAAGACAAAATAATATCAGATCTAAACGAGAAAGTGCACACAATGGAACAGAACGGTAGGCAACAATACATTGAAATATGTGAAGTGCCACGCGCGAAAGACGAATGCCTGGATGAAATCGTCCACAAAATTGCTGAGACTCTAGAAGTAGATCTAAACATGTTTGATGTAGAGGAAGTTTACAGGCCCCCACTGCAAAGAAAGAACAAAATCCCCCCAATAGTGGTAAAATTTAACTCCATATCCAAAAAGAATGAATTTTTACAGAAAAGAAAAGGACAACATTTCCTCACTCATGGGAACACTAAATCTAGGTTTTTCATTAACGAAAGTCTAACGTCATTTTACAGGGAGCTACTATGGAAAACTAAAAATCAGGCCAGAGAAAATAACTGGAAATTCATTTGGGTTAAAAACGGCAAAATACTTGCGCGAAAAAACGACGAATCTGGTATATTGAGAATCTCCCGTGAGGAAGACATTAACAAAATTAGGTAACCCCCCCCCCCCCCCCCCGCCAAAAAGAAAGAATTATTATTGAATTATTATATTAATTGATATTATGAACAGTTGGGATAGCAATATAAATGTTTCTGGAATACAAAATGAACTCACATTTCTCAATATACCCGATTTCGTCGAAAATGGTAATAAGACTAGAAATAATGCTGAAATCAATATCCTCTCTCTAAATATTCAATCTATATCAAAAAACTGGGATTATTTAACCATAACCTTAGGCAAGAAAATTAATGATCTGAATATTATTTGCTTAACAGAAATTAACATACTTGAATCTAATAATTACCTATTTACTTTGGATAATTTTAATGTTGTATTTTGTAATAGAACAAATCGTAAAGGAGGAGGCATAGCCATATATGTAAAGAACAACATGGCTATTAGAACACACAATTCATACATTTCCAATACTCATGAATCAATGGTAATAGAAATACTTCACATGAACAAAAAGATTGGATTAACATGCATTTACAGACCACCTAGCACTAACATAAATGACTTTCTTGATGAACTGGAGACACATATAACACAACACACTAGTAAGTACAGCGAATACGCCATTTTAGGAGATATCAACATTGATACTTTATCTAATGACATCAGTCTATCAGCTATCAAATATACAAATATTATGGCAACTCATGGTTTCCTACCACTTATCACTCAATGTACTCGTTATGATCCAAATTTAGACTCGAGAACATGTATTGATCACATAAACTATCGTAGCAGACTAGATCAATATACTTCTGCAGTCATACAATCAGATATCTCTGACCACTACATAACATATGCAGGTATTTGGCCAAAAAATGATAAGACACAATTACAAGATAATGAATCGTACATTACGCTAATGAACGATACTATAATACACACAAGCCTTAACAACACAGACTGGACAGATTGCCTTGAATTAAAAAATCCTAATGATATATATAACAATATAACAACCAAATTTAAGGAAATCTACCAAAAAGCATCTTACATAACAACTCGTAAACACAGGAAAAGCAAACAATGGTTCACTTATGACCTAAAAATACAATGTAAGGAAAGAGACAGACTTTACAAAACAATGCTCAGAAACAAGGATAATATTACAATAAAAAATGAATACAAAGCTTTCAGAAACAAATTAAATAAGCTAATAAACAAAACAAAACATCAATATTTTAAAAATAAGATAAATAGTTCCAAAAACGATAATAAAGGAATGTGGAAAATCATTAATGATATAACAGGTCGGAAAACACAAACTGTCAATGAAGTCATAAACAAACATTTAATATTACATTATACTAACGAAGTGATAGTCAATAAATTCATCAATACCTTTAGTGAAAAAATAAACAGCCTAGCTCATAACTGTAGTATCAACATATGGCAATCAAATAGAAACACATTAATGAATTCCTTTACATTACTTGAAACTGATGAATATGAAATAGAAAGCATAATTAAGGAATTAAAAACAGACAAATCGCCTGGGGTAGACAATATACGCTTGAAAGACATAAAGGCAACATCCAAAAAAACTATACCAATCATAACACATCTCATAAACAAGATATTCGAATCAGGCATAATACCAAAATATCTGAAATACACAATTATTAAACCAATATATAAGAATGGCGATCACTTAGACTTTGGCAACTACAGACCAATATGCATTTTATCAATCCTCCACAAAATAATGGAAAAATGCTTGGATAAGAGATTGAAGAATTTCCTAAATAAATATGATATTTTAAAGGGACACCTATACGGTTTTAGGAAGGGGAAAAGTACTGAACTACTCCTGGCTGAATTTGCCAATGTAATAAATAATGCCTTAAATAAGAACAATCACATAATGGTACTTTTTCTTGACTTTTCTAAAGCATTTGACACAATAAATCACAATAAACTACTTGCTAAATTACACGATATTGGAATAAGAGGCACGACTTACAAACTATTTGAAAGCTATCTGAAAAACAGGGAAACGGCAGTTATGGTCAATAACACTATCAGTGACGCAGTAGAAGGAACACAAGGTATCCCTCAAGGCAGCATTATTTCACCTACACTATATAACCTGTTCGTAAACGACATGAATGAAGCCATTAAACACAGTAAAATATTTATTTATGCTGATGACACCACTATATATACCATACATAAAGACTCTAAAACAGCTTTTGAGAGACTTCAAGAAGACTTCAATAACATCACAAGATGGTGTCATGACAATAATTTGTATATAAATACAACCAAATCTAAAATAATGCACATCAGAGTTGATCACTTCACACAAGAAAAATACAAACTAACGCACCACAGCTTATCATGCATACACCAAAACATCCTGGCAGGTTGCAAATGTAACACCTTCATAAATAGTACTTCGACACAAAAATACCTAGGAATTACCCTTGATGAACACTTTAAAATGAACACACACACAGTAAACATAATAAAAAACCTAAGAGCAAATCTCTACATCTTCTACAATCTCCGATTTTATGTAGATAGGAAAACTTACAAAACAATTTACAGTGCTCTGATTGAAAGCAAATTAAGATATGCTATAGCAGCTTGGGGAAATCAAAACACAACTTTAATTAATAATCTTCAAGATAGCCAAAACAGGTTCTTTAAATATTTCACTGATATCCCTTATTTTAATATTAAAGAGTTGTTTCAAATTACTGTACTGAATCTCTACTACCATGATCCAAGATTCAGGCATAAGGTCTCTCACAACATACAAACAAGAGCCATAACAAGTACTAAACATGTTAAACCTTTATGTATAAATAGCTATGGTTTCAAGAGACTAAATTATATTATACCATCACTACTTAATGAACTACCACCTGGACTGACAAACATTAACAGCAAACAACTAGCTATAAGTCGCATTAAAAAATATTACTTAACCAAACATTAACTCATAACATAAATGTATTAATATAACTACCATAGTGTAATTTTTTGTATCTTTAATTATTTACATTAATATTTTATCATTGACATTACAAAAAAAATGCATGCACTCTTGTACTGAAATATAATCTATATATATGATGTAAATAATAATTAATATGTCTCACAGATAATCTGTACTGTCATCAGATTCGTGAGACATATCACAATAATGTAACATAAATAGTATTTAATAAATAAATTAAATTAAATTAAATTAAATTATTATTATTATTATTATTATTCATATGTTCACGTTATTATGGGATACAATTCACCATATCACCGGCATTTGTTGCAAGATGGAGTGGAGTTCTCTATATTGGTAGGTTGAGGAACGAACGAACTATGGAGCAGATCTCTAATATAACTACTTTCTGCATACTGGAATGCAGATGATGGTGGAGCCCCAATTTATCGAGGTTGGCCTTCAGTGACTTCGGTATGATCCCGGTGGAAGACATCTGCCGGATCTCTTCAGCCAGAGGCATGAAATTCGTCACTTTCTCAGCATAAATGTGTTGGATATTATGTGAGTTAGGGACTGCTATGTCTATTAGAAGAGTTTTATTTTGCACTTTATCAATAAGAATAATGTCTGGCCTTTTTACTGATATAGGTCTATCTGTGATCACTGACCTGTCCCAGAGTAACTTGTAGGCTATGTATCGTTCTCCAGAAAAGGCATCAGGAATATATTGATAGTAAAGCAGAACATTCTTTTACTTAGGGGGGGGGGGGGGGCGCTTGTTTGCCAGGTTCAGGTGAATTATCTTGGCTACTTGGTCATGCCTCTTCAAGTAGTGCGTAGATTGTACAGCTCCCTGTGATATGCTGGATGGTCTCCGATTCGCGATGGCATCTCCTACATTGTCATCTGGCATTACTGCCTTAATTATGTATTTTAGGTAGTTCTTTGTTGCCTCTACTTGATCTTAGGGACTGAATGTTAACAATCAATTTAATTTTTGTCTGTATCCTGTTCTTCTATCGGTCTTGACATCCTCCAGTATTTCTTGAGTCCATCGATCAGTGCCTTCTTTTGTGCTTCTGGTAGAGGCCCTCTCTGCCTCCTGGGCTCAGATTACACTTTAAAATGTTGACAAACCCGGCCTAAGTTGTCGGATTTTTTAAGAGCGTTAAAATCCCTCAGTATGCCTTCATTCGGAGAAGTAAAGCCGACGGGACCATGTCATAGATTTATGGTATGTAAAAGAAAATTCCACTAGCTTAACTTGTGTGAAGCAATATTTGTAGGTTTGTAGGTTAGGTTTGATTAATGATGTAAGTTCCAACGTTCGTCACCAGGCACTTGTTGCGATGGCGTTTAGTAGTAGCCAAGTTCACAGCTAGGTGTCGTGGATGGTAGCATTTAGTAGCGAAAGTTGAAACTATTTGAAATTATCGTCTACAGTCCTTACTTGAATTAAAAACAGATAACACACACTAATGCAGTCATCACAATTAAGACCGGTTATCAGACACACATCCAAAAGTACACGGGGCAACATGACCGCTTTGTCGCAAACCAACCAAAATGTTGACCGTTTTTAACCATTTGTCGAAATTTAAATTTGTCGTGGATTTTTATTTCTGGAATACCAAATTACATCAGGTCTTTCTCACATTCTTGGAACCATCTCCATTCGGTTGTCTTTCGATTTGTAAAATTCCAGATTTTCTTAGTCAGTCGGTCATAAACTCATCAGTCATACGGAACATGTGCCCACAGAACAGCAATCTTTTATTTATTGTTATTATTATGGTTATTTCCAACTGCTGGCCTTATTACAAATGCATCATTCACCACGACAGTAACACAGGATATAAAAGAAAATTCTACATACCCACACCCAAGTACACGGGGCTGTAACGACCGTGATAACCAGGTCCCTAGGCGAAACAACAGCTCTGTTCCTTACATGCTCCTGCTTCTTAGTGTCGGTCACAATATTCTTCCCAATAGTTGGAGTGTAACAGGTTCTTCCCTTCATCTCCTGCAGGTCACAGTACATTTTCCTATCACTTAGATTATATTATGTATTGATATTAGGCTAAATTCATCAATTTCATGTACGGTCATTTGTCCGAATTGACATATAAATTAAAATGTATACCTATGAATTTGTAAATAAATGATGATCCACCTTACAGTCAATAATACATTGAAACTCATTTTAATATTGTTACGAGCGCTGGGTTGCTTCACTGCCTCGCACATAACTCCAGTTCGCCGCGGGCTACCCCTGGACTTTGTGTCACCCAGCAGTTTACGCAACGAACAGCGAGGACAAAAGACCCCTATCTCGAAGGTTCGTGGCCCGTCCCGTATAGGAAAGCTCGAGAAGGTGTGAACCCTGGTCTAGTCTAGAAACATCTATTGAGTCTCAGCCCCGCTATATAAGAGCTACCTCGCCAGCGAGGGACGGACTGTGTTTTTGAAGAGTGTGTGTTTTCCAGTGTGACAGTGTGTAGTACGGTATTCAGAAACAGTGAGTGACAGCTGTGGTTTGTTTACAAGGGGAAGAGTGCAGTTACTTCTAGTCGAGGACACCGGACTCATTAGTGAGAGGATTAACTGTAAGGCCGAGTGAAAGAGTGAGTCGACCTCCCTCAAGGAGGTAGCTTCTGTAAGACAGCTAATTGTTTCTATTGGCTTATTGTACGGCATATATTTCTGACCTGCAATAATCCTAACATTTCTTTAAAGGAACAATTGTGTTGTGCTTCTACCCACCGTAATCCAGTTAACGAACATGCCACTAGGGGCAACACATAACAATATAATACCAGTTTCGGTTATCGTGCAACCTTCTTTCGTTATAATAAACTGAGAGCATCAATCTAACATTAACAATCTATGAAACGACGATGAACATTTCAAATAAAATGTTCACTATAAAAAATATCCAGTAATCGTGGACTGGTCCTTTCAAAATATTAAGAATTCTGTATAAAATACTGTTAATTATGACCGAAAATACTGTTAAATGTGAAGAAAGCGTTCAAAATAGAGAAACATATAATGGAAAATTGTTTTAATAAATCAGATCAGTTAGAATTGCAGTATTAAAAAAACATAAAAAAATATTGCTAATAATTCTTCTTTGAGGTTCCAATATAGAGAAATGTGCTTCTATGAAGTAGGAATCGGTAGTGAAAAGACATTCCTTATGCTTTCAAATGTTATTATCATTGAATACATTGGTGGTTATTATTTCGATATTTTTTACCAAATATGTTTTCTAGGAAGAGTGGAAATTTGTAATTTAAAATTTCTTTTTCGCTTTTCATCTTTGTTAAAGTTTTAATCATGATCAGTAATCCCAAGTGTGGCGTCCTACCACAGCTATTAATGGGTGAGGGGAAATACCTCATGAGAGACGTCCTTGCTCTACGCAGAGGTCATAACAATGCACCGGTCTCCTTAGGGTGGTAGAATTAATGCTGCTCGCTTGGCTGATCTCTTGCACACTCGCACACACAAGTTTGACTTTGGCCGGGCCGCGGGAGGATAAAGTTTACTACACAATTATTGAGTTACGGGAAGCCTAGTTTAGCATAAACTGACAGGCCGCAGTAGACATGACTGCCCGAGGTTACCATCTACCTCTGGCAGGAAAAAGAGGCTTCGAAACCCAGTCCTTACTTTTCAAAACGTTACCTTCCCTAAATAATAATACCAATATATAAATATACTCTATATCGATTCCATATAAATCACAGATGAACTGCCACATGCTCTTCCTAACTGCCTGGATTCACTTTCAGAGAATTATCATCATCACCATCATCATCATCATCATACAGAGGTGTGCAAATTAATTGACTCAGTGCCAGTTTTACAAAATTGCATTTATACTTTTCATGATCTAATGCACTAAATATGTTTTTTACAAGGCGCTGCAATCATTTCAAATATTTAACCAATAGTTTTAATTACATTTAATTTTGAGAAAATCATAGTAAAATGATTTTATAGAATTTCTACTAAAAGAAGAGCCCTGTTAACCCTTTATAGGGCTTTTTTTTACTTTTATGTGTTTCTACATTTTAATTTATTTTAATTATCATAATTATAAATATTGTTATTATTTGTTTCTCTAATTTTAATGTTTATATAGGCCTATTTATTTTTTAATTTTCAATTTATTTTCTTATGGACTTAATTTTGATATTTTTATTGAATTAATTAATCAACTAATTTAGAATTAATTTTTATATTTCTTTTATTATTGTAATTTTATTTTCATGATTTTAATTTCTTTCAAATTTTATCCAACACAGTACGTTAAGTAGATACGTATATGATATTTGATTTTTAGAAATACTAGCACTTCGGCATGTGGGTAGGTTTTTGCTAGGAATTAACCTTACCCACAAGGGAAGATGAAGAGAGAAGTAAAGGGAAGTGGGTTTCGGACTGAGGAACAAGTGTGGATAATAGGACGAAAGTCCAACACCAAACAAAAACAATTCTTAGAGAAGAGTGTCACCGCAAAGCCCGTGAAATCACTTAAGTGAGTGGGGACCTGAACACAGATAACAGGAAACGCAGCTAGAGCTTGGGCTATTTGCGGGCGAGAGGAGGTGGTACCTTCCCTTCCAAGCCAAGATTCGGCTACTATGGGGAAGGGTGGTGGTCTGGCAAAGAAAGAAATGATGAGTTTCCTATGTATCTTTTCAAAAGAGTTTGTTTGAAACAAATATTTTGAAGATTACAAATAGTTTGAATTGGCCGTGATGTTTTAATTCATGAAATTGTAGAATTTCTAAAAAGTGACCGAATGTTTCCAAGAAGGGTAGGGATGAAGCAATTATACCCTTGTGAATAATTTTGGTAAGAGCACCAATAATTGCGTTTAGGAATGGCTAAGCTTTTACCCAGCAAAGCGCAGACTAAAAGTTTAGACAATGAGAAAAACTTAAATTTGGAAAACCAACCATAAGTTGTAGAGAAAATCTCAACAAGCAGGAAGCTGGCGGAGCGAGCTATGCTTGCCCTACTAGCTAGTTAGAATTAGCTATCAAAGCTAAGAGAGGCTTTAATAAGTTCTTGCTCAAATGCAACAAATAGTGGAACCGTTATTAATTTGATTTGTGAGTTTCTTAAATTTAAGCCCATAGGAAGAGTAGGGGAAGACAGGATCTTGCCTAATCGTTATATTATAGAAAATGATAAAGCAAAATGATATAGTTGGATATATTTAACAATGCATAAAATGTGATCAATTTAACACATACGGTATATAATTTGATTTTATAAACCATTGGGGTCGCAGACCTCCTAAAATCATTTAAAGCTTGCACTAGGCAATTGACAATTTTTTGGTTTGGAACCTTTTATAAGCACTAAAATCCTCATAAGATTTTGAAATGGTGCTAAGATTAACAAATTGAAAATTTAATGGTAATTAAAGTTAAATAATAAATCAAGTACAAGGTGTGTTCTTTAAGAATTCCAAGATGGGCATCTTCAGAATATGAACAAATAACAGCTTCGAAAGTAACAACAACAAAGAACAGGGAGGAATGAAATAGAAGTTTCTATAACTTCTTATATTGATGCAGAATTACTTTTATAGTTTATACAAATAGGGCAGGTCACTTATTGTGAAACCTGAAGAGAAAAATTAAGAAGAGGTTTCTAGAACTTCTATATTTAAACAGGATCACGAGGGAAAAAATGGGGCCTGTTACCCTTTCGTGAAACCTGGATTAAAGAGAGTAATGAAAGGTTTGGTACTTAGAACATAACCAATTCTTGTACTAGCAAGAAAAGAAAATAGATTAATAAGCAGTTTCTAACTGCTGATATTTAAACAGAGTGAATAAGTTATAAATGGAGAAAAGTTGGGAGGGCGCCTCTGGTTTGGCGAGGCCTCATTGAAAAAGATATAAATTTAAGGATCAACCTAATTTGTTAGTAAAGAGTGGTTGAGGAAGAGGAAATAGGAACTTTGTGGAGAAAGTTCTTGGGCTTATTTATTATTCTCGGACGAGCGCGGCACGGATGAAAAGTTGAACGAGCACTGGTTTCACTATAGTCTATTGACGTGGTTGAAAAGTTCACTATTGTAGCACAGAAAGTTTATAGAAAGGAAAGTTATTGCGGTGGTGAAAAATAACTAGTTGCATTTGATTTGCGAGAGTCTATTGCGTTGAAAAATTTGTAGGTTATAGTTGAATGCAGCAGACAAATTCCCACGAAGGAAGAAAAATTAGGTGTTGATTAGCTGTTCATAAGGAAAATTCCTTGGTTAGAAAAAGTATTCCCATATGTGAGTGGAAAATACTAGAAGGTTTAACTTGTAGATGAATTGTTTGGCGTGGAACATTCCAGAACAATCATAGCTGGGTAAATAAAGTCCAGCGGTGGAACGAGCTAAGTTTGCTATAGACAGAATTTAGTTTAATAAGAATCCCACGGTGTGAGAGCTCATTCTCATTTAACATGCAAAAGAAATGCTGCTTCGTTTTGCAAGATTAGCTGTCTTAGATAGACAAAGCCTGACATCGAAAATCCCGCGAAGATTGCAATTGCAGAGCATTTAGCAACTTCTCACTGTCTATAGAACGGTATTAAAAGCGTATAGCTAATTAAAAGCGATTAAAATATGAAGAACATTGTACTTAGCTCATTTCTGGTGTAGTCGATCCAGGCGACCGTTAGTTAAGATCTGGACATGGCGTCCGATTCAAAATTTTGTCTCTCGAGGAGAGGAGACGAGCTCTAGGTAAGCTCCGACTGGAAGTCTTGACGACTGTAGCACAAGTGAGGCCAGCTCAGCGAAGCGCAGAGGGACCAGGGAAGGAAAAGAGTGTGGGTAGGAGACAAAGAAATATACATAAGAATAACCAACATTACAAAAATTAAGTATCTTGATGAAATGGTCTTCAAAGAGTTGATAGCAGGTGTCACTAGCGAAGCCTGGTGGATAGGATTAGACGAAGTCCTCTTGATCACAGAGATGATAGCTGGCGATAGCGACGAGATCTGATGGCCAGATTGGTAAGGAAGTCCTCTTGTACATGGAAAAATTGAGGTACTTCCGAGATTCGCTGCTAGATGACGCTAAGTGGGTCATGGAAGATATATATCTAGAACAGACTCATAGGTACACCAACAAAGAGAAACCAGGAGATCACTGTTGGTGTTTGCGAAAAAAGGAAGGAATGAAATAAAGCTAAGAGCAGCAAAAGCTCACTCTGTCTTACCGTGTATTCCGAAGAATACACCAGCATGAAAATTCTCCGAAATTTTGCTGAAAGATTCAACTATCAGTATCTTTGAAAGCATAAACTGTCCTTATGACAGGTGGTTAATATAGAGACCACTATCCCATAACGGGTTAATGCAAAATGACACACATTTCGTTTTTATTAAGTTATTCTACTTTTCATGTGAATTTAGAGCAGAGCAACTCAAAGTCTTTTTACTGATAATCCATTCTTGAACTATTAAAAGATTCGTCAACCATGGTTTGAATTCAACTGATAACGTTTTACTTCTCATGACTTACTGGAGTAGAAATGTTTGCAAAGCACTGAAATTATTCCAAGGGTTTAAACAATAGTCTTATTTACATTTTCTTTTAAGAAAATGTCAGTGGAATGATTGTTTAGAATCTCAACTTGCAGAGATTAGGGGACTATAACCTAGATGTTAGGCCCCTTAAAACAACAATTATCATCATCATCATCAACTTGAAGAGTAGTTTTCCTAATGCAAAATGTCACACGTTTTGTTTCAATTACTTTGTTCTAGATTTTTTGTACATTTAAAGTTGAGGGATGCAAAATTCAGTCATTACTGAGGTCCGCCGTTGAACTCTTCAACGATCCGTAGACGTTACATTCCAAAGTCAATGAAACAAGGGAAAATGGACCCAGATCAGTTATCCCTTGGAATACCCAATTCTTAAAATTTCTAGAAGAAAATGTATGAGTCTACGGGAGAGAAAACATTACGAAGTAGGGTGATGGAAGACGTTAGTAGTTGGTCACTAAAATAATTTTGAATAAAACATTCTGACTGATTTAAATGATTGATTTGATTCAAATAATTTACACACCTCTCTATATATAGGCTACACTTACTGGCCAAACGTCACGGGAAGAATAGTAGCAGGAGATCATGTCGGCCAGTGAAGTCTATGCGGTGCAGGTGCCTCCTTACAGTCCTGGTAGAAATGGGTTCCTGACTCCCAGCATTCAACTGGGCGGTGATCTTACTCACAGTGGCCCTTCGATCGCCCCGTATGGTTCCGCTGAGGTGACGTGATGTCCGTTCGTTAAACACTAACTTGTGGTCGTCCCGTGCGGTGGTTTACACGGATGGTAACATTAACTCTGCGATATTGAAGATCCACTCTCGACACTGTTGACCGTGGATACCTGAATTCGCGTGTAATCTCCGAAATGCTATGGATCATCCCACGTTCAACGTCGGTTAACTCGCTACGGGCTGGCTGCGTGGCTGAGCGGTAACGCTCTCGCTTGCTGTGCCCAAGGTTGTAGGGTCGAATCCTGGCGCAGCCAGTTAGCATTTGTGGGTGCTCAAATGTGAGGGGGCCGTGTCAATAGATTTACTTGCACGTTAAAGATCCCTTTCAGGCAAAATTCCGGCACCCCGGCTTCTCTAAAAGCCGCAGTTGTTAAAAGGGACGTAAAACCAATAACATTATTATTATTATTATTATTATTATTATTATTATTATTATTGCAATCACAATCATTTCACGCATAAGTGGGACAAGTCAACATATTGTCGGCTTGTTTGCAACACGGTATGACAACTTCATTTAGGGTGTCCCATTGAGAAACGAGCGAACAATGGAACAGGTCTCCAAGATGACGGCTTTCTGCATGGTGATATGTAGACCAGGATGTATTCCCAATATTTCGAGATTGCGAGCCCATTTTTAACCTATTTTCATTTATGAAAAAAAAAAAATAGGCTTATGAGATCACCTTTTGTCCGTGTGTCTGTGTGTGCGTGTGTGATTCGTGTGTGTGTGTGTCCCTAATAACTTCTAAACGGTTGGAGCGATTTCAATGAAACTCGGTAAGTTCATAGCACTATTCCGGACGACCTCGACCGTGCCATTCAAATTTTATAACGTCTGACCAATCCAACATGGCGGCTGTGAGAAAAATTAATCTGCATTCAATATCTCCGATACTATTACCGATATCATCCTGGAATTGTGTACGGTGATAAAGGGAACTACTAGAAGTTCAGCTATATGACCTTTGAAACACTGTTAACTACAAAACCGACATGGCGGACAGGCGATTTAGCGACTTTTAAATATACATTTCTCGTGATTTAACCAACCAAACGCAACGAAACTTGGTACAGCAAATGTTTATACACATTGTAATGCACTGGTACTTAATTTAGTTCAATTGTTTACATAACCTCAAGATGAAGGCTGTGCGAATTTTAAAATTAAGTTTTTATTTCTTGTGTCGTAATCATGCTATCGAAGTGAAAGTTTGAATAAAGAACCTACGCAATAATTTTCCTTTAATGGTACATTACTCTATGGCCTGTACATATAACACTCCAACATGGCGACCATCCGAAATAGTTAGACGAATCACAATATCTACGAATCTATTACAGCAATCAAACTGAATTGTTTAATGTTCATATGGTCTATGAACATAAGTTCACCTGTAGGATTTTCAATAACCTGGTGATCACGAATCCAACATGGCGGCGACGCGAAGTATAAATATTCACATGGACGTTTCGCGCAATTTAATCATTTGAGTGCAGTGTCACTTGGTAAAGTAAATCCTTATACAAATGCTATTCCACTAGCATTTAATTTATTTCAATTGTTTCCATAACCACAAGATGGCAGCTGTGCGAAATTTTAAAATATAGTTTTTACTTCTTGTACCCTAATCATGCGATTTAAATTTGAATACTACACGTACACAATAATCCTCATGTAACAGTACATAACTCTAGGACCTACATATATAAAAATCCAACATGGCGTCCATCCGCAATATTTAGTCGGTTCTCAATATCTACGAATCTATTACAGCAATCAAACTGAAATGTTGTATGTCGATAGAGGCAATTTACATAAGTTGGTTATTTGAAAATAGGCTGTATAGTTCTTCACGGAACTATTTGTTTTTTTAAATCGTTATGCCCAACTACGGAGCGCGCTTGAACTTACTTTGCACAATGTTCCGTCTTCTTTTCTTCCCAATATCTCTTCATTCGTTCACTGTGTTCCTTTCTGCAAGCTTCTGTCCAGCCTGTATTTTTCCTTTTAGGTTTCTCTGCAAATTTATGTTTGTTTAGTAGGCTTCTAAATTTTACTTAATCTGGAATGGTTTTCTCAGCAATACCCATTTCTTGTAGATCGTCATGTTTTTATGTTAACCAATTGTTGCGGATTTTCAGGTTTAGTGCTAGATTTAGAATTCTCTTTGTCAGCCTGTCGTTATCCATTCTGTGAAGGTGTCCGTAAAATTTTAATCGTCGTGTTCTGATAGTATCTGTGACTTTTTCTGCGGATTGAAACATTTCAAGTGGTTTCTTTTTTATCCAAATTTCATTTTCGAACTTTGGTCCTGGAATTTTCCTCTCTTGTTTCTCGATGTTTTTCATTTGTGACCTGCCCCCAATTATAAGTGCTTCAGATGCATACAGTGCTTCTGGTTTGATGATGATGATGATGATGATTATTATTATTATTATTTTTATTATTATTATTATTATTATAACTCGCGACGTGTTGCCATCTTCACTACACTCGTGTCTGTGACAGACTGCTCTGCTCCGCCGTAGCTAGACGCAACGCTCAGGAGTCGTACACGGCACATTCTCTCATGGGACTATCCTTCCCGTGACTTTTGATCACTAAGTGTAGCCTATATAAAGGAAAAGGGTGTATGTTTCACAAAACTCAAGCTCTTAAACCAAAGGGAGTTAGAAGGTGCGGTTTTCGCCAAAAGCTTCCAAATCATCTCAATAGGGCAGGAAATATGTTACATTTCTTGAAAAGTCACCGGAAATATATTTATTTGTTTTAACTGCGTTTTGACAGAACTTTGTAACGTCGAGCCCGCATAATAGTTAAGCCGGGCGGGTGGTCTATACACATAGGCCGCTCTCATAAACCGATCGTAACAAACAACGATTCAAAAGAAAAAGTATTACTCCCAGCAGTGGCGAATTTGTTTAAAAAGTGCGTTTAAACGAATTAATAAGACGGATAGTCCTTACCAGAACTGTGTCGAGCTCGCATAACAGTAAAGCCAGGCAGGTTGTTTATGCATATGCGAGATTTCTCGCACAGGCCGTCTAGTATTTATTATTTATTTAAGCGAATATTCCCCTACAGGAGAGCGATTAAATTGGATCACATGATGTCATTTGGAGGCGTGTCTCCTCCGCTCCTCTCAAAATCTCTTCATTCTCGCGGAATGCTCCCTCTTCCTCTCATCCGTCCACTTTTTCCAGGTTGTCGTAATAATCTTGGTTCAAACTTAACATTCGCGATTCTCGTCTGACACTCAGTTTGGTCTTCGAAATTTTCTATGCTGATAACTTATAAGTCTCTCTGTACCTCTTTAAGCCATTCTGTGCGGCATTTACTCTGTGTTATGATACCGAGTAGTTTCTTTGGCAATCTGGCAGTGGTCATCTTGTTGATGTGAGTGTAAAATTTGGTTCTGCGTTTTCAAATTTCGTCTGTTACTCTAGTATTTATTATTATTATTTATTATTATTATTATTATTTTACTATTATTATTATTATTATTATTATTATTATTATTATTATTATTATTATTAGCAAAAACCAAATCCCGTGTTTCAACAGTCCATAAAGGGCCCTGGCTTACAATGCGACCGCTGTCCAGCCATTCAGCCTCCAGATCTCGGCATGATGCGTGGTCAGCGCATCGGATTCTCTCGATCGTTTATCTTTGTTTCTGTGACTGGGGCGTTTATTAACTGTACTCACGGAGCTGAGTGTACCACACTCCACCCTCCAGGTCAGTATTTAAAATCACTGATGTTGCCAGGAATCGCGCCCGGGGCCTCCTTGTGTGAGGCAAGCGCGCTATCCCAAGACCACGGGGCCGCCATTTAGGTATTTTAGGTACTCGCATATCAATCAAGAATTCAAGAATATGGATCCTTTGAGTGTGATTCGGAAAAGAATGAAATATTTTTTGTATTTAGAAATAAGGAAAACAATAGGTAAAAACCTAAGAATCAGATCCCTAATTATGACTTTTTTAATCCTCTTTGCTTCGTCCATTACTGGTTATTTTGCTTCCTAAGTAACAGAAGTCTCCTACTTCCTTTAGCTTTTCCGGTGCTAACTCGACGTCCATGGGGGCTTCTAATTTCTTTCGGCTGCATTCCAATATTTGTGTTTAACATTTATTAATTTTCATCATGAAGTTTTTCCTCCAGACAGAATCCATACCATTTGAAAACTCAATATTTATTTATCTCTGTATTAATCAAGTATTTATTTATCTATGTATTTATTTATTCAATTATCTATTTACTAATCAGTTCCTTATCTGGTATATTGGCTTTCACGGCCGGTGAATTAAAACTCAGCAATTCTTCTAGGTTTGTGCCGTGTCTTGTGTGGGGTTTCACCTAGGACACCAAGCTGGCTCATCGGCTGGCTCTTGGTGACCCCGCCCAGACCCCCACAGGAGTGACGAACTGCGTGCCACCTCCCTTTATATTAGGTGCAACTGCACCACTTGACTGCGAGAACTAAAAGCTCAAGCAGCCTTAACCTCCCTATGAACGCTTCCAAAAAGATGGTATATTGGCTTTCACGGCCGGTGAATTAAAACTCAGCATGGGTCAGGCCAGGCCAGGCCAGGCCAGGCCAGTTCGTCACTCCTGTGAGGGTCCGGGCGGGGACACCAAGAGCCCGCCGATGAGCCAGCTTGGTGTCCTAGGCGAAACCCCACACAAGACATGGCACAAACCTAGAAGAATTGCTGAGTTTTAGTTCCTTATCTATTTGTTTACTCTCTACAGCTTGTGAACTATTGCATATATTGCTGAAAATTGCACAATACCAGTACAAGCAGTATTGTCCAGGAACATCTGGGCAAGAGCCATAATATATATATTACTGTATTCATAAAACAGTGGAAAGCTACAGAATCAAAGCGTATTCGTAACTCCAAGCGATAGAACAATATCTGTATAACTCGTGGAAAGCGTGCACCCCTCCATTTATTCTAAAAGGATTAATCTAGAGATTATTTTGAGCGTGTCCGTTTCAAATTTAGTTACCGTGTGTTGTAGGGAAAGGGAAAAAATGCATTACAAAAATCACATGTTGGGGGGAAGAGGAGGAGTATAATCGTCCTAACAGAGTGATGTTGGACTCACCACTCCCTTGGTTGGGTTTTAAAATACAACACTCCCTTTCCGTGGAGGGGACTTGAAATCCGAGGGGTGTGCACTAATCATCCTATCATTCATTAGTGAAAGAAAAAACTAACTTTTGAGTTCTTCATATAGGCCTATTTACTGTATATCGCGCAGGCCAGAATAAAGATTTGTTCAATTTTTAGCTACTGGTAGGCCAGAGGTATTATTGACGATCAGTGAAGAACAATATTGTAAATTAGTGAAATGGTATGTGATACCGACAGTAGTGGCTACGCTGGCTAAAGCGCAGCATTAGGCCATGCGGCCAAGCTCTCTGCTGACTCGGTAGACGCGTGGGTTCAAACCCCACCGTCGGCCGTCCTTGAAATGGTTTTCCGTGGTTTCCCATTTTCAACACCAGGCAAATGCTGGGACGGTACCTTCTGACAGGCCACGGCCGCTTCCTTCCACATCCTTGCCCAGTTTCATTCACCATCATTCATTTCATCTCTCATTAACTCCTCTCCTGAGGTTGGCGTCAGGAAGGGCATCCGGCCGTAAAAACCATCGCCACAAGGACTTCCATCGCATCTCATCCCCGACCCCGTTGGAAAACGGGAATAATAAGGGGTAGACATACATACAGTGAAATGGTATGTGATCAACAGTATTTATTTATCGTATGGCTTTTAGTGCCGGGAATGTCCGAGGACATGTTCGGCTCGCCTGAGTCTGTAGCTGCTTCCAGCGGACACCCTTAGGGTGAGCTACAAATTCCGTTCATTTTCAAGTAGTTCCAACTTTCGCTACCAGATATCAATGATACCTAGTGGTGAACGTTGGAGCTTTGATAGGTCGTTCCAACGAAATCTAACCTAACAATTTAGCTTCACACAAGTTTAGACTGTGGAAAGATCTTTTACATGCCATATATCTATGACAAGGGATCGCCGGCTTTACTTCCCCTCCGAAGGAAGGCATACTGAAGGATTTATAACGCTCTTAAAAAATCCGACGACTTTGGCCGGGTTTGAACCCGCTATCTTGTCACAGCAGTTCAGCATGTTACCAACTACACCACCGAAGCCGCTGCTGAATACATTTTTATAGGCCTAATGTGCCGTTTACTTACCGATCGCTGAAATATTTGCATGGCAACCGATACATGGGCCTTTACTTTCGCAACCAGAATACGAGTATACTCGTACTCGGAAATCTAATAACATAGTTTTAAAACGATATTTCCTTGTAACTTTGCACAATGCACAATTATTTTCGACTACCTGAATTCCTACAGGTCCTCACTCCCACTACTCCCCAATTTAATTTATGGACATGAAATAAAAGCTTTTGTTTTTCTCTGTGAGAGCATATTGAGCTAGGATAACAAAGAAAGCTACGATACAAATTTGAGCAGTTGATTCGTTGATTAAATAGATGTTTGGGTCCCCTGTTTCTACACAACAACGACAAAAAATTAAAAATGTAGTTTTTCGTTACACCTATTTTAAACAACTTATTTAAACGACGATTAATTTGTGTTTTTTTTTTAACAAGCCTCACCCCATTATTTCTAAATAAATAGTCCCTTACCTGTGATATGAAAAGTAATATAACTACTCAAAAATGTTTACTATCTTCGGATCTGCTTGCCACGGTGGGTGAGTGGTTATCGAGTCGGACTACCAAACCCAAGCTTGCAGGTTCTCTCCTGGCCGTGGTAGGTGATTTTTGAAAGGCGACGAAAATCACGACTCGCATGCCATACGTTGTTGGCATGTTAAATAACCCACTTGAATTCAGTTGGCCGTGTTCATAATGGCAAAATTAATCTCGGGATTTTCCTCCAACACGAAGTCCCTCCTTGCTCTATTAGAAAGCACCAAAGTGTCAAGGAGTTTAGATATCTAACCTCCTTGACTTTCATGGCGTTTCAAGGAACGACAAAATTTACATGCAAGCTGCCCTGTGGGCGTCAAATAACAAAGATTGCACCCGGCACACGAGGCCATACGATATTATTATTATTATTATTATTATCTTCGGATCAATCATATTTATTCACTAAGGCCCTTTTTCCTCTCCCATCACCATCTGAATTTCTGAGAACGAAATAGAAGCTACTTCATACGCTAGCTTCATTAATAGGCTACATAGATTTCCATTCGACTAAGCTTGATGCGTGATAGACCGCTTGATTTCTGTGATTTTGCGGGTTAAACGTGACATAGTTTTGGCAGAGGTAATTGTCTTTATTCTACATTAAAGGGCCTCTCCCATCCCCTGTGTCTTAACCACCAAATCTTTTAGAAATCAATGATTTTCCCTGAATTATATGACAATTTGAAAGACTTAGGGGCTGTCGTATTTTCGAACCTCCCTTAGTTTAGGAGTTTGAGTTTTGTGAAAGATGTTATAAAACGCCTATGGACTTAATGAAAACTTAATGTAAACTGTTAGCTCATACTAAAAAATTGAAGTGAGTTAGTTATTGTTGTCTTAAGGGGCGGAACTACGTGGTCATCTTGCCCCTAAAATTGAAGATATAGAAGCCATTCTTTTCAGTGTTGCATTGTGCCCAGTTACTTTAGGTGGGAAAACAAGCATTTATATTCCCAAATAGGAAAGATGAAAGATAATTCATAAGATATTTAACACAAAATAACATGCTCTTATATACAAACACAAGATGTTCAGTAAAGAACATATAGCCTACTTTCTCCTAAATGCATGGGTATAAATATAACTCTTTGTCCTTTTCAAGGAGTATAATTGAATGTTGGTTGTAGTAGATTGTTGGAATACAACGTGCTATACGGATATTATACGTTGACTGATTGAATCCTCACCTGAATTATATATACACACACTAATGCAGCCATCTCAATAACACAGCTTATCAGACAAAATTCAACACTCACCCAAGTACACGGGGCTAAATGATATTGATATCCGTGCATCTCAAATGAAACATCAACAACAGCCTCCTACACACACTAATAAGCCTACATTCATCTTAGTGACACAGGTTATCAGACAACTTCTACACACACCCAAGTACACGGGGTACAAGACCATGATGACGCAAAGTTCCTAAAGAAAAAACAAAAACAACAGCAACAATAAACTCTACCGCGGATCAAGGACAACGAATTTCAATCGCTGTAGTCGAGTGTTGAAATATGTGGTGTTATAAGTATATACAGTATATAATATTTTCGATTGTAAATACACACTATATATGCGTAAAATTATAACGTGTGAGTAGTTATAGGCTAAATCAATAAATAAAAAATAATCAAGTAAAGAGATTTGAACCTGCTTGGATTTGATCCACGGACCTCTTGACTGTCTAGACCGCTACATTACGCTACACACGACCAGTACTAACATTGGGTTAACAAATGGTTTAGTAGGCTATAACTGCATAACATATTTTATCACGGAATGAACGATTTCATTAGCGTTTTCTGCCGTTTTTATAAACCATTTGATACTAAATTTGTATTATTTTGTTCAGTACATTCCTAAAAGGATATAAACTTACGAAGTTACTGAAATATGGACTCGCCAGCAAATACCTATTGCCTCCATTTTGACACAACGGGACGGCACGGCCCAGCATGATATGGCTCGGTTACATATTCTCTTATAAAATGCTAATATCCTACCGGTCACTTCTTTGAGGACAGTTTAAACTTCCCTATGTACGATGAGCGTATTTGGTAAGGCCAGGCCTTGTTGAATCGTAAGTTACGGTTAGGCTATAATACTTGCATGATTCATACCTCTGCTATCTTGAAACTATTTTGCTGATGACCTCGTAGTTTGGGCACAAGACGCTTCCTACATCATGGCATATTGTTGCAAAATTCGGTAGAGATCGGTTGATTAGGTTAGTCGTAATTTGATTTAAGCTCAGAACATTTGGGTGGGCGCCATTCCGTTTCCGTCAAGATGGCGGCAAAATTAAACATGCCTCTGAGGTGTCCTTTGTTTGTGCTACCTCAGTACCAAATTTGGTTCAATTTGGTTTCGTCATGTTTGAATTGATACGGGGGAGGGCGGAAGGGGCAGATATTAACAATCACACACACTCACACACAGACAGACTGACAACTTTAGGCCCATATAGATCTCGTAAGTCTACTTTAATTTTTTGCAATAATTGCAAGTAGGCTAATAGGGGGTACTTAATCGGATGACATGTCTCGAATGTCAAAATCTTCAGTAACGCGTCAAAATGTATTTACACACAGTGACGTTCACTTCTATGGTTGTTGCGTTATTATTGATATTATTATTATTATTATTATTATTATTATTATTATTCTTTATTAGGAATATTCTACAATACAGTAGTTATCCTTCCACCCAAAAATATTCTACTCCCCCACAAATGTCGGTCTTCAGCATCTTCCACGGTTAAGCCTCTGGTAGCCATGCTTCTCTTTACACCATCCGAACATTGTTCTCTTCGTTTACCCCGCTTCCGTTTGTCTTCAACTTGCCAATGTAACATAAATTTCTGAATTCTACTATTCTGCATCCTTTTCACATGTCCAAACCATTGGAATCTTCTTTCTTCAATCACTTCTAGTCATATTTTTTCCCTGCATAATTTCTCTGATTCTCGTATTTCTAATTTTATCCAATCTTGATTTTCTTGCCGCCCTCCTCCAATAATCCATCTCCATTGCTAATAATTTGTTTGCTTGCTATCTGTTTAACGTTCAAGTTTCTGCTCCATGTAACAAAATACAGTACTTTGCACCATTGAACTTTAAATAAGTTTCTTAGTTTTGTTTAAAATATTTCTGCTCTATCAAACGGAATTTTATGCTCCAATTGTTCTCCTCACTTACTCTTTTCTCAATTTTAGATGAATTTATTATTATTTTTATGCAGTTCATGCATGTTGTCTGTGATATTGAATTATTATTGTGAATAAATTCAGGAATGATGTTAATTATATTCTAAATTATTAACCGTTCCTATTGAAACTGGTGGCCTATTGTATGTGGTTGTACACAAAATATACACTGCACTATACAGTAATTTACGGTTATTTAAACTTATCTCTAGTTTCCAAAACTAACACACATTCAAGTACACGGAACTGATGACCAAGGTGTCCCTAGCCTCTGTAATAGAACCATACGAAAAAAATCCCAGAAAATGTTCTGCTAAAGATTAAAATATAAGCCACATATTTTCGCCCATCTTACTACATATTTGCTATTGGATGTTTTATCTTTCATTGCTAGGGTAATTTATTAGCGGCTTCGGTGGCGTAGTTGGTAGCATGCTGAGCTTCTATGCCCAAGATCGCGGGGTCAAACCCGGCTGAAGTCATCGGATTTTTAAGAGCTTTAAAATTCCTCAGTATGCCTTCCTTTGTAGGGGAAGTAAAGCCGGTGGTCCCATGTCATACATTTATGCCATGAAAAAGAACCTTCCACTAATTACACTTGTGGAAGCAACAATTTGTAGGTTAGTTTGATAACGCTCTATTAGTTCCAACGTTCGCCACTGGGTGCTGACTGCGATGGCATTTAAAAGCCGCGTCCGCAGCTAGGTGTCGTGGATGGTGGCATTTGGTGGCTAAAGTAGGAACTACTTGTAAAAATTAATCGTCTACAGTCCTTCTACCAGCCAAATCGCATCACATTTCAGACTTCGATCGCGAGGGGGAAGCTGCAGCGAGTCTGAAGGATGTTGGTTTGACTCCCTCCGCAGACAATGGTCACCCTGAGCGTGGTTTTCCACACTCCTTTCAGGCAAATTCCCGGGTAGTACCTTATTTCAAATTCCGAGGGGCTTTTCCTTCACTCTAATAACATTGCAATTGCAACACAGAAACACCGATGATAAGGCAAGTCCAAAGTGCCTAGCGGTTGTGTTTTTCGTCGTGAAAGCTATCTTTATGCCTTGTTTTTTGAATAGGTTAGTGATTTTATATGTATTCGCATTCACATAGTTGAAACGCGCAAATTTTTTCTCATTACTCTCCGGTTTGGGAATCGTTTTATATTTATTTTTATGTTTGGCTATAATTTGATTTATTTTGCTTGGCGAGAAGTTGTTTTCCTTTGCTATTTGCATAATAGTTCTTATTTCCTTATTATAGTTGTCTTTTGACATGGGTATGTTTAAAGCTCTGTGCACCATTGAATTGAAACCCGCTAGTTTGTGCGTACTGAGGTGATTAGACTGATTGTCGATTGCATGCGAGGTTTGTGTTGCTTTCCGGAATATGGAATATGAAAGGTCGTTGTCTTTACGTTCAATAGTTATATCGAGATAATTTATTTTCCGGTCTATTTCGGATTCCTTAGTGAATTTTATAGAGTGGTGAAGGCAATTAATGGATTGGAGAATTGTTTCTTCGCTTGTTAGTTCAGTATCGTAGATGCAAATTACATCATCTACGTATCTTTTCCATATTACTATTCCCTTTGTTGAAGTCTTTTCTAAGAACGAATTTTCTAGTGCATTGATGAAGATGTCAGCGATTAACCCACTTAGTGGCGATCCCATTGCTAGGCCTTCTCTCTGTGTGTATATTTTATTGTCGAATTGAAACACGTTTTGGGTGAGAACGACCCTCAGTAATCTCACAATCTCTTCAATTTCTTTTACCGAATTTTTGGATTTTAAGTTGTTTTCGATAGTGTTGATAGCTTCAATAATCGGAATATTGGTGTACATGTTAGTTACGTCGAAGGATACTAGCCTGAAGCTAGGTTTCATTTGTAGGGTGTTCAATGCTGTTACTAGTTCTGTTGTGTTCTTTACAGAGTTGTTTTTGTCGTTGGGAAGACGGCATTTTAAGATTTTTAGTAACTCTTTGCTGATTTTGTAATTAGGGGCATTCCTACAATTGACTATTGGTCTCATTGGGCATTCCTTTTTGTGTATCACAGATATTGAGATAGCCAGTCACAAGCTCCCAGCAGAAGACAGGGAATTAACCAAACATCTCGCCACCAACGAAGCCAAAAAAATCCTCAAACGAGAGGGCGATAGCAATAACATTCAAAACAACAAACAGCTCAAAGAAATAAAGTCGTTGAAACAAAAAATAAAAGAACATGACTTAATCATCACAAAAGCAGATAAGGGAAACACTACAGTAATTTTGAACAAAACAGAATACATTGAAAAAACAGTCGAATTCCTAAACAACAACGAAATCAAGGAATTAACAAAAGACCCCACCAACAAATTCCAAAAACAAATAAAAAGTGCGCTAAGAGAAACAGAATACATACTGACCAAAGCCGAAAATACCGTCATTGAGGGGACAACCAAAAATACACAAAAAGGAATGCCCAATGAGACCAATAGTCAATTGTAGGAATGCCCCTAATTACAAAATCAGCAAAGAGTTACTAAAAATCTTAAAATGCCGTCTTTCCAACGACAAAAACAACTCTGTAAAGAACACAACAGAACTAGTAACAGCATTGAACACCCTACAAATGAAACCTAGCTTCAGGCTAGTATCCTTCGACGTAACTAACATGTACACCAATATTCCGATTATTGAAGCTATCAACACTATCGAAAACAACTTAAAATCCAACAATTCGGTAAAAGAAATTGAAGAGATTGTGAGATTACTGAGGGTCGTTCTCACCCAAAACGTGTTTCAATTCGACAATAAAATATACACACAGAGAGAAGGCCTAGCAATGGGATCGCCACTAAGTGGGTTAATCGCTGACATCTTCATCAATGCACTAGAAAATTCGTTCTTAGAAAAGACTTCAACAAAGGGAATAGTAATATGGAAAAGATACGTAGATGATGTAATTTGCATCTACGATACTGAACTAACAAGCGAAGAAACAATTCTCCAATCCATTAATAGCCTTCACCACTCTATAAAATTCACTAAGGAATCCGAAATAGACCGGAAAATAAATTATCTCGATATAACTATTGAACGTAAAGACAACGACCTTTCATATTCCATATTCCGGAAAGCAACACAAACCTCGCATGCAATCGACAATCAGTCTAATCACCCCAGTACGCACAAACTAGCGGGTTTCAATTCAATGGTGCACAGAGCTTTAAACATACCCATGTCAAAAGACAACTATAATAAGGAAATAAGAACTATTATGCAAATAGCAAAGGAAAACAACTTCTCGCCAAGCAAAATAAATCAAATTATAGCCAAACATAAAAATAAATATAAAACGATTCCCAAACCGGAGAGTAATGAGAAAAAATTTGCGCGTTTCAACTATGTGAATGCGAATACATATAAAATCACTAACCTATTCAAAAAACAAGGCATAAAGATAGCTTTCACGACGAAAAACACAACCGCTAGGCACCTCCTAAATAGTAATCTAAATAAACGTGACCCGTATTCAAGGTCAGGGGTATATTCTATAACGTGCCAAGACACCGATTGTCAAGCTAATTACATCGGGCAGAGTGGAAGGCGAGTAGACACACGTTATAATGAACATAGGAATGCGATAAGATACGGAACACATTCAGCCGTGTGCGAACATATGTGTGACGCAGGGCACAGTTTTACCAACATAGAGTCGGACCTTAAAATAATCCATCACGAATCGAAAGGCAGAGCTCTTGACATAAAGGAAGCAATCGAGATACACCTAGCCAAACGAAACAATCCCAACAATCTAAATGAACACACGTTCATGGAGAGCTCACCCCTCTTCACGCTACTAAAAAACACACCCTGTCGGAAACAAAACACAATTTAGCGACACAGCCAAGCTAGATAAAAAAGGGGGGAAATTAGGGGGTTTTTAATAGGTAAATGTTATCTGGATCAGGTGTACGATGTACTTTACTTCTGCAATAAACCAAGGCCCATATTCGCGGCAGTATTAAAGATGCCGGGACGTCCTCATAAGACCGTCAACGCTTAGTTCGAATGGGTTATGCTCCACGCGTGGCGAGGGCCAATCCACGGTCTTTAATAGTTGTGGACCCACCTCATTCAATAACATACATCTTATCTAGGTTGGCAACACCTCACATAAACACATCGCTATCACTCCCCACAGCACGTAGGGACAGGGGGGAGGAGGCAGGGGAAAAACCAGTCGTTAAGATAACCACCGCAGTCGACCGCACAGCGAGTTCCAGTGAGCATGAAAACTGCGAGTAGCTGTAATACGGAAGACAATCAGATAAGTAGTTAGCCAAAATTTTATAGTTTAACCATAGTTTACAACCATATAATCTCTCTAAAGTACAATCTCCGGATAGCTATCACCATTTAGCATTTCACCTAACATATATACTGTATTTAGCATACACTGACAGTTGCAGTACCAATACTGCAACTAAATAATTGTACATATTGTAAATATTTTCACCTGTATTTCAAACATAGATTTTGTAGCCTAAGTGTAATGGATCTGATGATGATCACTTGACGATCGAAACTGGTCATCCTAGTGTTTTATTAATCTCATGTAATTTATTTCAGGATTAGGGCATAACCCATCTCTTTTGGGTACATTCGTGTTGACCGACTGAAAAGCACTAATCTCTTGTTTACTAAGGCAACACTGAAAATATGGCTTCAAACACCACAATGTTCACGGCTAGTCAGGCAAATCGTGAAGCCAAGAAATTCAAATCACTCAGGCTTAAACTCATGAATTTAGACAAGTCAATTTGGTTCAACAAAAAATGTATAGAACTAAACCTCACCCCTAAATATGTACCAATTAAAACCGTACCGAACACACCAGCCACGATCATTTCAACCAAACAAGCCAAAGCGCTTTGGATAAAAAACGAATTAAGATTTGCATACATAAGAAAGCAAAAAATTAACCAACAATTATACGACATTCAATTGCAACTAAGTAATTTCTGGCACGCGGCCCAATGGGACAGCTTCACCGAGCACCTACATGACAACATCAAAATCAGAGCAACGAGGAAGCATGAAACGCTAGAAAATAAATTAAGAAAACTAGGAGAAACACAGAACCATCAATCTAACGAACAACACACGAATAACAATGAATTCAATTTCCACAGCAGAGTAAACAACAGAACGAATGTAACCTTTTCTCAAGGTGAAATGAATATGTTAGACAAGGGTTTGAAATACAACTGCACAGACGCACACACGAACCACAATATAAAACAGTTAATCACAGATATTGAGATAGCCAGTCACAAGCTCCCAGCAGAAGACAGGGAATTAACCAAACATCTCGCCACCAACGAAGCCAAAAAAATCCTCAAACGAGAGGGCGATAGCAATAACATTCAAAACAACAAACAGCTCAAAGAAATAAAGTCGTTGAAACAAAAAATAAAAGAACATGACTTAATCATCACAAAAGCAGATAAGGGAAACACTACAGTAATTTTGAACAAAACAGAATACATTGAAAAAACAGTCGAATTCCTAAACAACAACGAAATCAAGGAATTAACAAAAGACCCCACCAACAAATTCCAAAAACAAATAAAAAGTGCGCTAAGAGAAACAGAATACATACTGACCAAAGCCGAAAATACCGTCATTGAGGGGACAACCAAAAATACACAAAAAGGAATGCCCAATGAGACCAATAGTCAATTGTAGGAATGCCCCTAATTACAAAATCAGCAAAGAGTTACTAAAAATCTTAAAATGCCGTCTTTCCAACGACAAAAACAACTCTGTAAAGAACACAACAGAACTAGTAACAGCATTGAACACCCTACAAATGAAACCTAGCTTCAGGCTAGTATCCTTCGACGTAACTAACATGTACACCAATATTCCGATTATTGAAGCTATCAACACTATCGAAAACAACTTAAAATCCAACAATTCGGTAAAAGAAATTGAAGAGATTGTGAGATTACTGAGGGTCGTTCTCACCCAAAACGTGTTTCAATTCGACAATAAAATATACACACAGAGAGAAGGCCTAGCAATGGGATCGCCACTAAGTGGGTTAATCGCTGACATCTTCATCAATGCACTAGAAAATTCGTTCTTAGAAAAGACTTCAACAAAGGGAATAGTAATATGGAAAAGATACGTAGATGATGTAATTTGCATCTACGATACTGAACTAACAAGCGAAGAAACAATTCTCCAATCCATTAATAGCCTTCACCACTCTATAAAATTCACTAAGGAATCCGAAATAGACCGGAAAATAAATTATCTCGATATAACTATTGAACGTAAAGACAACGACCTTTCATATTCCATATTCCGGAAAGCAACACAAACCTCGCATGCAATCGACAATCAGTCTAATCACCCCAGTACGCACAAACTAGCGGGTTTCAATTCAATGGTGCACAGAGCTTTAAACATACCCATGTCAAAAGACAACTATAATAAGGAAATAAGAACTATTATGCAAATAGCAAAGGAAAACAACTTCTCGCCAAGCAAAATAAATCAAATTATAGCCAAACATAAAAATAAATATAAAACGATTCCCAAACCGGAGAGTAATGAGAAAAAATTTGCGCGTTTCAACTATGTGAATGCGAATACATATAAAATCACTAACCTATTCAAAAAACAAGGCATAAAGATAGCTTTCACGACGAAAAACACAACCGCTAGGCACCTCCTAAATAGTAATCTAAATAAACGTGACCCGTATTCAAGGTCAGGGGTATATTCTATAACGTGCCAAGTCACCGATTGTCAAGCTAATTACATCGGGCAGAGTGGAAGGCGAGTAGACACACGTTATAATGAACATAGGAATGCGATAAGATACGGAACACATTCAGCCGTGTGCGAACATATGTGTGACGCAGGGCACAGCTTTACCAACATAGAGTCGGACCTTAAAATAATCCATCACGAATCGAAAGGCAGAGCTCTTGACATAAAGGAAGCAATCGAGATACACCTAGCCAAACGAAACAATCCCAACAATCTAAATGAACACACGTTCATGGAGAGCTCACCCCTCTTCACGCTACTAAAAAACACACCCTGTCGGAAACAAAACACAATTTAGCGACACAGCCAAGCTAGATAAAAAAAGGGGGGAAATTAGGGGGTTTTTAATAGGTAAATGTTATCTGGATCAGGTGTATGATGTACTTTACTTCTGCAATAAACCAAGGCCCATATTCGCGGCAGTATTAAAGATGCCGGGACGTCCTCATAAGACCGTCAACGCTTAGTTCGAATGGGTTATGCTCCACGCGTGGCGAGGGCCAATCCACGGTCTTTAATAGTTGTGGACCCACCTCATTCAATAACATACATCTTATCTAGGTTGGCAACACCTCACATAAACACATCGCTATCACTCCCCACAGCACGTAGGGACAGGGGGGAGGAGGCAGGGGAAAAACCAGTCGTTAAGATAACCACCGCAGTCGACCGCACAGCGAGTTCCAGTGAGCATGAAAACTGCGAGTAGCTGTAATACGGAAGACAATCAGATAAGTAGTTAGCCAAAATTTTATAGTTTAACCATAGTTTACAACCATATAATCTCTCTAAAGTACAATCTCCGGATAGCTATCACCATTTAGCATTTCACCTAACATATATACTGCATTTAGCATACACTGACAGTTGCAGTACCAATACTGCAACTAAATAATTGTACATATTGTAAATATTTTCACCTGTATTTCAAACATAAATTTTGTAGCCTAAGTGTAATGGATCTGATGATGATCGCTTGACGATCGAAACTGGTCATCCTAGTGTTTTATTAATCTCATGTAATTTATTTCAGGATTAGGGCATAACCCATCTCTTTTGGGTACATTCGTGTTGACCGACTGAAAAGCACTAATCTCTTAATAATTATAATTAATTAACCAAGTAAATTGAAAAGCATTTTCAATCTTCACTTCAAAATCAATCACCGGGTAGTCATTAATCATCTAATGGTTCGATTCCAGTCATTTCACTATCACTATCACTTTTATGTGGCTGGTAAATAAGTAGCACGTTGGGAGCAACTGGCTGACTGTACCTCTGCGTTATAAATCTGTCACAAGAAGCAGCCCTTCTTCCTTCGCGCCCCTCTCGCCCCTTCCCAACCCTCTTCTGCATTGCAAGCTGTCATTGAACTTCAGGTAGGTCCGGTGGCCAGCTTCTCTTTCTCACTCACGGGTCAATTTGATCCGAGGGACTTGGAGGAAATGCCTGCCCAAACCCTGTCAATCTGAGGCACCCTGTCCCCAGGGGATAAATATGGAGGATGGGAAAGTAACCCAAGAAACCACTCTACGTTGGGCTAATCACCCATTGGAGGTAAAGTGATTCAGAGAACTACAAGTAGCCTCGGATTGGACGGACATAGACAACGACTAGAGTGGAAAGAGAACATGAGATTCGAAACATGGAATATTAAAAGAATGGAAGAAGAAAGAAAAGTAAAACAAATACATGAAGTGCGAGTTGAGGGAGGAGCTGGACAAGGTAGACCCCGAATTACATGGGAGAATAGAATTGAGAGATTGGGACAAAAAGGGGGGCAAAAATGTTGCGGAAATGAAGAAAATGTGCAGAAATAGAGCGGAATGGCAGAAATGGCTCAAACGAGTCTACCCCGGCGCTTGAAGGCATTAGGGAATTGAAAAAGAAGAAGAAGAGATGCAATTTTACGAAACTAATTTCGCAATTTCTTTAGGTCGGGGGACAGTGACTTTTAGCTGGCAGACATTGGCAACACTGCTTCTGATCAGACATAACCTATATCGAGTTGCTGATAGGCCCAATTTGGCGGGGTGTTTCGCGGTTGGTAGCTTATATTAAACACGACTGGGACGTCTGCCAAGCCGTTACGTGGTATATAAATGTCGAGCAACCTTATTGATTAAAGGCCCTCCAGACTTAACGATGTGCTGTTCCCGTACCGCTTGCTCGCTATTACATTTCACATCTCTCATAAACATAGTTACTGTGGCTGCCCTAGTTCCCTCGTACACGATACCAACTATGATCCGCATTTTATGAGGACCAACCAGCAGTGTTGACAACTTTAGAGACGAGAAGTTAGGTCTGCAGTATTTCCAATGAGTGAAGCGATATGCGAGAAAGCGCCCCTGTCAGTAAACAGTCGATTGTTCCTATTTGACAGTGGCCTGTTGCTATGGTAACACGGGCTAGGTTGTGTTCCGTTCCTTTGCTTTGATTTTAAAGTGACATATATTATGTAGGCCATTCGTTTTGTAGAAATTTTGAGACTAGAATGCACTGAGGTGTGTGTATGGTTTAATATTTATTTGTTTATTTTTTATTTTATTTTTATTTGTATATTTTAATTTTTATTATTTTATTTGTTTGTTTATTTATTTTGTTGCTTGTTTATAAATTTGTTTGTTTACTTATTTGTTTATTTATGTATATATTTGTATGTATATTTATTTACTTATTTGTTTGTTTATTTATTTGCTTGTTTATTTGTTTATTTAATTGTTAATTTATTTGTTTGTTATTTATTTATTTATTTATTTGTTTGTTTATTTATTTGTTTGTTTATTTGTGTATTCATTTATTCGTTTATTTATTATATTTGTTTATTTATTCATTTGTTTGTTTATTTATTTGTTCAATTGTTTATTTATTTATTTATTTATTTGTTTGTGTATTTATTTATTTGTTTATTTATTTGTTTGTTAATTTATTTGTGTAATTATTGTTTATTTATTTGTTATTTATTTGCTTATTTGTTTATTTATTTGTTTATTTATTTGTTTAATTATTTTTATTTATTTGTTTATTCATTTGTTTATTTATTTGGTTATTTATTTGTGAATTCATTTATTTGTTTATTTATCATATTTGTTTATTTATTTGTTTATTTATTTGTTCAATTGTGTATTTATTTGTTTGCGTATTTATTTATTTGTTTATTTATTTATTTATTTGTTTATTTATTTGTTTAATTATTGTTTATTATTTATTTGTTTGTTTTATTTTTTTGTTATTAAGTTGCTTATTTATTTAATTATTTATTTGTTGGAAATTTTAAAGTGGTGTGAAATGGAAAAGGTCATTGACAAAAAAGATGTATCGTAATCTATGGCAGTCTTCTTATCGACATTGTAATAATGTTTGATATCCACGAGAACTACTGTACAATTCAAAACTAACACATAACATATGACAAAATCCGATTCAAAACTTCGGATAACCGAAATGTCGGGTAAGATATCTGTGCATTCCAGGATATTTTTAAAATAAAAATAGTATTGTTGTAAGAAGGACTGGTAATATTTAACTGCTAATAGCAAAAATACATGTCGGAAAAATATTGCCAAATTTGAATATTTCGCCCGCAGCAAACACTCGAGCACTTCAATCATCTCATTGCAATGAAAGTATCTGGTTAGGGGTAACCATTTGCCGTATTAACTGTTTTTGTTGTCAATTAGGTGATCGAATTTGATAACAATTAAAAAAAACATACTTCGTTTATCACCACGTTTTTAAATTTTGTGGTTTGTGTACTTATGTTTACCAATTGTTCTGCGTTTTACTTTTAATTTGTTTACAACCGTTCCGATATCCTGTTCTAAAACTATGTCCTAAAACTATGCTTAACTGCTGAACACTAGAGTAGAAACTTTCCCCTCTAATTTGCTATTTCCTGTGGACGTTGGAAACTGTTGCTGTGTTTTCCATGCGAGTTGCAGTGATTGAATCAAAACTTGCTCCATATTGTAGCCTACATGAAACAATCGCAGTATAATGTGCACTGCAAAGCATTCTGTTTGATTTAAACTTTCGTCTGTTTATTTTTGGGAGGTTTTTGTTTTTGCATTGGGTGATGTAGCGCTCCTCAAATGACGAGTATATAGTTTGTTTCATTCATAACACGTTTTCCCCAGAGAATAAGCACAGCTGTTGTACTGGAGTAGTTACATTTTAAAACATAATATACATTTTATCAGTCTGTACGTTTCATCATGTTAGCTTCCGATAGACGCTGGCATTACACCAGGTCATCAGCATAGACTAAACTGATTTCATGATTTCCATCCGAATAGCAATGGCTCATATACTAAGTGTGAAATAAACAATTGTAGCTTGGTGGGGAAAAGTGATCTAAGTGCCAAAACTTCCGAAGATAAAAATATTTTTCGAATTTCCATCGAAATGTCATCGCCTATTTAGTATCTATGTCGATTTCAATTTTAGTCACTATGCTTCAATTATTTTTCACATTTTGACATGATAAGAACTCAAGAGAATAACAAGACTGTAGTATTCCGGACCGAGAAATCCTTAATCAACAATATAGCCTAAATGGAATATTATAGATTTGCCAAATTTTGCTAACTACTTTGAAACAAAGACTTAATCATCAATCAACTCCTCTGCTGCCTGATGTATTATATAATTACTAGCTGTTATGCCCGGCGTTGCTCGGGATCACAATTGGATATTAAGAGATCGTACCTTTGCTCGCATTGTCGTATTGTGTGCAAACCGGAGGAAGGGCGTTATTATAATGAGCAATATTAATGCCACTCAATGTCTTTGAGCGTGCTTTTTATGTGATCACAAATTGTGTTGAAGTTGTTAAATAGGTGGGTACGACGGCTCTATACTGCTCGTAGATTATAGATTAAGCCTGAAATTTCGCTAATATAACTGAATATTTAAGGAGGCTACTTTAATCATTGTATGCATTATTAATTAATACATTTTAAGGGCCAATGAATTTCTTTTTCTTAATTGTATTAGGCTTGCGGGTTTTGTGGAACAACAACTTTTGAAGAGGATAATGGTAGTCCGAGGATAAACGCTTAGAATCCCAGCTTCATAATAATATATGCATTTGATTAGGGAAAAAGAATACCAAAAATAAAATAAACATACTAAATATCATCTAAGAATCTATATGTCCGTCTTTAAATAAGAACTACTCATACAAAACGTGCATTTACAATGCTAGATTAACATGAAATCACTTTTTTCATTTTCTTTTGTCTTTTAGATCTTTATGTGTTTGGCAAATAACATTTGACTTACAATTTTGATTTTTATTGAAAATAATATTCACATTATTATTGTTATCATAATTACACTACGTGCTGTAGTCACGCTGCTTGCTAAAGCATGGATGATTTTCGGACTGAAAATCATGTACTATGGTTGAGAATCCACGTAAGAAATGAGGCGCAGTGCCTCATTTTCGCGTGAATAAAGGCCATGTCAACTACAAGCTTCTTTCCATTTTTACTACTATGTTGTGTAGACTACACCATCTTCAGTCACCCAATCATTAATCAGAGGCAGGAAAGTGCGTCTATATACTGGAAATAAACATCAGCTTCCATGTTGTGAACTTGAAAATCCACAGCCTGTTTCCAGTCGACCGACCGGGTGAGGGAATGGAATGAATGAAGCCCCCATCTAGGGGCGAGGATATGAACTGTGCCGGATGCCGAAGGCTGTCGCACTCACTTGGGGAAATGATTAAATGAATGACAGATGAAATGAAATTATAGTGGAGCATGTTGCAGGAATGAAATTGTGACAGGGAAAACCGGAGTACCCGGATAGAAACCTGCCTGCATCCGCTTTGTCCAGCACAAATCTCACATGGAGTAACCGGTATTTGAACCACAGACCCAGCAGCGGTGAGAGGCCGGTATGCTGCCACGGAGGCTTCTATGTAAAAAAGTTTAAATAACCTTTCTTAAATATTAAACACCCTTCATTTAACGTCCTCATACTACTGTACATTTAAAAATGAATAATAGTATGCTAAAAATACATCAAACTTGGTCGCAATTATCATATCCGCAGTAAGTAATATTGTGCAAACTACGTATCATGCCATGATTAGGAGTAAAAGTAACAAAACAAACTGTAATCATTTCAAGTAATAATAACAAAACAATTTATAAACACATCAATATTTCTAAATTTATGCCGTGCCTTGTGAGAGGTTTCGCCTAGCAACACCGAGATGGGTAATCAGCGAGCTTTTGTTGTCAATTTGGGGACCCACGAAGGAGTAGTGAATGGCGCGCTAACTAAATTCTTATTTAGTACACCTCCGGTACTTAACTGCGAGAGGTAAACGCTCATCAGCCTTTCACCTCCCTATAAAGGCACCCAAAAAGGTTATATATTGGCAATCAAGGCCAAGCAATTAAAATTCAGGTACATTGATAGGTTTACGCTGTGTCTTATGCGGTGTTTCCTTGGCCGTGAAAGAAGAAATACCAATTTTATTAAAATATGTTAGCGCAATTCACCAGCGAGATTTATAAGGCAAACTTAATAAACTAATGGGAGAGTAGGTAGAATACATCACAGTAGTCTGTGAATTTAGGTTGCACATAATGGTAGAACACGACAAAAAGCAGTTAAATATTTGCAAACAGAAGAATTCAACTAACAAAAAATAAATCTATAAACAGTAAGACAGCGTACCGTACAAAATAGAAACAATCATACCGTCGTAAAGATCCAAATACTCACATACAATAAGCAGCGCAGAGACTATAAAATTAGACTCTAAATCCCGCCACGTTTCAGACCCCACAATCCACCTCTATAAAGCAATGCAAGGAGCAATTTTGTCTCTGCAAGAGGTAATATTTGCATGAAGTAATAACAGACTGTTAAACAGATAGACGTCAGTGTTGAGACTTTCGTACGAACAGTGCCACCAACATTACAATTAATGATTTTCTGAAAACGAAATATTAAGCAAACGGGACATTAATGACCTCATTATTAAAGTTAAGGAGTTCAAACTTAACACTGAAGAATATTTGATGTCTTGCAATCGCAATTAGAATAATGATTCTAGTGCTTCAAACGTTTAATTTGTAAATTGTTCTTTGATAAGTGTAAAAAGTTTTGAAGCAAAAGATTTATTCTCTAGTTACATAAATACTGCAGCCATAGTCTTGGCCAAATTAATGCGCATATGCACATAAAGTCCTGTAAAAATGTCAAGTAGGTCGGTGCAGTTATTTCTGAGATAATGTACCATATTTGCATAAATTTACACGTTATAAGAAATGGCTGCCAAAGATAGATGAATAAAGATTTGGTTGATGTTTGTCAATGTTGAAAAACTTTACTAGCTATTATCTCAGAAATAGATTAACATTTTTGCTCCAAACTAACTTCCTATAATCTCTTCAAATCTCGTCTGATATCTCAGAAGAACAAAGTCCATCTGTACACGACACGGATGAGGCCAGCACTATATACAGTTGTGAAACTCGGGCAACATCAGCAACGACAGAAGATTTAATATGAGCGTTTGAAAGAAAGGTACTTCGAATAATCTATGGACCCGTCTACACTAACATGGAAGGTAAATGGGAGAGAAGAAAGAAAGAAAGAAAGAAAGAAAGAAGACCTGTACCAGAGGTTTGGAAAGCCACACATTGGACGAATATTGGGACAGAGGCGACTACAATGATTTGGACACATCTTACGAGTGGACGGATCCCTTCCTAAGAGAGACCTCCTATCTCAACCCACGGGAAAACGCCCGAGAGGACACCCAAGAACACGATGGAAGGATCGAGTGACGACGATCCTTCAAGAAGTGGAACCGACAGCTGTGGAGGATGATGCTAGAGACCGGTAAAGATGGAGTGCCATCTGCAGCAAATACCTCCTCTTGTGATTGACCGACTTTCCTGTTATTGTTTTTTTTTTTTTTGGTGTTTTGTAATTATTATTTTTTCCTTTTTAATAATTTTTGGTTTTTATAATATTTGTAATACTTTACTTTTCCTATTGCCCTTCTGCTGTAGGCCTCAAAGGCCCGTTCAATGCAATAAATGATGATGATGATGATGATGATGAAACTAAGTTCCTATGATATTTCAATATGCTGAGAACCCAAAACATCAGAAAAGGGAAAATTGAAGTTTTCAACCGAAACCTAAGTTAGCGCCACTTTAAAAGGAGAATTTGATACGTAACATGTGTAGACAGGAAGTTCCCATGACAGCACGACAGGGTACGCCACAAGCAGAGTGACTGCATATTAATTAAAACACTTAGGACATGACATTTCATAATCGCATAAAGCCTGGATTAGATTATGCATGGAGAAGAGTTTGAAACTAAAAAGCGAACTGATCAAGAAGGCAGACCTGACAGACCTGCACTCAAGCAAATAATTCGGCTCAGCTTCCAAATTGGAAACTTCGTTAAGCCAGTGCACAAAGGAGCCAGTGAAGAGGACACAAGAAGGGGGGGCTGTATGATATATATCCATTCCGCAGCAACTGTTACGATCAATGGCCCTTGATTGGCTAGCGGTGCTGTGCGGCGGATATCACTCTTCGTTATCACGAACAGAACTGGGGAAAATAATGGGAAAGAATACCACATCAGCACTCTGTGTTACACTTTGATTAAACACCATGACTTTGCTTTAGCACGAACGCTTATAATGAAACATTCCGTATGCATTAGCAATATGGCACCGTATTGACCCCCAAACGATATTACGGAATGCTTCATGTAATATGAGGTTGGATCCTAAAGTTGGAGGTCGCAATTTGTTCCTTATTGCGAGTAATTTAAACGGAATATGAAAATACATTTTTACGTAAATAATATTTATAGATTCTTATTTAATGTCAAATTAACGTTCGATGGTTAAAAGTATTTTTAAATAATTTTAATTATGTTGTTGCGCGAGACATCTGTTAGTATTTGCGAGCACTGATTCTGTTAAGACGCAATAACACAGGAACTATCTGCTCTAGAAGGTTGTGGTTTGTCTTCAATTATTGAGTAGAGAAAAGTCCAATTTTATTAATATAGATTGTTTTTCACAAGGTCGTTTGCTATAACGTTATTATATTTTATTAAAAACGTATGGGAGCATCTACGTCTTGTAAAGAGTATACACAATTAATAGTCTAATATTATTTGGGTCCTTGTTGACAATGAAATTGTCAATTACAGTATTATAAGGTGCGTTCAAAAAGTAACGAGCCGGAGGCTGGAATGCGCAAACCGGTGACGACATCGGTTAATCGTGACGTGTGTAACGAGGTGTGGTTCCGACCAGAGCGTTTGTCGTTTGGATTCTGGTTCGAAGTGACGACACCATGACTCATCTCCAGCCACCACTCCTGCCAGGAACCCATACCCTTCCCTCGCATAGCGCTGCAGATGACCACGACAGTGGGCCATTCGACATGCTTCCTGGTGTGGGTGAAGACTGTGGGGCACCCATTGGGCACACACTTTCCGCAAGTGCAGTCGTTCCTTCATGATGGTGTGCACACTTCCGACTCCCAATCCGACCACGGCGGCTATGGCGTTCACTGTCACTCGGCGGTCCTGGGTAATGAGTGCATCAACCAGCTGGACGTTGTCATCGGTAATGCAGGGGGTGCCCCAGACCGGGCATCATCGGCTAACGACACCCGTCCTTCCCTGAAGCGCTTGTGCCACGCCTTGACTCTTGTAAGGGACATGCAGTGTTCGCCGTACACTTGTGACATTCGGCGATGAATGTCCGTTCCCCCTACTCCTTCCGCTGTCAGAAACCGAACAACACCTCTTTGCTCTTCGTTTGACGCCTCCATGTCACTGTTTGCAATGCGACTGGCAGCGTTGGACGATTGATGCATGCTGCTGATCGCTTTGTATCGTCACGTGACGTGCACGCGTGCCCTCTAGCGACGGGCTGTGACCTTCCACGCTCTAGTCGGAACCACACCTCGTTACACACGCCATGATTAGCCGATGTCGTCACCGGTTTGCGCTTTCCAGCCTCCGGCTCGTTACTTTTTGAACGCACCTTGTAGTATACCTATATGAACTGTGAAGCCTGTATTCAGTGTAGCCTATACTTTTGGGTTTCTATGCCCCTATTAGTACATGCTTTGGGGTTATGGTATACAAACCATCATTAAATGTGTTGACTACAAATCTATATAGTACACTTGGATGAACAGTTTCGATCGTCAAGCGATCATCATCAGATCCATTACACTTAGGCTATAAAATCTATGTCTAAAAGTATGGGTGAAAAAGAAATACAATATTTACTCTTATTTAATTGCAGTATTAGTTGAAATAATGCAACTAGTGAATATCTGTTAGTTATAGGCTATGCAAAGTTTTGTTAAGATACTGAAAGTGGCGATGGACTTCCAAATTTGCTTGCTTAGAGAGATTGTTGTTAAATGGTCTGTTCAGATTGTATTATACAGGCTAGGTAGCTGGTTGAGTCGTACGCGGTCTGGATGAGAGCAGTTAACATCATCACTGTCTGATCTCAACTGGGGGCAGTTTCCTGTGCGCGAGGATCTCTTAAGCTGGGTTTTCCGCATTTTGTGCGGAGCGCACTGTGCAATGCACAGTCCGCAGTGCGGAGCCTACTCAACAACACTCAATCAGAAGCCTTCGTTTTCCTACACCCCTCCGCGGTGCGCTGTGCGCTCTGCGCAACTGGACGACTCCTTTGAGAGCAGTCAAGTGCGGACCGCGCTACGCAACAGACGAGTATTTGGGCAGTTTTCTCTTGTGTACTGTAGATTTCTTTCTTTGCCTCAAAATTCAAAAAGAACTAATTGAGTGTGTACAGTATTTCTAAGTTAAGTTCAGCTTAACTTTGTCCAAAGAAACTACATGTTTTACCCATTTTATATTTTTTAAATTTTACTACCGATTTTTATTAAATAAAGAAACATTTTCTAGAATGATTCGCTATATTAACTATTTTTCATAGAAAGATACATTAATTTAATTTAATTAGACAAATTTAGTTAACTGATTAGACGTAGGCCAAATAAATTAGCTTGTTTAAATTTTTCAATAAATAAATTCTACAAATTTACCTCAATGTAAACGCCAGCTTCTCCGCCGCTGATATCGGTCTTCTAATCCTGTTGCAGGACTCGCTTGCAAGATCATTTTCTACCAAACTAAGCAAGTATTCAAACTGACACCTAGTAACTCTGAAGTAAGATTTGAACTTCACTTCGTTGTCGAGCAAATGCCTGTGGATTAAAAGTTTAAACACTCCTTCTTGCTCTCTAGATGTGTACATGGAACTGACAGATTTCCGCACTTTATAAAGAGAACCAACAATGAAGTAAATTTCATCTTCGATCTCTTCTTCCTCTTCTAATAACATGAATAACGCTACTTTTTTCTTGCTCAGAGGACGAGAGCTCATATTCACTCACTTCTCAAACAAATGAAAACTTGAAATAGACGCAGCGCATAGCTGAGCTAGGAAAACATTATCGCGCAGCGCATTGGGATGTTCTGAGAGAGATCCGCAGTGCGCTCAGCACAAAATGCGGAGCTAGGAAAACACTCCTTTATCTTCCTGGGCTTTATCCCTCTCGCATTCCTAAGTGTCTGTGTTCATCGAACAAATGTAACTGTGTGTTGCCAAACGAAAATTTTCAGGGTTAGGGAATAACCCATCATAATTGGGTACAATCGTGTTGACCGACTGAAAAACATTAAATTTCGAATCTGGCTGACCCCGATTTCCGCACCCGCTGCCGTGATCTTCACATAAAACGATATATGCTGTTCTGTACTCTCACTATAACTCTGACACTGAATGCTGGTTGTATTTCTGAGAATTCCAAGGGTCTTCTGGCAGTTAGCTTCTCTAGTCTTATTCATATGACATTACCCCCACACTGTGAGACTAGGCCGCCTTAGCCTAGTATACGCTGCCCATCATTACTGCTTACCACACCAATGTCAGTGTAGCTATGTCGCTCTGTAGCACTGTTGAAGTTATAGTTATAGTACAGTACTTATAACTAGGGGGCGGATTTCTATGACGTAAAATGTATATATGCATTTATGACCTAAAAACATAAAAATATGACCTATAAAATTCAAAATATGACTTAATGAATAGCATCTACGTTACATAGAAACACTTTTATTACTCCATCCGTACTGAATATGTTTTCACCTAAGTCGTGAACAAAACTTCGCTACTTCCCACAAATTGAGACTTTCGTTTCAGGCATATTGAAAGGAACTGAACGACTGAAGCTCCCTAATGAGTGACCAAGGTCATTCAGTGTGTTGAAGGTGGAAGAGGGAAGGGGGAAGGAGAGAGATAAGAACGATGACAAATAACTGCGGAATTTCCTCTGCTTCAGTGTAAACAATAGCCCGGTTTCCAGGAATTGACCCAGCTAGCAAACAATAGCTCTTACCTGTTAGAAACATTCCATACACTACTCTAGAATGGTTCTTCAGTAGTATATTCCAGTCTATCATGAACAATAATTTCTAGAGCTTATTCTGATTTTTATAAAACGAAATTCAAATGAAAATACCAAAATATGCCGTTTATAATGATATTTTGTTCAAAACATGCCATAAAACTTAAGAAAGCCTAAATATGCATTTATATGCCCAATAAAACCTGTTTAATTATGATTATCATGCTTGGAAACGTGTTGAAAATACAAGACTATAAGATATCATGTTAAGGGAAAAAATATGACTTCTCTTATAACTTATAACTGTGTAAAACTGTGGGTTCTTTAGTTACAATTTGAAGTAAAATTAGGACATGCCTCCAGCGTTATTCGGGAATCAGTTATTAAGTTAATGATGTGCCTCATCATCAAATTAAAATCTCTACTTGGTATAAAACGAAGTCTCCGATTCTTGGATGTAACGGGTAATCTCGAGGATCACTGGATGGATTTTGATGCGGTTTTTTCCAGTCTGTAAAGGATATCTCAAGAAAGGTTTCTGTAGAAAATGATTTATTTATGATTAATAGAAGCCAAGAAGTAACTATTTCAGTGAAAACGTCGAAAAGAAAACCTGGCGTCCGTGCGCCTTTAAAGTTACGGTGGGCGAACCGTTAAAAATATCAATATACTATGAGTGTAAGAATTGTTCAGCATGAAAAGTTCTACAAGGTTGGTTGGTTGGTTGGTTCCTCAGTGTAGGGGCTGCGACAACGCGGTCATGTAGCCCCGTGTACTTTGGGTGTGTGTAGAATCTGTCTGATAACCGGTGTTAATTGTGATGGCTGTATTAGTGTGTGTATCTGTTTTGTTTTATTCAAGTAAGGACTGCAACTTTGAATTTTTCAAATAGTTCCTACTTTTGCCGCCAAACGCCACCGTCAACGACTACTGGGCCTAGTTCAGAACTTAGCTACTAGACGCCACCACAGTCGGCTCTTGGCAACGAACGTAGAAACCTAAGAGCGTTGTTTACATTCCTAACCTATACAATTTAGCTTCACACAGGTGTAATTAGTGGAAGGTTCTTTAACATGCCATAAATCTATGGCATGGGACCGCCGGCTTTACTTCCCCTCCAAAGGAAGGCATACTGAGGGATTTTCAACGCTCTTAAAAAATCCCACGGCTTCGGAAAAGTTCTACAAGAAAGTCCGCGAGAGCATATCTCGATCTTCAATACATCGTCCACTATAAGGGTTTTTACGTTTTCATTTCTTCCAACAATAACCATTCAATTACTGGGGCCTAGCAAGGGGCGAGTCTATCACACCAGTTACAGCCTAGCTAGTGGGCGAGCCTATTAGCCCAGATACAGCCAGCAGCAAACTGTCGAGTTGTGTTGAGTTAAGACTTCAGAGGAGAGTGGTTGTGTTTGGAGTTTCCCTGGAAGTGCAACTCGGCTTTTCTTCATTTTGCCTGTGAATTTTTCGTTCGGCAAAATACAAGTCAAGTTAAGATTGGACGGAAGGGGTATTTGTGTTCCATGCACCTCGCCATTCTTAAATTACGTCTGACAAGAATTTGTTGCACATGCATCTCCATGATAATATAATTAATTGTCCAGTCAGTGATTTTAGCCCATCATGCCGAGACGTAAACGGATATAGGTCGTAGTTCATTGACATCGAAGAAAAAAGCGCTTATCACGTAATGCATTCATAACTCTCCCCAGGCGAAACCGGGATGGGTTGCTAGTTAAATATACAAGAGCAATTCTCTCGCTAGTGTGCCAAATCTTCTCATATTCCACTGCTAAACTGATTCAAACTGTCATATCAAAGATGATTATGGACGAATCGGTGTGATAGTTTCGTTGATCGTATTCGCACACCTCACAACTGGCACTGCTTTCAATCACAAAATTACATTTATTAGCAAACAAAGTCTAAAATGTTACCCGTTAACATTTCGACAAGGGATATTACAACAGTGGTGGCTTTTAGAGGTAGTGACATTTCTTACCATTTCGTAATAACTTCGTCGCACTTGTTTCCAAAGTTCTCTCTACAATATTTCTCTACCTGGCAAATACACATCAACCATCATTTATAACCTAACTTATTCAGCATATATATTTTCACACACACATCTCTTCAATTCAACGCTGTTTTATCAAGACCTTTTTATGCTTTATTAGCAAATTTTTTGTAACAGATCTGGTTTTTGAAATTTTACTCTGTGAGTAAAATTTATTAAATTGTATGTTACTGCACAGTTACTTATCCTATACCACGCTGAAGATGGTCGCAATGTGACCAAAACCGGTACGGGTTCAATGTACTAAAAATATTGACTTAAGGTAATAAATAGTTTATTACGAGGGTTGTTTTTTAAGTAAGGGCCGTTTCTTTTTTTAAAATTAACCGAACGTTTTATTTTGAAACCACATTTATTTTTAGGGTTTACATACCTTCCTCTATTTTTCTACGTAGTTGCCTTGTTTATTTAGGCACTTGTCATACCTTAAAACTAAGTTCTGAAATCCCTCTGCATAAAAGTTTTCCGCTTGCTCTGACAACCAAGAATTCACACTTGAGGAAAATCCATTGATAGAGTGGTTATCATGAATCTTCGGTCCTCGTGAATTTTCGTGTCAATTGCAGTCAGCAAGTCATCTGTGATCACAGACCTGAGCGTTCATCGTCATGAACATTTTCACGGTCACTTTTGAACTCGCATACCCATTTTCGCACTTTCCCTTCCGTCATTGCATTATCACCATACACCTCCCAAAGCTGACGATGAATGTCTGCAGCCGACATGTTTCATGCATTCAAAAAACGTATCACAGATCGTACCTCGCACGCGGCGGGCGAATCAATAATCTTGAACATTGTAAAGATGCACAGTTCAGCGTACAGGTTAGCTACACAGCTGCAACTGACGCCTGATTGTTCGCAAAGGATGCCGGGAGGTAGCGCGTACGCCTATTGCGGCGTGCGCACTAACTACGGGCCTTAAAAAAGGGCCCTTACTTAAAAAACAGCCCTCGTATAATTAATACGTCAATATGGAGTCGGCCAATCATGGTCATTTTTATGTCATTTTATGAATTTCGTTTTTAGTTTATTAAAAAATATATCACTGGACTGTTTCCGTACCTTGCATATTAATGGTTTAATTGACTGAAATGTTTGTAAATCTTTTTGTCTTACTGTGGTCTGGTAAGCCCGGTGCTGAGCACGGGATACGAACATCAGACTCATTAGCTAGTGTCCATGCTATACCGCTGCAGTGTTTATGGGGCATTGTGTGATTGCTGATCTGTTGATTGCCTGTTTAGTGCGTGTGCTCTTTGATTTAATGGTTAATTTCTTCAGTGATTGATCGATTTACTGTTCTTCTCCGTGAGTATTGATTGTTTGTCTGATTAATTATGCAGTTCATTGAGTACCAGCTGGTTTATTGACGGCATGTTCCAACAGCCTACAGCTTTCTCCCTTTGAACTATTCATTCTGTTAGCTGATGATGAAATTGGGGATGAGTGCTCTTTTCACAACTCTTCGAATCGGATATAACTGATCTCCTTGTTATATTTGTAATTTAGGAAACATGGCAGAATTAAGCCGGAACGTTTGAACGATAACAAAGGGTTACTCAAATATTAGCAGGAGAAAAAAAAGGTATGTTCCTGTGCTACACTGAAAAAAATTGAATCATTGACATATTATCATTGTTATTATTATCATTTGATTCATTTCGTATCGGTCATCTATGGACCGTGTCATTCCAACTGTGTCATTCTTCGGGCGTTAACTCATATTCCTCCCCCGGATCTCCGACGTAAAGATGATCTCTTAAGAAAATTCAATAAAATCATTAACAACCCAGATCTGCCAATACATGATGACGTCGGCGATCCAAATATAAGTCGCCTTCGTTCGAAGAAACCACCACTAAGAGAAGCCATGGACTTGAGGAACTGCAGCTACCAAACTTTAGCTGAGTGGCAGAAGAGACTCATCGACAAACACCACCTAACATTACATAGACTACATACATATCATTTTCATGCTTGATAGTCACAAGGATAATCTGACAGCCTGATCGCTATTGCTCGTTTAGCACCACCCGGGGGTCACGTGTAGGGCAATTTGAGGTTATACCTACGGACGTGAGCAATGTTCAACCCCCAACAACAAGGGAACTTACGGTTTACTTCAATAACATCCTCCTTCGCCATAACAGACATCCCAAGTATTTGGGTATAACACTGGATAGAACATTGTCATTCAAAGAACACCTACGAATGATTTCTGCCAAAATGAAGACAGGAAACAACATCTTACGGAAATTATGTGGCACCACTTGGGGTGCCAATGCAACTACTCTCCGGTGCTCAGCTCTAGGTTTAGTTTATTCTGTTGATGAGTATTGTGCTCCTGTGTGGATAAATAGTCCGCATGTAAGATTAATAGATGTACAATTGAACAACACCATGCGCATGATAACAGGAACAATTATGTCAACTCCTACACAATGGCTTCCTATTCTCAGCCACATCCCACCACCTCATTTGCGGCGATGCAACATTTTGATAAGAGAATATAGAAAGATCCAGACCAACAAACAACTACCAATCCATGAAGACATTGCTGATCTACATGTGAAACGATTACGTTCAAGACATCCACCTATCTGCACAGCGGAGAATCTTGCAACTAACAAATTCAACCTGACTGAGAGATGGTCTTCTGATTGGAATTCGTTTGCCCCTCCAGAGAGTACAGTAATGCCATGCCTAACTGAGCAGGTGCCAGGGTTCACTCAGCCTAGAAAGACCTGGTCAAAATTAAATAGAATCCGGACCAATCACGGTGTACGCGGCGATCTCCTGTACAAGTGGAAGAAAAAATCTTCGTAATGTTGCGAGTGCGGTGCTGAAAAACAGACTGTTCCGCACCTAGTTCAGGAATGCCCACAAACATCATACAAAGGTGACTTCAGCGATTTCTTCCTAGGGACACCACAGGCACTTCATTACGTTTCGGAACTTGATGTCAAATTGTAAATAATTTTCATGTATGCCATACGATAAATAAATACATACATATATTTAAATGGCACGTGCAGAAGACGCTACCTGGTAGTATTAACCTCCCTCGTAGACTATAATCTACTCTGAACTGGATTCGAACCAACCACGGGAATTGTGCATCCTTCCACTACAAACGGAACAGAATCCCCACGCCCGAGTGTGACTGTGGTGCTCCACAACAGACAATTCAGCACATCGTCAGTGAATGCAGGACAAGAAAGTATAACGGCAGTGTTAGGGACTTTGCTCTTGCGACTCCTGAAGTTCTAGAATACAACAAAAATCTGGACACAAATATATAGTATAGATTCTATCCATGTTAATTATTGTATCTGTAGCCATACGCTAATGAAATAAATATTCTTCGGGCGTTGATGTTTGCTCAGTACGCCCGCATTCGTTCTCGATGGATTTCCTTCCTTTCCTTGGTTCAAACCTTTCCAGTATTCATCCTCGGTTTTTCTTGGAAACCTTGACATACTTGAAGTTTCCTCTTCAGTGGAATGCGCTCCTGAATGTCATTTGATGTTATCTCTACTTCTTTTAGATTAACCAGTTCAACGAACCAGGCCCATTTGCTCTTCCTCTCCTGAAAGTAGGTAGACTAATGATACAGTTGGTCTGTCTCTCTAAGCTCATTCACATCACATGTCCATAGAAGTTAATACTTCCTTTCCTGATGGTTTATTCAATGAGCGTATGGCTTTTAGTGCCAGGAGTGTCCGAGGACATGGTTGGCTCGCCAGAGGCTGTAGCTGCGTCAAGCGGACACCCATAGGGTGAGCTACACGTTTCGTTCAATTTCAAGTAGTTCCAACTTTCGCTACCAGATGTCACTGACACCTAGTGGTGAACATTGGAACTTTGATAGAGCATTACAACGAAATGTAACCTAGAAATTTAGCTTCACACAAGTTTAGTTAGTGGAAGGATATTTTGCATGCCATAAATCTACAACATGGGTCCGCCGGCTTTACTTCACCTCCGAAGGAAGGCATACTGAAGGATTTCAACGCTCTTAAAACATCCGACGACTTCGGCTGGGTTTGAACCCGTGATCTTGAGAACAGCAGTTCAGCATGCTACCAAATACGCCACCGAAGCCGCTTTCTGTAGGGTATCGGTTATCTTCTGCATATGAGTATATAGTTTATGGTTATGCCGTCTTCTATATATGCATTTTATTTGACGGGACCCAAGATATTTCTCAAAATTTTCCTTCTTTTGGCCTCAAGTCTTTTATTATTATTATTCTTTCTTCTTGTTTTGGATGGGCCAGCTAAGGACCACGACGTTCAACTTTTCAGCTTGGCGAGGGATTTGATATTTGCCCAATATTCACGCATTCTCTAGCTATGTTTCTCCTTTCTCTCTTTTGTCCAGTTGGTGCCGGTTTTCTTAGAGGGTGGTCTGTCCTGAAACCTCTTCTGTTTAAGCATCTTTCTGAGATGTAATCGGTTTCTAATAACACTTTCCAGTATCTTCAGTCTTTGGATGTCCTTGTTAACTTTTGTTAGCCACGGTGTCACGATCTTTCTATTCTCCCAGTAGTTGAGAAGCCAGTTGGTTAGGCTTTTTGGGTTCAGCCTTGAGACATGTCCGCAGAACGCCAGACGTCTCTACCTGGCCACATCTGTGATTTTATCAGTGTAGCTGTACAACTCCTGATTTGGTCTTCTTCTGTACTCGTTATCAATTTTGAGACTGGTCCTTGTATTTTTCTCAGGTTTCTCCTCTCCTGGATCTCCAGTTTGTCCATCAAACCTTTCCTGTTCAGTACTAAGCACTCTGTACCATACAGGACTTCTTGGTGAATAACTGCGGAGTAGTGTTTCAATTTTATCATTATATCTTTTTAAAAAGGATTATTTTTATCAATTTTAAGCTCATGAATGAGAAAAACCATGCTGATTTTTGAAGTGGCGTATTCGATATATAGAACATATAGAATCGTAAATATGTTTTTATTGGTCTATTATTATAATATGTATTGTGCACGCTTTAACGAGTGGGATCAAATTGGGCTTGCACTTGTTGCCATGGTAACCAGGTGTTATATTTGACGGCGTTAGAAGCAGGAGCAATGGGATATGGAACAATAACAAAATAGATGCTAGTGTTTCAAATGGAAGAAGAGGAATCATATGATATTGGGTTGGACAAAATCTATAAAAAAAATACTCGTTGAAATATTTTTCTAGATATAAAATTTCCCTTTTTTCCCGGAAAATTTCAACTCGCAAAGCTAAAATTTGTAGATGTAATCACTCCTTAAATGTGTTATTTTAACTCATTCGTTTTTCAAAATGTACTTAGTTTAACTTTGCCAGATGGAAATGATCATAAACATGCTGAAAGATTGTGCATTTATTTTTTAAATATGAAAATTCAAAAATTCATTTATTTCCAAAACGCCTGTGTCAAAGTAAGAATTTTTGAATTTGAATTTATTATTTCTCTTATACAGGTCACTGAGACTACAAAGCCTCTTTATGCAGCTCTCTTCATTCAGAGGGCGGTTAAATACAAGAAAGTAAATTTAGATAAAAAGAATACTTAACCTAAACATTCAGTTGACAATAGAAGTTCTTGTTATTACATCTGTTCACATTGATCATGATAATTGTATAGCTGATAGATTACCATGAAGGGTGTGTTTTATTGCTCTGATGGGAAGTCCTGAATCTGTCCATTTTTTATTCAGAGAATACTAGCTGAAATACGGAATGAATCTTTGCATGTTTCGGTTATATGATGATATATCTGGAGCTTTTGTGCAGTGTGTCTATTCGCACGGTTATGCACTGACTGCATGGGAGTTAGTGTGCTGTAAATATAAGACGGAACTTAAACTTTAGCCATCCAATTTGAACGTAAAATGGAGTTATATGCGACTCTCTTGGTACATTGAGAACAAACCGCAAGCAAGCATTTTGCATTCTTTGCAATTTTTTATTGAGGACCTCTCCCAGATCATGGTAAATAATAGATCCATAGTCAAATATTGGTAATATCAAACTCTGTATCAGTCTCTTCCGTACATATTTCGGCAAATATAAGCAAGTTTGCCTAATTTGATATAATGGCGTTGCAATCCTTTTCAGAATCATGTTTGTTTGATCCTGCCATGCAATCTTGTGTCATAACACATACTTCTGTTAGTAATAAAAGTTTATATCATACATCCGTAATGACTTACCATAAGTATTAATCCACAAAAGCAAAGCATTTTACAAATGCCAGGTTTATTCAGAAATCAGTTTTTTGTTTCCCCAAAAGATTGCATTTCGTGACTTACAGGATTTCAAAAATGAACCGATTCTTAGCGATTTGGGGGCAGATTGTCCTCCGTTTTTGTATCATAGGACTTTGGCCCTAGAAGTTATCGTCATTTCCGTTACTCTACGATCCCGTCAAAGACGGATACTGAAAGCTAGTTTGTAATACGATTGGTATTATGGAATGAACCATGTCACGAAGTTGTGTAGGTTAGCTGTCTCAGCTTATTTGTTTGTTAGTTTTCTTATAATATGTACTTGACTCTTGACTGGTGCAACATAGAAAACGGCAGAGGAGCTAGAAGTCAATATTAGGAGAGAGGGAGAGAGAGAGATGTCCACCCCATCTGTATCGGGCTGGCTTTACATGAATTAGTCCGTCCCTCTCGCCCTTTGCCAGTTGACTTGTCGTGTCCTGCGCTCCACTGACTCACCCGCCTGATCTGAAAGTCAAATCTTGTCTCCCAGCCAGCCTGCCACAAGATTGGAACCTCCAAGCGCATCAACGGCACAATCATACGATCTGTCTATATTGTTGTTGCTCTTGCCCTTATCTATAAAGAGCTGTAGAATGGATATTGTACATTTAGAAGGAAACAGAAATTTGAATAAGATATTGAAACGTTCCAGATGTTGTTTGCCGGTCTTGTTGCCATTTCTATTACTTTCAGAGGGGATTTCCCTACTTTGCGCACTTCTCATGAATTAGTATGTGTGAATCAACACAAGGCTGTCTAACATCACTCTGTAAATAAAACTAGACAATAAATACGTTCTCTCATCCAACCAAATATCAAGAGAGATTTGCTGCATGTATTCTTATTCTTTGAATGGTATGGACTCCTTCTTGAGGAAATAATTCATGGTGAAAATTAATACATGTAAAACAAAAACAAGAAGTTCCGTGAAGAACTATACTGCCTACTTTTCATGCCAATGATTATTCTACAGTATATGAACCTATCTAGAATAATGACGAAATTAAGTTGGTAATATCGAAATATCTAATTAGTTCAAAATATAACTGGTATAATGTAGCCTAATAGAGCACTACATTTGGCAGCCCTGGTGACTGAATATATTCTTAGTTCCACCTCTTAAGGTACAGAATACAAAATTTGGTTGAAGTCCAATGGACGTTACATGCAGTTAGACACTGGATCTATCAGCACGCGTAAAAGCATGTTGCCAACAATACCATGCGTGTGCTGGTCAGAAATAATCTGAATTATTATGATATCTTGTTGCGCCAATTTTGGATGAAATCTATTTGTTAGTATAGAAGTTACATGTATTTTAAAATTGGACATATCAGCAGGCATAGAATCATGTTGGCAGCACCGCCTTGTATTAATTACTCCAAATTAATCTAGAATGTCAGGTGCTATACGTGTGCAAAGTATAGAGCTGTTGGCTTGCATACTTTCTGATACATTGATATTAGAGTAAAAAGAATATAGACAGCATTTATTAACAGTTGGCAGCCCTGATTGCTCTTAACAATACTTATAGTCATATCTGTTATGGTACACATTGCACATACGAAATTTGGTTGAAATCCAACTGAGAGTATAGAAGTTACATGTATTTAAAAATTTGTACTATCAGCAGGCTTATAATCATGTTGGTAGAACTGACGTATATAAGTTTCTCCAAATTAATCTAAAATGTCAGAATATACGTGTGCATAGTTTAAAGCTGTTGGCTTGCATACTTTCTGATATATTGGTATTTGGATTTAAAAAAATAGAGAGAGCAATTATTAACAGTTGGCAGCCCTGGTTGCTCTTAAGAATACGCTCAGTCATATCTGTTTATGTACAGATATTACATACAAAATTTGGTTGAAATCCAGTTGATAGTGTAGAAGTTATATGCATTTAAACATTGGACCTATCAGAAGGCTTAAAATTATTTTGGCAACACTGTCATGGTTGGCCTCCTGGAAATTAAACTGAAATAGTATTATCTACATGTGTGCCAATTTTGGAATAGCTCCCATGCATACTTTGCAAGATATCCAACATGGAGCTCAAATTTCTAGTGCGTTTTTTCAGCAGTTGGTAGCACTGACATCATTTTCAAATATGGACGTGAGCTATTCCGGTGCACATCTTTACTCATACTAAATTTGGTTTTGATTGCTGCAGCCGTTTAGGAGTTGATAGGGGAGACACAAACACACACACACAGCCAGACAGACAGACAGACAGACAGACAGACACACATTTTCCCGGATCGATCTCATAAGACTACTTTTTCCTCATTTTTGCAAAATGTGAAAAGTATGCTAATATTGGAATGCAGCCGAAATAAATCCGAATCCTCTATGGACATCAAATTGGCAGGTGAAAAACTAAAGGAGTAGGAGACTTGTGTTACTTAGGATGCTAAATAACCAGTGATGGACGAAGCGAAGAGGATATAGAAAGTAGGTTAGCTCAGACAAGGAAAGCATTTCCACAGAAAAGGAATCTGTTGACATCGAATATAGATTTTGGTGTTAGGAAGTCATTTTTGAAAGCCTTTGTCTGGAGCGTGGCGCTCTATGGAAGTGAAACTTGGACTATTGGTGCAGGAGAAAAGAGGAGAATTGAAGCGTTTGAAATGTGGTGTTACAGGAGAATGATGAAGATCAGATGGGTAGAGTTACAAACGGAGAGGTGTTAAGACTAGTGGGAGAGGAGAGATGTTTCTGGCGACTGCTAATGAAGAGAAGAGATAGGTTGGTAGGACACATACTAAGACACCCAGTAATAGCAAGCTTAGTTATGGAAGGAAGGGTTGAGGACAAGAACTGTAGGAATAGACCATGGTTAGAATATGTTAAACAGATTGCCTCGGACGTAGGCTGTGGTAGCTATGTAGAGATGAAACGATTAGCTCAGGATAGGGAGGCATGGCGAGCTGCATCAAACCAGTGAGAAGACTGAAGACTCAAACAACAACAACAACAACAACAACAACATCATTCTTAACCCACGCATGGGTATTTTTGACGCGAGGCTAAAATAATGTTCTATATTATCGTTTTGGTCAGCCCTTATTTCCTGTCGCTTACAACACCTTCCATCCTAGCCTTGAACTACACCCTGTAAAAGGAACATGTCCATAGCTTTTGGAACACTCAAGTTATTTTGACATTATTTACGGACGGTTCAGATTTACCCATGGCGCCAGTTCTCGCGTGACAATTATCGGCTTACGTTAGTCGGGACAATCTGTAAAAAATGAATGGGGAAAATCCACCTATTTTGGTGCAGCACAGTCACATAGCTCACGTTCTTGTCGATCCTTGTTTAGGGTCTAGGGACGCCTTGGTAATCAGCTCCTTTGTTCAAAAAGAAATAATATGTCTGCTTTGCTGCCACTAACAAGGCCAATGATACTGTGACGAAAACTATTGTTATTTTTTTGCTTGTTAAATTTTAAAAATGTAAATAAACCTCATGTTATATTGGGAATAGTTCATACAGTAGGATGACACCAGGTGTAAAATTACTTCATTAAAATCCGTACGACTACGACAAAAAGGGAGTGACACACTATGGGTCAAAATGACCCGGCGCCAGTCCTCGTGTTATATTTTTCACGCCAGTTCTCAAAGGTTATATAACATGTATTCAAACGAATAAATTGCCAACCTACAAAGCACACATACATATATTTTCATTTGAGACTGTTGTGCCTTTCAGCGTCCAGTCTAGTCTGCTATTTTCTGTTTGCTAACAAGTCACCTCCATGATCCCGTATTATCAATTATAGCATTGCTGCCTCCTCTGCTTCTATCCCTCTCATATTGAAATCGTTCAACATTGAATCTAACCATCGCCTCCTAGGTCTACCTCTGTTTTTCTTACCCTCTAGGCTGGCTGCTTGGCTCAGCGGTAACGTTCTCGCCTGCTGTACCCAAGGTTGCAGGAATGTATCCTGGCGCAGCCAGTTGGTAGCCTATTTGAGGTGTGCGAGGGAGCCGTATTAGTAGATTTACTGGCACGTTTAAGATCCCCTTCGGGGCACAATTACGGCACTTTGGTGTCTCTAAAAGCCATAGTAGTTAAGAGACGCAAAACCAATAACATTATCATTATCTTACCCTCTACAGCTGAAACTATTAACCTCTTAGGTAATTTCCCCTCCCCCATTGTCTTCACATGATCCCACCATCTGAGTCGGCTCATACGAACAGTTTCATCTAGCGTGTTTATTTCCATCTCTTTATTAGGAATGCCTTCCTGCCATTGCTACCATCTATTTCCCTACACTAATTTCCTCATTGCAGAGTACTGTAGATCACAACTAAAAACTCACTGCATTGGCTTTACTGCACCTCGATTCTATTTTATTGTTGCTCTAGTAGAGGATTATGAGTTTGTAAAACCTTTTTATGCAGCTCTGTTCAATCAGAAGACGGTTAAATGTAATACATGGGAAGGAGAAATAGCTTAAGGGACACTAGGACTGAGTTTTTCAACTTCCACATTTTTTTTATCAGAATGAGTTGAAATTTAAACTGCATACTTAGAATAGTAACACTAAGGCACATACCAAATTTGAAAACAATTGGATGAAATGTAATTGATTTTTTACTAATTATATTATTAAAATATACCGTGTGATCAAAATGCTCCATGCACATTAGCAATTGTGTAAAATGCTTGATATTTTGTAACGTAATCTTGATTACGGTACAAATTATTATTATTATTATTATTATTATTGAAATATCAAAGTTATATCGTTTTATTCACCCATTAATATCAAGGGAGGGGCCATACCATATTCACGTCATTACCATAAGCATATATAATATTGTCAAGTGCTTAGATTAAGAAACAGGGTTTTTATAGAGGTCTAGGGCTGTTTTATTAGTTAAATTGTAAAGACAGGACGGGCATGGTTAGAAGAAGTTACGGACGGTGAAGCAACATATTGCAAGAAGATGTATTTCTGGAACGAAGCCACGCTGACTGGAGACAAGGGCTTGGAGAAAGATTTGGGCGGTATATATATATGCGCAACGAGAGGAATAGCGGGTTCTGAGTGGAATATTTGAAGTACGCGGGCCTGTATTCCCGCTCGGAGAAGTTTCAGCGTCGCTTGGGGACTAAGAAATGCTTTGCTATAATTGGTCTGATGGGTCGCGGGCAAATTTATGCCGCGAAACATCGGGACCATTCAGAGTGTATAAAAGCCCAGCGCGACTTCAGCACTGGCTATTCTATAGATTCTATTCTGTCATTCACTTATTCGATCACGCACTCACTCATTGACTTTGTGAGTCGTAGACTCTGTCAGTCCCTCAGTAAGATGGGACTTAGTGAATTCAATTAGCCTGGTTTGTTCAAATTTGCTTACCATGGTGATCAAACTCAGAAACAAGCAGCAACAACAACAACAACAACAACAAGAAGAAAACATATGTTTTCAAAGGTCAATAAACGTGTGTTGGCGTAAGATCTCAAATTAGCCTACAAGCAGACCAACGAGATGGACTTTGAACCACAAGGCACCAGGTATGTGGACCGAGTTATTATCAACACAGAAGATCAGCGCTAGCGAGAAGACAGTCAATATTGCCCCGCAATTAGGGAATATTAATGCACATATTGTACACAGCTCGAAACCTCAGATCAAATGTTAATAATTTTGTTGTAAATAAACCAGTATTAGTTAAAATGTCTTGTTCATTGGGAGTTTTTTTTTTTTTTTTTTTTTTTTTTTTTTTTTTTTTTTCGTGTGGCCTCCTGAGAGGCCGAGTGCAGGTCTTTCTAAGTGACGCCCGTGGGCGACCTGCGCGTCGAGATGAGAGATGGAATTGATGAAGGCGAATGAAACTGGGCAAGGATGTGGAAGGAAGCGGCCGTGGCCTGTCAGTAGGTACCGTCCCAGCATTTGCCTGGTGTTGAAAATGGGAAACCACGGAAAACCATTTCAAGGACGGCCGACGGTGGGGCTCGAACCCACGCGTCTACCGAGTCAGCAGAGAGCTTGGCCCCATGACCTAACGCTGCGCTTTAGCGCGCGTAGCCACTACTGTCGGTCATTGGGAGTTGAATATATAGGATAGTTGGAATGCAAAGAGTATCTCATAGAGCAAGTTTATTGCCCTACGCTCCGATGATAGATCTTGGCTCAAGGAAGGGAGCGGCCGTGGCTAAATAAAATTTTAATGTGTTATCTCTACGATAACTGGCGCCCAGTAAATCTAAATTAATAAAGTGTATGTCGTCTGTCTAGACAGGCCAATGCTAAATAAGAACGATGAGGTGGTTTTAAGGAGTCTTGAGTGTAATATCTGTAGAAACGTTATAAATGATCGCCCAACTTGTAGAGCGATATCCAACGACAAAGGTAGCCGTTACAAATGGCACAACCAATGTGGGGCTACGAAATATCGTACTTAAGTGAATGGATATTATGTATAAATCCAGTTTATTTCAAGTATGTTAGAGTTTAAAGTTGTTTTCATGTACGATATAAACGAGTACTCTTTGCATTCATTCCGAGTTTTTCAATAAAGAGGCATATATCAAGTTAGGGAACTACGGTTATAAATTAGGAGTGTTCTTTTGATGAGTTGTTTTTTGGGTAATGAGTAACAGGGATAATTTGGGGAATATACATTTGAGAAACCGTAGTATTATAAGATCAGTTAAAATGTCGAAATTAGATGTGCAGGGTACCAATGATGAGATGTCAAAAGTAAGCGAAAATCAGGAAACTGAGGAAAATAAACAAGACGGGGCTACAAACATCCAGATTAATGAGGGGGAGAATCCTTCCTGGCTTCGAAACCTGACGATGCTGATAACGGAACAAAGTAAGAAATTTGACGTGCGTAGTGATCAATTAGAAAAAGCAATAGATCTTAAGTTCACTGAGCATAGTAAGAAGCTTGATGAACAACGTAAGAAGTTTGATGAAGCTACAGAGAATTTCAATAGACAAATTAAAGAAGTAGGCCGAGAATTTCACAATAAGTTAGAAAACAGGATTACTGAGGTGGAGGAATCATGGTCACTTAAGGTTGACGCCAGAATGCAACAAGTGTCGGAGCGAGTTGACAAAATTGACGAGGAAGTGAAAATTAAATGTAGTAAGGTTAGGGTTGACTTAGAAGGAGAAGTCAACAGCATGAAGGTCAAGTGTGATAATAATATTGCTAAAATAGGTAATTTAGAAAATAAACTAGAGAGCGATAATCAAGAAATTAGGGAAGAGGTTAACAGTAAATTTAACAGTATCAGTGAACAAGTAGCGAGTAAAACAGATAAAATGGAGGAGAAATTGCAGAGATGTCAGAAGCAAATAGCAACAAATAGCGGTAATGCACAATTAGGAAATTTAAGTAGATTTCTAACTAAAGAGGCAGATTTGCCAGTATTCACAGGCAAGGCATATAACCCAATGGAATTCTTAAAAACAGTAGAAAAGAAGTTCGCTAAAGATTTAGAAGAGGGGATCGTTCAATGGGAACAAGTACTTGAGATGCTAGATAAATCCTTTGTTAGGGATTCAAGGTCATGGTTCAGTGTGTATAAATACCAGATGACTAGTTTTAGAAAATTTAAAGAGAAGTTTATAGCCAAGTACTGGAATGAAAATGTGCAAGAAAGATAAAGATGTAACATTATTTTTGGAAAGTACCAAAGGAGAGATGGTGTTTCGTACACAGAGTATTTCTTAGCGCATGTACTTATATGCCAGAATTTAGAAGGTTTAGAGACTGAATCACAGGTAATTAAAACATTATTAAGGCATTTTCCCGATATAATTAAAGAAGCATTCTTCATGCAGAATATTACTACTATTGACGGATTCGAGAAGCTATTGGAAAACTTTGACTCTCTTGAAAATAGTAGGACCGACCGCAAGCCAATAAGTAGAGGAGATAATTTCGTGCAAAGTGAGAGAGAGAGGGGAAGAGAACAAGGCAGGAATACGAATTACGAAAGACGACTTGACAATGGGGGACGCACAGCAAATACGAGGAACGAGAATTTGAACAGAGTAGGGGAAGGTACTAGGCCAGACAGACGTACAGGTCAACAACAACAATCTACATCAGGGGCAGGTAGGCCTAATTTAAACGAATAACGGGTTGCAGTGAGGTCAACAGACAGCCCGAAGTGATTGCAGTTCAATGTCCTAGGAATATTGAGTATTTAGGAGATTTTAATATAGATGTTAGAGAAGAACTGCTTTATGACCTAAATGGTGGAAATTTAGATAATGTTGAGAATGAGATTATGTCACCAGTAATTAAACTTAATGTGTGGGGTAAAGAAGTTGATGTTTTATTGGACAGTGGAAGCGAAAACTCTTGTATAAATTTAAGATTTTTGGAAGATGTAATGAGAGAAGGTATTCATGTTGATATAATTCCAGTTAAGTCCACTTTCATTGTCACAGCTGTAGGTAGTAGGTCTCAGAAAATATCTAAGCAAGTCGCCGTTCCAATTAACATTAGTGAGTTAGTTAAATTTCAGCCCTGTTTGGCAGTTCCAAATTTAGTATATCCGGTGATTCTCGGTGCGGAATGGTTATCATTATATCAAGTTAAATTAGATTTTCATTTTGGCAGGATATGTTTATTTTGGCAGGATAAAGAAGTTCAGGTTACGTATAAGGTGTCTAAGACTGACAAACAGATGAAAGTGTGTATGTTTGAGGAAGAAAGCAACGTGGTTGTGAGTGATGAGTTTCCTGAAGTAAATGAGGTAGACCGCGGAGATGCTAGTGAGAGCAAAGTTTTTAAGGTGTGTCAGGTTGCAATGGAGTCTGAACTTGAGAGTAGGATCCATGATGCATTGTCACAGTGTAAGCTGGATGATGAGCAAGGTCATCAGTTACATGAGGTATTAATAAAATATAAGGAAATTTTCAGCACAAAACCCGGAGCAACACACCTATATGAGCATAGTTTTGTCGTTAAAGACACAAGTAGTTTCGTAGGGCCTAGGTATCCTGTAGCAACTAAATATATGAAAGCCGTCGAAGAACAGATAGAATTAATGTTGGAAAACGACATAATTGAGCCTTCAGCTAGCCATTGTTCAAATCCATTAGTTGTAGTAGCCAAGAAAGACAATTCAGTGAGACTATGCATAGACGGCAGAATGTTAAATACTAGGGTCGAAAGCGACCAGCTGAGAACTGAAGCAGTGGAGGATTTAGTTCAACGTTTTCAGGAGCGGAAGTGGTTCTCAACAGTAGACTTTAGTAGTAGTTGCTCATCGTTAGTTAGGAAATTAGGTAGGACACTAGGTAGTTATTTCAGGTATGTATTGTTGACTCATGTGATGTTATCGAGACTAGTCAGTGTTTTGTTGAGAGATAGGAAGTACATGGAAGTTTGTAGCAACGATTGTTACGTAAGCCGTTGCCATCTTGTGCATTGGAAGGGAAAATGTCAAAGCTGTTTTTATTGTTTACTGGACCTTATGTCGTTTCCAAGAGGATAGGAAAGAATGCCTACTTGTTGAAAGATCAGGAAAATTGTGTCATAGGTACATATAATATTTACAATCTGAGGAAATATCTTAGAAAAGAGCAAGTGCTGCAAGAAGGGCAGACTGCCGTGTGTTTATAATTAGAGTCGTGTCGTGGCTCTAAGGAATTGGTGGAAGTGAAATAAATCACTTGTGTTGCGTGAAACAAGAAGCAATATATTGCGTTCTGTTATTGTAAGGGACTACAAGAACAAATGTAGCATGTAAATCCTGTATGACTGCACAGGACAATCAGAATGTTTATGTAACATTGCAAGAAGAGTGCAGATCAATCAAGGAAAATGAAAAGGGTATAATCATCATGTATGTAATTTGAAGGGTCATATATGTATATTCAGTGTATTTCCTGTTAAGTTTTAAAGGGAAGATTTGTGATTTCATCATTCATTACATTCTTTATGAAACCATGGGGACGTTTTGTAACGTAATCTTGATTACGGTACAAATTATTATTATTATTATTATTATTATTATTATTATTGAAATATCAAAGTTATATCGTTTTATTCACCCATTAATATCAAGGGAGGGGCCATACCATATTCACGTCATTACCATAATCATATATAATATTGTCAAGTGCTTAGATTAAGAAACAGGGTTTTTATAGAGGTCTAGGGCTGTTTTATTAGTTAAATTGTAAAGACAGGACGGGCATGGTTAGAAGAAGTTACGGACGGTGAAGCAACATATTGCAAGAAGATGTATTTCTGGAACGAAGCCACGCTGACTGGAGACAAGGGCTTGGAGAAAGATTTGGGCGGTATATATATATGCGCAACGAGAGGAATAGCGGGTTCTGAGTGGAATATTTGAAGTACGCGGGCCTGTATTCCCGCTCGGAGAAGTTTCAGCGTCGCTTGGGGACTAAGAAATGCTTTGCTATAATTGGTCTGATGGGTCGCGGGCAAATTTATGCCGCGAAACATCGGGACCATTCAGAGTGTATAAAAGCCCAGCGCGACTTCAGCACTGGCTATTCTATAGATTCTATTCTGTCATTCACTTATTCGATCACGCACTCACTCATTGACTTTGTGAGTCGTAGACTCTGTCAGTCCCTCAGTAAGATGGGACTTAGTGAATTCAATTAGCCTGGTTTGTTCAAATTTGCTTACCATGGTGATCAAACTCAGAAACAAGCAGCAACAACAACAACAACAACAACAACAACAACAACAACAACAACAACAAGAAAACATGTTTTCAAAGGTCAATAAACGTGTGTTGGCGTAAGATCTCAAATTAGCCTACAAGCAGACCAACGAGATGGACTTTGAACCACAAGGCACCAGGTATGTGGACCGAGTTATTATCAACACAGAAGATCAGCGCTAGCGAGAAGACAGTCAATATTGCCCCGCAATTAGGGAATATTAATGCACATATTGTACACAGCTCGAAACCTCAGATCAAATGTTAATAATTTTGTTGTAAATAAACCAGTATTAGTTAAAATGTCTTGTTCATTGGGAGTTGAATATATAGGATAGTTGGAATGCAAAGAGTATCTCATAGAGCAAGTTTATTGCCCTACGCTCCGATGATAGATCTTGGCTCAAGGAAGGGAGCGGCCGTGGCTAAATAAAATTTTAATGTGTTATCTCTACGATAACTGGCGCCCAGTAAATCTAAATTAATAAAGTGTATGTCGTCTGTCTAGACAGGCCAATGCTAAATAAGAACGATGAGGTGGTTTTAAGGTGTCTTGAGTGTAATATCTGTAGAAACGTTATAAATGATCGCCCAACTTGTAGAGCGATATCCAACGACAAAGGTAGCCGTTACAAAAAGGTTGCAGGAATGTATCCTAGCGCAGCCAGTTGGTAGCCTATTTGAGGTGTGCGAGGGAGCCGTATTAGTAGATTTACTGGCACGTTTAAGATCCCCTTCGGGGCACAATTACGGCACTTTGGTGTCTCTAAAAGCCATAGTAGTTAAGAGACGCAAAACCAATTACATTATCATTATCTTACCCTCTACAGCTGAAACTATTAACCTCTTAGGTAATTTCCCCTCCCCCATTGTCTTCACATGATCCCACCATCTGAGTCGGCTCATACGAACAGTTTCATCTAGCGTGTTTATTTCCATCTCTTTATTAGGAATGCCTTCCTGCCATTGCTACCATCTATTTCCCTACACTAATTTCCTCATTGCAGAGTACTGTAGATCACAACTAAAAACTCACTGCATTGGCTTTACTGCACCTCGATTCTATTTTATTGTTGCTCTAGTAGAGGATTATGAGTTTGTAAAACCTTTTTATGCAGCTCTGTTCAATCAGAAGACGGTTAAATGTAATACATGGGAAGGAGAAATAGCTTAAGGGACACTAGGACTGAGTTTTTCAACTTCCACATTTTTTTTTATCAGAATGAGTTGAAATTTAAACTGCATACTTAGAATAGTAACACTAAGGCACATACCAAATTTGAAAACAATTGGATGAAATGTAATTGATTTTTTACTAATTATATTATTAAAATATACCGTGTGATCAAAATGCTCCATGCGCATTAGCAATTGTGTAAAATGCTTGATATTTTCATTACATATACCTAAAACTATTATAAATATTATAACATTGAGACATTTCAGGAAAGTGATACATGTATGCTGTCAGATTATTTTTTTCTTTGTATGCCATCAAGTTTTATGAATTTTGATAATTTTTCATAGTTTTTTATTTTTTGGGTCTGTAATTTACAAAGTAGCTGGAGATATTGCAATGTTATTTTGCAAGACATTTGTTTCTGAATATCCAGTGATTTTTTAAAGTAAAATTGGAGAATACCTCATGCACATGGAGCATTTTCATTACCTAAAAACGTTGTTAGGAGATAAAAGCATTTTTATAAATTCGCATGCTATATTAACCAGTTTGGCTCACCCAATGAAACTTTTGTGGAAAAAATGTGAAAAATTCAATGTTTTGTTTTAGAGATACAGAGCATGGAGACCTTTCGTTTGAGTTAACCTACGACTTTCTAGGATTTCTAGTTTTAAAAGTGTAGCCTACTTTCTATGATTTGCCTTCCATCTTCTTTCTACGCAGAGTAGATTTAAAAATGTCGCTGAGCCTTAAAAAATGGCGATGCATGAAAACTGTTTTACTGAAATGATCCACAGGTATCCATAAGATATTTATATGGGAAAAACAAAAAACAGTTATTTTGTCATTTTTGCCTAAAAACTCAGCCCTTGTGTCACTTACACATTCAGTTGACTAGCCACTAGGCTAGCATTCTTGGCTGTCACCGCGGAAACCCCAGTTCAATTCCCAGGCCTGGCAAGAAATTCAATTCTTGTCTGAGGGCTGGAAACGGGTACACTCAGCCTCTTGAGGCAAAGCAGAGAAGAGGCGGGTTCATTTCGTACCTCAGCTATCCTGGAAGTAGTTTTCCGTGGTAACCCACTTCTACTGCAGGTAAATGCTGGGATAGTACCTAACTTAAGGCCACGACCGCTTCCTACCCAAATCCTACCTCAATTACAATTACACCCACTAGTACAGACATCAGAGTGACACAGGTTATCAGACAAATTCTACACATAACCAAGTAGATGGGGCTACGTGACCACGATTTCACAAAGCCTCTTAAAGATTCAACAACAATATATTTTTCATCATACGTGTTCAGTTTCCGGCAGAAACCTTCTCTACCTAGTTCCTCTGCTTAGTTCAAATTTAAAGATTTGTTCTTTTTAGCCTATTTTCATTTTATGAAAAAATAGGCTTGTGAGATCACCTTTTGTCCGTGTGTCTGTGTGTGCGTATGTGTGTGTGTGTGATGGTGTGTATAAGATAGCAAATAAGCAAATAGCTGCTTAATTTATTTTCTAATAGTAACGTTTATCATACCTCACAAATGACCGACGATTATCGCGAAACACTTCTGAAGGGGCGAAACTGCGGCAATATGTTTCTTGCCCTTGAGGTGTTGTGTAACTTGAGATCGCTGTTCATCCTTGATTGCTTTCCCACATGGTAGGCAGAACAGAACGCCCCTATCAAAAGTGAAATTATATTTAACGTCTGCAACAGACGATAACTTGTAGTTGTTTTTACTTTTAGTGTAAGAAGATTAGGGTAAAGTGAGGAAAATTAGTTTATCAAGCTAAAAATTGGTGGAGAGGTTCCTTTAATAGCCTGGATCAAAATACTAAAAGTCCCAAAAAATCCCTCTTGGGGAACATGCTGCCATCTTGGAAAAATGGCCGGCATCTTGGATTTCGTATCCAGCATCGCATTGAACGTCATAACTCGGTACCTAAGGGTGATAGGAACATGCGGTTTGGTCAGGATAACTTACCAGAATGCAGGCTATCATAGAGTAGCTTTAAAATCCATCTTGATGTTCAATGTCGATTTTTCACCTTTTACTGTCATGGGATTGAAAAAAGTACTGAGATAAATGTTGTTAAGCACATCAAAACGCACAAAAATATGTGATCAACACTTTCGTAAACCAAAACTTACGGGTGTAAGAAGTTGTCAAACATGCGCATGCAACTCGAGGAGCAGCGCGCCGAGGATGGGGGCTTCTCAAAGCCGGTGCAACTGGTTCATTCATCCTCTACGGCTTTTCCCAATTAATTGGGATCACCGGAGCCAACCCGGCTCATTATGGTTTTGGCCGGGGATTTAAGACCGGATGCCCTTCCTGACGCCACGTGATTTTTCAGGTGAAAATTCCACCTCGCTGTCACCGGGATTCGAACCCCGGCCGTCCGGGTGAAAGACGAGCAGCTAAGCCACTACGCCATCACGCTCCCCAAAGCCGGTGCAACTGGTGATGTAAACATATTCTGTAGGCGCAACTATGCCCCTTTTTTAATGATAAGTAAAAATTTGACACCTTTATATAGAAGGAAAGCATCTTATAACCTAAAAAATAATTTTAAAAAACAATAATTAATTTGTTAATACAGTGACTTAGCGCTTTAAAACTCTCTTTCTTAGCTACGTATATTATGTTTATATAGAAAAGGAATTAAAAACGTTACTATTAGAAAATAAATTAAGCAGATATTTGCTTATTTGCTATCTTATACCACACCTTCAATACACTAACGTTTAAGCACATTACAATTTATTTTGTACAAACACGAAAAACACGAAAAAGAGGATATTCTGCTGCCACGAGACGCTGTAGTGTGGAGTGCCTGTAAAGGAATAACGCCAACTATTAATTATATCGTACGCGTGAATATTGGTCATGTGTTGGTAAGAAAAACGTGACACTTGCCTTGATCTTGACGCTTTTTCTTTGGTAAGGTTGAACTTTCAGAAGAGTCTACTCTGCGGCGAAGAGGTGGCGAGGATCTGCATGGCAATTCTTCGGGGTTGTCCTCCTGTTCCACACTCGCCATATCGTCAAGAGTATCTGGCTCTGGCATGTTAGAACAACCATCACCAGTGCAATTGCTGCACATTGCTCAACAGGAGAGACCTTGCCTTCGGCAACCACAAGATCTGCTGCCGCATCCTGTCTTGCACTCTCAGCTGATGAGGTTTAGGAGGAAGTCTGGTGCGGGAGGAGATTCTGTTGGAATCGGTAAAAATTTGCCGATTTTGTTCTTCTTCCATCCCCACTCTGTAGGTGTAAGAGAGATTCCGCACCATTCCTGTACTTGGTGGTAAACTCTTAGGCTATGCTGTCGAGATGCTGCTGATGTTGGTGGAAGACTTGAGAGCTCGAAGACTGCATGGAGACGTTGTTTGGCAATGGTCTTAAGGTACTGACTATACCTTGTCTTGTTTAGGCTATCTGTAGTTCTACCTCCGTATAACGCTACGAAGAATTCTTCCCCTGCCTTCACGATCTCTTCCACTACAGCGTCTGCGCTGTTAAAAACAGCAATTCTTTGGCGAAGACCTGGGTTATTGTTTAAAGTCTTGAACGTGTGTACCCCCTTCCTGTAGGGAGCCGAAGTTGTATCGCAACCGGACTTGGCATGGAGGAAGAGAAGATTGTTGGTCATGTCCCCAAGAGCCTTCTGCAATTCCGTAGAGCCAAAGAGTTTCTTCGGATGGGCTTTTGATGGTGGCACCAGCATATAGACGTTTCTACCGCGTTCTGCAAGGCTCGAAAGAAATACCAACAAATCGGCATCCTCTCCAACAATTGCCCCATGACCTCCCTTCTCTGCTTCCTTGATCGCTGTGGTCACGATAAGACGATCAGCAACAGACTTGGCATGAATAGCTGGAATCCCCTTTTCTTCGAAACAACGACCTAAAATGGCGACGAATCTTGATTTGATTGAAATATTGGCTAGGAACTGATTCTGCGACGAGACCACTTGCACTTCCAAATCCATCAAAACTTCAGAAGATGACGTCTTGGCACGTCGTCTCATATGTTCCACGTCTTTCGCCGAACACTAAGTTACAATAGCTTTCCCTTGATAGTTCGCCTTGATGTACGAAATGTAGTTCTTACAAACATCATAGAAGGTTCCCGATTTCGGCAATACCACCCAGTGCAGGAGATTGGTTGGTTCCTTAGTTTAGGGGCTGCGACAACGCGGTCATGTAGCCCAGTGCAGGAGATCTCCACTGTCAAACACGTAGGTAAGGTCTTCGGGAAGACAGGTCATTGGTGCCCACAACTTCTCTATCACTGTCCGTATAGTTGATTTTGTACCTTTTCTGATAGTTGAAGCATCGAACAGCGCTGGCGGCAATAAAGCCAACTTGTATTCAAAGCAAGATTCAAGGTCGTCTTCAGTGCGAGCGACACACGCAATCCGATGAAACAGCTAGTTCAGATTCACAGGCACGGTCTCACCTCGGACAACAAGAGCTGCAAGAGTGACAACTTTGTCCTTTCGTTGGAGTTTAACTTCGGCGAACGATTTCCCTTCCAGTTTCTTCAAAGTCGCGGTTCCTATCTCCCAAGCTGAGTCGCAGGTCACCGTTTCGTCACGTGTAACACCGGTTGATTAGGACACCAAATTATCCTGAGGTTTGTCGAAAGGAGAATGTATACGTAGCCATTCTGTGAATTTTTCGAGATGCTTGACCTCTCGCCTTTGGCAAGCTTGTCCAAGTTCCACGTGTTGCATAGAATTTAATGGTAAAATTGTTTTTGATGTAGGACATTTATAAAGTACAGGAAACGGCATTAACTTTTAACCGGATGGTAAACATCGGCAAAATAAGCATAAAGGGACAGTTCAAACTGAAACACACATTTTTCGCTTTTATGATTATTTTCTGTGGCGTACCGTTTAAGATAAGTTTTATGGTAAACGTTACCGTAAAGACGATCATTTCGGTCGGCCGGCCGGCGCCACTGCTAAGCAACACAGGGAAGGTGAAGTGGGGGAACGAGAGCGCTCTGACGGCGCAGCGGCAGGGATGTCACTCGGCAACGCGTGGACGGACAGTCCACTCTTAGTTTAATTACATGCGAGCGTAGCGCAAAAAATAATTAATTATTAAAATTAAAAGGAAATATTCCTTTCTCTTTATACATACAATATAAGTAGCTAAGAAAGCGAGTTTTAGAACGAAAAGTTACTGTATTAACAAATTAATTATTGTTTTTTAAAATTATTTATTAGGTTATAAGATGCTATCCTTCTATACAAAAGTGTCAAATGTTTACTTATCATTAAAAAAGGGGCATAGTTGCGCCTACAGAATATGTTTACTTCACCAGTTGCACCGGCTTTGAGAAGCCCCCCTCCTCGGCGCGCCGCTCCTCGAGTTGAATGCGCATGTTTGACAACTTCTCACACCCGTAATTTTTGGTTTACGAAAGTGCGGATTACATATTTTTGTGCGTTTTGATGCGCTTAACAACATTTATTTCAGTACTTTTTTCAATCCCATGACTGTAAAAGGTGAAAAATCGACATTGAACATCAAGATGGCTTTTAACGCTACCCTATGAGATGATGATGATGATGATTGTTGTTTTAAGGGGCCTAACATCGAGGTTATCGGCCCCTATTACCCTATGAGAGTTTGTTTAAGTGATTTATAATAACTATTTCGATTGTTATCTAGGTTAAGTAGTGTCAAAATGATAGCCCGCATTCTGGTAAGTTATCCTGATCAAACCACATGCCCCTATCACCCTTAGGTACCGAGTTATGACGTTCAATGCGATGCTGGATACGAAATCCAAGATGCCGGCATTTTTCCAAGATGGCGGCATGTTCCCTAAGAGGGATTTTTTGGGACTTTTGGTATTTTCATTCAGGCTATTCAAGGAACCTCTCCACCAATTTTTAGCTTGATAAACTAAATTTCCTCACTTTGACCATATTCTGTCTAATATTCCTGCACTATTTAGGCATCGTAGAACTGCCTTACAATTCACAGTGCCAGAAATGAACTCATGTGAGTGAAACTGGTTTCAGGTAGCTGGGGGAGGGGGGTCTAGCACGTGGTGCAATATGGCTAAGGACAAGAACAAGGAAATCCCCGGCTTCCACAGTGAGTTGGACGGGGCGATAACTTATGCACAGTTGCAAGCTGACATACGCTCTGCATGAAGATTAGATAGCTCACAGGTTCTTCCCCGTTGAATAAACACAGAACAAAAATGCAATAAACTGAAGGATCTAGCGTACTGATTTTCAAAAATGTAAATAGTAGGCTATGACTTTTTATGTGCTAATAAGTGAAAAGCAGGAATTTATGTGTTTATAGAAAAAATGCTTAAAATATGTATTTACATAAAAAAATATTTATTTACCTAAAAATCCGAGCCCTAATCATAACAAACAAAAAGTAAACTTTATACTCACCACAGCCATTCATAACTGATGCTGGAAGTGCTGATGACACACATGCTCGCTTATTGCATTACACAGTGATGAATTCGACAGCCCACAGCCCACACATGTGGCCTTCACCGTATCAAGGACACTGTGCTGCCAACTAAACTGGTGACACACCTACTCGCAGCTGCATATAGCCACTGAGGAGAACATTCCCGGGCGCCCTGTAGTGCCCTCTATTGGGAATCAGAAAGGATCCGCGCGAACGTTCACAGCTGTGCCATTTGTCTGTTGACTTGCTCGATGTGAGGTCACTGAGTCTCGTGTGCGTTCGACGTCACTGTGGAGGCCGGGAAAGAGGAACAGCGAGGTGTAGTGCGATTGTTGACTGCGGAAGGAGTAGAGAATCAGGAAGTGAAATCCATGCACGAATGTCTGCTGTGCCCTGAAGAAAGATATTCGTGGCCTTGGATTTGCTTCGGATGCGGAGGTACATGCCTGGGTACAATCATGGTTCCGGAATCAACCATAAACATTTTTCTAAGAAGGCATTGACCGTCTTGTCCCGCAGTAGGATAAATGTATTAACAGTTATGGCGAGTACTTTTGAAATAACACATAGTGTACTTACTTTTTCTATCTGTCTTGTTTTCATTTGACGGAATCTGTCTCGTTTTCATTTGACTGCCCCTTATATAAAGGTGGCTGATGTGTAGGCAATCTGATAACTTATTGCCCATTTGGTCTTGCCCTAGTAGCAGAATGAACTCACGCTAGCAACGTGCTGCGTTAGCTGTCAAACTCCAGCCAATAGGAACCTGTCGGTGCCATCTGTTATTTTTTTTTTTTTTTTTTGCGTATCTCCATTTATGAAAATCTAGGCTTATGAGATCACCTTTTGTCCGTGTGTGTGCGCGTGTGTGTGTGTGTGTGCGTATGTGTGTGTGTGTCCCTCTAATGACTTCTAAACTGCTGGGGCGTTTTCAATGAAACTCATAGCACCATTTCGGCCGACCCCGACCGTGCCCTTCAAATTTTATTACATCTCACCAATCAAACATGGCGCTGTGCGAAATATTTCACCAGCATTCTATACCTCTGAAACTATTACCGATATCACTCTGAAATTTTGTACGATGATAAAGGGCTCTACTAGAAGTTCACCTATGAGACTTTTAAGAACCTGTTAACTACGAAACTAACATGGCGGCCAAGTGAAATTGAAACTTTTAAATAGTCTTTTCTCCCGATGTAACCAACCAAACGCAATGAAACTTGGTACAGCAAATGCTTATAGACATTGTAATGCACTGGCATCTAATTTATTTCAATTGTTTATATAACCTCAAGATGGCGGCTGTGTGAAATGTTTCACCGGCGTTCTATATCTTCGAAACCACAGGGTTATTCAAAATGATTGTCGGGGTTTCGTGAATATTTTGTAGAAACAGTGGACAACATACCATTGTTATTGTTGAAGTAACGGTTGCACTAACTCTCAAAGTTTTGTTCAACATCGATTTAGTACCACGTATAACCACCAGATGGCAGTAACAGCAGTATTTGACAAAATGGCGGTCAGCGGTAAGGAGAAGGCGTTGTGTACTCTCGAATTTCATCAACACCGGTCCATTACCATATTCCAGCGCCATTTTCGTACGTCGTACGGGAAAGACCCTCCCTCCGACAACTATATTCGCAGATGGTATGCGCAATTCGTGAATACCGCTTGCTTGAGTAAAGGAAAGGAAGGTAGGAAGCTTGTAGTTTAACGTGACCGTTAATCTTGAGATCATGAGCCACGGGACCTCCTTTTTACGTGGAATCCGAACCACAGGACATGGCATTTCACTTCGAAAATCTCACATGCATTGACCGGGAATCGAACCAGGACCGCCTTGGTGAGAGGCATACAGCTAGACCGCTGAGCCACCACGCCCCCATTGAGTAAAGGGAAAAAGCCTTGGCCATCCCCGCGTGCCAGAAGCAGACGTGAATCGGATCAGGGACGTTTATCTCCGTAGTCGTAAGAAATCGACTACAATAGGCAGCATGAAACTGCACAACGTTTAATTTCATATTAGCATTGAAGAATTATCAAGAACGATGGATCAGACGAGGAATGGAACATGATCAGATGCTCTTACGCTGGCCACCAAGGTCACCACACTTAACACTGTGTGACTTCTTCCTGTGGGGGTATGTCAAAGATCATGTATTTGTTCCTCCTCTACCGGCGAATATTCTGCAACTGAAGCAGCGTATCCGAGCCGCGTTAGACACATCACCACTGACATGTTGGGGTGTGTGTGGGAAGAGATGGACTTTGGAGTTGATGTGTGTAGGGTGACCAGAGGCGCACATATCGAGCTTTTGTAATGCATGTAAAAGAAACGTTTTGAGTTACAGTACACAATAAAACACGATTCATCTTCCTACGTCAATTGCACTGTGTCTGATAATTTTTGTAACCCCGACAATCATTTTGAATAACCCTGTATTTCCGATATCACCCTGAAATTTTGTACGGTGATAAAGTTAACATAAGTAGGATATATGAAAATAGGCTTTAGTTCTTCACGGAACTACTTGTTTCTTTCTTCCATATTCTGCCGACTGTGCGTCTAGTGATAATTGTTTTCTAAAATCCTTAGTTACCACACGAAACGCTCCAGCCTGAAGCCATACCAGTGGTCATGATGGAAAGTACTGATATCGCGCCAGGAGTTGGCAGTTGGGTTTGAACTGCAGATATCTTCCCGCTCACTGCGTCACGCGCATTCCAAAAACATTAAGTTAGTCACTACTTGTTTAACTCACTCAGCACATTCCTTCTTTCACTGGCTGCGTATCGTGTGCTGCAATAACAGTGATTGGCATGCGCGAAGCCGATATATTTAAGTTTGGAATATGAGGTCCGCGCATGCGTACTGCAAGACCCCCCGCACCCCGTCGCAGCGTGTTGGACTGCCATCTCCTGACGCGATATCAGTACCAGAGTGAACCGTATGTCAGTAATAGTTTGTTGGGGTTTCATTTTGAAGTGTCCGTTCTTCTATTTTTAGCTATTACTTGTCTCGTAAGACTGTGCTAAGTGTGGTGCCATTACGGACCAGTCGCACGTGCTGCGTAGCGAAAGAAAGGGCCATAAGCGAGGAGACGATCTCGGTCGAGTCGGGAAGTGCTCGTAAACAAGCCAGGCTGGAGTTACAAACCCCCTTGTCAGTCAACTGATGGATTGGCTGCTGTCTGTGAGTGTTGTGGCTGATAACGACGATTGGCTGCCATCAAAACTTCAAGGCACCATTTCCCCTTGCCCGTTTCCAGAGTAACAAGGGATTATCTTCAACATGCAGCTACACACATTAGCTCAGTGACCTATAGCAGGGGCGTGATCACGAAGGTTGTCTACTGGGTTCGAACCAGTCATGGGCCGTAAACTATACGCATGTTTTCTGCATGAGTCCACGTGTAATCTAACTAGCCATTTTCTGTGTATACTGAGCTAAGTATGTAAACTATGGTTTAATGAGGAAAAATGCGAAAACATAAGTATTGAACTAAGGCAGGGGTATCCAAACTACGGCCCACGAGCACCACTTTCCAAACCGCTACCACTACTTGCCTTGTAGTTTATTTTGATTACATTGTAAAATTAACATCATCATCATCTTCATTTTCCTTTTTCCAGGTGACACTGGGTGGGGGCAAATATGGTTCCTCTCCACGTTGTTCTGTCGTTCCACCATTCCTCTTCCGACACAGTGTTCCAATCCAGGTTCCGTTTTCTAATACTATTCACCACCGAGTCCATCCAACGCATTCTTGGTCTTCCTCGTCCTCTCTTCCCTGTCATCCGTCGTTCCAGTGCTCGTCTTGGTAGCCTTACTACATTCATCCGTTTGACATGTCCAAACCATCTCAATCTGTTTTGCTCCAGTTTGTCATTTAGTTTCTGTACTCCCAGTTCTTTCCGTATATCTTCATTTCTCACTCTGTCCCTCCTCGTTTTCTGGACCATACTTCTCAGGAATCTCATCTCAACTGATTGTACTCTGCTCTCATCCCTCTTAGTCATTGTCCATGTTTCTGATGCATATGTCATTATAGGAACATAATATGGTTTGTACATAACTTCTTTAGCCTTAATTGGTATATCCTTGTTCCATACTAGTCCCCGTACCTGTTGGTAGAAAGCACTCCCGAGTTGTATTCTTCTACTAATTAACAATACAAGTAAATCAAACAATAATAATAATAATAATACCGTATGGCCTCGGGTGTCGGGTGCAAGCTTTGTTATTTGACATCCAGATTTCAGCTTGCTTGTTTCAGTCTTGAGACATCAAATCCAGAGGTTCTGAGTTTGATTTCCAACTCTGTCAAGAAACTTAATTCTGTTTTCATTCTTGAATATGAGGCTAAAACTGAGAAGGGAATAATGCGACTTCCACCTCAGCCATCCTAGAAGTGGTTTTCCGTGGGTACCCACTTCGCTCCACGCAAATGCTGGGACAGTTCCTAACTTAAGACCACGATTGCTGCCTTCCAAATCCTAACCTCAATCATAATTACACACACTAGCACAGTCATCACAATGTCACAGGTTATCGGGCATATTCCACATACACTCTCGTACTCAGGGCTATACAACTTCTGAATGACTCAACAACTATCGTACTGATTCAGCACATTTGATGACTAAAATGTTCCAAGCCATTAAATGAATTAACAACATCAACTACTACTACAACTACTTAACATTATTTAGCCTTATGACACCCCTTTTCTCCTACTGTGCGATTCCTCTAAATTTGCTGTTTTGATGTAACCCCACAAAAAGAATTTCATCAACATATTACTAATGTGTTTTCCTTGCAATTTTAGAAACCCTGTTTGTTCAATAGTTAAAACCTCGTTCTTTAATAAAAAAGTGTGTAGGCTATATAAATTACTAAGCCCAAACTAACGTGCTTCTCTGTCTGTTTCAGGTGAGTGTTGGAGCCCCCTCCTGTCTGTCTGAGTTACTCTAAGTCCGTTCTAGCAAGAGCTCTGGCTCAATGTGCAAGAGGGGAAGTAGCCGGTCTCATAGGAGATGTAGGAGAACCAGCGACTCTAGGTCAGTGCACGTGTACTCGCATTGCTATTGGCACTGAATGCTGCTGTCCTCACCACTCTGCCAGCCTGCACGAAATGAATCCCATGTCCTCCCATCACTCCACTAAAGACCGCCACCTCGACGATGCACAGTGGTATAGCAAAACTCTTCCTAGAACGACTGATCTGTACACGCAAAATACATTTGAAGAATTAACCCGCAAAACCTTAATTTCTTGAGAACTCTGGTATTTTATTCAGCGTTGCGATTTCATAAATCCTTTCAAAACATTGTTCATTATTTTAACAACTCTGGGGGAAGGGATATAATTATAGCATAAAGAGGAAATAATACTATTATTATTATTATTATTATTATTATTATTATTATTATTATTATTATTATTATTAAATATCCAAAAAATACAGGAACCCTATTTTACCAGAGGTACTTTAGGGTTGTAGATTAAAAACAAAGCAAATACAAATATTACTAACATATACAAAAAAAATTGTTGATGAAAGTGAGAAATTGCCTCTTGAAAATATGGTACAGCGGCTTTGAAAGTTCCAAGTTACAGCTATTAAGGTGGCATTGTAAATAGTATCATTCTTTTTCAAAAACAGGACACTCAAATATAAGGTGATACTCCGATTGAGGCAATTTAGTTTGTTTACAGCTTGATCAAGCTCGTCCACCGAACTACAGGATTCTATGTCTCCCATTACTTTCTGCAAATTTCTTTTGGCAGATAAATGGAAATGATCCCACTTTACATTCTTTGTCTTATAGATGCGAGTTACGTAGTTGGAAGCTTGTACAGTAGGTATTTCTGCTGTATGTTGTAAAGATATCATTATTAAAGCATGATCTGACAGCATTGGTGTATCGCTTACTTTCCAGTCGTAAATAAATGGAAGAAGTGCAGGACTACAGACACGAACGTCTAAATAACTCTGTGAGTTAGAACGTATATATGTTGGTTTATCACCTTTGTTTAAGATAGTTAAATTTTGTGCACTGCAGAAATCGTAGAAAAGTCTTCCACGAGCATCTTCAATGGGACTACCCCAGGAACTAGGCTTCCCTCGTAGGTCTTCACACACACGCTCCAAAAAAACTTAAATCCACATTAATGCCCTGTTTGGAAGCGAAGTACACATTACATACATAAAGTTCCCTGTAGTTAAACGTTGTGCATACAACAACTCTGTCATCAGAACAGTATTGCCCTAAACGGATGACGGTCTTAGATTTTGTAACTATAGCCGCACGAATTAGCTCTTCAGGCGTAATATTGCTTGAAGTATAAATATGAAAGTCTAGTCCGAAGCCAAGAACTTTATTATTTCTGATATTGGGTTCTTGCAAACAGAGAACTGTACTCTCATTATGGTGAAGATTTAAAAGCAGTTCTTGAGTTGGAACCAAAGATTTATGTAAATTTAGTTGGTAAAAGAACAATTCAGCCATAATTAATTTTCGATTTAACGATATTAAATATTTTCTTGTATATCGGACAGTCTAATGATGTAGCTGGATGATGATAATCTACAGTTTCAGGCAGGTTTCTCATAACGTTTCTATGATTTTGAAATTTACAGTTTACGCACTAGTTCTTGCTTCTTGGGCATGTGTTGATATCATGATTATCTGAGCACTGTGAGCAGCACTGCTGCTTTTCACAGTTAGAGGAGAAATGCCCATATCCATGACACTTAAAACAACGAATAATCGAGACATATTCACGGAACTTACATCTGGTGTAACCTACATAGAGCTTCTCACAGCTCTGTATGGCTCGGAAGATAATAGGACTGACTTCGATTACAGCAAATTGCGTGCTGCCATCTCTAGACCGTCGCATGAAACACGTCTTTATATCTTCACAAACATCAGTGATTACTTCCTTAACTACAGCATTCTGCTGTACGATACAATCAACGAGTTCATTCTGAGCCAAGTTAACCTCTAAATCATGAATTATAATGCGCGGATTCTTCTTACGTGGAATACTAGCTTTCAGGTGAGGGTTACTAGTCTCTATGGCATTTGCCATTATATTGCATTCTTTTTCGTTCCTAAGTTCTACAACTAAGCCTTTATTTCTTATCTTTTTAACCCGATTTACTCCGACCTGCAGTGCCCTTGTACTGGTTGTAGATTGCAGCAATTTCAGTGTCTGCTCAGAATCCTTTACTACGGTTGAGTCTTTAGGTGAAATCATTACAACATGTTTAGTGAAACGTCTGGCTGCGTGGCTCAGGGGTAACGTTCTCGCTTGCTGATCCCAAGGTTGCAGGTTCGAAACCTGGCGCAGTCAGCTGGCATTTGAGGGTGCGCAAATGCGAGGGAGCCGTGTCAGTACATTTACTGGCACGTTAAAAATCCCCTTCGGGGCAAAATTCCGGCACCCCGGCGTCTCTAAAAGCCAGTGTAGTTAAAAGGGACGTTAAACCAATAACATTATTATTGTTTAGTGAAACTTACGGGTTGTTGTTGTTGTCGTTGCTGTAGTTGTAGTGGTGGTGGTAGTGTAGGTTGCTGAACCGCATCAGCGTAATAAACCTGGGTTGACGAGTCTTGTTAACTTTTCGTCAGCACTCCTTTGAAGGTGTCCAGTGTCTGTTTTATGGCATCGATGGAAGAAAATAAGTCACCCCAGTTTTTACTTTTGCGTTTGTCCGCATTTAAGGCATTACAAATTACTACTACTAATAATAACATTAATTTTATAATTGTCTCTGCAATAGATCTTGTACTAAAATTATGTACATACTAGCTGCTTACCCGTTCTTCGCACGGGTAAAATGTATTTGTGTCTGTGTATCTTACTCTCTGAACATTTTTATTGTGTTAACCTCAGTACAAAAACTTAGAATCGAAAGGAAAATTTAGGTAGCAAAAAGCAAGAGGGAATATATGCAACCTGCCATGGATACCTGTTTGCCGGGTAGGATGTGGCAGCTCATGCTTCTGAAATACAGTAAACGTAATTTTTGCAACCATTACCACCAAATTGAAACGGTGAATCATTTCGAAACGGCAATAGTTGCATGTTTTTAATTTCAGTTGAATTGGTTGAGTAGTTTCTGTGTAAAAGAGTAGCAAGCAGACACCACTGGACTGTTATACTGTATATTAGTATAGATATTGGAAACACAAACATTTTTTATAGCAGAAATGAGTTTGCAAAGAAGTTCTAATCATAACTGTATTATCCAACTTTCAAAATTTACCGTTGCTTTGAGCTGTTCAGCTTCATTTTCCTCATACTTTATATCCCACGATCATACGAATTTTTCAACTTTTGTATTTTTTAATGCATGTTTAAGTTTCTAGCTACAAATTGTACTTCACTCAGAGCAGCAGGGCTTTAATAATTAGTCTTTTAAAAACCTTTCAAAAATTGATGTTTTCTCCAAATCACCCAGAGTGAAAATTAAATCATAATGCTTAATTACAGTAAGTGATGTTACATGACTGAGATTCAATTTATAGCTTGAGGTTTGACATGCATTTGCCTGATATGCCGAGGAGTCTATCGTCAACACGACTTCGAGATTGGACCTTGCCGGACAACGACCGTATGGAATTCCCAAAATTTATTGAATAATGTTATACTTGTCATGAATTCTAATCACTCTGGATTCCGCTATTCCATGTTAGGGATTATTAAGGATTGAGTTTAGAGAATTTATTTTTTATCTTATCTTACGAACTACTTTTGAGGCTAAGGAAGTCCAATATGTTCAGAATCTAAGCATCGTATTTCAAATTATGCTGGGATTATACGTTTATTAATTTACTTTTAATGTGGATGAGATAATATGCGTGTAAATTATTTTTACAGCAATACTGTTCCTTAATTTGCTGCTATAGTATACACTGACCTATGTACAGGAATAAGTCATTTCTCATTATTCACGTAATTTGTGCTGGATTAAAATCATAAGTATAATTCACTCCACAATTATGATTTTGTCTTCCAATCATTGAATAATTTAAATATTATTTCCTGTGAAGGAGGTAGTTGCAACATTTGAAAAATAATAGAGATAACTATGTGATCACTGCTATAAGACGTCTTGATTACCCCATTAAATAAAAAATAAACACTATCAGGAAAGTAATTGTGAGACTGAGTTCTCGAGAAATAGTGCGTATACATCCCTAGCATGCTCTGCTACGTTATTGTACTCCACAGTACTTTTCGACTAGGTTTACAGAGAGTTAATATTGCACTTGGGTAACATCAGAGAACTATGTTCTAAACATAAGGGAAAAATGAATATACTCTGCGAAATATATTGGCATATAAAGACACCTCCAGGGAAACGCCGGGTATAATAGCTAGTAGTACATAAGCAAGACTCTGTGATTGTGCGGAAGTAACACAACGGAAGAGAGCCAGAGAGTATTTGAAATTATAGAACATCCAAAATTTAAGGCTATGATTCGCCACGATCCATAATTGTTGTTCTTTAACCTCGGGTCAAGAATATTTTCCTTTATGCCAAAAACTGAATTGTTTGAAGGTTATTCTATGTTTTGTCTTTACGAACACGTAGGTATTGTTTGCCATCAAACAGTGTGAGTTTGCTCCACGGAACGCCTCGATCCTTTCCAGACTACTGGGTGCAGTTAACTGTCCTTAGAGAACACTGATAGAGATTATTCGTGCGAGGCAAAAATTGGGATCTCCTCGTCTGGCTCAAATTACCCCCAGGTGACTTCCTGCGATGGTTGTTCTCGCTAAATCACAGGGATCGATATGTGAGCACCTGACCTCCTTCAGGAGCCATCAGCCAGAGTCTTTACTTTGCTTTGTACTGTTAATTCTAACGTTTCTCTTACTTGGAAGATGGAATGTCGGCTTTCGTGGCCAAGTAATTAAACTCCAACAAATCTTGGGGGTTGTTGCTACCCCAGCAATCCCAGGTCATAATCCGTTCACCGAAGAAAAGAGATAAGACTCTTATCATAGAAAATAGAGGACAGACTTTTGGAGGACACCTTGTCCTCTAAATCGTTAATAGTGTAGTACATTGCATTGATTCGATTTTTTATTTGAAGCGCTTGTTGAAGCATGCCCAGAGTAATAAGCAGTACGGCGTGCGCAACGGATATGCGGGCAGTAGATTCATTGATTGATAGATTTTATTTCCACGGCTACACTTAGAGCGCCCTACATATGATAGGAACAGGGCTTAAAACAGAGTAACAAATATTGATGCAGCATGTAGAAAAATGCTATAAAAATCATTGAAATAAAGATAATATCGTATCGTATCATATATCATATCGTATCGTATCATATATACATGTATTATCTCATCGGCGGCTTCGGTGGCGTAGTTGGTAGCATGCTGAGCTTCTATGCCCAAGATAGCGGGTTCAAACCCGGCCGAAGCCGTCGGATTTTTTAAGAGCGTTAAAAATCCCTCAGTATGCCTTCCTTCGGAGGGGAAGTAAAGCCGGCGGTCCCATGTCATAGATTTATGGCATGTTAAAGATCTTTCCACTAATTACACCTGTGTGAAACTAAATTGGATAGGTTAAGAATGTAAACAACGCTCTTAGGTTGCTACGTTCGTTGCCAAGAGCCGACTGCGGTGGCGTCTAGTAGCTAGTTCTGAACTAGGCCTAGTAGTCGTTGACGGTGGCGTTTGGCGGCAAAAGTAGGAACTATTTGAAAATTCAAAGTTGCAGTCTCTACTTGAATTAAAAAACAGATACACACACTAATACAGTCATCACAATTAACACCGGTTATCAGACAGATTCTACACACACCCCAAGTACACGGGGCTACATGACCGCGTTGTCGCAGCCCCTAAACTAAGGAACCAACCAACCAACCAACCATAATATCTCATCAGAAGCAACCCGTTTTAGGTTAGAATGTTGTTGTTTGAGTCTTCAGTCATTTGACTGGTTTGATGCAGCGCTCCATGTCTCCTCAGCTAATCGTTTCATCTCTACATAGCCACCACACCCTACATCCGAGGCAATCTGTTTAACATATTCTAACCTTGGTCTAACCCTACAGTTATTGTCCTCGACCCTTCCTTCCATAACTAAGCTTGATATTCCTGGATGTCTTAGTATGTGTACTACCAACCTATCTCTTCTCTTCATTAGCAGTCACCAGAAACATCTCTACTCTCCCACTCGTCTTAATACCTCTTCGTTTGTAACCCTATCTACCACAAGCCTTTATATTGTACCCGTTCGTCCTGGGGATGCGATGACCCATCTGCTATTACATCGCATTCCTGGAGTTCCAGGACAGAGCGGAGTTAAATGAACCTCTAGTCAAATAAGGAATGTGTCGGAAATTCGGCTGAGTTATCGAAAAAGCAGTGGGTAACACGAGACAAAGTATCTCTAGGGTCGTTACGGGCTTAAGTTTAATAAAAAAAAATTGCAAATATAAATGGGCGCCATCAACTGAACTCCTAGCAAACCACATCCTTTCCGGTTAAGCCTTAATCAAGACAAGGAAAGAAAAAGGAAAATCACACCATCATCAGATCACAACTAAGATAAAACAAATTTATTTCACTTTGATAGTCAGACAGACATTTTAAATATTCATCCTACCTGAGAGCATGGTCGAATGCCAACGTTAAATTGTCATTGTCCAAAAATCGAACCATCTCTTTTCTAATCAAAAATATTCCATCGACATAGAACAAGAAAAATCTCTAAAGTTCTCTTGGGTTCTCAGGATCACTGTAGCACTATGTCTTTCGTCACTGACATTTGTGATACCTGAGACCTAATTTCTCTTTAATTTAACATCATCAATGTGGATTTGAAAAAATTATTAATCTTTCTAAACATACACATTATTATAATCACATATTTTAAATATCACGTATTTTATGACTTGCATGGCATAATTTAAATGTTGAACACGTTAGTAAAATGCTCCTAAACATCGAATAATTAATTTACACTATTTACATTGTCATTGCAAATTGCTTGTTTGTGAATTACAGAAAATCCATTGCTCATTGGTCATCATCATCATTATCAATGTTAAATATTTCTCACATTAATTCTCATTTCAAAATTCAACATATTCCTGTCAGAATCATTAACTCATCACCATTAAATCATTTAAATGAAATTTATTATCATCACTTCATTATACTTTCTAATTATTCACACAATCTTATTTTATCATCTTCTTCAAATTGAATCATCTTAAATCATCAATACAAATTGTTTAATTCCTCAACTCAAGTTGCAATTCCTTTAATTCATATCTCAATTAAATTTATTTTAATCCATATAAATTCATTAATCATCATCTTCTTTAATTAATTATCACCTTCTAATTCAGTTATTCATCATCTATCCAATCATCTATTAATTTATTTAAATCAGTTTATTTATTCAATCTTTAATTCATCCATCTATTTAATTCATTGATTTATTCCAAAATTTAATTTATCAACTTATTTAAATTTTATTCTTCTGGTTATTTAGATTTTTATTATTTCATCTAGTCATTCTGATTTTTATTTCATTAGGTCAGATCATTAATATGCTTAAATTTCAGATTATTATTTCATTAATTATTATTATCAGAAAATCTTGTATTATCAACTTTATTTATTTGTTTAATTTCCTAACAAATTGTTTAATGTGGGTTATAAAACGTTGTCTTACAGTTTTATCACTTCCAAGTTATATCTCGTATTTAATTATCATGCCAAAAAATATTATTGCCTTCACGACATCACGTTGGATCTGACTATCCACAACGACATTATACATCCTCACTTCTTCAAATATCACATTTGAATACCATAATTATTCCACAAAACTCCATAAACATTCAGCACATACAGCATGAATCTCAACAATTACGCTAGACTGGGTTCGACAACCTCATGTCTGCCTCAAAATACATTAGCAATATTGCAACTATCACTTGGCAACTTCCACAAAATGCCTATCACAAACTTCACTTAACCATGTTGCATGATCTACAAAAAATATATAGCTGGCTTCAAATTATCAACGCACACAATCTCCAATAACTGTAATTAATCTGATCACATCTAGACAACTTCTTAAACAATTGGAAAAATATTACCTTAGTAATTCAAGATCTGCTTTCAAATAGCATAAATTCTCTTACAATTCTCATAATTCACATCACTGAAAAACACCAATGTGCTATAATCTCTCATATCAAAATCTGCAATACTGATCTGCCTTAAAATAAATCTGACCATTAATGATTCATCTTACAAGATTCAATTACTTTAAATCCTTCTCAAAGGTATCAAACACAATTATAAAAATCATCAAAAGCATCAGCTGTACCAGCTGTTAAACTGAAAGTACTCTCGAAAGAGTATAGCAACAAAATATTGGATTGGCAAACAAGAATTACAAATGTAACCCTGCTAACATTTATCTTTACTTTATTTAACAAAATTTCGACTGATATGTGACTAGTAGTTCCTTGTGTAATTCTCTTACAATCTCATGTACACTCGGATGATAAAAATGAGTCCCTCAATGGCAAGTAAGATGAGTAACCACCGTACAATCGTATAAATACGAAAGACCTCGCCTCGTTGACTAACATGATAGTGCCCTGAACGATGGGTAAGATGAGTAACCACCATACAATCGTATAAATACGAAAGACCCCATCTCGAAGACTAAATGAGTGAATGTACCAGATCGGAATCAACAAGTCTCTAGTTGTCATATAAAAGCGATATTCATTCACTAAAGTGAATAACATCTTAATATCTCCAAACAATCCAATGGAAAAAATCCCTACTGATGAATAATACACACTCGCTAGTATGCAATGAACTGACGAAGTAATTTTGATAATCAATTGCAGATCACGAGTTCGAAATACTCGTCACACAAAAAAACTATTCATGAAAACTATCCTTACTGGAAAAATGTCTAAAAGACCAGACATCTGCTTAATAAAGCCAACCAATGGTGAGAATTTCGTATAATGATGCCTGCCATATCACATGGTCACGCCATATTCTAGCAAAATTTCGAAGCATATAAAGTCAAAGCCATGTCTAAATAATCGTATCACTCCTATTAGAAAAATATACATGTGTGCCCAGTATTCATGAAAATAATCGTATCAGACAGTTATAACTCTTACAGTACCTTTTCATAATCAGCTGTTATTAAATTTCAAAGATCGTCGATTTTCCTTATGTAATGAATTTCTCGAAAGATCGGCGTGAATATCATTCCACCCACGCAATGACGATTGCCTTCAAATCCCAAGTGAATCAGCTGGTGGACCTCCTTCTCGTCAGGAATCGAATCCATCGCTCTGTGGTGCCATCGCGTCTCTGTCTGCGTTTACTCCGACATGATGAACTTCTGGTTATCCATAGCGGATACTGTCCAAATCTTCACGAAAAAGTTCATAGAAACAGCGGACCCCCTATTCCTCTTCTACGTTACGCCACTGTTCCATACAATGTTCGGTTTGAGTGTTGAAAGTTCAATCTCCAATAACTGCTAAGTCTCACTTTCATAAAATAAAATTTTATATGAGAGTGTCTAAGTTTATGAAACACCCTGTAGCTGTGTTCATACTCGGTAATTCATAACACTTCATAAGAAAGAATTGCATTAATGCACGAGCTAATGTTCATCAGTGCATATGCTTAAAACATTTCATTTGCTTAAAATTGTTAATGTTACTTGGAATGCGATATGAAATGCATAGTCGTAATGTCATTGAAAAACTATGTTCATTCGAAGTTCACAGTTGCAGTATCTCGTAACTATCTGCTTGTATAATTCAAATGCTGAATAAACGTTCCAACTCAATGTCGTAATGAAGTTCAGCTTCTGTCATAATGCTTGCGTATATAATTGGAAATAACCCGCTCGCCCCTACTGCAATGCTAGAATCATCTCCGCCTAAAGCTGGCCTCGCCATGTCGCTCTACTATGCTGTTCTGCGTTTCCAAATGCAGCTTGTAATAAAGTTCTCCAACCACTATCGCAATGCTGTTCTAAAACCCCGGCCTTCTCATGCCTGCTTGACCCGTACAGCTGGTTCTGTAACCGGTCTTCACGCTGCCTACCGCGGGTGTCCGCCCGGCTCAATGACCTACTTTTCGTTCGCTGCTTAGTGAAGTTAAAACTGTCGCTTTCACTTTCCGTGACAAAAGCTGCTCACCGCGCGACTTTTACCATGCGCTCGGCATATGTCCCACTCAGCTCGCTGTCTGAATTCAACTGCCGTGCTAACTGTACTTGACTCCTCTGCTTACGGAGCTCGACTGCTTGGCTCACTGAGCTCAACTGACTGTCTCTAGACTGCTTTGACCTGAACCTCCCTGGCGCAGTCACGTGACGTCCTCCCCACCTCTGTGCTCTTGCGTCACAAATATAATCTCGAACCCCCATCATCTCGGCTATTAAGTTATAAAATAACTTAAGGGTTATCTGACTTCCTTCAAATTATTACCATGTATAATGCTTGTTATATCTTCTCTTCTAAGATGTTTAAATACCATGTTCCATATAGATCTTAATAAAGCTTCATATTTCCATCCATAATTCCATCTGCTTGACTGCGGTCGGTGCCTTCTTAATCCTAGACCTTCTACGTCATCCTGACATTCCTCTTGACTCGATCTGAGCGCTATCTTTTCTTAACTCTTCCCATAATCTCAACTACGGCTTAATGTCTGCTGGCGTAGCCGATAGCCTCAACTAGGTATCGGGTACATCTCTCCCGTACATCTCCTTTTTTTAAATCAGGATTGAGAAAAAAAAATACACTCTCAGGCATTCTATATATAACACATGTACACGATAGCTCTACAATCCACTTATTCAGCATGATGGTACTTTCTGACTCTCAACAACGATGATTGACTTCCAATGATTAGCATCTTGATTCTGTATTACTTTGACGTCTATTTCTTCCTTCACTACTCGTGCTTGCTCGATTGACATCTCTGACTGTCTCCTCGGGTGGTGTATTAGGCTGTCTACCTTCTTGCCTCGATCTCTCATATTCACGATTATCTCGTCTTTCATTTGGCTCATTTCTTCGGCCATCCTGCCTGTCGTTCCGATTATACCGTTGACCTTGGCTCCAGTTGTTTCTACCACGATATCTATTGTTGTATCGATTCCTATCTTGATATCTGGAATTCTGATTATAATTTCTGTATCGGCTGTCTCTTGCTTCCTGATCGTATGGCCTCTCATATGGTCCTCTATATCGATCATTTCCACGAACGTTACGGATGTTTCCTCCATTTCCTTCGTTCCTTCTGTTTTCCCAGGAATCTCTTCTGTCCGTCTGAGCTGCGTTATCAACGACTACCGCATTCACCTCTTGCGTGTTTCGATTGTCGTTTCTTGCATTTCTAGGCGTAACTTGAGCGCTTGTATAGTCTAATCGCCGTAAAATGTCGTCATAGTGCTCAAGTGTGTTTGCTCCCGACGCTATGAGTGATCGCTGTACCTCAATCGGTAACTGTCTCGCTATAGCTTGCAAAAGCTCTTCTTCTGGCAATGGAGGAATCAGAAACTGTAATTTAGCCAATTGTGAAGTAAAATAATTGGCATAATGCGTCGGATGTGACGTAGAATAACGCTTCGAGTACATTTATGCTCTTACGTTCAGCTGATCCTCTGCACTCCAAAATCTCCTTAAGAATGCTATGGCAAATTGCTCCATATTCGCAAAATTGCTTCTGAATGCTCTAAACCAAGTTAACGCAGGCCCGTCTAAGGCGCGTTCGACTATCCTTAGTTCTCTCTCCTTGGCTACTCTATGTTCCGCCATGTAGTCTCGAATATCTCGCAGAAATTCGACTGGTGTGACTCCTGTATTTCCAGAAAACTTCCTCGGCTTGTCATCCAGATTTCTGATAATGGTAACTGGACCTGAGTATCGTTCACTTGTACCCAACGTACTCCTATTCGAACTCGGATTATCCTGAGGGGTTGAACTTGCCCTTTCGAATGTCACATTCGGTTGCGTTTGACGGTCTTCTCCCATGCTAACTTCTTGATTACTCATACTGCGGTCTATCGCTGTCTGATTTATCGATATTTCCCCTGGTGTAATATTTTGACTTGAGAAACTATTAATCATAGATTCTAGTTTAGTTATCCTATCTTCTGCCAATTTCTCTACGGTCTTGACCTGAGTCTTCAACTCATCTAACGACGTAACATTCTGCGTTTTGTTACTCGCGTCTAAATCGTTTTTTCAACTTATCTATCTTGTCTTCGCATGTATTCTTTACTGACGCGACTTGTTCCTTTAACAGATCAACATCTGTCCTAAATAGAGTTGAATCTATCTTCATCGCTTCCTTGTTCTCCGTAAATCTCGCTTCTAAGTTTGCCATAGCTGCGATTAATTTCTCATCTAATCCTGCACGTTTTTCTTTTGCTTCGGCATCGACCTCACTATACCGTTCTTCCACGATTGCACCGACTCTATTTTTGAATAAAGCTAAGTTTTCATTAACCTTTTGCTCTATATCATCATCCATTTTCCTAATATCTTTCTGCAATTGATTCTCTAATGATTTTAAATTAGAATTAACCTCTCCTAAGACTTCCTCTTTAATGGTTCCAATTACTGACTTTAAATCTTTAATCTCATTACCTAGATTCATCTCTAGACCTTTGATTTTAGTTTCGAAAGATACTTCGGTAGACCACTCTTGAATTTTGCCTACATCTGCCACTAAACCATCGATGTCGAATCTCAACTTCGATACATCCGATTTAATGTCTTTCTGTATAGACATAACGTCTCTTCTTAAAGTAAGAATGTTTTCTTCTCCTCTACTTTCTAATTCAATAATATTCTTTCTTAATATTTGAACATTTTCCTCTCCTTTCATATTTACTGCAATTATATCTAATTGTAAAGTCTTAAGCATTTCATTATTCTTTAAAGTTAATCTATTCTCTAACCTAGTTAACTTGTTTTCCAATTCAGTGTTAGATTCTTCACTACGAGCTTGTAATTTCTCTTCCAATGATTTAAAATTATCCTTCAAGTTAGCTTCACTAGCTTTCAAATGACTTTCAGTACTAGTCTGTAATCTAGTCTCTAATGACTTTAAATTATCTTCACTATTTGACTGTAATAATTTTAAATTTTCTTCATTACTAGTCTGTAATCTAGTCTCTAATGACTTTAAACTGTCGTTCAGATTGCCTTCGTTACTAGCCTGTAATGCTTGCACATTTTCTTTACATCTAGCTTCTAACCTAGCTTCTGAACTATTTATCTGTTCTTTAACTTCCGTTTCCATTTTAGAAATAGTTTCTGCAATACCAGACATACCACTCTGTAACTCTCCTAACACCTTAGCTAAATCTTCCGGCAACATGATTATATTTTCAATAGACGTTTTACTCAGAGACGTTAGACAACAACACATCACAATGTCTCAATTCCTGCATTCACTTGGGTATGAGAAAAATGACTTATAACATGATATAATACTAATACGATTAACATGAACACTGGAATGGACACACAAGTATATTGTCTGACTATGTTTAATAAATTTTATAACACCATTAAATGAACTTGAGATCAATCTCTCAGTAATCTAAATCTGATGTGATTCCATAGAATAAACAAAATCGAAGCCCCACAGGTGGGTAAAGCCAATTCTCCCTCTCTCTCTGTACCCGTTCGTCCTGGGGATGCGATGACCCATCTGCTATTACATCGCATTCCTGGAGTTCCAGGACAGAGCGGAGTTAAATGAACCTCTAGTCAAATAAGGAATGTGTCGGAAATTCAGCTGAGTTATCGAAAAAGCAGTGGGTAACACGAGACAAAGTATCTCTAGGGTCGTTACGGGCTTAAGTTTAATAAAAAAATATGCAAATATAAATGGGCGCCATCAACTGAACTCCTAGCAAACCACATCCTTTCCGGTTAAGCCTTAATCAATACAAGGAAAGAAAAAGGAAAATCACACCATCATCAGATCACAACTAAGATAAAACAAATCTATTTCACTTTGATAGTCAGACAGACATTTTAAATATTCATCCTACCTGAGAGCATGGTCGAATGCCAACGTTAAATTGTCATTGTCCAAAAATCGAACCATCTCTTTTCTAATCAAAAATATTCCATCGACATAGAACAAGAAAAATCTCTAAAGTTCTCTTGGGTTCTCAGGATCACTGTAGCACTATGTCTTTCGTCACTGACATTTGTGATACCTGAGACCTAATTTCTCTTTAATTTAACATCATAAATGTGGATTTGAAAAAATTATTAATCTTTCTAAACATACACATTATTATAATCACATATTTTAAATATCACGTATTTTATGACTTGCATGGCATAATTTAAATGTTGAACACGTTAGTAAAATGCTCCTAAACATCGAATAATTAATTTACACTATTTACATTGTCATTACAAATTGCTTGTTTGTGAATTACAGAAAATCCATTGCTCATTGGTCATCATCATCATTATCAATGTTAAATATTTCTCACATTAATTCTCATTTCAAAATTCAACATATTCCTGTCAGAATCATTAACTCATCACCATTAAATCATTTAAATGAAATTTATTATCATCACTTCATTATACTTTCTAATTATTCACACAATCTTATTTTATCATCTTCTTCAAATTGAATCATCTTAAATCATCAATACAAATTGTTTAATTCCTCAACTCAAGTTGCAATTCCTTTAATTCATATCTCAATTAAATTTATTTTAATCCATATAAATTCATTAATCATCATCTTCTTTAATTAATTATCACCTTCTAATTCAGTTATTCATCATCTATCCAATCATCTATTAATTTATTTAAATCAGTTTATTTATTCAATCTTTAATTCATCCATCTATTTAATTCATTGATTTATTCCAAAATTTAATTTATCAACTTATTTAAATTTTATTCTTCTGGTTATTTAGATTTTTATTATTTCATCTAGTCATTCTGATTTTTATTTCATTAGGTCAGATCATTAATATGCTTAAATTTCAGATTATTATTTCATTAATTATTATTATCAGAAAATCTTGTATTATCAACTTTATTTATTTGTTTAATTTCCTAACAAATTGTTTAATATGGGTTATAGAACGTTGTCTTACAGTTTTATCACTTCCAAGTTATATCTCGTATTTAATTATCATGCCAAAAATATTATTGCCTTCACGACATCACGTTGGATCTGACTATCCACAACGACATTATATATCCTCACTTCTTCAAATATCACATTTGAATACCATAATTATTCCACAAAACTCCATAAACATTCAGCACATACAGCATGAATCTCAACAATTACGCTAGACTGGGTTCGACAACCTCATGTCTGCCTCAAAATACATTAGCAATATTGCAACTATCACTTGACAACTTCCACAAAATGCCTATTGAGCCGATTGGTTTCGACTCACAATACTTCGCCGCCGCCGCCGCCCCCCTTATGCCCCGCCGCCCCCGCCACCGCCCCCATGTGACCCCCCCCCTTCTTCTGTCGGCGCACCTGGTCATTAATGTGACAAATAATAATTTCTAAATCAACAGGAAGAAAGACAGAAACAATTTAAAATACCATTATATTTTAATGGAAAATATATTAGCAAATTATTCCGGTCTACATTGATTGAATGTAGCCATTGTTGACTGTTTTGTGCATTGTTGAGATTTCTAAATTTGGCGCTCTCTAATTAAATTAACATAAGACTGGATAGCCAATCAGTGGTTGACACATCTGTGCTGATTGTGTCGCCAAACTAACTCTAGTTCTGAAACTTGATTCGGCCATAAGGGTCTCAGAGACAAATTAAATCATGAGGTTGGCAATGTAAGTTGTGCCGGCCGATCTTCAGTTGTTTACTGGTTCAAAAAGGAGATCTGCACATGCGCAAGATGGCTGCCAGATTGTTATGAAGCCAAGCCAAGCTTGGAAGAAAGACTTCTCAATGTGATTCTGTAGAGGCAAGACGTTCTGGGGTGGCCTGTCTCGGAGCCACTGCCGAAATAATTAAAACTACATCATGTGAAATTCTATAAAGGACGTGAGTGGCAGCTTCGGGCCATATTCTTTAGGCCATACCAAAGGTAAAACTGTTGTTTATTAAAATGTGGGAACTTGTTGCTGACCGGCAAAAGATTGCAGCATTCCGGACAAATATTGATACTGCTTAGCTTAGCTTGTTGAGGGCAAGTGGCGTTTGTCCCTCGCGCTGCACATTTATGATATAAACTTTAGTTTCCTTTGGCTTGTTACGAGCATTTCTTGATTAAGATATTTTGTTTATTTATGTGTGCAATTTCTTTCTTAATTATTTAAAGTGGGCCCATGATGTTTTATTTACTCATTTACTGTAATTTTGTTAGGGAACAAGCCTCTTAAAATGTAGGGTGCAGCGCATGCGTAGGCCAAGGGATCTGAAGATTGAACATTCCCGTTAAAATTAATAATACTGATTTCGATCTTTTGGTAACAAGAAAATAATAACTTAAAGTTTTAAAATGTAATTGTCAGGATTTTGGTTATGGGAACCAGATAGTTTAAAATGACAAACGGCCCTTTGTTTTTCGTTTGTCATAGATGGCATAAGCTTGGTTGGTTAAAATGGCCGCAGAAGCACAGCATCCATGCTGTTTATAAATGCATCTTGAAATGGAATTTGAAACTATGTTATGAAGCATCTCTTGGTTGTTAAAGATATTTTAGTTTCGGCTATTATTTAGAAAGTGTTTTAAAGGAAAGAATAATTCATTAGTGAAATGTAGTCACAAAATGTGGCCAGTTGATAAATGCGACGTTGCCATTAATATTGGGATAAATGTTGGCCTCCCCTTTCTGAAACGCAGGAGTGTATTTAAGTGTTCCCTCCCTTGGCCTTTCGGCATTGTACTTCACTTCCCTTTTGAAATATATTTATTTTTACCTACTGCTGTTCGAGTCCATGTTTTAATTGAGCGCATAGAATAGTACTAGGTTAATCGTCTTCAGGCCACTTTGGCCTCGGGTAACCAAACCCAGCCTTCCCCTGTACACCTATCACAAACTTCACTTAACCATGTTGCATGATCTACAAAAAATATATAACTGGCTTCAAATTATCAACGCACACAATCTCCAATAACTGTAATTAATCTGATCACATCTAGACAACTTCTTAAACAATTGGAAAAATATTACCTTAGTAATTCAAGATCTGCTTTCAAATAGCATAAATTCTCTTACAATTCTCATAATTCACATCACTGAAAAACACCAATGTGCTATAATCTCTCATATCAAAATCTGCAATACTGATCTGCCTTAAAATAAATCTGACCATTAATGATTCATCTTACAAGATTCAATTACTTTAAATCCTTCTCAAAGGTATCAAACACAATTATAAAAATCATCAAAAGCATCAGCTGTACCAGCTGTTAAACTGAAAGTACTCTCAAAAGAGTATAGCAACAAAATATTGGATTGGCAAACAAGAATTACAAATATAACCCTGCTAACATTTATCTTTACTTTATTTAACAAAATTTCGACTGATATGTGACTAGTAGTTCCTTGTGTAATTCTCTTACAATCTCATGTACACTCGGATGATAAAAATGAGTCCCTCAATGGCAAGTAAGATGAGTAACCACCGTACAATCGTATAAATACGAAAGACCTCGCCTCGTTGACTAACATGATAGTGCCCTGAACGATGGGTAAGATGAGTAACCACCATACAATCGTATAAATACGAAAGACCCCATCTCGAAGACTAAATGAGTGAATGTACCAGATCGGAATCAACAAGTCTCTAGTTGTCATATAAAAGCGATATTCATTCACTAAAGTGAATAACATCTTAATATCTCCAAACAATTCAATGGAAAAAATCCCTACTGATGAATAATACACACTCGCTAGTATGCAATGAACTGACGAAGTAATTTTGATAATCAATTGCAGATCACGAGTTCGAAATACTCGTCACACAAAAAAACTATTCATGAAAACTATCCTTACTGGAAAAATGTCTAAAAGACCAAACATCTGCTTAATAAAGCCAACCAATGGTGAGAATTTCGTATAATGATGCCTGCCATATCATATGGTCACGCCATATTCTAGCAAAATTTCGAATCATATAAAGTCTATCGCTCTGTGGTGCCATCGCGTCTCTGTCTGCGTTTACTCCGACATGAACTTCTGGTTATCCATAGCGGATAATCGTATCACTCCTATTAGAAAAATATACATGTGTGCCCAGTATTCATGAAAATAATCGTATCAGACTGTTATAACTCTTACAGTACCTTTTCATAATCAGCTGTTATTAAATTTCAAAGATCGTCGATTTTCCTTATGTAATGAATTTCTCGAAAGATCGGCGTGAATATCATTCCACCCACGCAATGACGATTGCCTTCAAATCCCAAGTGAATCAGCTGGTGGACCTCCTTCTCGTCAGGAATCGAATCCATCGCTCTGTGGTGCCATCGCGTCTCTGTCTGCGTTTACTCCGACATGATGAACTTCTGGTTATCCATAGCGGATACTGTCCAAATCTTCACGAAAAAGTTCATAGAAACAGCGGACCCCCTATTCCTCTTCTACGTTACGCCACTGTTCCATACAATGTTCGGTTTGAGTGTTGAAAGTTCAATCTCCAATAACTGCTAAGTCTCACTTTCATAAAATAAAATTTTATATGAGAGTGTCTAAGTTTATGAAACACCCTGTAGCTGTGTTCATACTCGGTAATTCATAACACTTCATAAGAAAGAATTGCATTAATGCACGAGCTAATGTTCATCAGTGCATATGCTTAAAACATTTCATTTGCTTAAAATTGTTAATGTTACTTGGAATGCGTTATGAAATGCATAGTCGTAATGTCATTGAAAAACTATGTTCATTCGAAGTTCACAGTTGCAGTATCTCGTAACTATCTGCTTGTATAATTCAAATGCTGAATAAACGTTCCAACTCAATGTCGTAATGAAGTTCAGCTTCTGTCATAATGCTTGCGTATATAATTGGAAATAACCCGCTCGCCCCTACTGCAATGCTAGAATCATCTCCGCCTAAAGCTGGCCTCGCCATGTCGCTCTACTATGCTGTTCTGCGTTTCCAAATGCAGCTTATAATAAAGTTCTCCAACCACTATCGTAATGCTGTTCTAAAACCCCGGCCTTCTCATGCCTGCTTGACCCGTACAGCTGGTTCTGTAACCGGTCTTCACGCTGCCTACCGCGGGTGTCCGCCCGGCTCAATGACCTACTTTTCGTTCGCTACTTAGTGAAGTTAAAACTGTCGCTTTCACTTTCAGTGACAAAAGCTGCTCACCGCGCGACTTTTACCATGCGCTCGGCATATGTCCCACTCAGCTCGCTGTCTGAATTCAACTGCCGTGCTAACTGTACTTGACTCCTCTGCTTACAGAGCTCGACTGCTTGGCTCACTGAGCTCAACTGACTGTCTCTAGACTGCTTTGACCTGAACCTCCCTGGCGCAGTCACGTGACGTTCTCCCCACCTCTGTGCTCTTGCGTCACAAATATAATCTCGAACCCCCATCATCTCGGCTATTAAGTTATAAAATAACTTAAGGGTTATCTGACTTCCTTCAAATTATTACCATGTATAATGCTTGTTATATCTTCTCTTCTAAGATGTTTAAATACCATGTTCCATATAGATCTTAATAAAGCTTCATATTTCCATCCATAATTCCATCTGCTTGACTTCGGTCAGTGCCTTCTTAATCCTAGACCTTCTACGTCATCCTGACATTCCTCTTGACTCGATCTGAGCGCTATCTTTTCTTAACTCTTCCCATAATCTCAACTACGGCTTAATGTCTGCTGGCGTAGCCGATAGCCTCAACTAGGTATCGGGTACAATATTAAAGGGGTCTTCCAGTGGATGGGGACTTGACACAACGGTGAGGGTAAGTTTTTGTGTGACGTATATTGCGTTTTGTCTACGAAGTTTCAATTTTATTTTCCCGTCAGGAAGTACACGTTAGGTAACTTTAGTTTGATAGCACATTTTAACAAATCATTTTTCTTTGTCGACAAACAGTATCCAAGCCCCTAACCATTGCAACAGTAGCTCAATTGATAAAGTCTGGTTATTAATACCGAAGACCGTTCAAAGAATGGGTACTTCTGCTAGTAATACCATAAAATTCGTTGCATACATCAGTTACAATACAAATAATATTAATCACAGTGGTTTGATGGATACGAACCTGGATATGCTGCTGTCCTTGAAATAATTATGGTAAACTTCCTGGTGAGAATGAAGACTAATACCGGTTTAACTTGCACTTGGGGAATTACCCGTACTTGCAAAAGTACGCAAAATGTGGTTACAACCATCACAAGAATCATTGAAATTCGTCGGCTAGAATGTCAGAAGTAGCATATTTTCGAAAGGGCCGAACTTTCCATAACATAAATGAATAAAATGCCAAATAATCCGTCACTTCAGGGATGATTTGCAAAAGTTGGCGACAGAAGAATTCGATTGCAGTAAGGAGTATTAATTCGCTTGGCTGGTATGACAGAAAAAGTCTTTTGAATATATGATAGTCTTAGGTTTAGAACATATAGATTATTTGTCTGTATTTATAATAATAATGATAATAATAATGGAAGTAAATAACTGTTCAAAGTGCAGCGTGATGGTGCAGTGTTCAAGCTGCTTGGCTCTCACAAAACCTGACCGGGTTCAATTCCCAATCAATGCATGTGGGATTTTTGAAATGAAGTATCGCGTCTTGTGGTTTGAATCCCACGGGAAATAGGAGGTCCCGTGGTTCATGATCGCGAGATTAACGGTCACTCAAAACTACAAGCTTCCTTCGTTTTAACTTTTCAAATTTTTTACTACAGTTTAGTGTTCCTTAATTATCTTGGCTTTCTGTAAGAGAAGGCCATATAACCTTAACAACGACTGGAATACGATGAATGGATTAACCTAATGAATCTATAATTGTATCGGTCATTGTTAGAAGTCACTAAGTCAATTTTTGTCGAAATTGAGATTTCCATGGATACGAATAGTATGAATGAAGACGCATCTAGCTATGTTAAAAGGAACTAAGTCTGCCCGTTCAGTATGCTGTATCACTACTAGCTGAATTTAACGTTCCGTGTTAAAGAGAACTAAGCCGTTGACTTAGTTCCAGACTTGATTGCTTCTATTTCACCACTACTGCATTGCTAGTGTTGAAAAGGGGTCTATAAATCTGTATATTTGTCATAAAAATGAACTAACTACTTTTTAAAAATCTAATTCATTGTTAAAGGGAACTAAGTCATACATTTCTTTTTCTATTTTCTCCCTTTTTAAGGATAAATCAATACAAATAGACATCTCTAGAACAGTATTATTGCGGGCAATGATTCTTACACGTGACAGCAACTATGCTTTTCAATTAAGTGAGAGAAACGGTTTTTGTCAATTATCTCAATTCTTACAAAAATGACTTAGTGCCTTCTAACAATGACCGATTCAATTATAAGATCGGCCTTGTCAAACACTAGAAGGTAGTTTACTAATTAAAATGTACGTACATGTTGCGTTGTTACATTGATAACTTTTTCAGCGTGAGAAAATCTTGGAAAATTATAGCAACAAAGAACCAAAAAGAAAATGAATATCCTTACAGAAATTCATTAATTTAAAACATTAATTGAATGGACACAAAAAAGGAATAATAAAAACATAATATTATAAATCAATTTATGTACGACCCTGACTATTATATGTCAGAAAACTGTATCATAATGATGGTCATTATAACACTATTTTTCATTATGAAACAGTTTCTCCCATCAATCACAGCCCAAGAAACAGTTGCATGACCAATTAGATAAGGTTAGCATCGCACCCGCGCAGAGTTCCAAGGCCTTCTAAATTAAATTTCACTGCGTTGCCTAGTGTCATAGTGGGGTGATCGTGGAGGCCATGGTCGAACACATGGCATTCTCTGCGTCCCATGCGCTCTGTACAGTACATAAAACTGGCGAAATCTGGACAGATATTTATGAAAATTTATCTTCGAACATAAAATAGTAATAATAATTATCGTCGAACATGAACAGTCGTATGGAAATTATAAAACTTGCATACGCTCGTTTTATAAACATACTCGTGTCTTAATTATTGCCATTATAGGCTCGTTGCATAATGTACTAGAACCTTTTTGTGTCCATTCAATTATTTTAAATTACTAAATTTCTGTAAGGACATCCATTTTTCTCTTTTGTTTCTTTGTTAATATAATTTTCTAAGATTTTCTCACGCTGGAGAAGTTATCAATGTAATAACGAAACATGTACGTATATTGTAATTAGTAAACTACCTTCTAGTGTTTGACAGGGCGGATCTTATTATTACAGATTAATATTCAGTCGACTCGGTAATAGCTCTACCATCTTCATAATGCATGAAGTCAGTTTTCAGTGTTGCCTTAGTAAACAAACGTTTGGTGCTTATCAGTCGGTCAACACGGTTATACCCAAATGAGATGGGTTTTCCACTAAACTTGAAGAAAATTACATGAGATTAATAAATACACTTGGATGACCAGTTTCGATCGTCAGTGTATCTGATGATGATCGCTTGACGATCGAAACTTGTCATCCAAGTGTATTTATTAATCTGATGTAATTTATTTTAGAATTAGGGAATAACCCATCTTATTTGGGTACAAACGTGTTGACCGATTTTTTTTTCGTGTAGCCTCCTGAGAGGCCGAGTGCAGGTCTTTCAAGTCGACGCCCGTGGGCGACCTGCGCATCGGGATGAGAGATGGAATGGATGAAGATGAATGAAACTGGGCAAGGATGTGGAAGGAAGCGGCCGTGGCCTGTCAGAAGGTACCGTCCCAGCATTTGCCTGGTGTTGAAAATGGGGAAACCACGGAAAACCATTTCAAGGACGGCCGACGGTGGGGCTCGAACCCACGCGTCTACCGAGTCAGCAGAGAGCTTGGCCCCATGACCTAATGCCGCGCTTTAGCGAGCATAGCCACTGCTGTCGGTGTTGACCGACTGAAAAGCACCAAACTTTTGTTTATCTTCATAATGGTTAATGTCTATACATTTTATTTTAACCTAATAATAATAATAATAACCCCTGGCTCTACGGCCCGTGAAGGGCCTAGGCCTACCAAGCAACAGCTGCCCAGCCATTTGGCCAGCAGATATTGGGGTGACGCGTGATCAGCGCATCGGGTCCCCTCGGCCGTTAATCTTGGTTTTCGTGATCGGGGCGCTGCTGCCTCACTGTCAGACAGCTACTCAATTGTCCTCACGAGGCTGAGTACACCCTGTACTAGCACTGACGTCAGTTTCTAAAATCCCTGACGGAGCCGGGAATTAAACCCGGGGTCTCCGGGTGAGAGGGAGGCACACTACCCCAACACCACGGGGCCGGCATTTTAACGTAATGTTACAAGTAAATAAGATAAGAACACAGGTAATCACAGGAGCTCGAGATGATGTTTAGTAGACGTAGATGCAACATTATGTGTACGTAATGCCGTGAATTCTTTGTCGGTTGTTCCTCTGAATTAATGAAATGTGCTACCAGTTCACTGCTGAAAGCGAACCCTGCTTGTATAATGGGTTCATATTTCACATGATTGCCCTTCCCCAGTTTGAATTTTAAAACCGCGACTGAGTTATATTCCCTGCTGCATTATGTATCGTGTTAAGTACGCCAACGGGTCTCGTAAATTGGCAGACGTCGCATCGAGCCTGGAGTTCGATCACTGTGACCTTTAACGAGCCTTCCACCCTCCACCCCCCAATATAAATTTGCAATAATCCTTTCTCTCTACTCATCAACTCCCGATCGTACTCCAGTGGTCGGAACCCTTTGCCCATGAAATCCCTTGTTACAGGATTCTCCAACAATGTTGCGCTGAATCTATGTAGAATCCCTGCTGCCCTAAGTAGTTTGAATCTACCATACATTTTGTACGCATTTTCAATTTCATTTACATTTTGTAAGTATTTTGATTTTCAATTGCACTTTGTGAGTATTTTGAATCTGAAATGGGCTTTTTCAATCTAAATTGCATTGCGTATTTTCAATTTCAATTGCATTTTGTAAGTATTTTGAACCTGAATTGCATTTTGTACGTATTTTCAATCTCATTTGCATTTTGTAAGTATTTTGAATTTAAATTGCATTTTGTAGGCCTAAGTATTTCGACTCTACATTGCATTTTGTACGTATTTTCAACTTAACCTACATTTTGTGTTTATTTTTCAAGCTATTCCTTTTGTGAGTATTTTCCTTCTAAATTCCCTTTTGTAAGTATTTCCGCTCTCCATTTTGTAAGTCGTCAATCTGAGTTCCATTTTGTAAGTATTTTCAGTCTCACTTAATTTTCGTTATGGTTTTCATTTCGTTGCCATTTTCGCTATCACCCAGACCATTAGGGGCCGATAACCTAGATGTTAGGCCCCTTAAAACAACAACTATCATCATCATCATCATCAATCTATGTAGGCTCAATATGTTTCAAAAAGGTGAATTGCTTTTCTTTGTGGGAAAATCTATGATTATACAGTCGAACATCGATATCTCGAACTACTATTACTCGAATTTTCGAGAACTTGTAGCAATTATTATTTCCCGAACAACCTTCCTATTATTTACAGATATAGTTTGATCTTCAAGTCGAATGTATCGATATCTCGAAGTTTAAATTACATCCCTGGCACTGAAGCTTGTTCTTTATCTCATAATTTTCGTATATTTACAGTGCAACTTTTCTCATTCCAAGGTTCTAGTTTGAATTTTCCACCGATTACTGTAGTTGAGCCAAAGTGCGGTACTTGGTCACTTTCGTGACATTATACGCAATCTATTTTTTCTTCTATGTGACAGCCAATTTTTACTGTCCGTTTATTTTCGCTCCGGAAAAACCTCCAAATAAGATTTACTTAGTTCATTACATTGTAATTAATCAAGTAATATAACTTCTCCTGTACTTTATTCTAAGTCCTTACCACTTCGACTACGAGGTGCTGAGTTCTCGATAGTCTCATTCCTTAGCGGAAGAACCAAGTCAGCTCTCAACATACACTGGTGTTTATACAGGATATTTCGAAATTCCGCTTACAAACGTTTAGGACTTGTAGAGAGTACATACTATTTTAATAGAAACCAAATTGGCAGGTGAAAATATAAAGGAAGCAGGAGACTTCTGCTACTTAGGACGCAAAACAACCAGTGATGGACGAAGCAAAGAGGATATAAAAAGTAGTTTAGCTCAGGCAAGGAAAGCATTCCTACAGAGAAGAACTCTGTTGACATCAAATATAGAATTAGGTATTGGAAAGTCATTTTTTGAAAGTCTTTGTCTGGAGCGTGGCGCACTATGGAAGTGAAACGTGGACTGTTGGCGCAGCAGAAAAGAGGAGAATGAAAGCGTTTGAAATGTGGTGTTACAGGAGAATGATGGAGATCAGATGAGTAGATAAGAGTATCAAATGAAGATGTATTAAGACGAGTGGGTGAGGGGAAATGTTTCTGGTGACTGCTTATGAAGGTTAGAATATGTTAAACAGATTGCCTCGGATGTACGGTGTGCTAGCTAAGTAGAGATGAAGTGAATAGCTCAGGACTGAGAGACATGTAGAGCTGCATCAATCCAGTCAAAGGACTGAAGACTCAAACACAACGCAGGAACTCTTGTCCGGAAACGTAGAGTTTTCGTTCTACATCCGTTCCAGTTCAGGTGTTCAAAATCTTCCACTTTTGTTGAAGGAGCGAGAAATGCCAGCCAGATTGTTAATTTTCATATCTACAGTACTGTATTCTCTTCATGTCAGAACTCTAATTCAGTCTGAATTGGTGCGAACTGATCCTTCAATAAAACTTTCCGAGTTGGTGGGAAATGGCCAATACAGCTAGATGTTACATTCGTTCATATTAATCAGTCTCCTTTTTTGAGGGCTATGATTGCAGATACAGACGCAATCGGGATTTCTGATGTTCTGACACATTTGCCAAAGCTCATCTTCCAAAGAGAGGGAAGTGAAAGCAGAAGAGAAACACCTGGATTTGAATCGCATGTACCGTAGAGCGGAAACGCTACTCTTCCGGGAAAGGTTCCTATAAAAAGTATTTTGTACTCACTCCCCTCTAGTCCTAGAAGTTTGTAATCGTTATTTCCAAACACCTGTATACGTGTGCATATGATCAAAGTGAATTGACTTGCCTTTTGTTTTAACCACTATGGACTACGAGTTAAGAATCAATATATTTTTCTGTGTCTTGCTCTTGTTCTTCTGCCAGCTTGGATGTCCTGCCAGTATCTCTTGAGCCCACCACTCAGTGCCTTCTTTCGATCTTCTAAAAAGGTCCCCTCAGTTTTGTGGGTACTGCCCGTATCTTAAAACCCCATTCCTTTTTGATCATTTGTCTCAATTCATTCCAATTCCTGTTCAGAATCTTGTCCTTGAGAATACCGTTTGCTTCCGAAGATCTGCCTGCAGAAAAACAACCTTTTCTATTTCATTATTGACGTGACTGGTTCTATCTTCCTGTACAATTCTTCGTTCGTTTTAAGTGTATGTGTCTGTGAACCCATCTGTTGCCTACGTTTTTCTCAATATCCTGCGATTAACCAACTGGTCGACTAGTACCCATATGTTTATTATTATTATTATTATTATTGATTTAAGCCCACTACGGAGCGCTTATGACTAGTTCTTCGATGCTCTTTTCCGTTCCCAATATCTCTTGAGCCCTGCTGATAATTTCTCCTTTCTCTCCTGCGAAAGGGGCTTCCGACATTTAGAGACTCTAGGTGGTGGAGTCCAAGATTCTACCATAGCACAAAATTTAGAACGATCTTCTACATCAAGGTCAGCAATTCCCTTCTTGGTAAGCCTGTTGCTGTTCATTCGTTGTAGGTGCCCATAGAACTTTAGCCTGCTACGTCGCATACTGGTATTGGCTGATTCTAACTGTCGATACAGGTCAGAATTAGATTTCAAACGGTAGGTTCCATCTGGGAGCAATCTCGGGCCATGGATTTTCCTGAGGATACGTCTTTCTGCTTTCTCCAGGTCATCCATGGTTATTATTGTTTATTATTGTTATTATTCACTAATTTGTGAAAAGACTGTAAATATGCCCAAGATAGCGGGTTCAAACCTGGCCGAAGCCGTCGGATTTTTAAGAGCGTTAAAAATCCCTTAGTATGCCTTCCTTCGGAGGGGAAGTAAAGCCGGCGGTCCCATGTCATAGATTTATGGCATGTTAAAGATCTTTCCACTAATTACACCTGTGTGAAACTAAATTGGATAGGTTAAGGATGTAAACAACGCTCTTAGGTTGCTACGTTCGTTGCCAAGAGCCGACTGCGGTGGCGTCTAGTAGCTAGTTCTGAACTAGGCCTAGTAGTCGTTGACGGTGGCGTTTGGCGGCAAAAGTAGGAACTATTTGAAAATTCAAAGTTGCAGTCTCTACTTGAATTAAAAAACAGATACACACACTAATACAGTCATCACAATTAACACCGGTTATCAGACAGATTCTACACACACCCAAAGTACACGGGGCTACATGACCGCGTTGTCGCAGCCCCTAAACTAAGGAACCAACCAACCAACTACATCTTGAGCCTCAAAATTTCTGGAGATAAATTATAAAATTATTAAGTTATATTACTAGGGAAAATTGATATATTTTCTGTGATTGGGTTAAAATACTCCTAAGAATTTAAACATAACAAGAAGAAGTACAGTCATTGTGTATTCCTTTGTCAGTGTCCTTACTTCACTCTATTGACAACACCTCGGGTGTGGTGTGTCTCTTGTAATGTTGTTCTTTGCTTTACTGTGGTTCATTATCGTATTATTATCGTACAACAGTTTAACTGCATGAAGGGGTCATTTATTTCCTTACACCGCGCTTTTATCGCGACCTCTGCTCGTTAGCCTTATAATTACAGCACGAAATTAATTTATCATGATCTAGATGTACGAATAGAACAGCACGGAATATATCTACATAAATGCGAGTAACTCTCTCTTCGAACATATGATATTGTAACATATACATACCACCAACATACGAACATAACTAGCAAACTTGCTAATATATAATTTGAATTAATTTGGATACTTTAATGTGGAAGTGAAAATTAGTATAAGCCAGTGTTAAGTTCCCACACAAAATTATGGTTTGCGTGTGAGAGAGCGACTTGCGTTCCATTATCTCTGAGAGTAAGTGTCTGTACACAATCATATTATGTTTGTTTCTTTATTTATTTAAGGGTCGGTCTGGATATAATACATATTTAAAGGACACTTGCACGTCCAAGAGGCTTAGAGAATGAAAATGCTGTACTCTGCGAGTACTGTAGGAGGGAACGGGTGAGTTAGCCGTGGTCGTTACGGCGTGACTGCAGGCAGTCGCTCACATCCGCGAGTCGAGGAGGTTCTAATACCACCGCCAGCAACGAAGATAGTCTTCTGTGGTTTCCCATCTTCCTTCATGGCAAATGCCAGGGTTGGTCCCTAACTATAGGTCACAGCCACTACCATCCAACTCCTCGACTTTACATTCAAACTTTCCTCCCCCGAGAACACTCCACACGCGACGGTACTTGTAGCTCACCCCATGGGTGTCCGCATTGAAGCAGCTACTAACTCTGGCGAGCCGAACATGTCCTCGGACACTCCCGTCACTAAAAGCCATGCTCTAAAAAAAGAACTGTAGGTGTAAGATGGGTCTCTACTGAGCACTTTATCCTGCATGTTGGAGAGGGCCATGAGTCTCGTGGACTAGGGACGCTGTACACTACGTATAGGAGGGGGCCATGAGTCTTGTGGACTAGGGACGCTGTACACTACGTATAGGAGGGGGCCATGAGTCTCGTGGACTAGGGACGCTGTACACTACGTATAGGAGGGGGCCATGAGTCTCGTGGACTAGGGACGCTGTACACTACGTATAGGAGGGGGCCATGAGTCTCGTGGACTAGGGACGCTGTACACTACGTATAGGAGGGGGCCATGAGTCTTGTGGACTAGGGACGCTGTACACTACGTATAGGAGAGGGCCATGAGTCTCGTGGACTAGGGACGCTGTACACTACGTATAGGAGGGGGCCATGAGTCTCGTGGACTAGGGACGCTGTACACTACGTATAGGAGGGGGCCATGAGTCTCGTGGACTAGGGACGCTGTACACTACGTATAGGAGGGGGCCATGAGTCTCGTGGACTAGGGACGCTGTACACTACGTATAGGAGGGGGCTATGAGTCTCGTGGACTAGGGACGCTGTACACTACGTATAGGAGGGGGCCATGAGTCTCGTGGACTAGGGACGCTGTACACTACGTATAGGAGGGGGCCATGAGTCTCGTGGACTAGGGACGCTGTACACTACGTATAGGAGGGGGCCATGAGTCTCGTGGACTAGGGACGCTGTACACTACGTATAGGAGGGGGCCATGAGTCTCGTGGACTAGGGACGCTGTACACTACGTATAGGAGGGGGCCATGAGTCTTGTGGACTAGGGACGCTGTACACTACTTATAGGAGAGGGCCATGAGTCTCGTGGACTAGGGACGCTGTACACTACGTATAGGAGGGGGCCATGAGTCTCGTGGACTAGGGACGCTGTACACTACGTATAGGAGGGGGCCATGAGTCTCGTGGACTAGGGACGCTGTACACTACGTATAGGAGGGGGCCATGAGTCTCGTGGACTAGGGACGCTGTACACTACGTATAGGAGGGGGCCATGAGTCTCGTGGACTAGGGACGCTGTACACTACGTATAGGAGGGGGCCATGAGTCTCGTGGACTAGGGACGCTGTACACTACGTATAGGAGGGGGCCATGAGTCTCGTGGACTAGGGACGCTGTACACTACGTATAGGAGGGGGCCATGAGTCTCGTGGACTAGGGACGCTGTACACTACGTATAGGAGGGGGCCATGAGTCTCGTGGACTAGGGACGCTGTACACTACGTATAGGAGGGGGCCATGAGTCTCGTGGACTAGGGACGCTGTACACTACGTATAGGAGGGGGCCATGAGTCTCGTGGACTAGAGACGCTGTACACTACGTATAGGAGGGGGCCATGAGTCTCGTGGACTAGGGACGCTGTACACTACGTATAGGAGGGGGCCATGAGTCTCGTGGACTAGGGACGCTGTACCCTACGTATAGGAGGGGCCCATGAGCTTTAGTTTGACACAATAAATTAATTACGGAGCACTCTTTGAATCCGGGAATTGAAGTGTCGAACATTGTGTGACACCTGTATGTTACAAGCCTGACTAATTACAGGTTTGTGTTTCCTGTCCTAGACTGTGATGTGGCTAGCATATTCATGATATGTATCGCAAAACCGCACTCAATAATCATGTGCTGGGACACGAATTCGAAAATCGAAGTGGATCCTCGAGTTAGCAGTAAACAGAACTACAACAGCTGTTGGTGGGTATTGTGCGGCTCAACAGGCTACCTGCATGCATAAACACTAGACTTCATTGTAAACCAGGGTTGTCAAATTTCTTGGAACGACCAGACCCGGCATCGATCCTCATGAGCACTATTCGGTGCTGTTACCCAGGGTTGCCGAATGTATTGGAGTGATTGGAAAAATCCGTGGATCGAGCTTAATGAACACCGGGCTGTGATATCAATCAGGTTTGCCAATCGTCTCAGAGTGACCACAACAGTCCGGGTATCGAGCCTCATTTGCCCTAGTATGTGGTATTAACCAAATTTGTGAAACGTCTTAGAGTGCCCGGACTATTTAGGGGATCGAGATTCATGTCCTGTGTCCGGGTCTGAACAGGAAGTATCTCAAACTTTGATTAATGTTTTTCTTCTATTTGTTGAATGATTTTCACATTATTTATGTGCGTGCTTAACTAGGGCGAAAGAAAATAAGGTTTCATGTTTCTAAAACAGCATAAAGTTAGCTAAGAATGATAAAATGGTGTGTATACATGGCAAAGTTTGGGTTAGCTTGATGGTTTTGGCAACAAAGATATATACTAAAGCTCGTAATTGGACTTATGTAAGCTGCAATAACAAGTCATTAAAAATCAGGGAAAAAATTGTGAACCCAAGATTGGTTGGTAATTGTTTGGGAACATACTAATATAAGCCTATAAACGTCTTGCGGTGTCTGTATGTTACTTATTTATGCAAACATTACTCAGCTAAAGAAAATAAGGTATCATGTCTCTAAAACAATGTAAAATAATCAAATGATATGCAAACATGACGAAGATTAGATTAGCTGAAGAGTTTTGACAACGAAGTTTTATATTAAAGCTCGTAGATTATAGTTTATATACACATCAAAAACGTTTTGCATAACATTTGTTTGCCATGATGCAGAGCGTATGCGAGTTTGTGTGCGAGGTTATTACAAAACGGACGGTATTCTGACAAATCCTGCACACTTTATTCATGTGTGAAAAGAAAATTCCAAACAGGAAGACATTTGGCCTGTTAAATAGGGACTGATATGTGATATAATCTTGCCGCCTGTGACGTTTCAATAAGGAACATGGCCACCACGGGCGTCCAGCAGGGATCTTACTCGCCGTGGCAACTACAGATCAAGTTGTCCAGGTCCACTTGAGGCAGGCGATCCCAGTCTTCGATGGCGGCCTCTATGATCTCTTGGCGGGTTATGTCAGGGCGTGGACTCTGAGCAATAGCACGCTTCAGCATATCCCAGGCATGTTCGATACATTTCATGTCAGGCGACATCGCAGGCCATTCCATTCGTACAATCGCGGACTCGTGGAGGATGTTTTGTACAACCGCCGCTCGATGCGGTAAGTATATGCAAAACTATTTTCGACGTGTATATAAAGCGGGGAGAAATTGAAAAAAAAAATGAACGAAAAATTTTAAGAAAATTTTTCGGACCAAGAAAATGTGCCGACGCATACCGATTACGTAGTAACAAAGAAGTATATAAAACATGCAGCAGAATCTCAGATACCGAAGAAGGATCTACAAGAAATGAACATCACTGATCAAGACATCTGCAACAGAACCACTTTCAGAAATAAGATACACACATTTGAGGGGTTCCTAGAGCCAGAAACAGCGACCAAGAAGGAACAACATTGGACAGCAGAAAGGAAAGAAGCTGTGAGCAAGAGAATGAAAGAATAGTCTACTGGCGCCAAAGAAAACTGAAATCATGAAGAGTGATTTGCGTGGTCCTTAGATGGCCAAAATTGATTATGATGATGAAGGCGTGTTCGAACAGTTTCCGTTTGAGGGTGTTGCTGCAGCGTATATGCAACGTAAAAAGTAAGGAAGCTTGTAGTTTAACGTGACCGTTAATCTTGAGATCATGAGCCACGGGACCTCCGTTTTACGTGGAATCCGAACCACAGGACATGGCATTTCACTTCGAAAATCTCACATGCATTGGCCGGGAATCGAACCCGGACCGCCTTGGTAAGAGGCATACAGCTAGACCGCTGAGCCACCACGCCCTATGTATGCAACGTAGTGTGACTCCAATGAGTATAGGTAGGCAATGGAATAGTGCGTCAGTTGTGTCTTGCCTAGGTGCGTTCGTTAATTGCGGCAACGGGAACTATGATTACGTTATTAACAAATGCGTCAAAACAGGTCCAACGTGGTTATTCTTTTCTTGGATGCCGAAGGACAGACACGGGTGGACATACATCGGAGAATGACGTAGGTGTGTGGGGCAGCATGTGTGTCGAAAACCACCGGTGTGGAATGGTGCGCCAAGTTCGGTGCTGGTGGCATTTCAACACAAGACGCCAACTCAAGTGGGAGACACTCGAGCACCCGCCCTATAGTCCCGATCTCTCCCAATGCAATTATCACGCCTTCAGTCCCTTAAAATAGGCCTTGAAGGTTCGGCAATTCCTGTCAGACGAGGATGTGCAGCAGGCGGTTACGGACGACTTCACGCAGCAGCACACAGTGTTTTACCACACGGTGATCTTCAACCTGCTGCATCAGTGGGAAGAGTGCTTCAGTTCTTACGGCGATTTTGTGTGATAGGCAAACTGATTTTGCGCTGTACGTCCATCAAACTGAAACTTTTTGATCACGCCTGAAAAACCAAGGAAATACATAGGACCAGTGCTTGATTTGTAAAAAAAAAGAGGTTCCGGTACTGTGGGCTACCGGGTGGTGGTGGGAGAGGGGTGGGCTTTGTGGAATATTGATATTGAGTTCTAAAAACGATATTTTGACGCTTTTCTGAACACCCATAAAAATTAATCAGTGAACAAAATACCAATCTAATTCTATTGGAAATGTCGTGCATTTTTCTGTTTCTTCGTCTAGTTTTGGTTTCTTCGGTTTACTAAAATAATTAGTTATTTTATATAATGTAAAGGCCCGTACACGTACAACAACACCCAATTAGCGAAATTTACGCACTTTGATTCCAAAACACTACACGATTAAACAAAACAAAACATCAAATCAGTGACAGGCCATCGAATATTCTGACTGCACTGACATTGACGACTAAGTGAAAGCTGAACTGTTGCGGGAAAGGATGAGTCAGCTAGCACCTTGAGTTCGGCTAGAAGTAAAGTCCAGTCAAAGACCAAATTGACCTTGACTTACAACTAACGTCCCACAGATCATAGGATTCGGTACGGCGTACCGGTCCGTACCGTCACAAATCTAGCCCTGCATAGGACTATTACTATTTGGATATGTCTCACCGTTTCAATATGGTGGCAAAAGTCGCGTTTTATTTCACTAGCAGGTGCTCCCGCGTCCCACCCAGTGAACAAGTATCCATGGCAGGCTGCATACATTCACCCTTGACCACGCTTCTCGCTTCTAAATTTTCGGTTTAAATTCAGAGATTATTTACTTAAGGTAGAACAAGAAAAGTGTTAGGAGTGTAAGATACGCCCACAAGTAGGCCACATTTTTCTCCGCTCGGCTAGTATCTAATAAATATTTACAAAGAAATCAAATCATTCAAACGAATGTGGTGAAGTATTTTGTATACTCCAACACAGGTATTGTTAAGGATTTATTATAGCCTATAGGCTAAGTTCATCCGACAAAAAACTCAAGCTCCTGAACCAGGAGTTAGAAGGTGTGTTTTGTGCCAAAATCTCCAAATCGTCCCAACAGAAAAAAAGAAAAAAATGAATTTCTTGAAAAGCCGACGGAAATATATTTATTTGTTTAAAACGAGTGTTTAAACAAATGAACAAGACAATGACCCCTGGCAGAACTATGTCGCGTCCAGCCCGCGTAACACCAGAGCCTGGCGGGTAGTCTGTAGGCTACACATGGGGCGCACACAACCCATTGTGCATTGAAAAGAATATTAAAACGGAATTACCCGTAACAGTGACGACATGCACTCTGATATCATAAATATCGACTATTTTTTTTTAAGTGCGTTTAAACAAATAAACAGATTTACAGAAGCCCGCATAACAGTAAAGCCGGACGGGAGGTTATTGAACATGCGAGATTTCTTTCACATGTCCCCTAGTATAATATGAAAAGCCTAACTCTATCGACCAAAATATTATGTGTACTCGAGTTTGAAGGTTGTTTGTGAAGTAACCAATAGACCTAAATAAAATCCAATACCATCAACATTTTCGTCGTTCTATTTTACGTTAGTTCATGTAGGTTTGGAATTTTTAATTTATATTTTAATATTTTTTATCGCAGTTGAAACACAAAAAGTGCCTGTTTTTAAGCGTGTTTCAACCATGCGTCACATTTAAGAGTTATTATCTCACAAACCCGTCATCAGATCGAATCCAAATTTTACCACCATATACATTGGGATATTGTATAAGTGGTTTATTAATTTCAAAATTTTGTGAGTGCAAGAAACAAAGTTGTTATCATTTCTGTAAGGTTACTTTTCCTCGGCTCGAGGTGGTTTAAAAATGTAGTTCTTGGTCGCGTTGTAATCCTTATGCATCAAAAAGGTATGCTGTATGATTGTGAAATACGTAAATTAATTCACTTATTTTATATCGGTTTGTATTTGTACGGGGAATTAAGACATGGTTCACCAGTTAGCCGCTCAGGTAAAAGCTGTACAGCGTTGCCAAGATGGGCTCCATCACGCGTCATGGTGCGCCTCGCTCGGGAGTGATGGGCTCCATATCAACAATGCTGTACAGCATTTCCCGGAGTGGCTAGCTGGTGAACCATGTCTTAATTCCCCGTACAAATACAAACCGATATAAAATAAGTGAATTAATTTACGCATTTCACAGTCATACAGCATAACCTTTTGATGTATAAGGATTACAACGCAACCAAGAACTACATTTTCCAACGACCCCGAGCCGAGAAAATGTTACCTTACAAAAATGATAACAACTTTCATTCTTGAACACACAAAATTTTGAAATTAATAAACCAGTTATACAACATTCTATTGTATATTGTGTTAAAATTTGGGTTCGATCTGATGACGGGTTGTGAGATAATAATTCTTAAATGTAACGCATGGTTGAAACACGCTTAAAAACGGGCACTTTTTGTGTTTCAACAGCGATTAAATTATTAAAATATAAATTAAAAATTCCAAACCTACATGAACTAACGTAAAATAGAACGACGAAAATGATGATGTTATTGGGTTTTATGTAGGTCTATTGGTTACTTCACAAACAACCTTCAAACTCGAGTGCACATAATATTTTGGTCGACAGTAGTTTATTTACCTTCGTTTCTCAGTTTAATTAGAAATACATTATGATCCTGTGATCTCACCTAAGCTTAGAATAAACCTAAGTATTTCCTTCTTGTCTTTGGTTGTTTGCTGAAGAAATCCCCATTCTGTGTGGTCGATTGCGCATTTACGCTGGTACAAAGCAAGCTATAAATGATAGGAACTTGAGGTACCGTAATTTAAGCTAAGTACCACGTTAGGGCAGGCAAACAATGACTGAATATTACGCAGGTTCTTAGTGAGTGGGCCTCCTTTGCAGTCAGACATCATTGTTTGGGAGGCAAGATGTAAAAATTAACGACAGACGTGCTGGCGTGCTATGCTTTTACGATGGTCTTTACCATGCACTACCGGTCATTAATGTTGATTTTCCGCACCAAATTGAGCGTTAAGACTACGCCGAAGAGAAGGAGAAAGCGATTTAAATAGATTGGGTGCTGTGACTCATGAATTGAGATAGGGAAGGAAGGAGATTTGGATCGATTGTCGAGGTTTACCAGAACATCGACTTGTGGCTGCACTCCCGTCAACACTCCAGTACTCTGAACTTACAATATTGATACAACTATGCTGCATTATTTTGACACTCAGCGACGGGCATAAACTGGCAGTCAGGAACGTTTAAGGGAACCTGGTGGTGGAGATTAGCCAACAATGCAACTGCTTTATGAAAATTCCATTGTTAGGTTAACATGACACCCATAAATTTTGAATTATCACAGCTTATCTATAATATTAATGGCTGCGTGTTGTTAAAGATATACTCGTATATGCACTTGAAGAATGAAGGAAATTCGAGAAGAATTTAAAGTGGGAGTGAAGATTCAAGGAGAAATAGTTTCAACTCTGAGATTTGCTGATGACATCGTCATCTTGGCCGACACGCCCGAGGATTTGAATGAGTTTTTGAATGGCATGGACTCTGTCTTGAGGAAAGAATTCATGATGAAAATTAATAAATGTAAAACAAAAATATTGGAATGCCGCCGAAATAAATCAGAAACCTCTATGGACATCAAATTGGCAGGTGAAAAGCTGAAGCAAGTAGGAGACTTCTGTTACTTAGGAAGCAAAATAACCAGTGATGGACGAAGCAAAGAGGACATAAAATGTAGGTTGGCTCAGGCAAGGAAACCATTTCTACAAAAAAGGAATCTGTTGACTTCGAATATAGATTTAGGTATTAGGGAGTCATTTTTGAAAGCCTTTGTCTGGAGCGTGGCACTCTATGGAAGTGAAACTTGGACTATTGGTGCAGCAGAAAAGAGGAGAATTGAAGCGTGTGAAATGTGGTGTTACAAACGAAGAGGTATTAAGACGAATGGGACAGGAGAGATGTTTCTGGCGACTGCTAATGAAGATAATATATAGGTTGGTAGGACACATACTAAGACACCCAGGAATAGCAAGTTTAGTTCTGGAATGAAGGGTCGAGGACAAGAACTGTAGGGGTAGACCAAAGTTAGAATATGTTAAACAGATTGCCTCGGATGTAGGGTGTGGTAGCTATGTAGAGATAAAACGATTAGCTCAGGGCAGGGGGAATGGAGAGCTGCATCAATCCAGTCAAAAGACTGAAGACTCGAACAACAACAACAACATGCACTTGAGGAGAGCAAAGATTCTCAGAATATTTTGAAAAGTTGTCCTAGTTAGTTACTTTTCTCTGTAATGTTACTGTTAATGGATAAAAGCTATACCGTAATTTGTAATAATGAGTAATGAGAACGGTAAAGCTTGGAAAATAAACATATTGTTTATATCAGTGCTTCTGAACCCGTAGAAGTCTGCGGACCACTCAGCCTAAAATTGAATCATGTACGGACCACCCCTCCCCCCAATACACCTTATCAGTTGTAACCGTTCCTAAATAACCCTTATTTTAAAGATATTTCAATTCAAACCCTGATAGTCATCGCCGCGAATACATTCAGACAATTCTCGTTTAACGCACATCGTTTCCGAAAACCCCATTTATTGGCCATTTTTGTATACGTGCTGGTGGACCCTTTTCTCCCGCGGACCACTCCCCGAGGTACTCGCGGACCACGTTCGGTCTGCGGACCACCGGTTAAGAACCACTGGTTTATATGCATTATGTTTAGATTTTATGTACGAGGGAGGATCGAAAAGTCTTTGTCCCTATTTTTCTAGCCCAAAAAATAATACATACAGATAATTACAAATATACGTACTGTTTTGCTTACCTTACAATATTTTTCCACACAGTCTCCACATTTTTTCAGACATTTGTCCCGTCGCAGCATTAAGTTTGAGATGCTCTTGTGGTAGAATTCAGCCGGCTGACTGTGGAACCATCGTCAGACTTCTGTCTTGGCGTCATCGTTGCACGTGAATCGCTGTCCTGCCAAGATCTTTATCAGCGGACCAAAATCTTGGAAATTGTTAGGGGAAAGGTCCGGACTGTTGGTGGGTTGTCCAGACTCTCCCAGTGAAATGACCGGAGCTTGTTGGCGGTTCTAGTTGTCACATGTGGTCTCGTATTGTCATGGTCCGCTGAAGAAGTTCCTTGAAGGACAGCGATTCACGTGCGACGATGACGCCGAGACAGAAGTCAGACGAAGGTTCCACAGTCAGCCGGAACAAATGTCTGAACAATTGTGGAGACTGTGTGGATAAATAGTGTGAGGTATGTTGAACAGTATGTATATTTTGTAATTACCCATATGTATATTTTTGGCTAAAAGATTAGGGGCAAAGACTTTTAGATTCGCCCTCGTATATTTGAATGCGTTAAATTTTCAAGTTATCATTTCAGATACATTTTTATTTCTAATATTTTTTTAATTTACTTTGATTACTTTTATTATAGTTCACTGCTTATGACCCATACCCATTTATATATGTGCAAAATATCAACTTGATTGGGCTCATAGTTTTTGAGAAAACGGTACATAACTTTAAAATCATTCAAGTTTTGAGTTCTTTTTTTTTCTTTTTCAAATAACCATAGTATTAGAAATATGTCGTAACATTTTATAATAATAATTACAAAGCACGCTACCATAAATGTCATGGTTAAACTACGACAATGTGACGTTCCTGATCTACACTACCAGCTTCCCTAAAGTGACCGCAAGTCCGCTCAGTGGAACACTCCCGTTATGACGACGAAAGTCCGCCTGTTTTTATAAAAGTGGACCACCTAGTGGTGTAGTGACAAGGTTCGATTCCTGGCTCTGCTAAAAATTAACAATTCTGGTCTGAAGGCTGGGACGGTGTACACTTAGCCCCGTGTAGCAAAACTGGGAAGAGTAGGGATCAATTCCCATCTCAGCCATCTTGAAAGGGGGTTTCCGGGGGTTTTCACTTCAACTCCAGGCAAATAGTGGGATGGTTCCTAACTCAAGGCCATGGCCACCTCCTTTCCAATCCTCCTCTGAATTACAATTAGGCTACACACTAATACAGCCATCACAATAACACTAGTTATCAGACACAAATCCACACTCCCCCAAGTACACCAGGCTAAATGACAACGAAGTCGCAAATACCCTATAATGAAACAACAACAACAACAACGTTTCTTCATTGGTAGTTCTAGATGAGAATGACATGTCATAATAATAATAATACAATAATAATAATAATATCGTATGGTCTCGGGTGCCGGGTGCATGCTTTGTTATTTGACACCCATAGGGCAGTTTGCATGTCAAATTTTGTTGTTCCTTGTTGAGCTATGAAAGTCAAGGAGTTTATATATCTAAGCTCCTTGTCACTATAGCGCATTCTAGTAGTGAAAGGAGGAACTTTTGTGTTGGCGGAAAATCCCGAGATTCATTTTGCCATTATGAACACGGCTACTGAATTTAAAAGGGGATCTTTGACATGCCAACAATGTATGACATGCGTGTCGTGATTTTTGTCGCCTTTCAAACATTACTTACCGTGGCCAGGAGCGAACCTGCAAGCTTGGGGGGTTGGTAGTTCGACACGATACCCACTAACCCACCGTGGCAAGCGACATGTGAATGATAGGTTTATGGAACTCATTCTCGTCCATCTTCGCACGTTTCTGTTTGCGTAAATGATAAAACTTTAAACATTGTACGAAAGAAAGAAATTCGTACCGTAACAAACGGTATGTATCTAAGAACTTGTGTTGTTGTACCAACGTATAGATAACGCTACTGTCACACACACATCAACGCTTCTTTGCCATGTTGCAGAGCCTGTGTGGGATTGTGGTCTAGGTTATTACAAAAGAGACGGCATTCTGACAAATATCCTGCAGACTTTATTCATGTGTGAAAAGAAAATTACAAACTTCTGTATACGTACAGGAAGACATTTGGCTTGTTAAACATGGACTGATATGTGTTGTAATCTTGCCATCCTGTGACGTCTCAATAAGGAACATGGCCACTACGGGTGTCCACAGGGTTCTTACTCGCCGTGGCATACCACAGATCAAGTTGTCCAGGTCCTCTTGAGGCAGGCGATCCCAGTCTTCCACGGTGGCCTCCATGATCTCTTGGCGGGTTACGAGAGGGCGTGGACGCTGAGCAACAGCACGCTTCAGCATAACCCAGACGTGATCGATACAGTTCATGTCCGGGGACATCGCAGGCCATTCCATTCGTGCAATGGCGGACTCCTGGAGGAAGTTTGTACCACCGCCGCTCGATGTGGTAAGTAGGCCTGCAAAACCCTCTTTGATGTGTGTAATATGTAATAGATAAACAAACAACAATTAACTAAGATCTCACCTTCTTATAGATGACGCTACTAACATAGTGTTCATATATGAATAAACAACACGTAACTAAGACCTTGCGTTCTTATAGCAACGTATAGATGGCGCTACTGACCTGGTATACAAAGATGACGAACACTGGTTGCCATGGTTAGCATTGGTGTCGAGAAATTGAACAAGTAGTTCCGTGAAGAACTATACAGCCTATTTTCATATATCCTACTTATGTTAATTGCCTCTATCAACATACAAAATTTCAGTTTAATTGCTGTAACAGATTCGTAGATATTGAGAACCGTCTAAATATTTCAGATGGTCGCCAGGTTGGATATTTATTTTTGTACTATTACATTAAGATTATTGTGTACGTGTGGTATTCAAACTGCAATCGCATGATTAGAACACAAGAAGTAAAAACGAGATTCTAAAATTACGCACAGCAGCCATCTTGAGATTATGCAAACAATTGAAATAAATTAGATGCCAGTGGATCAACATTTGTATAAGCATTTAACGTGCAACGTTTCATGGCACTCGGGTAGTTAATTCGCGAGAAACGTTCATTTAAATATTTATACTTCGCGTCACCGCCATGTTGGATTTGTGATCACCAGGTTACTGAAAGTCCTATAGGTGAACTTAAGTTCATAGCTTTTATGAACATAAGAGAATTCAATTCGATTGCTGTAAAAGATTCGTAGATATTAAGAACCGTCTAAATATTTCGGATGCTTGCCAGTTTGGATTGATATATGTATAGGCCATAGAGTTATGTATCATTAAAGGAAAATTATTGTGTAGCTTCATTATTCAAACTTTCACTTCGATCGCATGATTACGACACAAGAAATAGAAACTTAATCTTAAAATTTAGCACAGCCGCCATCTTGAGGTTATGTAAACAGTTGAATTAAATTAGATGGCAGCGCATTACAATCTGCAAAATAATTTGCTGTACCACATTTCACAGCGCTCAGAGAGTTAAATCACGAGAAAAGTCTATTAAAATATTTCAAATTCGCTTGGTCGCCATGTTCGTTTTGTACTTTACAGGTTTATGAAATATACATAGGTAAACTTGTATCAGTACCCTTTATCACCGTACAAAATTGCAGGGTGATATCTGTAATAGTTTCGGTGATATAGAATGTCAGTGAAATATTTCGCACAGCCGCCATTTTGAGGTTATGTAAACAATTGAACTAAATTAGACTTCAGTGCATTACAATGTGTATAAACATTTGCTGTACCAAGTTTCATTACGTTTGGATAGTTAAATCGCGAGAAAAGTCTATTTAAAAGTCTCAACTTCGCTTGGCCGCCATGTTGGTTTTGTAGTCACCAGGTTTTTGAAAGTCTCATAGGTGAACTTCTAGTAGTGCCTTTTATCACCGTACACAATTTCAGGGCGATATCGGTAATAGTTTCGGAGATATTGAATGCTAGTGAAATATTTCGCACAGCCGCCATATTGGATTGGTGAGACGTAACGAAATTTGAAGGGCACGTTCGAGGTCGCCGGGAATAGTGCTATGAACTTACCGAGTTTCATTGAAATCGCTCCAGCCGTTTAGATTTTATTAGGGGGGGACACACAGACACACCTCACACACACACACACACACACACACACACACACGCACACACACACGGACAAAAGGTGATCTCATAAGCCTATTTTTTCAAAATTGAAAATAGGCTAAAAATGAAAACCCACAGCCTGCTACCAGTCGATCTACCGGGTCAGGGAATGGAATGCATGAAGCCACCATCTAGCGGCGAGGATATGAACTGTGCCGGCTGCCGAAGCATGCCGCACTCCCCTGGGGCAATGATTAAATGAATGACAGATGAAATGAAATGATAGTGGAGAGTGTTGCTGGAATGAAATTTGAGACAGGGAAAACCGGAGTACCCAAAGATAAACCTGTCTGCCTCCGTTTTGTCATGAGTGACCGGGATTTGAACCATGGACCCAGCGGTGAGAGGTTTGCGTGCTGCCGTCTAAGCCACGGATGCTTCGGTGTCGAGAAATTAATGACCCTGATTCCTGATATACCTCCAGCCCAAAAGGATATCTGGTCGATTTGCAGCGCCGCAACGGCGTGTAAAACAATGGTTGGGTTTCCACTTTTACATGAACCTGTGTATATTTTCTCATCTCATTAGCTGCTTTATAACATTCCTAAAACTCATTACTGAGACTTTTTATTTTAAATGTCAGTGTCTCCTTGGTATATAAAAAGGAAAACATGTTGTCCGACTGAGCTCTAAGCTGCTTAACGTACTGTTTGATGTGGCTGGCTGGCTAGATGGCGGAGGCCTCTCGTCTCGTCTTCACCAGCAAATTGCCTCGTGGATTTGATTAGATCTCAGCATTCAGCTATCGTGGTGAATCTACATAATATCAAGTCGCGATTGTAACCCATACATACGACTGATCCTTTCGAGCTCTATTGTACTCTCCAATACCGTCAGCACCCACACGATTCACAGACCTGACGAGTAAGTCAATGAGCTGAGCGGGGGAAGAGGTAAATGCTGGACAGCAGCGTAAATTGCTTCCATGACTGAGTGGAACAAATCGACCGAGAGAATATGCGAGCAGTTTTGCCAACCGTTAAAACTGGTATTTCTCTACAGGTCAGATGAAATTGCTATACATTCCGCTACGTAAATAAATTTAATAAAAATTCAGGCGAGTCACTGTGTTGAAAACATCCTACAATGTCATACACTAGACCTTTCATGAACTCTATTCCTTATTGGTGCATTTGTAATTGAATTTCATTGTTTTCATCGCTTTTCCAAAAGTAAAGGACACAACACGTTTCTTACGAGGTGCTGGCTGGCATGATGGCATGTGGTCTCCGGAAACTCAACTATATCCGGTCGATTAGATTAGCAGTTTGCCTTTTCTACCAACTCGAGCGCTAATGTGAATCAATGCAGAGTTTCACTTAAGCCCTTACAACTGCTTCCGGCGTTAAGATTTTTCAAAAATCAAATATCACCTGAAGGTATTAAACCAAGGAACACAATAAAGAAATAATTATGTAGTTTATTAATTACAAAGCACAATGTGCACTTAAGACGAGTTTACGTGAATGTATAGGTCTTTGGCGTAATTGGCGAGTGTAATTGTTTTTAGAGCAGTTCTTCAGGTGGTACTGCGTACATTTCAATCCACACAGTTGGCATTTGCAACTGTCATCCGGTGTGTGGTGACCGTCAATCATGCAGATCTTCCAGTGAAGGTCATGGGCGGTGAATCTTGAATATACATGTATGAGCTCAAAGTTTGGACCTTTCCATGTGTCTGTCTGTAGAGCTTCCGTGGAGTGCATATTCACTGGAATCTGCCGTGCCTTTTTTTTCTCTTCGAGGACGGAGATGGAGGAAAGTGTGTCCTCTAAGTTGAAGGTGGATTTGATGTCATCCAGGAAGAATGACTCATTGGATATTACGTACGCTAGTCTGTTTTTGGTGAATTGGGAGATCTGGAAGATGCGTTTCAGGTATCTGGCTTTTAGACAAAAATAATTATGTAAATAAGTTAATTTGGCTAGGATTTGAATCAAAAGCAAAACAAATAAGGAAACAAGCGATTTTAGGTTGTTTTCGGAACTGAATTTACCGGATATGATTTTCGAAATTTGGTTTTTATTTGATTGAGCACTCCAAGACTCACAATTTGAAACCTTTCTGGGCCCGTTAGACCTTCAACGTTTGGCACAACGTTTTTGCTAAGATTGGGACCCCTACTTTGTCCGCTAAGAAATGATTTCAACATTAAAACATAGGTGAAACTAAAGACGGAGGTGATTCATAGACTGCTCGCCCCTTTCGCTTTCCACACGACAAAACAAGCCTTGCACTTCGCTTTTGAACTGTGTTCGTTAAATAGACTCGTATATTTTCTCTGCTACATGCAAAAGCATGCAATCGTGGATATGTATACGAGTTTCTAACCTCTTTGAATCCTTGAGAATCCTTAGTACATTATAGACGTCCTTCACCTAAGTGGTACTTCTTTTATCCTCTGGAGACCCAAGGCAACATTTGTAGCTGAGATATTCCTTTTCTGTATTTCGTATTAAATACTGACAGATAATTATAACACATTCTTCAAATGCCAAAATACATAATTTTCATAAAATACTGTATTAAAATGCCAGGTTACAATTACCGACGAAAGTAATTAGAGCCCTACTGTCGACCAAAGTATTATGTGTACTCGAGTTTGAAGGTTGTTTGTTAAGTAACCAATAGACCTACATAAAATCCAATACCATCAACATTTTCGTCGTTCTATTTTACGTTAGTTCATGTAGGTTTGGATTTTTAAATTTATATTTTAATATTTTTTATCGCAGTTGGAACACAAAAAGTGCACGTTTTTAAGCGTGTTTCAACCATGCGTCACATTTAAGAATTATTATCTCAAAAGCCCGTCATCAGATCGAATCCAAATTTTAACACAATATACATTGGAATGTTGTATAACTGGTTTATTAATTTTGTGTGTCCAAGAAACAAAGTTGTTATCATTGTTGTAAGGTAACTTTTTCTCGGCTCGGGGTGGTTGGAAAATGTAGTTCTTGGTTGCGTTGTAATCGTTATACATCAAAAAGTTATGCTGTATGACTGTGAAATACGTAAATTAATTCACTTATTTTAATCGGTTTGTATTTGTACGAGGAAATAACACATGGTTCACCAGCTAGCCGCTCCGGCGAAAGCTGTACAGCGTTGCAGAGATGGAGCCCATCACCTCCGAGCGAGACGCGCAATGATGCGTGTGGGCACCATTTCGGCAACTCTGTAGAGCTGTTCCCGGAGCGGCTAGCTGGTGAACCATGTGTTATTTCCACGTATAAATACAAACCGATATAAAATAAGTGAATTAATTTACGTATTTCACAGTCATTCAGCATAACTTTTTGATGTATAACGATTACAACGCAACCAAGAACTACATTTTCCAACCACCCCGAGCCGAGAAAAAGTTACCTTACAAAAGTGATAACTACTTTGTTTCTTGGACACACACAATTTTGAAATTAATAAACCAGTTATACAACATTCCAATGTATATTGTGTTAAAATTTGGATTCGATCTGATGACGGGTTTTTGAGATAATAATTTCTAAATATGACGCATGGTTGAAACACCCTTAAAAACGTGCACTTTTTGTTTTCCAACTGCGATAAAAAATATTAAAATATAAATTAAAAATTCCAAACCTACATGAACTAACGTAAAATAGAACGAGGAAAATGATGATGTTATTGGATTTTATGTAGGTCTATCGGTTACTTCACAAACAACCTTCAAACTCGAGTGCACATAATACTTTGGTCGACAGTAGGTCATAAGTGCATAAGTTTGGTCTTTCTTTGGATTGTGAAGACGAGTATGTTTGAGCCCAACTGTCAGCTGTCTTGTAATGGTTGTCCATGGTTTCTTATTTTCAACTCCAGATGAAACCAGGGCGGTACCATTTAATAGGCCACGGCTGCCTCTTTCAAGCTTCTTGCCCATTTTCATTCATCTCTAGTTAACATCTCACCTGTGTTGATTGAGGTGTTGGAAAGTGCATCTGGTCTTAAAAGCCATGCCTCACAAAAAAATAACTTATCCTACTTAACCCCCGTCCCGCTGTAGATGAGGGTTTAGAAATGCGGGTCAAAATGACATAATACCAACTTCTGCTAACAAAAATATTAAAAAAGAGAAAGTGCTCATTTGTGTATCCTGAGTCTTGACAGGTTATAGTAGTTTCGCCCCTTAAAACATTAATAACTAATAACTAAAAAGTTATAGCTTGTTGGTAAAATATTGGTAGCTCATCGCTTAAGGTATCATGAGCGCAGGACTTTTTTTTCTTTCTGATCAACGATAAATCATGTAACTGTTATTCTTAATTTTCGTTGCTGAATGATCTCTGTTTATGTACCCCAGGTTCTGTTTGCTTTCAGTAACAACATTATATCCCGTTATTCTAACAAAACTGTGCATAATGCATACCAAATTTTGGTATTACAACTGCCTATGTAATTAGTGTATTTACACATATACGCGCAATAATACATTTTCGTGTTATTCACATTGAATCGAATCACATGATGTGAAATGGATTATTTAACCTCAACTGAGATAGCTCGCTCTCTAGGGGAGCGTGGTTTGAATCAAGCTACTGTATAATATATTCCTGATTAACCAAGTACTGTTAAGTTACTGTTTTATCCTAGTCTCAATATATCAGTTCTAAATTTTGTACACGTATAGTACATATAATTGCAGATTCATTTTGAGTAACTTAAATATTACACTGCTGCCAACATTATCCTACGCATTATGTGTTTACCTGCATATAACAAAAGCCCCGCGCGGATGCGGATATAGTTTGTATGACTGTGCGGATAGTGGATAAGCTGCGGATAATGTCTAGGCTAAATTTGCGAATAGTTTTTAGAATGCAATGTTGAACTGGAATTTTAGCCTACTTTTCACATTTTGCAAAAATGAGAAAAAAGTAGACTTATGAGATCGATCCGGGAAAATGTGTGTCTGTCCTTCTGTCTGTCTGTCTGTTCTTCTGACTGTCTGTCTGGCTGTGTGTGTGTCACCCTATCAACTCCTAAACGGCGGCAGCAATCGAAACCAAATTTAGTATGAGTAAAGATGTATACCGCAATATCTCAAGCCCATATTTGAAAAAGATGTCAGTACTACCAACTGCAGAAAAAACGCACTAAAAATTTGAGCTCCATGTTGGATATCTTGGAGGGTATGCATGGGAGCTATTCCAAAATTAGCACACATGTAGATAATACTATTTCAGTTTAATTTCCAGGAGGCCATACATGACAGTGTTGCCAAAATCATTTTAAGCCTTCTGATAGATCCGATTTTTAAATGCGTAGAACTTCTACTCTATTAATTGGATTTCAACCAAATTTTGTATGTAATATGTGTACATAAACAGATATGACTGAGTGTATTCTTAAGAGCCATCAGGGCTGCCAAATGTTAATAATTGCTCTCTCTAATTTCTTCATCCAAATACCAATATATCTGAAAGTATGCAAGCCGACAGCTTTAAACTATGCACACGTATAGTACCTGACATTTTAGATTAATTTGGAGTAACTTATATACGTCAGTTCTACCAACATGATTCTAAGCCTGCTGATAGGACCAATTTTTAAATACATGTAACTCCTTTACTATTAGTTGGATTTCAGACAAATTTCGTATGTGCTATGTGTAACATAACAGATATGACTATAAGTAGTCTATTCTTAAGAGCAATCAGGGCTGCCAACTGTTAATAAATGCTGTCTATATTTTTTACCCTAATATCAATATATCAGAAAGTATGCAAGCCAACAGCTCTATACTTTGCACACGTATAGCACCCGACATTCTAGATTAATTTGGAGTAATTAATATAAGTCAGTGCTACCAACATAATTCTATGCCTGCTGATAGGTCCAATTTTAAAATACATGTAACTTCTCTACTAACAAAATTGGCACAACAAGATATCATAATATTTCAGATTATTTATGACCAGCACACGCATGACTATGTTGCCAACATGCTTTTACGCATGCTGATAGATCCAATGTCTAACTGAATGTAACGTCCATTGGACTTCAACCAAATTTTGTATTCTGAACCTTAAGTGATGGAACTAAGAATATATTCAGACACCAGGGCTGCCAACTGTAGTGCTCTATTAGGCTTCATTGTACCAGGTATATTTCGAACTAATTAGACATTTCGATATTACCAAATTAATTTCGTCTTTATTCTAGAAAGGTTCATATACTGTAGGTTAATCGTTGGCATGAATCTTAATTTTAAGGAAAGTAGGCTCATTAGTTCGTCACGAACTTCTTGTTTTTAAATGATTTTAGGTTTTGCTAAGATCTGCATCTTTCGCGATTTATGTTATTTCCCTATTTGCTTTCACTTCGATTGTATGGGAATTATAAAGTGAGAAAACCCAAACATGGGAATTTCCTCAGTTAGTGTGACATTTGCCAAAATAAAGTCCTGAATACCTGCGCTTGCCTGCGTTCTTATATCCGAGGGAGGGGCGTGGTGGCTCAGCAGTCTAGCTGTATGCCTCTCACCAAGGCGGTCCGGGTTCGATTCCCGGTCAATGCATGTGAGATTTTCGAAGTGAAATGCCATGTCCTGTGGTTCGGATTCCACGTAAAAAGGAGGTCCCGTGGCTCATAATCACAAGATTCACGGTCACGTTAAACTACAATCTTCCTTTTTTTTTATATCCGAGGGCTATAATTAGCCAGCCGCTGTTTCAGTTGTCATTACTCACAGAGAAAAAACTCAGTCAACATTGCCTTGCGACTCACTCGTAGCCTAGGGGAACGAATTTCTCCTCAAATGTCTAAATAATACTTTATCTAATAACTTAATAACAAGGAGTTCCGTGACGAACTTAAGAGCCTACTTTTCTTAAAGTTTATGATTCATGTCAATCTATATAGACCTATCTAGAAAAATAGCGAAATTAATTTGGTACCGGTAATATCGAAATTTCTAATTAGTTCGAAATATACCTGGTAAAACGTAGCCTAAAAGAGCACTGCCGTTGGCAGCCTTGTGACGGAATATATTGTTAGTTCTATCTCTTAAGGTACAGAATACAAAGTTTGGTTGAAGTCCAATGGATAGCATGGACGTTACATTCAGTTATACATTGGATCTATCTGCGTGCGTAAAATCATGTTGGCAACAATGTCATGCATGTGTTGGACAGAAATTATCCGAAATATTTTGATCTCTTGTGCCAATTTTGGATGAAATCCATTTCTTAACATAGAAGTTACATGTATTTTAAAATTGGACTTATCAGCAGGCTTAGAGTCATGTTGGCAGCACTGACGTATAATAGTTTCTCCAAATTAATCTAGAATGTCAGGTAATATATGTGTGCAAATTTTAAAGCTGTTGGCTTACATACTTTCTGATAATTATATTAATATTAGGAAAAAAATAGAGAAAGCATTTATTTTGTTGGCAGCCCTGGTTACTCTTAAGAATACGCATAGTCATATTATCTGTTATAGTACACATAGCACATACGAAATTTGGTTGAAATCCAATTGAAAGTATAGACGTTACATGTATTTTCAATTGGTCCTATCAGGAGGCTTAGAATCATGTTGGTAGTACTGAGGTCCATTAGTTACTCCAAATTAATCTAGAATGACGGGTACTATACGTGTGCATAGTTTAAAGCTTTCGGCTTGCATACTTTCTGATTTATCGGTATTTGGATGAAAACAATAGAGAGTGCATTTATTAACAGTTGGCAGCCCTGGTGGCTCTTAAGATTACGCTCAGTCATATCTGTTTGTGTACACATAGTACATACGAAATTTGGTTGAATTTCCAATGAATAGTGTAGAAGTTATATGCATTTAAAAATTACACCTATCAGCAGGCTTAGAATAATTTTGGCAACACTTTCATATATGGCCTCCTGGAAATTAAACTGAAATATTAATATCTATATGTGTGCCAGTTTTGGTATAGTTCCCATGCATAGACTACCTTCCAAGATATACAACATGGAGCTGAAATTACAATTGTGATTTTTCAGCAGTTGGTAGCACTGACATCATTTTCAAATGCGGCATTAGGATATTCAGATAGAGATCTTTACTTTTACCAAATTTGGGTTCCATTTCTACAGCCGTTTAGGAGTTGATAGGGGGGGGGGAGACACACACAGATAGACAGGCAGACAGACAGAAGGACAGACAGACACACATTTTCCCGGATCGATCTCATAAGTCTACTTTTTCCTCATTTTTTCAAAATGTGAAAAATAGGCTAAAAATATTATTGTAATGTCAGCGTATACCGATAAAAGTCTTGTGGTTACAGGGCGGATGCGACAAGGTTTTATTTATCCTCGCAGAGCTCTACTTATAAAACGTGTAAACTATTCAAGCGCCTCCCTTTGTCCTGTGCAGGTGTTACAGAAAATGAAAATCCACAGCCTGCTTCCAGTCGACCGACCGGGTCAGGGAATGGAATGAATGAAGCCGCCATCTAGCGGCGAGGATATGAACTGTGCCAGCTGCCGAAGCCTGTCGCACTCCCCTGGGCCAATGAATGACTGATGAAATGATAGTGGAGAGTGTTACTGGAATGACATTTGTGGCAAGGGAAAACCGGAGTACCCGGAGAAAAACCTGTCTGCCTCTGCTTTGTCCAGCATAAATCTCACATAGAGTGACCGAGATTTGAACCACGGACCCAGCGGTGAGAGACCGGCATGCTGCCGCCTAAGCCACGGAGGCAATGCAGATGTTACTGACTAATTAATATTCAGTTTCTGTGGCTACACGAAAGAGCTCTATAGAGCCTTTGTTCTTGGAAATATTATTCCACAACTGATCCTCACTTTCCTAATTACACCGTTCGTCCCAAATATTGGATGGAACACGTTGGCTTTTTATCAGTTAATGAAACTTCAGCCCATTCGAATGGAGCTATTATGAGATTATGCTTCACAGAAATTGAATTTTACTGCAAATACATATTGACTGCTGTGAAAATGCTATATAGAAAGGTATTGAATTACCTTTTACCAGCAAATTTACACATACTGTGTTATTATTTTTTAGTTGATCTTAATTGCTTTTCCCGTTCAATACATTTGTGAAGCTATTTTGCTCTGCCAATCCTGTGATACCTTTAGTGCGCAAATATTATTATTACTCTATAGATCGCCACCAAAAGCCCTTTGTCATGTGCTTGATGCATAAATTTAACATTAACTATCGTGTTGTTGGTTCGAACCCGTTTATTGGAGGCTGCTTGTGTGTGTGTAACTATGGCCTTTAGGCACCGTGTCCTATTTCAACGCTAATCGGGGGGTTGGTAAATGGATAACATATTCAGTAACTTGGAATATGCAGCCAATCTCGCGTTAACAATAGATCACAGGTTGCCTGAAGCGTCACGCGTTCACTTTCAGGGTGAAAATACTCTATTGTGCAGATTTACTCATTATGTTCAATACAGCTGATAATATCCAATATTAGTGAGATGATCAACTTGTTCGTGCAATAACGCCCCTACATGAAATGTTCCCTGCACTGCTGTTAAACTGGGTGAATAAACAACCCTACTTTAGAAACCGTATTTTTCTGTATGCTCTGGGTAACTTAATGTATTTGATAGTGCTCTTTGGCCGGTCAACTCATTAATAGACGCCTAAAATGAATATAAAACCTACATCTGTGAAACACAAATACTTGATTTGTACAATTAAATTTAAAAATGAAGCCTCCGTGGCTTAGGCGGCAGCACGCCGGCCTCTCACCGCTGGGCCCGTGGTTCAAATCCCGGTCACTCCATGTGAGATCTGTGCTGGACAAAACGGAGGCAGACAGGTTTTTCTCCGGGTACTCCGGTTTTCCCTGTCAAAATTTCATTCCAGCAACACTCTCCACTATCATTTCATTTCATCTGTCATTCATTTAATCATTGCCCCAGAGGAGTGCGTCAGGCCTCGGCAGCCGGCACAGTCCATATCCTCGCCGCTAGATGGGGGCTTCATTCATTCCATTCCTGACCCGGTCGGAGACTGGAAGCAGGCTGTGGATTTTCATTTTTCATATACTGTATTGCACTTCTTGTGCATTATACACCACTGCTATAAAGTAAAACTTTTTATTCATCATCAAATACTCTCTGAATAATAATAATAATAATAATAATAATAATAATAATAATAATAAGCAAAAAATGAGCAAATGACAGAATGTAAAATGAGTGGTCCCTAGTTGGCCGATTAGCGAAATTGAATGAATGAATGAATAACAATAATAATAATAATAATAATAATAATCATAGTATAATAATAAGAAGAAGAATAAGAATAAGAATAATCTTCACTAAAAATTTTGCATTTTGTTCTCATTACGGCGAAGAGTGTTTAGAAAGTGGTTTGAATAAAATCGGATAGGTAGTTTTATTATGAGTAACTTTAAGTAATTAATTTAAATTCCAAAGCCACACCAATATTGAATCTAATAACTTGATGGACAGATTGTTGCTAGACGACAACGAGTAACTCTGTATCATGATAGTCAACGCCGTACCAATACTGAATCTAACTTGATGGACAGATTGTCGCTAGGCGACAACGAGTAACTCTGTATCATGATAGTCAACGCCGTACCAATACTGAATCTAACTTGATGGACAGATTGTCGCTAGGCGACAACGAGTAACTCTGTATCATGATAGTCAACGTCGCACCAATACTGAATCTAACTTGATGGATAGATTGTCGCTAGGCGACAACGAGTAACTCTGTATCATGATAGTCAACGCCGCACCAATACTGGATCTAACTTGATGGACAGATTGTCGCTAGGCGACAACGACTAACTCTGTATCATGATAGTCAACGCCGCACCAATACTGAATCTAACTTGAAGGACAGATTGTCGCTAGGTGACAACGAGTAACTCTGTATCATGATAGTCAACGCCGTACCATTACTGAATCTAACTTGATGGACAGATTGTCGCTAGGTGACAACGACTAACTCTGCATCATGATAGTCAACGCCGCACCAATACTGAATCTAACTTGATGGACAGATTGGCGTTAGGCGACACGACTAACTCTGTATCATGATAGTCAACGCCGCACCAATACTGAATCTAACTTGATGGACAGATTGTCGCTAGGCGACAACGACTAACTCTGTATCATGATAGTCAACGCCGCACCAATACTGAATCTAACTTGAAGGACAGATTGACCGTCTTAAAGATTGTCGCTAGGCGATAACGACTTACTCTGTATCATGATAGTCCGGTAAAAATTGCTAAAGGACATTGCCCATCTTAAAGATGGTTGACCTAGGCAACGCCGTGAATTGAGAGTGGAGTGCACATGTTCATCGTAGATTCAACGACCACTTCTAATCCATTTCAAATCCATACGCTGTTGGCAATTATTTTATCTAAGTGTTCCCCTCCTCTACCAGTACAATTGTGGGAGAAATACAAAGACTACATGGCCGAAGATATTCTGCGCAGAAGGCGTCAAGAAAACACAAAAGCATGGCTGGATTTCACAGAAGAAATGTACAATGAAGCTCTAATCTCCATTGAGGTTCTTTGTCTTACAATGTGCAGCAAGGTTTTGGAACAATTGGGAATCACAGTGCCAAGTCGGTCCATCAATGCAACATTCGACAGAGAACAATCATACAACATAAATGACTTACAGCTGTTCATCCAAGAAAATACACCTTAACTCCCTCCAAAACAAAAGATTGTTTCTCTCATAGGCAATTATACGTCGCATGCTCCAGAGTCAGTACACCATCTGATCTCTATGTTTATACAGAAAACGGACAAACAAAGAATACAGTCAATCAACTAGCTTTAAATAACAAATGATTTCATGTGAAAAACAACGTTTTCTTCCTTTCCACAGCATAGACACAGCAACGCAAGGCAGGATATTGCATTGAATGACGTGTCTTTCTTGATGAATCTATGTGCGCTACAATACCTTCATTTACTTACCCATACCATTTCAGACTTAGCCATGGTGGTCGGGTTCAGTTCAGTTAGTTTTTTTTTTTCGTGTGGTCTCCTCAGAGACCTAGTGCAGGTCTTTCTATTCGACGCCCGTGGGCGACCTGCGTGTCGGGATGAGGGATGGAAAAAATATAATAAAATATAATGAGTTGGTGGGACCTATGAATAGGCACTGGCATGTAGAACGGGTAAAGACCATACCTATCATTGTCTCGAGTACAGGCGTGATCCCAAGCATCATGCTCACATGCCTTAGAGAACTGGATCTGGATTCTCAACTGTACAAACTATTACAGAAGGCAGTAGTTCTCTCAACAACCCGAATCGTCCGGAAGTTCATGAATAGCTATATCAACTTTCCAGCTTAGAAGTGGCTGTTTCAGTTACGAGTATACTTTGGTTCCCTGAAGCCCGTATGTTGGGATGTACTGTACCAGTAATGTGTTATAATGTATGTACTAATATATAACAATAATAATAATAATACCACCTCGTGGTGTAGGGCTTAGCGTTCTTGGCTGCTGCTCTCGAGGTGAGGGTTCGTGTCTCGGCTCTGCCAAGAAGTTAAATTCTCTTCTGAAGGCTGGAACGGTGTACACTTAGACCCGTGAGGCAAACTGAAAGGAGATGGGTTCGATTTTGGAAGTGGGTTTCCGTGGTATACCACTTCTACTCCAGGCAAATGTCCGGCCGGTGCCTAACTTAAGGCCATGACCGCCTCCTTCCCAATCCTCACCTGAATTACAAACACACTAAAACAGCCATGACAATAACACAGGTTATCAGAAATATATAGTCTATGTATACAGTATATATAGGCCAACACTAAGTACACAGGTTTGTTTGTTTGATGGTTTGTCGTGTGGCCTCCTGAGAGGCCGAGTGCAGGTCTTTCTAGTCGACGCCCGTGGGCGACCTGCGCGTCGGGATGAGTGATGGAATGGATGAAGATGAATGAAACTGGGCAAGGATGTGGAAGGAAGCGGCCGTGGCATATCAGAAGGTACCGTCCCAGCATTTTCCTGGTGTTGAAAATGGGAAACCACGGAAAACCATTTCAAGGATGGCCGACGGTGGGACTCGAACCCACGTGTCTACCGAGTCAGCAGAGAGCTTGGCCCTATGACCTAACGCTGCGCTTTAGCGGGCGTAGCCACTGCTATCGGTAGTACACATGTTGAATGACGACAATGTTCATGGACCTAACACAAAAACTACAAAGATACAGATAATAATATTAATAATAATAATTTTATTTATTTATTTATTTATTTATCGTATGGCTTTTAGTGCCGGGAGTGTCCGAGGACATGTTCGGCTCGCCTGAGTCTGTAGCTCCTTCCAGCGGACACCCTAAAGGGTGAGCTACAAGTTTCGTTCAATTTCAAGTAGTTCCAACTTTCGCCACCAGATATCAATGACACCTAGTGGTGAACGTTGGAACTTAGCGTTCTGACGAAATCTAACCTAACAAATTTTGCTTTACACAAGTTTAGGCTGTGAAAGGATCTTTTACATGCCATAAATCTATGACATGGGACCGCCGGCTTTACTTCCCCTCCGAAGGAAGGCATACTGAAAGATTTTTAACGCTCTTAAAAATCCGACGACTTCGGCCGGGTTTGAACCCGCTATCTTGGGCATAGCAGTTCAGCATGCTACCGACTACGCCACCGAAGCCGCTATAATAATAATTATAACAATAGACCACCTCGTAGTGTAAAACTGTTCCAAAATTACTGAGTTCGATTCCTGGCTCAGCCAGAAATTTAATTTTGGTATGCGTGTTGGAGGGAGATTCACTCGGCTTCGTGGGCAAAACGAAGAGATGGGTTTGATTCCCACTTCAGCCAGTGATTTCCAATGGCTTCTCACTTCTAATCCGGACAACGTTCAGGATGATTGGTAACTTAGGCAACCTCCGCCCTTCTTCAGTCCTAGCCTCAACTACAAAAACACTCACTACTACTAACATTAAAATGGGCTATTCATTAAAGCCTTTATGTATCTAAATTGAACATGATGTGGAGAAAATCAACGATTGCATGGCTTGCACAATGTACTCATGTTTTCCAATAGTATTAATAATAATAATAATAATAATAATAATAATAATAATAATGTTATCGTATGGTCTCGGGTGCCGAGTGCAAGCTTTGTTAGTTGACACCCAGAGGGCTGCTTGCATGTATAATTTTGTTGTTCCTTGAAGAACTATGAAAGTCAAGGGGGTTAGATATCTAAGCTCCTTGACACTATAGCGCTTTCTAGTAGAGAAATGAGAAACTTTGTGTTGGCGGAAAATCCCGAGATTAATTTTGCCATTATGAACACGGTCTACTGAATTCAAATGAGTTCTTTGACATGGCAACATCGTATGACATGCGTATCGTGATTTTTGCTGCCTCTGTTACTGTTATGTACTCCGAGCTGGAAGTGGCAAGTTAAGTTGCTTCCTGCTTTGGTGCTGCCCGAGATTAATTTTGCCATTATGAACACGGTCTACTGAATTCAAATGAGTTCTTTGACATGGCAACATCGTATGACATGCGTATCGTGATTTTTGCTGCCTTTCAAACATTATGCATTTCACAATTCCCGGAAAAGAGTCATCGTGCGGATAGGACTCTTTTTAGCCTATTTTCAATTTTGAAAAAATAGGCTTATGAGATCACCTTTTGTCCGTGTGTGTGTGCGTGTGTGTGTGTGTGTGTGTGTGTGTGATTCGTGTGTGTGTCCCCCCCTAATAAAATCTAAACGGAAGGAGCGATTTCAATGAAACTCGGAAATTTCATAGCACTATTCCCGGCGACCTCGACCGTGCCCTTCAAATTTTGTTACGACTCACCAATCCAACATGGTGGCTGTGCGAAATATTTCACCAGCATTCAATATCTCCGAAACTATTACCGATATTGCCCTGACATTTTCTATGGTGATAGACGGAACTGCTATAAGTTCACTTATGTGACTTTTGAAAACCTGGTAACTACAAAACCAACATGGAGGCCAAGCGAATTTGCGACTTTTAAATAGACGTTTCTCGTGATTTGACCAACCAAACGCAATGTAACTTGGTACAGTATATGTTTATATACATTGTAATGCACCGACATCTAACTTCGTTCAATTGTTTACATAATCACAAGATGGCGGATGTGCAAAATATTTCACCGGCATTCTATATTTCTGAAACTATTAGCGGTATCTCCCTAAAATTTTGTACGGAGATAAAGGGCACTACTGGAAGTACATCTATAAGACTTTCAAAAACCGGTTAACTACAAAACGAACATGTCGGCCAAGCGAATTTTAAAATTTTAAATAGACCTTTCTCGCGATTTAATGTTCCAAGCGCACTGAAACCTGGTACAGGAAATATTTATACACATTGTAATCCACTGGTATCTAATTTAGTTCAATTGTTTACATAACCTCAAGATGGCGGCAGTGCGAATTTTAAAATTAAGTTTTTATTTCTTGTGATGTAGTCATGCGATCGAAGTGAAAGTTTGAATAATGAACCTACGCATTAATTTTCCTTTAATGGTACATGACTCTATGGCCTATACATTTAACAATCCAACATGGCGACCATCCGAAATATTTAGACGATACTGAATATCTACGAATATATTTTATCAATCAAACTGCATTTTTTAATGTTCATAGGGGCTATGAACTTAAGTTCACCTATAGGACTTTAAATAACCTGGTGATCACAAATCCAACATGGCGGTGACGCGAATTATAAATATTCACATGGACGTTTCTCGCAATTTAACCATCCGAGTGCAGTGAAACTTGGTACAGCAAATCCTGATACGAATGTTAATCCACTGGCATCTAATTTATTTCAATTGTTTCCATAACCTCAAGATGGCAGCTGTGAAAAATTTTAAAATCTCCTTGTTTTTTCTTGTGTCCTAATTTTGCGATTGAAGTTTGAATACTACACGTTCACAATAATCTGCATGTAACAGTACATAACTCTAGGACCTACATATATAAAATCCAACATGACGACCATCCGAAATAATTAGTCGGTTCTTAATATCTATGAATCTTTTACAGCAACCAAACTGATTTTTTTTATGTTCATGGAGACTATGAACATGTGTTCACCTATAGGACTTTCAGTAACCTGGTGAGCACAAATCCAACATGGCGGCGACGCGAAGTATAAATATTTAAATGGACGTTTCTCGCGAATTAACTATCCGAGTGCCGTGAAACGTTGCACGTTAAATGCTTATACAAATGTTGATCAACTGGCATGCAATTTATTTCAATTGTTTGCATAATCACAAGATGGCTGGCGTGCGTACTTTTAAAATCTCGTTTTTTTATTACTTCTTGTGTTCTAATCATGGGATAGAAAATTGAATACCACACGTACACAATAATCTTAATGTAATAGTACAAAAATAAAAACCCATCCTGGCGACCATATGAAATATTTAGACGGTTCTCAATATCTACGAATCTGTTACAGCAATTAAACTGAAATGTTGTATGTTGATAGAGGCAATTAACATGAGCAGGATATATGAAAATAGGCTGCATAGTTCTTCACGGAACTACTTGTTTTTACTCTATTCTCTTGATGAGTAACAACGTCAGAAATTTAGTAAAATAATTTGATTCTTCGCTACGTTTGATCACAAGCCCTACATTTAATTTTCTCAGTGTTAACTTTCAATTTAAATGCCTAATTGTTATATTAACTAGGTTTAAGAGGAACAATTAAAATATGATTTTGCATATATTTTCATATTTTGTGTACAATTTTGTGTTTTAAGGTGATATTTATGCACATAATTTTAACTTACATAAAAATCCCGTCTCTGGGTAGAAGTTGTTTTGTTGCAGTGAATATTTTATGCTCGCCTCTGTTACTGTTATGTACTCCGAGCTGGAAGTGGCAAGTTAAGTTGCTTCCTGCTTTGGTGCTGCCAGCTGGTGCCCTCCTGATGAGGCTCTCTCCTTATAGATTTGCATACATAGAAGACTGATTACTGTTAATTGCTCTTTGTGATACAGAAGGCAGGCTTCCTGCGCAGTAATAGAATATGTATGTCAAGTATTATTCACTTAGCGTATACATTTCAGGGAGGCTTTCTTTAGGCTACTTCAGGCTAATCTCGCTTCCCTGCACTTCCTCTGTTTCCCTCCTTTCATCTCCCCCCTCCCTCCCCACAAGAAGCGGTCCCTTGCACCCTCTGCGCCATGGATAAAGCAGGCGTGTCCAAAGACTTACCAGCTGTTACTGGGTTTGTGTGGAGTAAACTATATTGGTTAGTGACAGAAAGGACAGCTAAGGGTTGAAATAATATTAGAGAACCTTTCATAAACGGCCACTGGCGGGATCAAAATGTTATTAATGGCCTGCTGGTCGCACAGCGTGGACACCCCTTCTTGTTCATTGTTGCGTCTTGTCCTCCGTCTCACTCTTTCTTGCTGCTCGTCTCAGTCCCATTTGCGTTTTCCTTTTTTTTTATTTTTTTTTACAATGTTTAATCTTTCTCTCGTCGTATCAAATATATATTCTTTCTAGTGTTCCGTTTCCTTATGTTTTCTTTTTATTCTCTTCTTTGTCGTGTCCCTTTTATTGAACTTGTGTTGTCTCTGTTAACTTTCTGTTTGAAATACCAGAGATGTTTCTCTTCGTTCCAGTAGAGAATATCGTTGCCCGCCTTGCAACTTGAATTATTTATTGGAAGTTATCTGTTTACATTACACCTCCACATCACCGTGTTGTAATTTATTTACCTTATCTAACTAGTGATAAATATTTAACAGTCTGGTGGAGAGGAATATTAGAATGGATTTGAGGATAGGATCTCATAAAATATAGTTCTACCCCGTATTATACTCACTTCTAAGCGGTCGGGATGAAGCCATTCCCGTTAGTCCAAAACAACAATGACTAACTAACACGTTATACACTGAGCTGCCCGTTCAGTTATTGACGTAGTGACTAGCATTCTTGGCTCTCACCCTGAGGTCAAGGTACACTCAGCCTTGGTAAAACTGAGAAGAGGTAGGATCGATTGCCACACTATCCACTTAAGAAGTGGTTTACCGTGGTTTCCCACTTCTACTACATGCAAATGCCGGAATAGATCCTAATTTAGGGGCACGGCCACCTTCTTCCCAATCCCAGACTCGATTACATAATTATCAAAACACTGCTTGTTTTTTTTCTTTTCTTTTCATGTGATCTTTTATCCGCGTGTACATTGGTGTGTGTGTGTGTGTAGAATTTCTGTGTGATAACCTATATTCTACCAACAGGTACGGGGACTAGTATGGAACAAGGATATACCAATTAAGGCTAAAGAAGTTATGCACAAAGCATATTATGTTCCTATAATGACATATGCAGCAGAAACTTGGACAATGACTAAGAGGGATGAGAGCAGAGTACAAGCATCTGAGATGAGATTCCTGAGAAGTATGGTCCAGAAAACGAGGAGGGACAGAGTGAGAAATGAATATATACGGAAAGAACTGGGAGTACAGAAACTAAATGTCAAACTGGACCAAAACAGATTAAGATGGTTTGGACATGTCAAACGGATGAATGAAGTAAGGCTACCAAGACGAGCACTGGAACGACGGATGACAGGGAAGAGAGGACGGGGAAGACCAAGAATGCGTTGGATGAACTCGGTGGAGAATAGTATTAGAAAGCGGAACCTGGATTGGAACACTGTGTCGGATGAGGAATGGTGGAACGACAGAACAAAGTGGAGAGGAACCATATTTGCCCCCACCCGTTGTCAACTGGAAAAGGGGAAATGAGGATGATGATGATGATGATGAACCTGTATTATTATGATGGCTGTATAAGTGTGTATTTGTAAATACGGTGAGGATTGGGAACATGATGTTGAAAAACCTCTGAATGAATCGGCAAGATCAGAAATGTTGTACCATTGGGGCACTTTCCTGAAGGAATTATGAAACCACACTCTACAGTAGATCTGGCGTTCTCAACTTTTTTGAGACTATGAACACCATTACATATATAATAATAATACATCAAGCCGCTGTGAAGGCAGATGACAAGTGCACAGCGATGGATCTTCTTCACGTAAGGGCTATACAGTTAGCCACTTATGAGGAATGCTCAGGCATCAAGCTTCAGCAGTGGACGCAGAAAGCGGTCGTCATCCGTATGATCTCAACCAGAAACATGTCGACATTGATGCGTCGAACCGCTGGTTGACCCATGTGGACCTATTCACTGAGCCCGAAGGCTTCATGGTTGAAATCCAGGATCAAGTTGTGGCTACCAAAAACTATTTTAAACATATAGTTAAGGCACATTTTCAGGATGATAAATGCCACCTAGAACCGGAAACAATTCAACACATCACAGGAGGCTGCCAAGCAATGTCCTGTACTGATTACATGAAAAGACACAACAAAGTGGCCAAAATAATGCACCTACACCTTGCTCAAAAGCACTTATTATCTGAAAATACTTTGCCTTATTATCTGTATGTTCCTGACTCCGTTTTGGAAAATCCTAGTCACAAGTTATTACAGGACCGATCAGTTATTATTACTGATAGAACCATACCAGCAAACCGGCCAGATATCGTTCTTGTGGACAAGGTGCAGAAGAGAACCTTCCTCATTGATCTTGCATTACCCAATTCCAATAATCTGCCACAAACCTACTGTGAGAAGATCACCAAAAATCTGCCCTTGGCTGAGGAAATAAGGCAAATGTGGAGACAGGAAAGTGTAGTGGTTCTGCCCATAGTCATTTCTTCTACCGGCATCATCCCTAAATCATTGGTTTGCAATCCTGAAATATCGGGAATACATCCTATTCTACTTTACATACCATCATGCAGAGGGCCATCATCTTGGAGACCTGTTCTATTGTTCGCTCGTTTCTCAATGTGCCACCCTGAAATAAGTTGTCATGCCCTCTTGCAAAAAAGCCGACGATATGTTGATTTGTCCCAATTATGTGGTGAAATGAATGTGATTGCAATAATAATAATAATTATAGCTTGCCACGGTGGGTGAGTGGTAAACGTGTAGGTCTACTAACCCCAAGCTTGCAGTTTCGCTCCTGGCCGTGGTAAGTGATTTTTGAAAGGCGGCAAAAATACGACACCATTTCATACGAAGTTGGCATGTCAAAGAACCCATTTGAATTCAGTAGGCTGTGTTCATAATGGCAAAATTAATCTCGGGATTTACCGCCAACACAAAGTTCCTCATTTCACTACTAGAAAGCGCTATAGTGTTCAAGGAGCTTAGATATCTAACCTTCTTGACTCTCGTAGTGATTCAAGGACAAACGAAATTCGACATGCAAGCTACCCTTTGGGTGTCAAATAACAAAGCTTGCACCCGGCACCCGAGGCCATACGATATTACTATTTTAGGGCCCGGATGTTGATGCCGTAAAAAAGTTTAAAAATGCACTTAAAATTTTCAAAAATGACTGTAATAAATGACCTAAAAATCGAAAAATGCACTGTAAAATGGAGAAAATGATTTTATAATAATAAACTCGCCAATATTTCAAAAATTCGAAAAATGCACTGTAAAATGGAGAAAATAATCTTATAATAATAAACTCACCAATATTTCAAAAATTCGAAATATGCACTGTCAAATGGAGAAAATGATCTTATAATAAACTCACCAATATTTCAAAAATGATGTCTGAAGCTCAAACTGAAAAGTCAATCAAAATAGATTTCTAGCACTTAACAGAAGGTTCATAGCTACTAGCTTCTTTTTTTTTTAACTCTGAGAGACGTAACTCCGTCATATGAAGTTGTGACATGAGTGAATTGGAACAAATGACCTTAAAAGGCCGATTTCTCTAAAATATGACCAAAAAATCTACCAAACTTAAAAAAATGCTCATAAAATGGAAAAATAGCAAAAAATGCAAAAAGATGCAAACTACAAATGACATATTTGAATACGGGGTGGCCTGTCCGGAGTTTCTATGTACTTCAGCATTGTTTTAGACAGCTCAGTAAAAAGATGGCATGTCATCAACATCCGGGCCCTAACTATTATTATTATTATTATTATTAATAATAATAATAATAATAATAATAATAATAATAATAAATAGAATAATAAAGAAAACCAAGGGAGCTTGGTTTACTGAGGTGGACAAAGATTTACAAGAAGTGGGAATTACAGGCAACGATATTTGGGAACGTGCCACACTTAAACAAAATCTAACAGCACACCGATGTTTCCAAGAAAAGCCAAAGCTTCCAACTGGCAAGAAGTGGACTGCAGAAAGGAAACAACAGCATCGAGAACTAATGCGAAAGTACTGGAAGGATGTTAAAGCTCGATGCAGCAAGAAACAGTTGAAATGACGTGGTCCTTAGATGGCCGAATCGAAAGAAGAAGAAGAAGAAGAGGAAGAAGAAGAAGAAGAAATAGCTAGGCTTTCACCGCACACCAGGCATGCTGAAACTGCTTGATAGACTCATGCAGATAAGATACATTTTCGTGTTGACAGTTGAGTCGAATCAGCATCTTTCGTGTTACTCATAAAACAGGGATGTCCATTATTTTTACTGTACAATAAAATGCTATTTACAAAATGATAACATTTCGGGCTGTCAAAACTTGTAATGAAAACACTATTATTCCGGTTCGTGCAACAGAATTTGAATTGAAAAATGGATCTCAGGAAATCTTGTGCTTGCGAGCACTTCTTGGTTCGTATGAGGAGAGCTCCAAATTTCATTTAAATGGCACCAGGTAGAGAATGCCTGTTCTAGATGGTCGAGGACAGCGTCGTAATCTAAAGCACTGATCTCCAGAATTCTTGTATCTGCCCTTCGCAATTTATTTATTTATTTATTTATTTATTTATTTATTTATTTATTTATCGTATGGCTTTTAGTGGAGGGAGTGTCCGAGGACATATTCGGCTCGTCTGAGTCTGTAGTTGCTTCCAGCGGACCTTTAGGCTGAGCTACAAGTTCCGTTCAATTTCAAGTAGTTTCAACTTTCGCTACCAGATAACAATGATACCTAGGGGTGAACGTTGGTACTTTTATAGAGCGTTCCGACGAAATCTAACCTAACAATTTAGCTGCACACAAGTTTTGTCTGTGGAAGGACCTTTTACACGCCATAAATCTATGACATGGGACCGACGGCTTTACTTCCCCTCCGAAGGAAGGCATACTGAAGGATTTTTAACACTCTTAAAAAATCCGACGACTTCGGGCGGGTTTGAACCCGCGATCTTAGCCACAGCACAGCCACCGCAATTTGTTCTGCCATTAAAAGTACGCATGCACGTCACGGGGTATCTGGTGATTTGTCTGGGTCCTTTTCCTTGTGAATACGGTTCCATCTACTATAATTGTACGATACTAACAAACACATGTCCCAGTTTACTAATGATTAGGGCCCGGATGTTGATGATATGTCATCTTTTTACTGAGCTGTCTAAAACAATGCTGAAACGCATAGAAACTCCGGACGGGCCATACCGTCTTCAAATATGCATTTTTTTGCATCTTTTTGCATATTTTCGTATTTTTCCATTTTAAGACATTCTTTTTAGTTTGGTACATTTTTTTTTTTTTTGGTCATATTTTAGAGAATTCGGCCTTTTGAGGTCATTTTTTTCAATTTAGTTATGTCACAGCTTTATATGAGGGAGTTACGTGGCTCAGAGTTGAGAAGAAGCTAGTAGCTGATACAAGATAATTTAAAATATTGAAATATTGATTCCATTTCCCTATCAACTGGGTGGAAACTAGTCTTAGCAACAATCGTGGCGAAATTGTTGCGGGTATTGCATCAAAACTGAAAAAAGTGCTGGACTAAAACACCAGGTATAAAACATTCTGCAAAATCTGACAATCTTTCTGGTGAAAACTGCTGCATTGATGGGATTGAGGAGGATTTAGCAGCAAACGACCTTCCTCACTTCAAGTACGCTCCGATCACATCAGTTGATGTTGAACGCAGCTTTTTGAGATATAAAAACTTGTTGGCTGATAACCGCAGATCAACATCAGAATGACATTCGTAGTGCAGTGCAACTCAGAGTAAAGTGAAGATAAACCTTTTGTTCAGTGCTAGAAATCAATTTTGATTGACTTTTCAGTTTGAGCTTACGATTTCATTTTGAAAAATATTGGCGAGTTTATTAAAGATCATTTTCTCCATTTTATATTGCATTTTTTGATTTTTTTAAATATTGGTGAGTTTATTATTATAAGATCACATTCTCCATGTTATAGTGCAGTTTTCGAATTTTTAGGCCATTTATTACAATCATTTTTGAAAGTTTTAAGTGCAATTTTTAAACTTTTTTATGACATCAATATCCGGGCCCTACTAATGATCATATCCTACTTAAATATTAATCTCGGAGTGCAAATATATAATTGTTTTTCATGCCATCATCATAACACCGCGTTGCTCTCTATTGGCTTTCAATTAATTTTAATGCATAGAAATAATCATTCATTCTGGAGTCAATAATATGAAATTGCACAGTAATGGGTTTTATATTGTGTGTACATTCCATCAGTATTATTGTTTTAGCATGTGCAACTTCTTTAAGCAATAGTTTTAGACCATACAAATCCCTCTCGGCACGCCGAAAGGTGCAGGTGCATTTTACTGGACAAAGAAAAACATTTCTAATTCACTAAATCTGCTGATTCTTGTATACCCATAAGCGTTCCACATGTTAAGTATACGAGAAGCCCCATCTTCTTATAATGATGAACATATTTTGCTCATCCCTTGGTATATATATATAAGATGCGTTCAAAAAGTAACGAGCCGGAGGCATAATTACAGAAGCCAGTACCTGTATGTTAGAAGTATTGGCCCTGGCTGTTGAGGCACTTGTCCCACTGTGACACGAGGCGGTGAATGGCTGTCTCATAAAATTCCCTGGGCTGCGATGTGAAGCAGTTCCGCACGTACAGCTGGACGTCGGCGTCTGAGGTGAATCGTTGGCCCCGCAGAGCCCTTTTCAGGGGACTAAACATGACGTAATCACAGGGAGAGAGGTCTGGACTGTATGGAGGGTGGCCGAGAACCTCCCATTTGAATTGCTGCTGGAGTGCCGCGACTGTGTTGGCCGTATGAGATCGTGCATTGTCGTGGAGCGACCACGGCGGCTATGGCGTTCACTGTCACTCGGTGGTCCTGGGCAATGAGTGCATCAACCAGCTGGACGTTGTCATCGGTAATGCGGGGGGGGGGGGGGTGCCCAAGTCCAGGCATCATCGGCTAACGACACCCGTCCTTCTCTGAAGCACTTGTGCCACGCCGCCTTGACCCTTGCAAGGGACATGCAGTGTTCGCCGTACACTTGTGACATTCGGCGATGAATGTCCGTTCCCGCTACTCCATCCGCTGTCAGAAACCGAACAACACCTCTTTGCTCTTCGGTTGACGCCTCCATGTCGCTCTTTGCAATGCGACTGGCAGCGTTGTACGATTGATGCATGCTGCTGCTCGCTTTGTATCGTCACGTGACGTGCACGCGTGCCCTCTAGCGACGGGCTGTGACCTCCCACGCTCTGGTCGGAACCACACCTCGTTACACACGCCACGATTAGCCCATGTAGTCACCGGTTTGCGCATTCCAACCTCCGGCTCGTTACTTTTTGAACGCACCTTATATATATCGTATGGCATACAGAGGATACAGTAATACCACAGTATATACAATATATACAAGTAATAAATATCTAGTAACATCCAAAAATGAAACTAAGTCACAGCGGATGTCCAGAGCAGTAATCCACTCCACTGCATCATCAGTTGCTTTCTGCAGGTCGTCATATCCTCCCATGAAGGACCGCGACGGGCATTCCGACACAATATGATGGATTGTCTGCACTGAATCGCCACAATCGCACTGAGGACTAGAAATTTTCCCCCATTTCTGGAGCCAAAAGTTACATCTTTCGTCACCGGTCGGCACTCTGTTCATTGACGTCCATATCCTTCTTGGAAGATGGAAACCAGGAGGATTCCTGCAGGGGCCAGTGATCAATCCTTGCTCATCAGGGTTTGATGTAGTCCATTCTTCTCGCCAAGTTTCGTCCACATTGAACTTAGATTCAACAAGCATCTTGCCTAGTTGCCAATGACGGATGTCGAGATTTTAATCTCCCTTGCTTCTGTGGATTACTGACCTGATGTATGGGTAAGAGATCATTTGCAGCGCATTTTGACCATTCCCTTTTTAGAGCTGTTAGCCTACGCAGGGGAGAAGGGTGAATGTTGGATATTACTGGTAACCACTTGAGAGGTGTGGATTTGAGAGTGCCCGATATTGTTCTCATTGTATCATTTAACTGGACATCAACTTTTTCTACATGTGCACTATTGATCCATATGGGGCTACAATATTCAGCAACCGAGTATACTAAGGCGAGAGCTGTTGTGCGAAGAACAGTTGCATTTGCTCCCCAACTTGGACCACAGAGTTTGTGAAGGATGTTGTTACGTGTTCTGATTTTAGCTGCTGTTCTGCAGAGATGTTATTTGTATGTCAAAAAGCGATCGACCTCTGTTTTGCTGATGTTGGGCTTCAGTCGCCTAGTGTCAAAGTAGCTGTCCAGCTTTTGTAGATAATGTGTGAGAATTGTTTCAGCAGTCTCAAAATCTGTGGACTGGGCTGTCAGGGCTATATCATCCCATGGTGTAAGGGTAGGTCATATCAAAAAATCTTTCATACAAATGGTTTAGGTAATTTTTGGAGGAGTGTTGTCCATTTTAAACGGTCTTGATGTTGTTGTCAGTGTTGATGTTAGGATTGAGATATTAGAAGCATTGTTGTTAGTGTTGATGTTAGAACTGAGATATTTGAAGGATTGTTGTCAGGGCTGTAGTTAGTATTGAGATACTATAAGCATTTTTGTTAGGGCTGATGTTGGAATTGAGAGATTAGAAGCTTTTTTCCAGTGCTGATGTTAGGATTGAGATATTAGAAGCTTGTTTTCAGTGCTGATGTTAGGATTGAGATATTAGAAGCATTGTTGCCAATGCTGATGTTAGTATTGAGATATTAGAAGCATTGATGTCATTGCTCTTGTTAGAATTGAGAGATTAGAGACATTGTTGCCAATGCTGATGTTACAATTGAGACATTAGAAGCATTGTTGTCAATGCTTATATTAGGATTGAGATATTAGAAACATTGATGTCTTTGCTGTTGTTAGAATTCAGATATTAGAAGTTTGTTTTCAGTGCTGATGTTAGGATTGAGATATTAGAAGCATTGTTGTCAATGCTGATGTTAGGATTGAGATATTAGAAGCATTGATGTCATTGCTGATGTTAGAATTGAGAGATTAGAGACATTGTTGCCAATGCAGATGTTACAATTGAGACATTAGAAGCATTGTCAATGCTGATGTTAGAATTGAGATATTAGAAGCATTGGTGTCATTGCGTATGTTAGAATTGAGAGATTAGAGACATTGTTGCCAATGCAGATAATACAAATCAGACATTAGAAGCATTGCTGCCAATGCTGATGTTAGGATTGAGAGATAAGAAGCACTGTTTGACGTTTAAACAAAATAGGATGTGTGGTTAAAGTTGAGAAAGTCAACAATAAATAATGGATACTTTTTGTTGGAAAACAAACACCGCGCCATGATCTCACGTGAGTAAATTGAGCCGCTGTTTGCGCGATAATGGTGAGCCTCACGCATCGAGGACGTCACACGCGATATTGTTAATTAAAATAGTCGATACTCTTCGTGAAGATCGATTAGAGATAGGCGAACACACCACACCACGCCCAGGCATTACGACGGCTGTATCGATTTCGCAAGTTCTCACTTTCATTTATAATCTTACCGGCCTGTATAACCACTGTTGATTTCTCTTTATTGTTTTTGTTACAATATTTTGGGGCCCACCATCAGCAACGTGTAGTTGTGTGTTTTCTGAATGTGTCTGATATAATTTGTGTTCCTCTGATGACTGTAGTGGTGTGTACCCATATTAAGGTGACAGAGTGGGGTCGGTATCCTGGAACTTGACATAAGGTAGGCCACATTCCCATCATTTGCCTGGAGGGAGTGTGGGTAAAACGCGGGTGTTAATATATAATCTTTATAGCAGCCTGTGGCGATATCGAATGTGTGTACATTTTAACAGAAACCTTAATCATTGCCACTATTGACATGATTCGGCTTGGGCATGTGATGAAGTGATACATTTCACATACATTCCCACCCAGTTCACATAATTTGCAATTTTCATCCGGATCATGGAGCACTTTCCTGGAGCAGATCTTATACTGAAATTCATGGACCGCAAGCCTGGTCACGACGTGCCGCATTTCACAGAGTGGAAGCGACCATCTCCTGCCTAGCATTGCATTTGATGCGTAGAATTCCATTGGTATGTCTAGTCTTCTATTCTGTGGATCTTGACGCAATTTTCTGTAACTGTCTGTAACTGGTAATATTAGTATTAGTGACATTCGGAGGTCTTCTATTAAGAACGTTTCTCTTGCTAGCTCGTATACCAGTCTAGATTTGGTTGTCATTGATTCTCCAAGGGCTCTTTTGAGAAATCTGGATTTTTTTCTACAGTATTTCATCGAACTGTCTATAGGTCCCATATTAACTCTAGCCCATTATGTCAGAACGGGCAGTATTTTGTTCGAAAAAGTGCCATGGCTATCTCTAGTGATATTAGATTATGTCTGATTTCCTTTATAGCTTTTATTGCAGTGGCTGTTTTTGACCTAATAATTATGTAGTCGAAAACTTTAACGAGGGTGTTAAAACACACACTTGATGGCCGATGTCTGCACCGGAGTTCAAACCTAGTATTTACGAATTTGCACCATCTCTTCAATGCAGTCATGCAGCGTAACTCTACGCGATAGGCTACGCTGTTTTATCCCTACATAACCGAGGATATTAGACTGACAATTAGAGGGGTGGCTCAACAAGTGTTTGCCCTAAAGTAAAATATTAATGCATTCATTACCTATACATGGTATAAAATAAAGTGTTCGATTTTTTCTGTCTCTTTGTTTGACTGGCCTCGAGAACTACTGGACGGATTATGAAGCAGTTTACACTATTCAATAAAGCATCTTTTGAGAAAGGGTTGTAGAAACATTCACCTAACACCAAAGGAAGTCGATAAAAATGATTTAAGTGAAGCAAGTCGAAGAAAAGCAAGTTCCGTAAAGAACTAAGTAGCCAATTTTCATGTATCCTACTGGTTTTACTTAGGACACGAGAAATGAAAACGAGATTTAATACAAATGAACAACCACCATTTTTCAGTTCTCATAAAATTCCATTAAGTTAGACGTCAGTATATTAAGGCTCGAATGAGCATATACCATGCTAAGTTTCACAGCGCTCGGGTGAAAAGTCGCGAGAACAATCCATTTAAATATTTAAATTTTGTGTCGCCGCCATGTTGTTTTTGTGCTCACCAGGTTATTATACATCCCAGAGGTGAACTTATCTTAATAGAATAGCCTCTATCAACTTACAAAATTTCTGTTTGATTGGTATAATAGATTCGTAGATATTGTAAGCCGTCTGAATATTTCGGGTGGTCACGTTGGATTGTTTTATGTGTAGGCCACAGAATTACATACCATTAGATGAAGATTATTGCGTACGTTCATTATTCATAAATTCACTTTGATCGCATGATTAGGGCACAAGAAATAAAAAAAAAAGATACGAGCCTTACAGTAGTCGCATATAATGTGTAACATCTGACATGCAATCCTACTATGAAATTGAGATGAAATGAATGTGAAGTCATCTGACATGTTATCCTACTCATATACTACACAGCTGGGACATTCTTAAATATTAATTTACGCTCCGTTTTCATACTGGTACTATGATGAATGTTTAGATTGAATTGGAGATATGCTACTGTCACACTTTGAACAAACAAACATCAAAGCAAAGTGGATGTCCATCACTTTTATCCAGAGATTGAAAAACAGACGCTTAATAAACCATAATTGTTTTTAACAAATATGATATAATGAATATTTTTCACCAAAGAACGACAACTTGAAGATGATTTATTGTAGAAATATCTGTAATGGCGCCTCCAAACCTTGAAGTAATCCATATGTGATATACATTCCACACGACCATCAGTGCGTCATGGTGCAAATCTCAGACACCGTGCGCTCATTGTTTCCTCTTACCACTGCCAGCTGGATCGCATCCCTCCTGGTTGCTTTAGCAGAAGCAGCCAGGAGGGATGCGATCCAGCTGGCAGTGCGTATTATACACTTCCGTCCGATCCACTTCCGTCCCATTTTTCTAAATCACTCCCACAAAATTTCCAGCAACCAAGTGGAAAGATGTTACACATCAAAAACTCAATTTAAAAATTTCGCACAGCCGCCATCTTTGGGTTATCAACACAATTGAGTTTAATTGGTTGTCAGTACATTAAATTTTGTAGGAATCTTTACTGTACCACGTTTCACTCCGCTCAGATGGTTAAATCGCGACAAAAGTCGCGCGACGAATGGAAGAGAGATCATAGTGCACGAATGAAGAGTATTTGGGAAGAACGTCACCGCATGACTGGGTTGTAATGAAAATTGTTCAAGATCACACGCTGTCTTAAAATGGAATGTACGATAGTAATAATAATTATTATTATCATTACTCGGTAGATCAGTGGTAGAGTGTTGATCTACTGATCTCCGGTTCAATGCCTGGCCGAACAAGTAGAGATTTTGACAGAGGGGAAAAGTCACGGTACTCCGAATAGTACGATGACCGCACGTAAAAGATATCTCATATCAGATTTGGTTACTAAAAGACGAGAACAATTATATCCCAACCATGGTTACTCAATAGATTTATTTATTTATCGTATGCCTCTTAGTGCCGGGAGTGTCCAAGGACATGTTTGGCTCGCCAGAGGCTGTAGCTGCTTCAAGCGGACACCCATAGGGTGAGCTACAAGTTCCGTTCGATTTCAAGTAGTTCCAACTTTCGCTACTACATGTCAATGATACCTAGTCGTGAACGTTGGAACTTATATAGAGCGTTCCAACGAAATCTAACCCAGAAATTTAGCTTCACGTAAGTTTAGTCTGTGGAAGGATCTTTTACATGCCATAAATCTATGACATGGGACCACCGGCTTTACTTCCCCTCAGAAGGAAGGTATACTGAGGGATTTTAGCGCTCTTAAAAAATCCGGTGACTTCGGCCGGGATTGAACCCGCTATCTTGAGCACTGCACCTCAGCATGCTACCAACTACGCCATCGAAACCGCTTACTCAATAGAGTTTCTATTTCAATGCTAGGTGGCAGTGCAAATGGAGCCTCGAAATTGGAGAGTGGTTCGTCTCTGCATGGCTATAACTTAAAACACCTACAGAACACTAGGTAGCGTGGGTCATGATTATTATTATTATTATTATTATTAATGGGTGATATATTGTGTGACAGTTCCTAAGCTAGTTCAGACGATGATTCACGCACGAGATTGGGAGACCACGTTGAATCTTTTGAACTTTATTTCCCGAGATTTGCCCTATCCAATTTATTCATTGCCTAAAGGGTACTATGACGTGCCACTCTATCCCTGGGAGTGAGCGGGCTGGCGATCAGTGGGAGACATCCTAATGCACTTGTACACCCCCATTAGGCCTCCCCCTCTAGCCACACTTCAAACTCGATGATGATTACATGGGACTGATTTACATCTGCAACACACCTATGCGTCCCTCGCAAGCAGCATCATGCAACAATTTCGATCACTATATTCAGTTGGGCGGCTTCGTGGCGTAGTTGGCTGCATGCTGAGCTTCTATGTCCAAGATTGCGGGTTCAAACCCGGACGAAGTCTTCAGATTTTTTAGGAGCGTTAATATTCCCTCACATCAGTATGCCTTCCTTCGGAGAGGAAGTAAAGCCGGCGGGCCCATGCCATAGATTTATGGCATGTAAAAGAACCTTCCACTAATTACACTTGTGTGAAGCTAAATTATAGGTTAGATTTGACTAACGCTCTTAGGTTCCAACGTTCGTGGCCAGGAGCTGACTGCGGTGACATCTAGTAACCAAGTTCAGAACTAGTTGTCGTTGACGGTGGCGTTTGGTAGCCCAAGTAGGAACTACCTGAAAATTGAATGTTTGCAGTCTTTACTTGAATTAAAAACAGATTACACACACTATTACAGCCATCGCAATTAGCTCCGGTTATCAGACCGATTCTACACGCACCCAAAATACATGGGGCCAATATGACCGCGTTGTCGCATCCCCTAAACTAAGGAACCAACCACCAACCAACCAAGCTCTTTATAGTATCTATAGTATTAGCGTTATCAATTTGACGAGACCATGGTAACTATGGCAACCAGTATTTGTCATATATGCATACTAGGTCTGCAGCGTCACTTATACGTTGTCATAAGAGGGTGTTGCTGTTTGATTTGAGGGGCTTGGACATCGTGGTCATTTAACCCCGTGTACTTGGAGCTCGTTATAACATCTTTAGCAAAATATCTCGTCATTCTTTCCTAATATCTCTTCATCCGTTCACTGTGCTCTCTTTTTGCGCACTCTGTCCATCCTGTATTCCTCCGTGTATAGTAAGTTTCTAGGTACATTTGTGTCTGTTTATTAGGGAACTGTAAAGTTTTGAGCCAGTCCGTCACTGTTATTTGTAACTATTTATTAAGGTTCTAAATGTTAGTCTGTTGTGAATTATTTTTTCGTTGATATCAATTCCTTGTAGATCTTGTGTTATTAATTACTTTCAGCCAATTGTCGTGGTTTCTCAGAGATAATACAGTATTATTATTATTATTATTAATTATTTTTGGCATGTTAAACTATAATTAGGGATTTGATTTTCAGGTTTTTAAAACTGTCATTTTAGATTTCAAACCCCTAAAATAGTTTTTCTTGAGTTTTTTTATAGGTAGAATAGGTTTTTAAATAGGTTTCTGTGTTTAAAGTGTGGCAAGAGTTGACATAAACTGCGCAAAGCTTATCATTAATGCCTAATTGTTAGTAGAAAATCTGATTGTAACGAGGGTGCAAATATTTTTCATAAAGATATGCCTTTTAGCGAAGCCTCCGTGGCTTAGGCGGCAGCACGCTGGCCTCTCACCGCTGAGTCCGTGGTTCAAATCCCGGTCACTCCATGTGAGATCTGTGCTGGACAAAACGGAGGCAGACAGATTTTTCTCCGGGTACTCCGGTTTTCCCTGTCAAAATTTCATTCCAGCAACACTCTCCACTATCATTTCATTTCATCTGTCATTCATTTAATCATTGCCCCAGAGGAGTGCGTCAGGCCTCGGCAGCCGGCACAGTCCATATCCTCGCCGCTAGATGGGGGCTTCATTCATTCCATTCCTGACCCGGTCGGAGACTGGAAGCAGGCTGTGGATTTTCATTTATATGCCTTTTAGCAAATTATCACCGAGAACTTCATACTTTTATGCTATAGTTGCTGTCCTTAAATGTGCAAATTATTCATATTCATTAGAACCAAAGATGCCAGAGGTGATATTTGCATTCCAACCCGTTTAATTATATTTTTAATTTAAAATATAGGGAATTTGGAAACAATAAGAGCTTTATCCCCACTTTCCTGACAGTAAATTACCAAACAATAGATAAGCTGAAGTGTCTGAAAGTATTTGAATTTTCGGCAGTTAGGATTTCTCTCAATCAACTAGAATAAACACTGTCTTTTTTTTTTACTTTTAAAAATTATGGACTAAAATTTCAAATATACTACTGTACAATGAATGGAACAAAACTGCAATTAGCTATTTTTAGGTACTCGCCTAATGTTTAGGTATTTTAGGTACTACATAATTCATGAATATGACTTTTTGACCGTGATTCGGTAACGTATTTAAGTATTTTTAGCCTACTTTTCACATTTTGCAAAAATGAGGAAAAAGTAGACTTATGAGATCGGGCAAATGTGTGTCTGTCTGTCTGTCTGTCTGTCTGTCCTTCTGTCTGTCTGTCTGTCTGTCTGTCTGTCTGTCTGTCCTTCTATCTGTCTGGCTGGCTGTGTGTGTGTCCCCCCCGTATCAACTCCTAAACGGCTGCAGCAATCGAAACAAAATTCGGTAAGAGTAAAGATACCTGAATATCTCACGGCCATATTTGAAAATGATGTCAGTGCTACCAACTGCTGAAAAATCGCAATTGAAATTTGAGCTCCATGTTGGATATCTTGGAAGGTATGCATGGGAGCTATTTCAAAATTGGCACACGATTAGATAGTAATATTGCAGTTTAATTTCAAGGAGGCCATACATGGCAGTGTTGCCAAAATGATTATAAGCCTGCTGATAGGTCCAAAATTTAAATGCATATAACTTCTACACTATCAATTGGATTTCAACCAAATTTCGTATGTGCTATGTGTACATAAGTGGATATGACTGAGCGTATTCTTAAGAGCCACCAGGGCTGCCAACTGTTAATAAATGCTCTCATTTTTTTATCCAAATACCCATATATCTGAAAGTATGCAAGCCGACAGCTTTAAACTATGCACACGTATAGTACCTGACATTCTATATTAATTTGGAGTAACTTATATACGTCAGTGCTGCCAACATGATTCTAAGCCTGCTGAGAGTCCAACTTTAAATACATGTAACTTCTATTCTATTATTTGGATTTCTACCAAATTTTGTGTGTGCTATGTGTACCATAACAGATATGACTATGCCGATTCTTAAGAGTAACCAGGGCTGCCAACTGTTAATAAATACTGTCTCTATTTTTGTTATCCTAATATCAATATATAAGAAAGTATGCAAGCCAATAGCTCTAACCTTTGCACACGAATAGTACCTGGCATTCTAGATTAATTTGGTGTAACTGATATATGTCAGTGCTGCCAACATGATTCTAGGCCTGCTGATAGGTCCAATTTTAAAATGCATGTAACTTCTATACTAACTAATGGATTTCATTCAAAATTGACACAACAATAGATCATATTATTTTAGATTATTTCTGATCAATACATGTATGTCGTTGTTGCCAACATGATTTTACGTGCGCTGTTAGATCGAATGTTTAACTGCATGTAACGTCCATGCTATCTATTGGACTTCAACTAAATTTTGTATTCTGTACCTTAAGAGATGGAATTAAGAATATATTCAGTCACCAGAGCTATCCATGCTATCCATTGGACTTCAACTAAATTTTGTATTCTGTACCTTATAATGTAATTGTTACAGCCCATGCATTTGTAATATTTTTTTTACCAATATATCAGAAAGTATGCAAGCCGACAGCTTTAAACTATGCACACGTATAGTACCTGACATTTTAGATTAATTTTGAGTAACGTATATACTTCAGTTCCACCAACATGATTGTAAGCCTGCTGTTAGGGTCAATTTTTAAATACATGTAACTTCTATACTATCAGTTGGATTTCAACCAAATTTCGTATGGGCTATGTGTAACATAACAGATATGACTATAAGTATTCTTAAGAGCAATCAGGGATGTCAACTGATAATAAATGCTGTCTATATTTTTTTAAACCTAATATCAATATATCAGGAAGTATGCAAGCCAACAGCCCTATACTTTGCAAACGTATATCACCTGACATTCTAAATTAATTTGGAATAATTAATACAAGTCAGTGCTGCCAACATGATTGTATGCCTGCTGATAGGTCCAATTTTAAAATACATGTAACTTCTATACTAAAAAATGGATTTCGTCCAAAATTGGCACAACAAGATATCATAATATTTCAGATTAGGCTATTTCTGATCAGCACACGCATGACATTGTTGCCAACATGCTTTTACGCGTGCTGATAGATCCAATGTCTAGCTGCATGTAACGTCCATTGGACTTCAATCAAATTTTTTTATTCTGTACCTTAAGAGATGGAACTAAAAATATATTCAGTCACCAGGGCTGCCAACTGTAATACTCTATTAGGCTACATTATACCAGGTATATTTCGAACTAATTAGACATTTCAATATTACCAACTTAATTTCGTCATTATTCTAGATAGGTTCATATACTGTAGATTAATCATTGGCATGAAACTTAATTTTAAGAAAAGTAGGCTCTTTAGTTCGTCACGGAACTTCTTGTTATAATTAACTTGCATTTTGTTGTAAGTTCATCTTAGAGCTTGTAAATGGCATGAACACCGTTTTGTTGAGAACAAAGCGGTGAATGCCATCCTGTGTTGTTGATGTAAATGCTTCAGCATGCGTATTTTTTGCCCACTTTTTATAATAGTAAGCTGAGGAATATCCGTTTTAAGGTCAACCGATCAATATCTTAAAGGTGACGCTCGCAACAACTCTATTCTTCCTTAGAATACAAGCTCTCTCGGGAAAGATTGAACTTCCTTCCTGCACACTGATACAATGGCCAACTAAAAATTAAATACTTTAAAGGAATTCCCAAAATTCGGTAAAAAATTGTCAAATAATTAAATAATGAATAAAACCTTTCACATACTGTGTAAAACTAAGTCTGTACAACTTTTATGTGCATTTTATTTGCTCCTTGTCAGTTGTATTGTGAGAAATGTGTACCTAAAGGAATTAAAACATTCTCAAACATATGTTTAGCTTATTTTTTATTTACTTAGAAACTGGACATTTGAATCATACTAATATTTTTTACTTGGGTTAAGAAGATATCAGTAAATGCACGTGTGAAGTATAAATGTGTTCATAGTATAGGAGAAAGGTGACCTCGAAGGAAATGGTAGTATTGTACTCAGTTCTAGTGTGAACCCTTTCAAGTGTCCTTCAGACTATTTTTCCCAGAGCTGTAATTCATATAATGGCTTCATGCATTGATCTATTATTTTTTCACAGCATGCAACAAATTGAACCTCACCCAGACCATTAAGTAATTATTTAGCTTTTCTATAAAATCTTTTACGAAAAAAAACTTTGTTAATTAAATAATAATTCTTCGTGGTGCAAATATTTACTGCAAAGACATTCATTTTTCATTATTTTGTCTATGCCAAAATATTTATTTTATTATAACTAGACATTATTGTTACTATAGTTACGACCTCGTAGTTCTGCCCCTTAAAACCTGGATAACTAACTAACTTACTATAGTTAGTGGATTATTTAATCATTCTTATATTATTTGATTTCCCTTGTCGTATTTACCAATAATACGTTCTGCGCAGGTGCCAATATTTTCACTTTCCTGGGGAGCTGTACTTATAAACTCACATTCTGCATGATATACAGAGGAGTGGCAACATCGCTAGAGATAAGGGGTTGCTCACCTGTTGGTCTCACCACAAGGTCTATTATATTCTAATGATAATACCATAAATTTCGGACAACATTAACCCTTTAAATTACTAATGGAATATTTGCTACAATCGTGAATAACCTTTCGGGAGGTCCCAAGACTTCCCCATACTCACACAATTAAAGATAGGCTACCGAATTTAAAAGTTGAATTTTCTCTGCTCTACTGAGAATCATCAAACCGTAGATATGTTATTATATTTTCATTATTATTATACATATACATATACTGTACCAAGTTTTAATTGCGTTTGGTTGGTTAAATCGCGAGAAACGTCTATTTAAAAATCGCAAATTCATTGGCCGCCATGTTGGTTTTGTAGTTGCCAGGTTTTCAAAAGTCACATATGTGAAATTCTAGTAGTTCCCTTTATCACCGTAAAATATTCCGGGGTGATATCGGTAATAGTTTCGGAGATATTGAATGCTGGTGAAATACTTCGCACAGTCGCCATGTTGAATTGGTGAGACGTAACAAAATTTGAAGGTCACGGTCGGGGTCGCTTGGAATAGTGCTATGAACTTACCGAGTTTCATTGAAATCGCTCCAGCCGTTTAGATGTTATTAGGGGGGACACACACACCATCACACACGCACACACAGACACACGGGCAAAATGTGATCTCATAAGCCTATTTTTTTGTTCATAAATAACAAGATGTTCAGTAAAGAACATATAGCCTACTTTCTCCTAAATGCATGGGTATTGTTATAACTCTTTGTCCTTTTCAAGGAGTATAATTGAATGTTGGTTGTAGTAGCTTGTTGAAATACAACGTGCTATAGGGATATTAATCATGAATATGAGGTGCCCTTTGCTAGTGCTACCTCTGTAAAAAAAATCATTCAATTCGGTTTCACCATGTTTGAATTGATCTGGGGAATGGATTTGCACACATACATGGCCGCTATTTGCAAACTATTGGGCTGATGACCTTGTAGTCAGTCATAAGATGCTTTCCACAAAAAGGCATGTTGTTGCAAAATCCGGTAGAGATCAAATTATTAGGATGGTCGAAAT